>CM029385.1:8676798-8795690 GCA_017165825.1 Hepsetus odoe | reverse complement strand
TCTCACTTTAATGTAAACGTGCCAAAACGAGCCAGAAGACATGCCAAACGAGCCAGAAGGCGCTGAAAAAGCGATTCCAGCGCTTAGTGCGCGCTCTGACGCTTCTAAAGCGAGTTATAAGAGTTTGTTAGTTGTTTTCAATGTCTGGCCTTCCCAATGTTTTGCCCCTGACAACTGAGTGTGCATTTGCATTTTTAGTTTGTTTTCACCATTATTAACAACAAATAAGTTTGATTATAAACATTCTCTCACTTTAATGTAAACATGCCAAAACGAGCCCGAAGAGATGCCAAACGAGCCAGAAGGCGCTGAAAAAGCGATTCCAGCGCTTAGAGCTCGATCTGACGCTTCTAACGCGAGTTATGAGTTTGTTAGTTGTTTTCAATTTCTGGCCTTCCCAATGTTTTGCCCCCTTAAAAGGAGTGTTTATTTGTATTTTTAGTTTGTTTTCATCATTATTAACAACAAATTAGTTTGTTTATAAACATTCTCTCACTTTAATGTAAACATGCCAAAACGAGCCAGAAGGCGCTGAAACAGCGATTCCAGCGCTTAGAGCGCGCCCTGACGCTTTTAAAGAGAGTTATAAGAGTTTCTTAGTTGTTTTCCATTTTTGGCCTTCCCAATGTTTGGCCTTTTAAACTGAGTGTGCATTTGTATTTTTACCTTATTTTCATCATTATTAACAACAAATAAGCTTGTTCATAAACATTCTCTCACTTTAATGTAAACGTGCCAGAACCAGCCAGAAGGTCCTGAAAAAGCGATTCCAGCGCTGAGAGCTCGCTCTGACGCTTCTAAAGCGAGTTATGAGAGTTTGTTAGTTGTTTTCAATTTCTGGCTTTCCCAGTGTTTTGCCCCGTTGAACTGAGTGTGCATTTGTATTTTTACCTTGTTTTCATCATTATTAACAAGAAATAAGCTTGTTCATAAACATTCTCTCACTTTAATGTAAACGTGACAAAACGAGCCAGAAGGCGCTGAAAAAAGCGATTCCAGCGCTTAGAGCTCGCTCTGACGCTCCTAAAGCGAGTTATGAGAGTTTGTTTGTTGTTTTCAATTTCTGGCCTTCCCAATGTTTTGCTTGGTTAAACTGAGTCTGCAATTGTATTTTTACCTTGTTTTCATCATTATTAACAACAAATAAGCTTGTTCATAAACATTCTCTCACTTTAATGTAAACGTGCCAAAACGAGCCAGAAGGCGCTGAAAAAAGCGATTCCAGCGCTTAGAGCTCGCTCTGACGCTTCTAAAGCGAGTTATAAGAGTTTGTTAGTTGTTTTCCATTTCTGGCCTTCCCAATGTTTTGCCCCGTTAAACGGAGTGTGCATTTGTATTTTTAGTTTGTTTTCATCATTATTAACAACAAATAAGTTTGTTTATAAACATTCTCTCACTTTAATGTAAACATGCCAAAACGAGCCAGAAGACATGCCAAACGAGCCAGAAGGCGCTGAAAAAGCGATTCCAGCGCTTAGAGCGCGCTCTGACGCTTCGAAAGCGAGTTATGAGTTTGTTAGTTGTTTTCAATTTATGGCCTTCCCAATGTTTTGCCCCGTTAAACTGAGTGTGTATTTGTATTTTGAGTTTGTTTTCATCATTATTAACAACAAATAAGTTTGTTTATAAACATTCTCTCACTTTAATGTGAACATGCCAAAACGAGCCAGAAGGCGCTGAAAAAGGATTCCAGCGCTTAGAGCTTGCTCTGACGCTTCTAAAAGCGAGTCATAAGAGTTTGTTAGTTGTTTTCAGTTTCTGGCCTTCCCAATGTTTTGCCCCCTTAAACTGAGTGTGCATTTGTATTTTTTTAGTTTGTTTTCATCATTATTAACAACAATCAAGCTTGTTTATAAACATTCTCTCACTTTAATGTAAACATGCCAAACCGATCCAGAAGGCGCTGAAAAAGCGATTCCAGCGCTTAGAGCTCGCTCTCAGGCTTCTAACGCGAGTTATAAGAGTTTGTTATTTGTTTTCAATTTCTGGCCTTCCCAATGTTTTGCCCCCTTAAACTGAGTGTGCATTTGTTTTTTTAGTTTGTTTTCATCATTATTAACAACAAATAAGCTTGTTTATAAACATTCTCTCTCTTTAATGTAAACATGCCAAAACGAGCCAGAAGGCGCTGAAAAAGCGATTCCAGCGCTTAGAGCTCGCTCTTACGCTTCTAAAGCGAGTTATAAGACTTTGTTAGTTTTTTTTTAATTTCTGGCCCTCCCAATGTTTTGCCCCCTTAAACTGAGTGTGCATTTGTATTTTTAGTTTTTTTTCATCATTATTAACAACAAATAAGTTTGTTTATAAACATTCTCTCACTTTAATGTAAACATGGCAAAACGAGCCAGAAGTCATACCAAATGAGCCAGAAGGCGCTGCAAAAGTGATTCCAGCGCTTAGACTTCGCTCTGACGCTTCTAAAGCGAGTTATAAGACTTTGTTAGTTGTTTTCAATTTCTAGCCTTCCCAATGTTTTGCCCCGTTAAACTGAGTGTGTATTTGCATTTTTAGTTTGTTTTCATTATTAACAACAAACAGGTTTGTTTATAAACATTCTCTCACTTCAATGTAAACATGCCAAAACGAGCCAGAAGGCGCTGAAAAAGCGATTCCAGCTCTTAGAGCGCGCTCTGACGCTTCTAAAGCGAGTTATGAGAGTTTGTTAGTTGTTTTCAATTTCTGGCCTTCCCAATGTTTTGCTTGGTTAACCTGAGTGTGTATTTGTATTTTTAGTTTGTTTTCATCATTATTAACAACAAATAAGTTTGTTTATAAACATTCTCTCACTTTAATGTAAACATGCCAAAACGAGCCAGAAGACATGCCAAACGAGCCAGAAGGCGCTGAAAAAGCGATTCCATCGCTTAGAGCTCGCTCTGACGCTTCTAAAGCGAGTTATAACAGTTTGTTAGTTGTTTTCAATTTATGGCCTTCCCAATGTCTTGCCCCGTTAAACTGAGTGTGCATTTGTATTTTTAGTTTGTTTTCATCATTATTAACAACAAATAAGCTTGTTTATAAACATTCTCTCACTTTAATGTAAACGTGCCAACAGGAGCCAAGACGTGCTAATAAAGCGATTCCCGCGCTTAGAGCTCGCTCTGACGTTTTTAAAGCGAGTTTGTTTAGAGTTTGTTAGTTGTTTTCAATTTCTGGCCTTCCCAATGTTTTGCCCCGTTAATCTGAGTGTGCAATTGTATTTTTGGTTTGTTTTAATGATTATTAACAACAAATAAGCTTGTTCATAAACATTCTCTCACTTTAATATAAACATGCCAGGAGGCGCTAATAAAGCGATTCCAGCGCTTAGAGCTGGCTGTGACGCTTCTAAAGCGAGTTATAAGAGTTTGTTAGTTGTTTTCAATTTCTGGCCTTCCCAATGTTTTGCCCCGTTAAGCTGAGTGTGCAAATAAGCTTGTTTATAAACATTCTCTCTCTATAACGTAAACATGCTGCTTTTTGCCAAAATGAGGCGACAATGCTTTTTCAGCGCTTAGAGCTTATAAACCAACATATAATTGTTTTCTTTTCTTGGCGCTCCCAACGTGATGACCCGTTAAACTGAATCTGCAATTGCTTTTTTAGTATGTTTTCATTAATATTATCAACACATAAAGCTTGTTTTTCAACATTCTCTCTCTATAAAGTAAACATGCTTCTTCGAGCTCGCCCAGAGCCTTATAAACCAAGTTATAAATGTTTCACTTTCTGGCACTCCCAAACTGTTAAATCCGTTAAATTGAGTCTGCAATTGCATTTTAAGTATGTTTTCATTAATATTATCAACAAATAAAGCTTGTTTTTCAACATTCTCTCTCTATACAGTAAACATGCTTTATTGAGCCAATATACCGCAAGAAAGCGTTTTCAGTGCTTAGAGCTCGCCCAGCGGCTTATAAACCAAGTTATAATTAAATACAAATAAAAAATACAAAATTTTGCGACAAAGCGTTTCCTGTGCTTAGAGCTCTCACAGAGGCTTATAAACCAAGTTATAATTGTTTTCATTTTCTGGCGCTCCCGACGTGATGACCCGTTAAACTGAGTCTGCAATTGCATTTTAAGTATGTTTTCATTAATATTATCAACACATAAAGCTTGTTTTTCAACATTCTCTCTCTATAAAGTAAACATGCTGCTTTGAGCCAAAATACCGCAAGAAAGCGTTTTCAGAGCTTTGAGCTCGCCCAGATGCTTATAAACCAAGTTATAATTGTTTTCACTTTCTGGCGCTCCTGACGTGATGACCGCTTATATTGAGTCTGCAATTGCATTTTAAGTATGTTTTCATTATTATTATCAAATATAGATTGTTTTTCAACATTCTCTCTCTATTTAGTAAACATCCTGCTTTGAGCCAAAATGCGGCGACAAAGCGTTTCCAGTGCTTAGAGCTCGCCCAGAGGCTTATAAACCAAGGTATAATTGTTTTCACTTTCTTTTGCTCCCGTCGTGATGACCCGTTAAACTGAGTCTGCAATTGCTTTTTAAGTATGTTTTCATTAATATTATCAACACATAAAGCTTGTTTTTCAACATTCTCTCTCTATAAAGTAAACATGCTTCTTCGAGCTCGCCCAGAGGCTTATAAACCAAGTTATAAATGTTTTCACTTTCTGGCGCTCCCAACCTGTTAAACCCGTTAAACTGAGTCTGCAATTGCATTTTAAGTATGTTTTCATTAATATTATCAACACATAAAGCTTGTTTTTCAAGATTCTCTCTCTATAAAGTAAACATGCTGCTTTGAGCCAAAATACCGCAAGAAAGCGTTTCCAGTGCTTAGAGCTCGCCCAGATGCTTATAAACCAAGTTATAATTGTTTTCACTTTCTGGCGCTCCCGACGTGATGACCCGTTAAACTGAGTGTGCAATTGCATTTTAAGTATGTTTTCATTATTATTATCAACAAATTAAGCTTGTTTTTCAACATTCTCTCTCTATAAAGTAAACATGCTGCTTTGAGCCAAAATGCGGCAAGAAAGCGTTTCCAGCGCTTCATGCTTGCCCAGAGGCTTGTAAACCTAGTTATAATTGTTTTCACTTTCTGGCGCTGCCGACATGATGACCTGTTAAACTGAGTCTGCAGTAGCATTTTAAGTGTGTTTTCATTATTATCATCAACAAATAAAGCTTTTGTTTCAACATTCTCTCTCTATGAAGTATACTTGCTGCTTTGATGCGATTTGCAGCAAAAAAGCATTTCTTGCGCTTAGAGCTCGCACAGAGGCTTTTAAAGCAAGTTATGTGTTGTTGCAATTATTTTCAATTTCTGGCGCTCCCTATGTGATAACCTGTTAAACTGAGTCTGCAGTTGCATTTCTAGTGTGTTTTCTAGTATGTATGTACAGAGGTTTATAAATCAAGAATACTGGTCTTTAAATTGTTTTCAGATTGTTACATGAGGTTGGGCATCCGGTTAGCCTACAAGGTGTTGGTGGAAACTGGGCTACTGTTGGCCAAAGGAAAAGAAGAGGAGGAAGGCATGTCCTGAGGTTGGAGGAGGAGAGAAAAATGGGGAGGAGTGTGGAAGTGAGGGTTGGGACTTTGTATGACTCTAAAGGTAGATAATTAGCTTATATGATGGAAGGTTGACATTCTGTGTGTGCAAGAGACTAAATGGAAGGGTAGTCATGCCAGGTGTTTTGGAGGAGGGTTTAAATTGTTTTACCATGTGTGGATAGAAGGAGGAATGGGGAAGGTTTTATCCTGAAAGAAAATTATATGGAGAGTGTTTTGGAGGTGAAGAGGGTTTCAGGGAGGGTGATGAGTTTGAAGCTGGAAGTTGAAGGTGTGATAATGAAAGTTGTTAGTGCTTTTTCCCCCACAACTTGGTTGTAAGAAGAACATATAAGAATTCTGGAATGAGTTAGATTAAGTAATAGAGAGTGTACCTAGGGGTGAAAAGGTGGTGATTGGTGCATATTTTAATGGACATGTTGGTGAAGGTAATGGAGGTGATGAGGAGGTGATGGGTAGATATGGTGTCACGGAGAAGAATGCTGAAGGTCAGATGGTTGTAGATTTTGCGAAAAAGGATGGAAATGGCTGTGGTTAACACTTATTTTAAGAAGAGGCAGGAGCACAGGGTGACGTATAAGAGTGGAGGAAGATGCTCACAGATGGAGTATATCCTTTGCAGGAGGGTCAGTCTGAAGGAGACTGGAGACTGCAAAGTAGTGACAGGTGAGAGTGAAGCTAAACAGCATAGGATGGTGATCTGTAGGATTACTTTGGAGGTCAAGAAGCGGAGGAAAGTGAGGGCAGAGTCGAGGATCAATTGGTGGAAGCTGAAGGAGGAGGACTACAAGGTGGAATTCGGGCAGGAGTTCACACTTGGAGGTGTTGAAGAGCTTCCAGATTGCTGGGAAACTACTGCAGAAGTGATAAGGCAGACAGCTAGAAATGTACTTGGTGTGACATCTGGAAGGAAGAAAGAGGATAAGGAAACCTGGTGGTGGAGCCGAGACATACAGGAGTGCATACAGAAGAAGAGGGAGGAAAAGAAGAAGTGGGACAGTCAGGAAAGATGAAGAAAGTATAGCAAAAATCCCTTTACTGTTGCCCCTTTACTTTTGCCCCGTCCTACAGTGTCTCACACCACTGAGCTCCCATGGGAAAGCAAGCAGTTGCACCTGCAAATAGTTACATTTTGTACAGTGTCTTACGCTGTCTCACGAGTTCCCAGAAAACATCCAGCAGTAAACAGTTACATTTCTAATTGAACAATAGCTCTCATAGACAGCTAGTAGCAAACAGTTACATTTTTAATCAAGCAGCTGCGTTTACAATTGGGAAACTGGATGGGAAGAAACCTTGAAATGTTGGTGGTGGATAAGACAGGGAGTCATCAGTGAAAAGACCTTTGTCTATTGTTGGTGAAGTGGCAAAGGCGGGGGAACTGAGGTTTTAATCATGACAGTATTGAATATTATTGGTGGAAAACTATTAATGGGATGGATTTATGTAAATTTTAAAGGTGATTGAAATGTATTTAAAGTCCGAATTTTGGATGAGCATTTGGAGCTGCTCCCACTTGACCACGCCTGCTGAAACACTTCAGTAAATTGGCTTAGTTTGTTTTTTGACTTAGAAAAAGATTCAGACTTAGGCTCACGCTTCAATTTTCCACGACAAAAGTAGACAGGTGTACAACCGCAGGGTGAAGAAAGCAGTGGCGAAGGCCAAAGATAAGGTGTTTGGTGTGAGAGGCTCCCTCTTGCTGTAAAGAGGGAGAAAATTACCCATTTTGACTGGCTAGACTGAGAGCCAGAGCAGGGAAGGATGTGCAGCCGGTCAGGACGATAATGGATGGACATGGAGACGTACCCACAGGTGAACAGAGCATTTTGAGCAGATTTACTTTGATTACTTTGAGGGCCTGATGAATGAAGAAAATGAGAGAGAGAGAAGATTGGATGATGTGAGGATAGTGAACCAGGAAGTGCAGTAAATAAGCAAGACAGAAGTAAAGCCTGCGTTAAGAAGAGGAAGAATGGAAAGGATGTTGGACCTGATGACATTCCAGTGGAAGCATGGAGATGTTAAAAGGAGATGGCAGTTGGGTTTCTGACCAGATTGTTTAACATTATCTTGGAAAGTGAGAGGATGCCTGAGGAGTGGAGACGAAGTGTACTGGTACCGATTTTCAATAATAAACTGCACAGAGCTGTTTACAATATACAATAGAGGTATAAAGTTGATCAGCCACAGCATGAAGTTATGGGAAAGAGTAGTG
Organism: Hepsetus odoe; assembly: GCA_017165825.1. NCBI lineage: Eukaryota > Metazoa > Chordata > Actinopteri > Characiformes > Hepsetidae > Hepsetus > Hepsetus odoe. Next base: position 8,787,952 of record CM029385.1, on the reverse strand, counting down.
GAAGTGAGGGTATGAAAAAGAGGTGAGGATTAGTGAACAGCAGTATGGTGTCATGTCGAGAAAAAGCACTACAGATGCAAGACAGGAGTCTTCATGGACTATGATGTTTGCAGATGATATCGTGATGTGCAGTGAGAGTAGGGAGCAGCTGGAGGAGAACCTAAAGAGATGGAGATCTGCTCTAGAGAGGAGAGGAATGAAAGTGAGTAGGGCAATGACAGAATACATGAGTGTGAATGAAAAGGAGTAAAGTGGAGTGGTTAGTATTCAAGGTGACAAAGGTGGAGGAGTTTAAATACTTGTGATCAGCAGTTTAGAGTAACGGCGAGTTTGGAAGAGAGGTGAAGAAGAGCGTGCAGGTAGGTTGGAATGGGTGGAAAAGAATGGCTGGAATGATTGTGACAGGCGGGTACCAGCTAGAGTAAAGGGGAAGGTTTACAGGACAGCAGTGAGACCAGCTATGTTGTACGGGTTGTTCATTACATCATTAAACATTAATAAAGCATGAAACATTAAAAAAGCATGATTTTTAACATTCTCTATGTCATTAACTATATCATTTTCAGTGCTTAGAGCTCGCCCAGAGGCTTTAAAACCAAGTTATAATTAAATACAAATAAAAAATACAAAATTCTGCGACAAAGCGTTTCCTGTGCTTCAAGCTCGCACAGAGGCTTTTAAAGCAAGTTAAAATTGTTTTCACTTTCTGGCGCTCCCGATGTGATAACCTGTTAAACTGAGTCTGCAATTGCATTTTTAGCATGTTTTCATCATTATTAACAAGAAAGAAAGCATGTGTTTCAACATTCTCTCTCTGTGAAGTAAACTTGCTGCTTTGAGGCAATATGCCACAAAAAAAGCGGTTCCTGCGCTTCAAGCTGGCACAGAGGCTTTTAAAGCAAGTTAAAACTGATTTCACTTTCTGGCGCTCCCAATGTGATAACCTGTTAAACTGAGTCTGCAATTGCATTTTTAGCATGTTTTCATCATTATTAACAAGAAAGAAAGCTTGTGTTTCAACATTCTCTCTCTGTGAAGTATACTTGCTGCATTGAGGCGATATGCCGCAAAAAAAGCGTTTCTGGCGCTTAGAGCTCGCACAGAGGCTTTTAAAGCAAGTTATAAGTGTTTTGCAATTGTTTTCACTTTCTGGCACAACTGACATGATAACCTGTTAAACTGAGTCTTCAATTGCATTTTTCGTTTGTTTTCATCATTATTAACAAGAAATAAAGCTTGTGTTTCAGCATTCTCTCTCTATGAAGTAAACTTGCTGCTTTGAGGCGATATGCTGTAAAAAAAAAGCGGTTCCTACTCTTCGAGCTGGCACAGAGGCACATTTTAAAGCAAGTTAAAAATGTTTTCATGTTCTGGTGCTCCCGATGTGATAACCTGTTAAACTGAGTTTGCAATTGCATTTTTCGTTTGTTTTCATCATTATTAACAAGAGAGAAAGCTTGTGTTTCAAAATTCGCTCTCTATGAAGTAAACTTGCTGCTTTGAGGCAATATGCTGCAAGAAAGCGTTTCTGGTGCTTAGAGCTCCCACAGAGGCTTTTAAAGCAAGTTATAAGTGTTTTGCAATTGTTTTCACTTTCTGGCGCAACCGATGTGATGACCTGTTACGCTGAGTCTGCAATTGCATTTTTATTATGTTTTCATCATTATTAACTAGAAATAAAGCTTGTGTTTCAGCATTCTCTCTTTGTGAAGTAAACTTGCTGCTTTGAGGCGATATGCTGCAAAAAAGCGTTCCTGCACTTCAAGCTCCACAGAGGCCTTTAAAGCAAGTTAAAATTGTTTTCACTTTCTGGCGCTCCTGATGTGATAACCTGTTAAACTGATTGTGCAATTGCATTTTTAGCATGTTTTCAAAATTTTTAACAACAAATAAAGCTTGTTTTTCAACATTCTCTCTCTATGAAGTAAACTTGCTGCTTTGAGGCGATAGGCTGCAACAAAGCGTTTCCAGCGCTACGAGCTGGCACAGAGGCTTTTAAAGCAAGTTATTGGACTTTTTCAATTGTTTTCACTTTCTGGTGCTCCCGACATGATGACCCGTTAAACTGAGTCTGCGATTGCATTTTTAGTACGTTGTCATCATTATAAACAACAAATAAAGCTTGTTTTTCAACATTGTCTTTCAATGCTGTGAACTTGCTGCTTTGAGTTAATTTGCAACAAACGAGCCTTTCAGGCGCTTATAGCACGCACAGAGGCGTTCAATCCAAGTATATGTGTTTTTTAAATGTTTTCACTTTCTGGTCCTCCTGATGAGATAATCTTTGAAACTGAGTTTGCAATTGGATTTCTAGCATGTTTTCATCATTATAAACAACAAATAAAGCTTGTATTTCAACATTCTCTTTCTATTTAGTAAACTTGCTGCTTGGAGCCACTTTTTACCAAACCATCGGTTCCAGCACTTAAAGCTCGCATAGAGGCTTTTAAACCAAGTATAGGTGTTTCTCTGTTGTTTTCACTTTCTGGTGCTCCCGACGAGACACAGTGTTAAACTGAGTCTGCAATTGCATTTCTAGAACGTGTTCATCATTATTAACAATAAATTAAGCATGATTTTTCAACATTCTCTTTCTATGTCATTAACTAGCTGCTTAGAGGCAATATGCCATAATAAAGCGTTTCCAACGCTTGGAGTACGCACAGAGGCTTATAAACCAAGAATACTGTTTTTTTTATTTGTTTTCATTTTTTGGTGCAACTCAGCCACTAGGGATGCACAAGCCAGTGTATTTCTTCATGCTGGTCCCAAGCCCAAGCCATGCTAGAAATGCTCTTTTGTAGCACATTGGCTCCAAGCAGCAAGTTTATGGCATAGAAGGAGACAGTTGAAAAATCATGCTTTATTAAGTGTTTATAATGATGAACACATGCTGGATATGCAATTGCAGATTCAGTTTAACAGGTTATCACATTGAGAGCACCAGAAAATCTTTCTCTTTTTCTATTGGCTGCTCCCGTTTAGGGGTCGCCACAGCGGATCAAGCGTCTCCATTTCTTCCCGTCCTCTGCATCTTGATTGTGGGAAGATTGTGGGTTCAATTCCCTCACCAGTAGGTTGCCCTGAGGTACCCTTGAGCAAGGTACCGTCCCTGTCACTGCTCCCCGGGTGCTTTCAATAGCTGCCCACTGCTGCACGGTGTTTGTGTGCATGGGTGAAATGCAGAGGTTAAATTTCGTTGTGGTTTGCTGTGCTGTGACCTCACAATGACAAGGGTTGTCACTTTCACTTTCACGTTCCCATAACTTCATGCTGTGGCTGATCAGATTTATCCCTCTATAGTTACTACAGCTCTGTGCATCACCCTTATTCTTGAAAATCGGTACCAGGACACTTTGTCTTCACTCCTCAGGCATCCTCTCACTTTCTGAGAGAGAATGTTGAAAAACAAGCTTTATTTGTTGTTTATAACGATGAAAACATTCTAGAAATGCAACTGCAGACTCAGTTTAACAGGTTATTACATCAGGAGCGCCAGAAAATACAATTGAAATACACATATCCTTGGTTTAATAGCCTCTGTGTGTGCTTGAAGTGCTGGAACGCTCTTACATTTAGATTCACGGCAGTTAGCAGACGGTCTTATCCAGAGCGACTTCCATGTCCTAATTACAGGGACATTCCCCCTGGATCAATTCAGAGTTAAGGGACTTGCTCAGGGACCCAGTGGTGGGATTCAAACCTGGGACCTCTTGAACCATTGTTCCATAAGCAAGTACCTGCTTGACCACCACTATCCTATTTTGTTGCAAATTGGCTCCAAGCAAAAAGTTTATGCCATAGAAAGAGAATGTTGAAAAACAAGCTTTACTGGATGTTTATAATGATGAAAACAGGCTAGAAATGCAATTACAGACTCAGTTTGACAGGCGATCACTTCGGGAGCACCAGAAAGTGAAAACAATTGAAAAGCACATAAACTTTGTTTAAAAACCTCTTTGCATACTCCAAGCACTGGGAACGCTCTTTAGTAAGCATATTGGCTTCAGGCAGCAACTTTATGGCATAGAAAGAAAATGTTGAAAAACAAGCTTTATTCATTGTTTATAATGATGAAAACATTCTAGAAATGCAGTTGCAGACTCAGTTCAACAGGTTATCACATCTGGAGCACCAGAAAATGAATACAATTGTATAAAAATGTATTACTTGGTTTAAAAGCCTCTGTGCGTACTCCAAGCGCTGGAAACGCTGTTTTGTTGCAAACTGGCTTCAAGCAGCATGTTCATGGCATAGACAGAGAATGTTGAAAATCAAGCTTTTTTTTATTGTTTATAATGATGAAAACATGCTAGAAATGCAATTGCAGACTCCGTTTAACAGGTCGGGAGCCCCTCAGTGGTGGACTGAACTCCCCCTGATGGTCAGAACTGCTGAGTCCCTTGCTGTCTTCAAATGTCGATTAAAGACCCACCTATTCATGGAATTTCTCAGGGACTAACCCTCCCAAACCATCTACTCTCCTACCCCTGCTCATTCTTTCTTTAAACCTCTACCCTCTCTTTCCTGTCAAAAAATAAATAAATAAAAAATTGTGTATTGTATATACTTGTCACAAGTAGTTTGTTACTTAGGTTGCAATAGCAAATCAGCAGTTACTGATCTGAGCTGGTTACCAAGATGATGATCTAATGTGGAAACAAAGCACTGTTGTAAGTCGCTCTGGATAAGAGCGTCTGCTAAATGCCATAAATGTAAATAAAATGTAAATGGTTATATAGTTTTGTGCGATGCGTGGTTAATGCTCATCTTTTATTATTACTCCAAAACCTTTTCAACCTTACAAGTCCCCCTTTTGGTCTCATCTACATGAGACCAATCAGTTCATCCTTGTGTCCGATGTCCCTTCCCATTTCATCGCCGGATTCGGACTGGATTCTATCAGTGGCATCTGATAGGGAGAAGGAGATGGCGGTGATGATTCTGTTGAAAAGGGACCTAATGCAAGGTATGCAACAACATCCACACAGTGCTAGCTCAGAAAACATGCCCATTAAATAAAGAAAGACAGATACATACAAATTACGCCATTTCCCAAAAAATAATGAGAATGATGCTCCAGCCTCTTTCTTTAGTCACTGTTCCCTAAGTTTGTTCTTATCTGATCCAGTGTCTTATTGGGTGCTTCCATTGCCGCACCCAGGCTCCAGTGATACCAGGTTTCTCCTTTTCCCTTCAAACGGACAGCATGTGATGTCCTCTCCACCACCTCGTATGGCCCGGCCTACCTTGGTTCAGTCCACTTTCGTTTGATCACCTTCAGCAGTACCCACTCCGAAGTTGGCGGTGTCTGGCCTTCGGCCGTTCCCTGTGCTGCTGTCACCTGTTTGGAGAAAGCTAAGACCAAAGCTGTTAGTCGGTCATAATACGTTTTATGCTGTTTGGGTCTGCTATTCCCTTCAATTAACTCTAGTTCAGCTCCTGGTCCTGGGAACTGGTGCCCTTTTTCTAGTTTATACGGAGTATAACCCTGTGATTGAGTTTACTGAGCTTCTGATTGACGGGTCGGGCATCCACCCAGTTCAATTTGCTTTTTATGGATTGATTCATTCTTTCCACTTTCCCTTGGGATTGTGGATGGTACACCATTGCAAATGCATGTTTCAGTCCTAGTGCTGATTCTACTGCCTGCATGTCTTTATTTTTAAAGTGTGTGCCGTTGTCAGACCTAGTGGCTTTATTGTGGCCCGTATGTTTTATTCTGTAAAAGTTTTACACTCTCTAATATGATTTTTTTTTTTTTTTTTTTTCTTTCAAGTCAAGTAGGATTTTATTGTCATTTCATCCATATACACAGTACACAGTGAAATGAAATAACGTTCCTCCAGGACCCTGGTGCTACACACAAGACAAGACACAACACAAGACACAAGACAACATAAGACACAACACGGGGCAACAAGTGCAGACAAGACAGACAACAACAGACGGCATGACAGACAGTACATTCATCCGTAGAGGGCTGCAGTGTTGTGGAACAAAGCAGCCCAGGTAGATTATGGTGTAGCAGTGTGGTGGAGCGGTGTTACTGATAAAGTGCAGAGTGCAACATGAGATAAATAAATAAATACAGGATGAATGAGTTCAAGAGTCTGATGGCCAGGGGGAAGAAACTATTTCCCATCCTGGAAGTGGAGGCCTGTATGCTGCGGAACCTTTTCCCAGACAGCAGGAGGAAGAAGAGAGTGTGGGATGGGTGGGAGGGATCATCCACAATGCTGGTTGCTTTGCGGATGCAGCGAGTGGTGAAAATGTCCTGTACAGAGGGCAGAGAGATCCCGATGATCTTCTCAGCTGTTCTCACTACCCGTTGTAGGGACTTGCGGTCTAAGACGTTGCAGTTCCCGTACCAGGCAGTAATGCAGCCGCTCAGGATGCTCTCAATGGTTCCTCTGTAAAAGATGGTGAGGATGGAAGGTGGGAGATGGGCTTTCCTCAGTCTGCGCAGGAAGTAGAGATGCTGCTGGGCTTTCTTTGTGATGGAGTTGGTGTTGAGGGACCACGTGAGGTTGTCAGTGATGTGAACACCAAGAAACTTGGTGCTCTGGACCATCTCCACAGGTGAGGTGTTGATGATAAGTGGAGTGTGGTCCCGACGTGGTCTCCTGAAGTCAACAACCATCTCTTTAGTCTTGTCGACGTTCAGAGACAGGTTGTTGGTTCTGCACCAGTCCGTCAGCTGTTGTATTTCCTCTCTGTAAGCTGCCTCGTCTCCACCGCTGATCAGACCCACCACGGTTGTATCATCAGTGAATTTGATGATGTGGTTCGAGCTGTGCTTGGCTGCACAGTCGTGGGTCATCAGTGTGAACAGCAGTGGGCTGAGCACACAGCCCTGGGGGGCTCCTGTGCTCAGTGTGATGGTGTTGGAGGTGCTGCTACTGATCCTGACTGACTGGGGTCTCCCAGTCAGGAAGTCCAGGATCCAGTTACAGAGGGAGGTGTTCAGGCCCAGCAGCCTCAGCTTCTCACTCAGGTGCTGAGGGATGATGGTGTTGAATGCTGAACTGTAGTCGATGAACAGCATTCTGACATAACTGTCCTTTCTGTCCAGATGAGAAAGAGCCAGATGGAGGGTGGTGGAGATTGCATCATCCGTTGAGCGGTTGGGACGATACGCAAACTGCAGGGGGTCTAGTGAGGAGGGGATCTGAGACTTGATGTGCCTCATGACCAGCCTCTCGAAGCACTTCATGATGATGGGTGTGAGTGCGACGGGACGATAGTCGTTGAGGCAGGAGATAGATGGTTTCTTTGGCACTGGAATGAAGCTGGTTGTCTTGAAGCACCTTGGAACAACAGTGGTGCTCAGAGAGGTGTTGAAGATGTCAGTGAGAACATCTGCCAGCTGTTCTGCACATCCTCTGAGCACACGACCTTGAATATTGTCTGGACCGGCAGCTTTCCGTGGGTTGACTCTGAGAAGAGATCTTCTCACCTTGGCTGTGGTCAGACGGAGAATCTGGTCGTTCGGAGGAGGGGTGGTCTTCCTCATTCTCATGTCGTTCACTGCATCAAACCATGCGTAGAAGTGGTTCAGCGCATCTGGGAGGGAGGGGTCACCGTCACAGGTGGGTGGAGATGCCCTGTAGTTGGTGAGGGCCTGGATGCCCTGCCACATGCGCCGCGTGTCACCAGTGTTCTTGAAGTGGCCATGGATTCTCTCTGCGTGAGCTCACTTCGCCGCTCTGATGGCCTGAGACAGGTTTGCCCTTGCTTTCCTTAGGGCGGCCTCGTCCCCTGACTTGAAGGCCTTGTCCCGGGTTCTCAGAGTCTGCGCAGCTCCGCGATCATCCATGGCTTCTGGTTGGGTCGTCTGGTTCTGGTTTTCAGGGGCAGCGGTGTCCTAGTGGTTAGGGCTTTGGCCACGTGATCGGAGGATCAGGGGTTCAAACCCCTTCCCAATAGGTTGCCCTGAAGTACCCTTGAGCAAGGTGCTGTCCCTATCACGCTCCTCCCTGCGATGGGCTGGTGACCTGTCCAGGGTGTGTCCCCCGTCCTTTGCCCTGTGTGAGCTGAGATGGACTCCAGCACTCCCCTGCGACCCCATTTGGGACAAGCGGTAGAAAATGACTGACTGACTAATATGATTTTCAATCATTGCAGGTAAAAATGGGTGCCATCAATGTGTTAGGTGTCTCGGCATCTGTGTTTTTCCACAGTGGGTCAGTCCATGATAGAAGCATCTTGTGGCACAGAATTCATTAACCCCGGAGGCAACACCGGTCTGCCGTCCGGCGACCTCCACATTCCTTCGGACTTGACTGCTCCCCTCTCTCTCCACACTGTTATCTCATGAGGAGAAGCTCTCTGTTGCTCTTTGATTAACATATTTACATCACAGGCTGGCAATAAATCATATACTGTTTTTTCCATCTGTACCATCACATACTGAGTTGTCTATCCTGCTGCCCTTTTTGCTGTCCTTGGGTGAATTTACAAAACTTGGTCATCCAAGGGCCCCCCTCCCTCTGTTGGGGGTGGCATTTTATCTAACATGCAGGTCATATCTGTGAATGAGAATGGCTGATATACATGTCCCTGCTGTCGCCTTTGTAAATTAATGGCATCTGATAGCTATCTACTCATTTCTTACTTTTATGTGAGCGTAAATCATACCCATGAGCTCTCCCTGAAGTCAATCCTGCCCGTGTGTGTGTGGTCAATTCCCCAACTAAGGTCACTGGAAACGTCTCTTTAATCTCTGATTCTTTATCTGAACCAACCTCACTGTCTTCCTCCCTTCGCTGACTTTCTCTCTTTCTCTTTTTTTTCCTCTCCTTGCTTCCCCTTTCCGGAAACCCATCATTTGGTGATGAAGATAGATGGAGATCTATCTGATTCTCTGTGTTCCCCAGACTGATCCCTTGGTCCCTCTTGTCCTGGGTTTCTCCTACCCTCACCATTTATCTGACTTTTCCCTTGACCTCCCCCGCTTCACCTATTCTATCTGCTTATGGGTGTCTCCGCCTCTCTATCCTTCTAATACCTTCGCTAACCACCGACTGTAACTTCTCTTTCACCTGTGCATATTCACCTTCACCTACCTCCCTGAGATCCATTACTCCTTCCTGTACATGCATTAACAGCAGCTGTGGGATGAGATATAGTGGTGGTTTATGATACAGAGAGCGGTTGATCTCACAAGTTCTACTGACTCCACATTCCCTATCCCACCATGTTCTGCTCTCCTGACTGAATTCTCTACTGCAGCACATGACAATGCCATATTATGCAAATACATCCTCCTCTGTTCGTTCTCCTCTCCCAATTTTTTCCACCTCCTCTTTACTAATATAGATTCACTTTTCTCCTGATTATGTTCTTCTACTTGATTTCGAGCCTCTGTTTCAGCTTTTCCCAAATGTCCCAACAATTTTTACATTGATTCACCTCTTGGTACCATCCCCTTTGTTACCAGATCTCCCCATAATTTATCATAACCTCCCATAACTTCTTCTTCTTCTTTTTCTTTCGGCTGCTCCCGTTTAGGGGTCGCCACAGCGGATCAACTGTCTCCATTTCTTCCTGTCTTTTGCATCTTCCTGCTTCAAACCGACCACCTGCATGTCCTCTCTCACCACATCCATAAACCTCCTCTTTGGTCTTCCTCTTCTCCTCTTTCCTGGCAGCTCCATCTTCAACATCCTCCTCCCAATATAATCCTCATCTCTCCTCTGCACATGTCCAAACCAACGCAACCTTGCTTCTCTAACTTTGTCTCCAAGACGTCTAACCTGAGCTGTCCCTCTAATATACTCATTTCTAATCCTGTCCATCCTCGTCACACCCAACGAAAATCTCAGCATCTTTAACTCTGACACCTCCAGCTCCGCCTCCTGCCTTTTCGTCAGTGCCACCGTCTCCAACCCATACAACATAGCTGGTCTCACTACTGTCCTGTAAACCTTCCCTTTTACTCTAGCTGGTACGCGTCTGTCACAAATCACTCCAGCCACTCTTCTCCACCCATTCCAACCAGCCTGCACTCTCTTCTTCACCTCTCTTCCACACTCGCCATTACACTGAACTGTTGATCCCAAGTATTTAAACTCCTCCACCTTTGTTACCTCCACTCCCTGCATCCTAACCACGCCACTTTCCTCCCTTTCATTCACACTCATGTATTCTGTCTTTGCCCTACTCACTTTCATTCCTCTCCTCTCAAGAGCATATCTCCATTTCTCCAGGTTCTCCTCAAGCTGCTCCCTACTCTCACTACAGATCACAATATCATCAGCAAACATCATCGTCCACGGAGACTCCTGTCTAACCTCGTCCGTCAACCTGTCCATTACTATTGCAAACAAGAATGGGCTCAGTGCTGATCCTTGATGTAATCCAACATCTACCTTAAATGCATCCGTCACTCCCACTGCAGATCTCACCACTGTTACACTGCCATCATACATATCCTGAACTACTCTCACATACTTCTCTGTAACACCAGACTTCCTCATACAAAACCACAACTCCTCTCTAGGCACCCTGTCATATGCTTTCTCCAAATCCACAAAGGCACAATGCAGCTCCTTCTGACCTTCTCTGTACTTCTCCATCAACACCCTCAGAGCAAACATTGCATCTGTGGTGCACTTTCTCGGCATAAAACCATACTGCTGTTCACTGATCCTCTTTTCTTAACCGAGCTTCCACTACTCTTTCCCATAACTTCATGGTGTGGCTGATCAACTTTATCCCTCTATAGTTACTACAGCTCTGTGCATCACCCTTATTCTTGAAGATCGGTACCAGTACACTTCGTCTCCACTCCTCAGGCATCTTCTCACTTGCCAAGATTGTGTTAAACAATCTGGTCAGAAACTCAACTGCCATCTCCCCTAAACATCTCCATGCTTCCACTGGTATGTCATCCGGTCCAACAGCCTTTCCATTCTTCATCCTCTTCATCGTTGCCCTTACTTCCATCTTGTTAATTTGCTGCACTTCCTGGTTAACTCTTCTCACATCATCCAGTCTTCTCTCTCTCTCATTTTCTTCATTCATCAGCTCCTCAAAGTATTCCTTCCATCTGCTCAACACGCTCTGTTCACCTGTGAGTACGTTACCATTTCTATCTTTAATCGCCCTGACCCGTAGCACATCTTTCCCAGATCTGTCTCTCTGTCTAGCCAATCGTTAAAGGTCCTTTTCTCCCTCTTTACTGTCCAACCTCTCATACAATTCACCAAACACCTTATCTTTCGCCTTCACCACTGCTTTCTTCGCCCTGCAGTTCATCTCCTTGTACACCTGTCTACTTTCTTCATCTCTCTGACTGTCCCATGTCTTCTTTGCCTCCCTCTTCTTTTGAATACACTCCTGGACTTTTTGGTTCCACCACCAGGTTTCCTTATCCTCTTTCTTCCTTCCAGATGTCACACCAAGTACATTTCTAGCCGTCTGCCTGATCACTTCTGCAGTAGTTTCCCAGCAATCCGGTAGCTCTTCAACACCTCCCAGTGCCCGTGTTAACTCCTGCCTGAATTCCACCTTACAGTCCTCCTCCTTCAGCTTCCACCACTTGATCCTCGACTCTGCCCTCACTTTCCTCCTCTTCTTGACCTCCAAGGTCATCCTACAGACCACCATCCTATGCTGTTTAGCTACACTCTCCCCTGTCACTGCTTTGCAGTCTCTGATCTCTTTCAAACTGACCCTCCTGCAAAGAATATAATCCACCTGTGAGCATCTTCCTCCACTCTTATACGTCACCCTGTGCTCCTCTCTCTTCTTAAAATAAGTATTAACTACAGCCATTTCCATCCTTTTTGCAAAATCTACAACCATCTGACCTTCAGCATTCCTCTCCTTGACACCATGCCTACCCATCACCTCCTCATCACCTCTGTTCCCTTCACCAACATGACCATTAAAATCTGCACCAATCATCACTCTCTCTCCCCTGGGTACACTCTCTATCACTTCATCTAACTCACTCCAGAATTTTTCCTTCTCTTTCATCTTACAACCAACTTGTGGAGCATAAGCACTAACAACATTCATTATCACACCTTCAACTTCCAGCTTCAAACTCATCACCCTCCCTGACACCCTCGTCACTTCCAAAACACTCTCCACATACTCTTCCTTCAGGATAACACCTACTCCATTCCTCCTTCTATCCACACCATGGTAGAACAGTTTAAACCCCCCTCCAATACACCTGGCCTTACTACCCTTCCATCTAGTCTCTTGCACACACAAAATGTCAGCCTTCCTTCTCTCCATCATATCAGCTAATTCTCTACCTTTACCAGTCATGCTGCCAACATTCAAAGTCCCTACCCTCACTTCCACTCTCCTCTCCTTCTTTCTCTCCTTCTCCCTCTGGACATGCCTTCCTCCTCTTCTTCTTCTTCTTTGGCCAACAGTAGTCCAATTTCCACCAGCACCCTGTAGGCTAACAGCACTGATGGCGGTCGTTGTTAACCCGGGCCTCGACCGATCTGGTATGGAATTCTGTATCGTTGTCCGCATATTGATTTGGCAAAGTTTTACACCGGATGCCCTTCCTGACGTAACCCTCCCCATTTACCCGGGCTTGGGACCGGCACGAAGAAATACACTGGCTTGTGCATCCCTAGTGGCTGGGTTCATAACCTCCCATAACTGAAGTCTGCATATTTATAGGTACCTCACTTTTTATTTGGTTTCTAATTTTCTCCCACTTCTGGTGTACTGTCAACCTCCATATTCCACACATTCCCTGTTGAACTCCCTGTCCATTTTTTTTTTATTTTTCTCTTTTACTCCCAACACTCGGTCAAAAATCTGCCTCACAGGCTGGCTGAGTGTGAATGACTCCGTCGGTCAATCCATTGGCCTCAGTGAAACAAGCTTCTAGGCCAGATTTCTCTGGTCTGGTTCCACTCTGGGGGTTAATTCCCAAGACCAACGAATATTTTAATTCATGCTCAATTCACAACCTCAATATTTACAATATACACAATTACAATTTAACAAAGTTACACAAACTATCACAATAACTCCACTTTTTCTTTTGTTTTTCCCTTTTTCGGCATTTAGGGGGACCCGAAAGCCCCCAGGGACTCCAACCCAGGTCTTTATGAGGATGTGTCCTCGAGGGACTCCAACCCCAACCTCCAAATCCATTTGGGAACCCTGTTCCCTGGACTTTTTGTCCTTTAGCTTTCGGGACCCAGTCCCAGGGGTCCCATACCTTTTTTCCTGTTTATGAGGCTCAACCTCAAAGGGTCCCGTACCCTTAATTTTCACGTACTCAGTGCTTTTAGGACCAGCCAGTGACTTTAAACCCGTACGTGTCTTTTTTCAGTACTGTGCTTTTGGAAGACTCCTAAGTCTCCCGGGACTTTAAACCTGTGCACAATACTTTATGCTTTATTAAACTATTTTTCTGGGACACTGCAAGCATGCTGACAACATACAATTTAGTATATCCAATTGCAGAACTTAACAGAATAAACAAGTGTCTGCTTACCTTTATATCTGCGGCCGCTGTTGTTGTCAAAATGCCGTGGATGTCCGCTGCATTCAATATCCTTTGTCTGTTACTTCTCCGTCTCCATCACGTCGGGGTCACCAAATTCTTGGACTCTGGTTATTCTACCTCATTTCTCAGCTATGTGTTAACCGAGTCCTGCGTGTTCTTTAATGAAGCAATAGGAGAAGATATTTGGTTCCAAGTATAAGTTTATTCCAAAACAGATGAATAAAGCATTTTAGAGCTCTGGGTCGAAATTCTATCCCTGACAAACAACACAGTGTGTCAGTTCTGACCCAGGTATTATATAGTACAACGTTCCCTCCTTAAGGGTGTAGCTGTTCTCTGGCCCGTTAACTTGGTATACCACCATCTGCTGTTCCACCTCTCTTTGCTGTATCTGACTCCCCGAGGTCCCCTCCTTTACAGCTGGTTGAGCTTGATGTTCCTGTTTGTAAAACAGACACAGACCACACCCCCCTCTTTGCTCTCAAACTTGTCACTCTGTCAGCACATGTTGTTCTAATCACCCAAAACAAAGACAGTTCCAACTCGTCACACCCTTGTTTCTGCATGCACTGTAGTTTATCACATATGTGCACATGTTCATACATCTTCATACTTGTGTTGTTTTCTTGCTGTACTTTTTCCACTCACTTGTAACTAAATTACATACTCTATTTAAGGCTTAAGCGTCTTAAATATATGTTGGTCATACAGTTTTGTGCGAAGCGCGGTTAATGATCATCTTTTATTATTACTCCAAAACCTTTTCAATCTTACAAGACTCAGTTTAACAGGTTATCACATTGGGAGCGCCAGAAAGTGCTAAAAATAGAAAAACACAAATACTTTGATTAATTTGATCTAAAGCATGTGCAGTATCATTGTTAACAACTTCCATTACATTTACTACTTCTCTAATTTAATCTAAGGCTACCGTCAGTCCATAATTAGGAAAAAGAGCTGAAAAGAATCTTTTAGCAGTTTGTTCTACAAGTTAATGAGAATTAAATAAATCCTGCTTGTGTAAATGATTAAGTACCATTGTCCAGGCAAATTATTGTAGGCTGTGCTACCACAAACGTACATGGTCCCGTTCACAGTGGGAGTGTCATCTGAAAAATATGCAGACCACAGATCCAACGATCTGATTTGTTAAACGCTTTTGCAAAACCATGCGCTGCGGCTAGAAAGGAGTTTCCCCTTAAACCATCATCATGACTGATCACAAGGGCAACCTATAAATACAAACACAAGAAAAAGTTAAACATAATGGTTTTCTTTGTACACATACAGAGCTATGTGGTGTTTGTGCGTTCCCCCCCCATTGTTCCCACTTTGTTGCCCAGCAGCGAAGGCTACTAAGGTAGAGTTTGCTAGCACTTCACCTTAGAGCTTTCCTCTTCGTCTGGAACAAAGTCTTCAGTCATGAAGAATAAGGATCATGAGGGCAATGGAATGTCTGTTCGATGCCCATCATTCAACAAATTTCTTGGCAAACTGCATAAGTGAAGTGTGTTCCTTGATCTGAGTCAATGTGGCTGGGATGGCCCCATCTTGGTATGAAATCCTTCACCAAGGTTTTTACTGTGTGAGCAGCTGTTGCTTTGTAGCACGGTGATGCTTCTACCCATCTTGAAAACTTGTCCACAATGACCAACACGTCTGAATATCCGTGACTTTTTGGCAATGTGTTATAATCAACTTGCAGATGGAGAAAGTGTTCCGGCGGTGCAGGAACCATCAATATCAGGATTGGAGTTCCTGGTCCTGTGTTGTTTTTCTGACAGGTCATGCACTGACCAACAACTTGTTGTGCATGAGCACGAAACTGAGGGCTCCACCAGTGTTGGTAATATTTTCAAGACCAACGTGCCCTTGCTGTGCAAGATATGGGACTAGTGACGCTTGGGCCACTGTTCTCTGTGAATCTCCAAATCTCCAAACATTGTCTTTATGAAGATTCGCACCCTTTCCCATCCAAGTCCATCGTTCTTCAGCTGGACTGTTCTGTTGCATGTTTTTGATGTCATCCATGTGTTTGTAGATTGCTCTGAAATGGTGGACCATTTTGCCCATCGAGCAGCTGTGACTTGCAATGCTCAACTCAAGGTTAGCAGAGTATGGACAGCATGTGGACATTTAACCACCAGTGTTTGATCTAACACCAGGCTGGAAACTGTGTTGACAGCCAATATGTTGCTTGAGCTGCTCGAAGACACGGACCCCATCCAAGGACCACGTTATCTAGTTTTGCAGAGTAGTATCCAATGCATCTCTGTAAACCACCATGATCTTGTGATAGTTCTGCTGTGACGTATCCATCTCTTTCATAGACATTCAGTGTGCAAAGTTGTCCTGTGTCTGGAATTTCCAGTGAAGGTGCTTGACAAAACGCTTTTTTCAGATCTTGGAAAGCTTGGATTTGTTCTTGGTTCATCTTGATCAGATCAGTTGAATCCTTCCATCTTTTCAGCAGGTTGTGCAATTTCTGTGTATGATCCATGCTCGGTTGTAGTTGCACAATCCCAAGAAAGAGCGCAATTCCTTGATTGTTTTTGGTTCTTTTGCTGTCTTGATTGCTTGTCTCCGATCCTGTGTGATTTCTCGTTTACCATGTGAAAGTAGTCAGGCAAGTACAAGTAGACAAGTAGTCAGCATCTCCTCAGCATCAGTCATCAAGGTAAGAAAAAGGGTTTTTGAATATATTTGCCTTCCGTGGTGTTTTAGTATTTGGGATGCTGTACTGTTTTGAAAGTTTGCTGTTGTGTTTTTTCTCCACTTTGCTGTCAGAGCATGGAGGCTTTATTGGTCGGATGTAGATTAAGATGACACAACTTTCTCTTATGACAGTAAATTTGAAAAACTTTGGGTTGATGCTAATCTACCAAAATCTAAGTTCAGCATTCAACACCATCATCCCTCAGCACCTGAGTGAGAAGCTGAGTCAAGTCAAGTCAAGTCAAGTAGGATTTTATTGTCATTTCAGCCATATACACAGTACACAGTGAAACGAAATAACGTTCCTCCAGGACCCTGGTGCTACACACAAGACAAGACATAAGACAAACAAAAGACAACATAAGACACAACACGGGGCAACAAGTGCGGACAAGACAGACAAGACAGACAACAACAGACGGCACGACAGACAGTACATTCATCCGTGGAAGGCTGCAGTGTTGTGGAACAAAGCAGCCCAGGCACATTATGGTGTAGCAGTGTGGTGGAGCGGTGTTACTGTATTTAAAGTGCAGAGTGCAACACGAGATAAATAAATAAATACAGAATGAAAAGTGGAGGAAGTGGTGGGTGAAGTGGTGCGTTTAAGAGTTCAAGCTATTGGTGGGTTTTAAGAGTCCATGATATTGGTGGTTCCAGAGTTCAACAGTCTGATGGCCAGGGGGAAGAAACTATTTCCCATCCTGGAAGTGGAGGCCCGTATGCTGCAGAACCTTTTCCCGGATGGCAGGAGGAAGAAGAGAGTGTGGGAAGGGTGGGAGGGATCATCCACAATGCTGGTTGCTTTGCGGATGCAGCGAACGGTGAAAATGTCCTGTACAGAGGGCAGAGAGACCCCGATGATCTTCTCAGCTGTTCTCACTACCCGTTGTAGGGACTTGCGGTCTAAGACGTTGCAATTCCCGTACCAGGCAGTAATGCAGCCGCTCAGGATGCTCTCGATGGTTCCTCTGTAGAAGATGGTGAGGATGGAAGGTGGGAGATGGGCTTTCCTCAGTCTGCGCAGGAAGTAGAGGCGCTGCTGGGCTTTCTTTGTGATGGAGCTGGTGTTGAGGGACCACGTGAGGTTGTCGGTGATGTGAACATCAAGAAACTTGGTGCTCTGGACCAACTCCACAGGTGAGGTGTTGATGATAAGTGGAGTGTGGTCCCGACGTGATCTCCTGAAGTCAACAACCATCTCTTTAGTCTTGTCGACGTTCAGAGACAGGTTGTTGAGGCTGCTGGGCCTGAACACCTCCCTCTGTAACTGGATCCTGGACTTCCTGACTGGGAGACCCCAGTCAGTCAGGAGCAGTAGCAGCACCTCCAACACCATCACACTGAGCACAGGAGCCCCCCAGGGCTGTGTGCTCAGCCCACTGCTGTTCACACTGATGACCCATGACTGTGCAGCCAAGCACAGCTCGAACCACATCATCAAATTTGCTGATGATACAACCGTGGTGGGTCTGTTTAACAGGTACCAGTTGTCCCCCTTTCCTTGGAGTCGGACTGCATGCAATGTCCTCTCCACCCACCTTGTAGGGACCTGTCCACCTGGGTTCAGACCACTTCCTCTTGATCACCTTTAGCAACACCCACTCCGAAGTTGGCGGTGTCTGCCCTTTGGCCGGTCTCTGTGCTGCTGTCACCTGTTTGGAGAAAGCTGAGACCAAAGCTGTTAGTTGGTCATAATACGGTTTATACTGTGTGGGTCCGCTGTTCCCTTCAGTTAAATCTAGTCCAGCTCCCCGTCCCGGGAACTGGTACCCTTTTTCTAGTTCATATGGAGTGAACCCTGTGATTGAGTTTACTGAGCTTTTGATTGATAATAGAAAAACAGGTAGGGCATCCATCCAGCTCAGTTTTGTTTGAGCACACACCCTTGCCTAATTTGTTTTTTATGGATTGATTCATCTTCCACTTTCCCTTGGGATTGTGGATGAATGTAATTCATCATGTTTCAATCCTAGTGCTGATTCTACTGCCTGCAGGTCTTTATTTTAAAATGTTGCCATTGTCAGACCCTAATTCATTTTGGAAAACCATGCGTTGGAATATATTGGTTTATCAAAAACTTGACTACTATTTCTGCATCTTCGTTCTTTGAGATTGCTTCACAGCCAACCAGTGTATGCATCCACTGCGACCAGAAAGTACCTGTACCCCCTGACCCTCTCTATCATATCTGTATAGTCAATGATCACCTCCTGCCCTGGTGCTTTTGGCAGTGGGAACTTACCTTCATGTGGCTTTACTGTGGCCCGTATGTTATATTCTGTACAAATTTTACACTCTCTAATATGATTTTCAATCATTGCGGGCAAAAATGGGTGCCACCAATGCGTTAGGTTTCTCTGCATCTGTGTTTTTCCACCGTGGGTCAGTCCATGTGTGCTTCTTGCTTCTTTGGGTCATTAACCCCGGAGGCAACATCGGTCTGCCGTCCAGCGACCTCCATAAACCTTCGGACTTGACTGCTCCCCTCTCTTTCCACACTGTTATCTCATGAGGAGAAGCTCTCTGTTGCTCTTTGATTAACATATTTACATCTGAGTGGCAATAAATCATATACTGTTTTTCTATCCATTACCATCACATACTGAGTTGTATATCCTGCTGCCCTTTTGCTGCTGCATCCGCTTCCTGGTTCCCTTTTGCTACTCTCGTTTCTGCTTTGTCATGCCCTCTGCATTCGTGTACTTCTGCCATTAGTTTCGATACTTAGCGTCCACCAGCCTTTTCATATCCTGTTCATGTTTTATGGGAGCCTTTGATGCTGGTAGAAATCCTGCCCTGATCCATTGGCCAAGGGAAAGTGACATCCCTTGTCAGCACAGCACAGCATACAGTGAACCACAGCGAAATTGGACCTCTGCATTTAACCCATACACACTTGTGCAGCAGTGGGCAGCTATTGAAAGCGCCTGGGGAGCAGTGACAGGGACGGTACCTTGCTCAAGGGTACCTCAGGGCAACCCAGCTACTGGTGAGAATCAAACCCACAATCTTCCGATGTGGGGGCAACTCCCTAACCACTAGGCCACCACTTTGCTTGTATAGCTCCCACCACATGGAAGCTGAGTCTGTGGGCATGTACCCTTTTTCCCTCTGACCATTCCAGCGCATGAATCATAGCTTGTAGTTCTGCAAGTTGAGCTGATTCTTTCCCTATTACTGTTCCTGTCAATACTTCCTCAAAACCTGAATCTGTCTGCTTTAAAACAGCATATGCTGTTTTCAGCCCTTCTGTGGGATGTCGATAACAACAGCCATCCGTGAACACACTTCATCTGGGTTTGCTAGTAGTTCTGTCTGCAGATCCGCTCTGACCTTGACATCTCTCTGAATTCTTTCTTCGCACATGTGTGGTTCCCCTTCCCCCATACCATCTGCCATGTTTATTCCTTCATGTGTGAATGTTATATTTGGTGCGTTTAAAATGTTCTCCAATCTGGTCTGTCTGAGTGATGTCATCGTGAATGCTGCAACCATCATGGTTGTCTGTTTTCTGATGGGTCTAGTGTTACGCTTACATACATTAACACTTGCCTGCCTCCCACTTTTTTCTGAAAAAGGACATCATTCACAGAATGTACTTTTTCAGAAACATCCAGATAAAATGGGAGTTTATAGTCTGGTGTTGCTAGATCAGCAGCATTGGTCAACGCTTGTTTCAGTGCTTTGAAGCTGTTCTCTGCCTCTGTAGTCCACTGTAACTGGGCTGACAGATTTCTCATACCTTGTTCATTTACTAAAGTCTGCAAAGGGGCCATGAGTTCCCCATAAGAGGATATAAACTGCCTACTGTACCCTGTTAGTCCTAAAAAGGAGAGAATGTCTTTAACTGTGACCGGTTTTGTGTGGTGCAGAATTGAGGACCAATGTTCTGAAGACACCCCAGTACTGCTGGCTGACACAATCCTTCCCAGAAAAGACACCATAGGTCTACAACACTGCAACTTGGACCTAGAGACTTTAAATCCAATTTGATACAGTTTCTCCAATAAAAATTTTGTGGCCTTCAGGCAGGTACTAGGATCTGGGGCTGCAATAAGGATATCATCCACATATTGTATCAGAACTCCTCCTTCCGGTATGGGGAGGCCTGCCAATTACTGTTTCAACACTTGATTAAATATTCCTGGTGAAAGAATAAACCCCTGGGGCAGCCTTGTGTATCTAAGTCATAAATTTGGTCATAAATGGTTCTCATGTATTAATCTGGCCAATGCTTTCTTTTGTCTACCATTGGCTGAGCATTTGAGGGATATTTTCTCATTTACTTATCAGGGACAACAACTTGGTGTTATCGCTGACATGGCTGTGTATGGGTTAGGTATTGGTACTGTGGGAGAGGAAACGACACTATTCACACATCTTAGATCATGTGCCATACGGTATTTGCCCGTGTTTTGTTTCTCTACCGGTAGTATGGGGGTATTCTATGCTGACAATGATGACTTCAGTACCCCTGCGGTTTTTAGACCCTCAATAGTGTCCCTAATTCCCAACTCTGTTTCTGGTTTATGAGCATACTGCTTCTGCCAAATGGGTGCATGATCTGTAACTTCAAATTCAATTGGGGAACCGTTTTTACAAAACCCAAGTAGGTCCCAGGGACCACAACCCCTGCGGTAGACTTTCCAACATTCTTGCTGCATCTGGGTGGTCCGTTCTTTCTCTACCGTGACATCGAGCTATCTGCCTGTGGTCAAGAAATACCTCTCTAGACCCTGTAGCCTCTTACACATAGGTCCCAAGTCTTTAGCCTCATATTTTCTGTGTACAGGTAAAGTTATGTGTGGCACTGCTTCTTTGGACATTTCATACCACTGTAACTGATCCTCAGAGAGACCAACAACCATCGCTACCCCCTCCTTAGCCATAAATATACAATTGGATGAAATTTCCCACTGCGTTTCCTCTACTTTCATAAAATAATACAGATAATTTTCATCCCCTTCTCTATCATAATACAGGGTGAGGTGTAGGGGGTCGATAGGGGGAACATACGGGTGAAGCATTTTGGCCCAGGGTCGCCATGCATTATACATGCTTACAACCCCACTGGTGTGTGGTCGGTCTGGTTGCAGAAGTCCCCAATAGATATCTGCCCACTGTCCCTCAGCTGCAGGGGATGTGTCAGCCATCAGCATCATCTGTGAGCCTGAGTGTACGGTAGTCATTGAACAGTTCACTGCATAGCCATTCGGAAAAGTCACAATAAGTCCATCTGGTCCACACAGCACAGAGGCACCACATTTCATCAGCCCATCCCTTCCCATCAAATTCACTGGACAGTTTGGAGAAGAGATGTATTGATGATCAAAACGCTGCCCCGCCATGCACGTTGACAAAGGCCTGGTCAAGGGCAGATATTCTGATTTCCCTGAGAACCCCACTAGCTGGACATTCAAGGCTAGATTTTGGCATTTCCCCTGTGATTGTGCAGAACCTTGCCCCTATGTCCACCATGAAAGACAGAGCTTTATTTTTAGCTGTCATGTGCAGGTAGGGGTCTGCCAACCCTACTTGACTCTGAGTTCTTGGGCCTCGTCAATACTCCTCTTCAGTCCACCCCAGGGACTGCTGAGGATACTGTCCGTATGCTGGTGCTGCTCCAGCGTTCGGAGCCTGATGAGATGTCTGAAGTGGATGCTGTTGTACATTCGGACGACCGCCTCCGCCCCTTAGTTGACCTTGGTGACTTTGTGATGGCCATGGTGCCGGGCACACTCTTGCCCAGTGTCCAGGTTGGCCACATCTGAAGCACATCTGAACCCTGGGTCCACTGCGACCCCTAGTGTTCCTCCCCCTCGGTCCTACTGCCACCCCTGTAAACCCTCCGCCTTGGGGTGGTTGTGAAACCCACTCTGGGACTGAATACAAGTCTGGTGGTTCATATGGCGGCTGCAGAGCTTGTTGGGTCATCTGATGAGCAGCTTTCTCTGTTTTGTTTAGATTCATTAACTTTTCTTCGCGCCTCCTCTAGTTGCAATTGCACCTGGGCTAATTCTGTCCCTTGCTTATCTTCATCCTGTTTTAGCTTTCACCCATTTAAAATGATGAGTCAAATGTTTTTCCCATTGCTCAGAGGAGCTCCCTGGAATGTCCGGGTTGTGTTCCATGGCTTCTTTAACAACCTTGGGCATCCCTGCAATAATTGCCAGTCTGAACAAAGTGGTTTGTAGCTGTCCCGACCCTGGATGACACCCTGCGTTGTCCGTCCAGGTGTTCTTACACCGGTTCGAAAATGATGGCATGTCCTCCCCTTCCTTCAGGATAAATGTTAAAGAGTGCATTGCCCCTGGCAGTATGGGGAACCTTTCCCTCATTACCCTTCCCACGGCTGTAGCATGTGGTGTAAAGCGCCACAAACCTAAATGCTACAAAACCTTTTCAACCTTACACTGTCCATCTATACACCTATCTGTCTATCTCTCTCTATCTATCTATCTATCTATCTATCTATCTATCTATCTATCTATCCTCCTACCTTCTACAACCAGTCCTTCCTTTTTCAGCTTTATAACATTGCACAACTTATTCCCCCTTATATTCTCCCACAAACAGTCTTAATCTATTCAGCTTTATAACCCTGCACAACTTACCCAGTCAGCCATATAACACTTTAAAACCAGTCCTTGCTTTCCCAGCTTTACAACCCTGCTTTACCAGTCCAAATGTGTTCAAGTGTGGAATACTTTACAACCTAGTAACTCCTATCTACACCAAGTGTAAACATGAGATTAAGATCTTAGATCAAGTTAAAATCCAGATACTAGAACTGAGTCTATTTGCTCAGGTTCACTGCATAACCTGTCCTAATTTCAGCTTTGTAGCACTGCAAGGTCAACACTAATTTATTCAGGTTTTTAACAGTTCCATCCTGTCTTACTGAGCTTTATTACACTGTACAACTGGTACGAACTTATTTCATAAGTGTCCAGTCAACCCATTCAGCTTTATTACACTGCATAACCAGTCTTACATTACTGAGCTTTCATTAAGAGCAGATAAAAAAGCAAAGCCAGCTTGACAAATACTCTCAAATACACTGTCACAACGGACAGGAAAATGTTTCTAAACCAATCAGTTCACCCCTGACGTGATGAGTGAAGATCAGATCAGGTTCTGTCAGTTCATCTTCCTGAAATACTAAAGTTACAACAGCAAAACCAGCACTTCTTTTTACCTCAGTACATTTCTTTACACCTCCTGTCTCTCTCTCTCTCTCTCTCTCTCTTTCTTTAAGCATGTGTCATAGATAATCCTCACACAAACTTGTCTGTATCTCTGGTTTATAGATTATCCTCCTGGTCCTTGCTTGCATTCTCTTCTATTAAAGGTATCGCTCCCAACAAACTCTGTCTCTCAGTTCTTTAAATCTGCCTCTTTTATTTAGCTTGGTGTTTTAGCCTGTATGCATCTGAGTAATTTCATCATGTTTTATATGAACTCATGTAGGGATTTTTTTTTTTTTAGCTGGATGTTTTTTTATTTTGTTTTTTAATTTTGGATTAAAATGATGAACAAGGTATGAGAAATCTGTCAGCCCAGTTAGAGTGGACTACAGAGGCAGAGAACAGCTTCATAGCACTGAAACAAGCGTTGACCAATGCTGCTGATCTAGCAACACCAGACTATAAACTCCCATTTTATCTGGATGTTTCTGAAAAAGTACATTCTGTGAATGGTGTCCTTTTTCAGAAAAAAGTGGGAGGCAGGCAAGTGTTAATGTATGTAAGCGTAACACTAGACCCATCAGAAAACAGACAACCATCATGCACAAAACACGCAGCAGGGGTAGCGAAAATTTAGCAAAAGGTAGTGTTGTGGAAAAATTCTACCCAAGGAACAAGTCAGAGGCACTTTTAGTCTACCAAAGAGTTTAATAATCACTGCAGTGAGGATTCCGCTCGCACTCTATCAAGAATACAAGGGGAAGCCCCGAGTACATTAAAACAGAGGTTCTTATACACATTTTGGGCCCCAGGCCCACCTCCCCTCTACCTTCAAGTCCCAGTAAGCCTGACAGTTGCTTTGTCTAAGTCCCTTCTTAGTTCTTTTCCCTTATCTGTTTACGTCTTTTGCAGTAGCATGAGACCTGTCAGGGACATTCGGTCCAATTTATCTTTCTGCCTTATGTCGAAAACAACAACACGTTGAAGAACATGATATAGTAAAGGTTAGAACAAAATTTTTCTCCACATTCCCCCCTTTTGATTATTTAATCAACCTTTAATCTAACTATAGCGAGGCAAAACATGGCAACGCTAGATTTCTTTATTCATTACCAGTCCATACTTCAGTAACTTATTCAATGATTGATTGTTTTCTTCATTGACATTTAAACATTAATCATTATTACTCACTTTTAAGATTAAATCAAAAACACTAAATCATATTCAAATCAACGTCTAAATCACACACGTCAAATCAACTTCTAAATTATATAAGGCACAGTTCGGGCCCAGGTCAATATCATCACATGCTTGCTCTACCTCCCCTTCGGCATATAACATCCGGTATTGCCCCTGTGCGGTTGTTGCCCCAGAGGAGCCACTGTATCATCACCATGAGGCACTGCAATAAACAAGGTGCCCACAAACAAAAACACAGAAAGACCACAACAACAGGTACTATCATTGTCAACACATGCCAGTATGGTCCCATCAAGGTGTATATCCAACTGTACCAGCTATCATCCACTGAAGGTGGATTAGCAATTGCACCTCTCATGTGGTCTATTAGGTTTGTGATATTCTCGTGATGATCGGGGATGAAAAAACAGCATGAGCTATTCAAGAGTTTGCAAACACCGCCTTCTTTGGCCAGGATCAAATCTAAAGCCATTCTATTTTGTATGACTGCTTGTCTAACCTTGTCCATCTCATCATTAACTAGTTCTGTAGCTAACAATGTGTCATTAGCCAGTACAGCCAGTTGATACGCAAGTCCATTTATCTTATTCAGGGCTGCGGTTGTACTCCTCCCAAAAAAAGTGACCACCCCACAGTAGTCCCTGGAGCTGTCCATGGGTCAGCCAGAGTGTACCCATTATACCACCTCTCGTGTCTTTTTCCCCTACGATGTATATGTATTGACTCACCTTGAGAGGGATCATGGTCAAAGACCGACAGCCCTGGAACTACTATGGCAGGATAGCAGCAACCTTGCCATTTTGACTCCGGTAATGATGTGTAGGCTCTCATGCCACATGCCCACATGACCACATCATTTGCCCACAATGTTGCAAAAGGGCACTTTAAACGAAGTTCATGTCCCGAATTATTGTAAACCAAACAATTAGATTGGGTTAAATCGTAGGCTCCTGTATCATTTCTAACCCAATTGATGAACATTTCATTTTTACAACTGGACCAACCTAATTCTATGCCCCCCTGGGATCTACTACTACACACACAATATTCTCCCACTCTCTCAGGTATCATATAAGAGTCATATTTTCGCCAAGCCCTTCGCGGTAGGGGATTACAATTAAACCCAGCAACATTATTTCTCCAGGGAGTATACACATGAGTTAGATTAGCACCAGGTGGAAGCTGGCCTGTGCTTCTGATTATTGCTAGCACGTTGATCATGCTCAAAGTCGTTAAATGTACCATGCAAGTACTGCAGTCTGCACTGGAATCAGTATCATTCACATTAGCTTCTGTTGCCGTTTTATTAGTTAGTGGAATTACTGACCATGCAGTATGCAAGGAGTGACAAATCCAACAACCTCCGGTTACTGACAAGGTATCTCTTACCTCTAACGTTAAGGCACAGGCCATGTTACCTTTGCACTGCCTCAGCGATCTGGTCCTGTTCTTATTTGCCAACAGTGCACCTCCTGCCACCATCATCAATAATATGGTAACCATTACCATCAATGTAGACGTTTCTCGAGTCATTATTCAATTCAATCAGGTCTGAACTCGGGTAGGTGTTTGGGTGAGTTTTTGTCTTCTTTCACTGTCTGTGCTCAGGAGGCGTGATATACCCGATACGCCCTGCCCCACTTTACCGAGACTCCGCTACACCTTTTACCCTGTCACTCACCTGTTTCTACCTTCACTTTTCTTTACAGTGTGATGCATGAATCCACGAGCTCTCTCCGCTACCTTCAGCAGTGGGTGTTGTCAACAACACTTGAAATGGTCCCGTCCAACGCCTGGATTTCCAATGCTTCCGTCTGAATTCTTTCACCAGGATCAGATCAACAGGTCTCTGTGTCATGCAGAGGACCCCCAGCTGATCTCGGCAATGCTTCCTTGACCTGCTGATGGACGGAGCGGAGAATAGCAGACAGCCGGCAACAATATTGCAACATTTCATCATCACAATGTGTTATAAACTGTTTCCGCCCACTTTACTCTGGTGCTCCTGCATGCCATAATTCATGGTCTACCAAACAGAATCTCAATGGGCTCACCTTGTTCTGTCGCTTCAAGCATTCTCAGCATAATGCAGGTCCAATGGTAGCATCCGGCCATGATAAACCTGTTTCTTCACAACATTTACCAGTTTTTGGTTTTAACGTGCCATTCTTCCACTGCTCCTGCACTCTGGGGTGATATACACGTTTTCAACCAACTCTGATACTCACCAATTCTGAAATTGCTTGGCTAACAAATGCTGACCATTGTCACTACTCAACCTACTAGAATTCCCATCTGGTACTAGTTCTTGACCACTAATTTTGCCACCTGCATCCTGTTTATTAGTTGGAATGTTTCACCCATTTGAAAACATGTCTAATAAATAATTATAATAATTGCTTACCCTTTGAGGCGACTGGAGGAAATCCATCATCAAATGTTCAAAGGGGCAATCCGATGGTGGGTGTGCCTCTCTGTGTAATGGTTATGCCCTTTGCTCATGCTGTTCTGTAAACAGATAATGCAAGATTGACACACCCTTTCGCCACTGCTGAGAAGCCTCAGTGAACCACACGGTTCTCATAGTGTCCATCATCCTCCTTTGACGCATTATCCTTACTGCGGCATCAACTTTCTAGCGAAATGAGGAAAGTTAAATGGCACCAGGCATGGAGGCCAGACCTGGTTAGGTTCCTTCAGAGAAACACACTCCAGCCTGACGCCAGGTTTGCTTGTCCTTTCTGAGGCATACGACTGAATGTCACTACCGGGCAGCTTCGCAGTTATTTAGCTGATGCCATGAAAGACTGTTCAGCCACATACGCTTAGCCAAGTCAGCTCTGGTAATTACCTATAAGAAATCTCACCACCGCCTGCAGAGCCTGGCATTTGCAGACTGCAACCTGTTTAGGAAGTAGTATGGCATCCAAAAGTGCTGAAATCAGATTAGAATTGAGAATTAGGGAACCATCAGATTTTTAAAATTTTCTGTGCTTCCATATAGCCCCAAAATCATGCACTACACCAAATGCATATCTGCTATCAGTATAAATGGTAACAGATCTGTCCCTGGCCAATTTACATGCCTCCGTCAAGGCCACAAGTCATTGCCATGACAGAGAATTGGGCATACCATGAAGGGTGCTACTCGGAGCAAACTTGCAAAGCCCACAATGGATCTGACCTTGTCAGCCCCTCGAGGCTGAGCCATCTGTAGATGGTCTTGCCAGATGTAGACAAGCGGGTCAAAGCAAGGTCAGAAAGTTAGAGATCGGCACGTCTTGTAAGTCCGGTCTTGGGAACAGATCGTCACTGCTCTGACACAATCATGAGGTTCACCCATCTTCCGAAATGGAAGAAGAGTTGGCTGCTAAGGTTAGTAACGCTTGGGTCAGTGACATTTGGCATACACAGTAATGCCACCATTATACCAACCACTCCTGCAGCCGACAGGTGGCCAGCAGTGGTCCTGTAAGAGAAGCGAGACTGCATGTGGTACCAAAAGAGCCAAATCAGCATAACCGGATTAACTTCTCTGGAGGCTATTATTGCGCTTACAGCTACATTTCTCAAGCAGACAGGCAATCCTGCTGCGACCGGATCCAACCTTGATGAGAAATAAGCCACAGGCCTGAGCTTATCTCCGTGTTCTTGCAACAAAACCGAGGTCATGTGGCCCCCCTTTTCACAGACTGTTTGCACAAACGGTTTTTGTGGATCTGGAATGCCCAGTGTTGGGGTGAAAGCAGGGCTTGTTTTAGATTATCAAAGGCCTCAAATTCAGTTTCATTCCAGGTTTAACTGACAGTTATTAGTAGCTTGAGAAAGCATTGCCCGTAGTGGTGCTCGTCTCTGAATAGTTAGAATGAAACTTCTGGTGGTAGGAGCACATACTCAGAAAGGATGCCAACTGTTTCTTAGTTCTAGGCTCTCATATGTTGCGTAATGGCCTCAGTACGTTTTAATATCCTGAAAGCGATTTGCTTGACAAATTGAACCTTAGGCAGGCTGACCTTATGACCATTCTCAGCCAAATACCTAAGTAGAAGCAATGTATCTTTTTTGCACTGTGCTTGACTAGGTGCTGCAATCAACAAATCATCCACATATTGCAGAAGCGCGGTCCCTGTGGACAATTCCAGAGGAGCCAATGAATCCCTTAGTGCACCATTGTAAATCGTGGGGCTTTCACAATACCCTTGACAAAGATGCGTAAACGTGTACGGCTTCCCATCAAAATTAAAAGCAAACCAAAACTGACTATCAGGGTGTATGGGCACACTGAAAAATGCATTGGCCAAATCAATCACAGAAAACCACGTAGCACTAGCCGGAATTTGTGACAGAATTGTGTACAGATTTGGGACCGTGGGTGCGCGGGCCTGTACTGCAGCATTGACTGCTTGCAAATCTTGTACAGATCTCCATTCTGTGGGCTGGCCTTTGTCCCTGACCTTTTTTACGGGAAACAGTGGTGTGCGAACGGGAGAATTTGGACATGGAATGATCACCCCTGCTTCCCTCAAAGCCATAAACACTGGTTTTATACCGTCAATTGCCTCCTGCTTTAATGGATATTGAGGCCGACATGGCCTGTATGTGGATCTGGGGGTTATGACAACTGGAGGACAATTTTTTATCAAGCCAACATCATTCTCATCTTTCGCCCATAAGTAATCAGGAAGATTTAACAAATCCGGGTCAACATTCAAGCTAGCCATTGCATATAATGATTCAGAAATTTCTGTAACCCGCTCACAAGAGACAATCATCTCCCAAGGCCCAGTGAAGGCTTTAGCTTTGTTACTATATTCCACACCATCACAGATAAGCACCCAATCATCTGCCTGTACACATATTTTAACAAAAGATCACTCTACTCTACTCTACTAAATAACCCCACACCCCCCCAGCTTCCTGACACACTTTTTGCAAGTGGGACATGAGGAAATGAATCAGAATCAGAAAAAGAATGCATCTGCTGTTCTGTCAACTGCACTGACACCCCCACAGTATGTTCATTCCAAAACAATTTATCTAACTGCAGCGTATCTGTTGTAAGTGCATTCTCCCATTGTTCCATTAACGCCCAATCACAATCAGCAGTAGTACGAGCATTGCAATGCAATCCATCCGAACACATAAAGTCACTGCCCCCTGGTCTCACCCTATCCCTAGCCGCAGACATAAGAGTGCAGGCAATGTCTGCATCCGTGAGCCGCCACTTGTGATAAAACAAAGCACTGCTTGTAAACAACTGAAAACAACCCTCTTTAGGTTCGTCAATTACCATCCCCCTTTCAGAGCAATTTAGTTGCAAACCCAAAAAACACATCAAATCACGGCCCAACAAATTTATTGGGCATATGGATGAAACCAAAAACTGATGTTTAAAAACCCGATGACCAATTTCACATTTGAGAGGTTCAGAAAACGGCTCAATTACAGACATTCCCCCCGCTCCCGTGGACGTAACGGTACGTCCACTCAAGGCAGGTGAAGGAGACAGGAAAGATTTTTTCAACACGGAATTTGTGGCCCCAGAATCAACCAAAAATTGTACTTTTTGCCCCTCTATTGTCAATGTTAATTTTGGCATTTTCTTAAACCCAGTGCCTTGATGCAAAGTGTATTCCGTCGTGTGTGTAGCTCGTGCATGTTTGGATGTGTGTGTGGGAGAATGAGAATTTAAATCATACGACCTGATCACCATTCCCTCCGAGACATCTCCTTCCCCCACCTCCTCCCGTCAGTTTCCGCTTGTCTGGTGTGAACTGTTGCCGCCGCGTTCCCCATCATAATTGTTCCCTGACTCATGATGAGTTTGACCTTGTCCTTGGTTCACCTTGTTTGGACATTCCCTTGCCCAGTGATCCATGGCCCCGCAAATGAAACATCCATTGTTATCACCCCTTTGTCTACCTCTGCTGCGTCCGCGGCCTCTACCACGTGCATGGCTTTTATTCCTGCTGTCGCCTCGGCCCTCAGCTGTTACCTTCAGCATGGTCAGGGAAGCCTCATGTAACTGTTGCTGTTGTTTTCGGGGTTCTCTCCTTGGTCCTTTTCCCCAGCAGCTCTTCAGCATGTTCTGCATGTTTGACAATGTTAGCCACACGCTCCGTTTTCCATCTGATGCAGGATCGTTCTACTTCCTGCCTTACCTCGGCGCGTAATCCATTCAATAGGTTGCTCTTCAGATAACATTCCCAAGGCCCTGGTACATACCCCAGGGTCCCAGGTTTCTGCAGGCCGCTGCAAGTTTCAAACACCTGATACAGTCTTGCATAAAAGTCAGTTACTGTCTCATCCGGTCCCTGCTTGCAGCCCTCCAATTTTGAAGTGTTTGCAGTCTGCGGGAATGCATCCATTAGCGCCTTACACAGAAGATCCAGTGCATGGAGATAACAACTGTTCTCTTTGTGATCCCACCTGGGCTGTATGCTCCTTTCATTCATATATTCCTTTGGAAACCCATCTTCCACTTTCATCCACCCTGCTGGTCCCAGATGTAGGATCAGAAGGCGGCGTAGTTCAGTGATGGTTGGCCTGAACTCTCTGCAGAAAGTCATCAGTTGCTCGACGTACTGGTCGCTGCCTATGTCCATCAGCTTCCCTTGGCCTAGTAGGACCACCTTCATCTCCTCGTAGGACCATGGTCTATACACCAGCATCGACCCGACCTGTCCTACCACCTCGATCATCGGCATGGTGAAAGTGTTCCCCGCGGGTGTAGGGGGTGGTGGTGGAGGAGGAGGAGGAGGAGGAGGAGGAAATTCCTCTTGCTGTGCTGGCACCTGGATCGCCTCTGCCTGCTGCGATGGCTGAGATCTTGTCCATGGTCGTTCCGTAGGAGAAGCACTAAGGTTCACAGTCGAAGCAGTCCCTCTGGCTTGTGTTGCTTCTTGTCGTCTGGGAGGAGGGGGATCCAGGTCTGTCTCAGTCAGGAACGGGAACTGGCCAACTGGTGGGTTAGAATGCTCAGAAGAAAGAAAAGGGTTAATACCAGCAGATAACATATTATTTAGTATGGGTGCGGCATAGGCCACAGGCCTACGTATTTTCTTCCTATCCCTGTTCTCTGCTTCTGTCAACCAGGCTTTTAACACTTTTTCTTCCAGTTCTTGCCTTTGCAGTTTTTTACGTTCTATTTTTTTGCCCTTCCAATTTTCTTGCCATTCGGCTTTTAGTTTCTCCTGCAGTTCTTTCAAAATTTTAGTATTAAAGGTCCCCTCTCCCGGAAATCCATATTTCACAACCCATCTACTCAAAATCCTTAAATCAGTTGCTTCCTCCCCATATCTCTGTCTCATAACAAGCATTCTTTCGCAATTCTCATTTACCCTTTTTCCCAGATCTTTTGATTGTGAGGTCCCCATAGTCAAACGCAGTCCCGTTTCTGTCCCAGACAGGTGTAGCGCTACAACATCTACTGTCGATCGTCACCGACAGGGAAGGTAAACTTTTATCACTCTCAACCTTACCTTGAAAGAGTTGGACCGATCCCCAATTTCACTTCACTCCCCGTTTTAGGTTTAGGTCCCCGCCTAAGGTTCCCCCCTCAGGCCACCTAAGGTCCCACCTTAGGTCCACTGCGTACTGCCCCTATGGTACCCCATAGCCGGAGAATTTCTAAGTCTCAATCACCCCAAATTCTTAGATTAAGATGCTTGTTAAATCAACCAGAGATAAGGCCAAAAGGCAACCACAGAAATTAAGGGGAAAGAAGAAGGTGCTCACTGACCGTTCCACTATTCTAGCTCGTAGAGTCCATCGCCGGAGGCCCCAGCGACTCCACGCCAAGCCCCTCTTCTCTGCAATTGGAGGTTAGGGGTCGGGTATGTTTTGAGCCTCGAGATGATCAGTCCTTGGCCGTGGGTGTCTGTCCTGGGCCGACCGCTCGCGGACTCCTGGCTGGCTCGCCAACTGTTGTGGAAAAATTCTACCCAAGGAACAAGTCAGAGGCACTTTTAGTCTACCAAAGAGTTTAATAATCACTGCAGTGAGGTTTCCGCTCGCACTCTATCAAGAATACAAGGGGAAGCCCCGAGTACATTAAAACAGAGGTTCTTATACACATTTTGGGCCCCAGGCCCACCTCCCCTCGACCTTCAAGTCCCAGTAAGCCTGACAGTTGCTTTGTCTAAGTCCCTTCTTAGTTCTTTTCCCTTTTCTGTTTACGTCTTTTGCAGTAGCATGAGACCTGTCAGGGACATTCTGTCCAATTTATCTTTCTGCCTTATGTCGAAAACAACAACACGTTGAAGAACATGATATACTAAATAAAGGTTAGAACAAAATTTTCCTCCACAGGTAGCACATATAGTCATGGTCCACACACTGACAGTATTAACGACACATAGCATAGTAGCTTATGTGAACTCGGCAGCATTCACGATGACATCACTCTGAAGGATTGTGTCAGCCAGCAGTACTGGGGTGTCTTCAGAACATTGGTCCTCAATTCTGCACCACACAAAACCGGTCACAGTTAAAGACATGCTCTCCTTTTTAGGACTAACAGGGTACAGTAGGCAGTTTATATCCTTTTATGGGGAACTCACGGCCCCTTTGCAGACTTTAGTAAATGAACAAGGTATGAGAAATCTGTCAGCCCAGTTACAGTGGACTACAGAGGCAGAGAACAGCTTCATAGCACTGAAACAAGCATTGACCAATGCTGCTGATCTAGCAACACCAGACTATAAACTCCCATTTTATCTGGATGTTTCTGAAAAAGTACATTCTGTGAATGATGTCCTTTTTCAGAAAAAAGTGGGAGGCAGGCATGTGTTAATGTATGTAAGCGTAACACTAGACCCATCAGAAAACAGACAACCATGATGGTTGTCTGTTTTCTGATGGGTCTAGTGTTACGCTTACATACATTAACACTTGCCTGCCTCCCACGCAGCAAAACACGCAGCAGGGGTAGCGAAAATTTAGCAAAAGGTAGCACATATAGTCATGGGCCACACACTCACAGTATTAACGACACATAGCATAGTAGCTTATGTGAACTCGGCAGCATTCACGATGACATCACTCAGACAGACCAGATTGGAGAAAATTTTAAACGCACCAAATATAACATTCACACATGAAGGAATAAACATGGCAGATGGTATGGGGGAAGGGGAACCACACATGTGCAAAGAAAGAATTCAGAGAGATGTCAAGGTCAGAGCGGATCTGCAGACAGAACACTACTAGCAGACCCAGATGAAGTGTTGTTCATGGATGGCTGTTGTTATCGACATCCCACGGAAAGTGAAAACAGCATATGCAGTAGTAAGACCAGACAGATTCAGGTTTTGAGAAGTATTGACAGGAACAGCAGTGGCTGGGAAGAATCAGCTCAACACCAGAACTAGCTATGATTGTACTGGAATGGTCCAGAGGGAAAAATTTTATGTCTATACAGACTCAGCCTATGTAGTGCAGGGCTATACAACAGCCCAGTGGCTTCTAAGTGGTTTGGGGAGTTTACTTTACATCAGTATGAGTTTGGTTCCTCACACCAGTAGGTTGCCCTGAGGTACCCTTGAGCAAGGTAGTCCTGTCACTGCTCCCAGAGCGCTGTAGCTGCCCACTGCTGCACGGTGTGTATGGGTTAAATGCAGAGGTCCAATTTCGCTGTGGTTCACTGTGTGCTGTGCTGTGCTGTGACCTCACAATGACAAGGGATGTCACTTTCCTTGGCCAATGGATCAGGGCAGGATTTCTAACAGCATCAAAGACACAAAAGGCTGGTGGATGCCTTAATGAAACTGAAGGCAGTAGCAGTAAGTAAATGCAGAGGGCATGACAAACGAAACGAGGTAGCAAAGAACCAGGAGGAAGCGGATGCAGCAGCAAGGGCAGCAGGATATATACAAGTCAGTATGTGATGGTACGGATAGAAAAAACGGTATATGATTTATTGCCAGCCTGTGATGTAAATATGTTAATCAAAGAGCAACAGAGATCTTCTCCTCATGAGACCAACAGTGTGGAAGAGGAGCAGTCAGAATCTGAGGAGTTGCATGAGTGCGCTGGACGGCAGACCGATGTTGCCTCCGGGGTTAATGAATTCTGTGCTACAAGAAGCACATGGACTGACCCACTGTGGAAAAACACAGATGCAAGAGAAACTAACGCATTAGTGGCACCATTTTTACCGCAATGATTGAAAAATCATATTAGAAATTATAAAAATTTGCACAAAGAGAATATAACATGGAACCCCAGTAAAGCCACATGAAGTGGTTCACCCACACACAAAAGCACCAGGGCAGGAGGTGATCATTGACTATACAGATATGATGAGAGGGTCAGGGTACAGGTACTTTCTGGTACTTGATGGATTATACGCTGGATTTGTAGAAGCAATTCCTACAAGAGCAGTGCAAGAAACTAGTGAGTGAAGTTTTGATAAACAATATATTCCCAAGCGCATGGTTTTCCAAAATGGTCAAGTCATGACAATGGCAAACATTTAAATAGAGACCTGCAGGCAGTAGAATCAGCACTAGGATTGAAACATGCATTTGGAGCAGTTTACCATCCACAATCCAGGGAGGAAAGTGGAAAGGATGAATCAATCCACAAAAACAAATTAGAGCAGGTGTGTGCTCCCAAAAAAGCTGGAAGCTGGATGGATGCCCTACCAGTAGTTCTATTATCAATCAGAAGCTCAGTAAACTCAATCACAGGGTTCACTCCCATATGAACTAGAAAAAGGGTACCAGTTCCCGGGACGGGGAGCTGGACTGGAGTTTTAACTGGAAGACAGCGGACCCCCTTGGTATAAACCGTGTATGACCAACTAACAAACTGTCTCAGCTTTCTCAAACAGGTGACAGCAGCACAGAAGAAGAGAAACGGCCAAAGGAGGCAGACACCGCTTCAGAGTGGGTGTTGCTAAAGGTGATCAAGAGGAAGTGGTCTGAGCATGGGTGGACAGGTCCTACAAGGGTGGTGGAGACCTTGTATGCAGTCAAACTCCAAGGAAAGAGGACAACTAATTTGCCACTGGAGCCAGTGTGTGATGATGGAAGCCTTAGCGGACACTGGAACAGATAAGAACAAGCTTGGGAACAGTGACTAAAAGAAGAGGCCGGGCATCATTCTCATTGACACTTTTTAGGAAATGGTGTAATTTGATTGTATCTGTCTTTCTTCTTTCTTTAATGGAGCATGCTTTCTGTGCTAACACTGTATTGGATGTTGTTGCATACCCATTAGGTATGCATTAGGTCATCTCCATTAGAGCTCCTCCTCCTATCAGATGCACTGTTAGAGTCTGGTCCCTTTGCTGGGATTGGGGACTTGGGAAGTTGACGATGAAACAGGAAGGGACATTGGACACAAAGGATGAATCGGGTTGGTCTCATGTAGATGGGGACGAAGAAATTGTAAAAGGTTGAAAAGGTTTTGTAGCAATAATAAAATATGAGCATTAACCGCGCTTCGCACAAAACTGTATAACCAATATATATTTAAGACGCTTAAGCCTTAAATAGAGAATGTAAATATATAAATAAAGTATGCAGATGCATGAACATGTGCACATTCAAGTGATAGATAGTTTGTGGGCCCAGGATGGGGAGGGAACCTTGGCACTACTGTAATACACAGGTCCAGGAAAGCACCTTAAGCATCTATCATCTGATGTCGATCTATCGATCAAATAATGGAAATGGAAAACCTTAAAAGAGTTATAAAGCACATACTGCGAAACAACAGGACAGAAAATGTCATTAAGACTGAAAATATCAGACTTTTTTTTTTCAATTTGTTCTGATTTGATCTTTTCTTCATTTCAGGTTGATTTCCTTACAACTATTTGATGCTCACAGTATGCTCACAGTTATAGTCCTTTTTCCCCCCTCTTTCATCAGCTATTCTGACTTTCTCTTTCTAGAGAGACATCTAGTACCTGCCTGGTGCTGGATGGAGTTGGTGTGATTGGATTGTCCTTCTGTCTTCCTCTGAGCTGATCACTCCCACCACATCCTCTTCCATTTATTTACCAGAGCTTCCTGTGGCAGCTCAGCAGTCTCCACAGCCGTTCCTGCCCATCATTAAGTGTGAAGCTGTCGGATATTTAGCTAGAGGTTGGTAACCTTTCAGCTGACATGGTTATCCAGAAAATTGCCGTTTGGTCTGGTTGCAAGCATTCTGTGCATTAAATCTGTTGTATCTTCTTTGGGTGAGAGCTATATGATGTAACTAATTTGATTGCCTGGTTTTCTTATTATTATCTCATTAAGGAACTGGACACTGGGACTTCTTGTTTTCTTGCTTTACTCTCCGGTGTCTGGCCCTGAAGAGGACAGGTTCCCCCCTTTGAATCTTAGTTTCTCTCCAAGGTTTCTTCCTCTTCTGCTCAGAGAAGTTTTCTTGCCACTGTCGCCTCTGGCTTGCTCACTGGGAGCGCAGATCCAGATTTCTGTAAAACTGCTTAGTGAAAATATCTTTCTTACTGTCTCTGTCAAATGTCTTTGCTTTGCTGCTAAATAAGTGAAATAAATGTGAATTAATCTTACTTTTGAGACGGTTTCTCCACTTTATTCAAATGACCTTCACTCTCAAGTTTTATCTAATATGGGATGTTAAGCTGAAAAGGGAACCCAATTTAAACAGATAAAACAGTCATTTACATCACTGAGTAATTCTAGTAGAGTACAGATATATATATATGATATAAATTCACTCCCATAAAACCCATAAAACACCAGACGTGGATCTCAGGAGAGAGAATAGAATAGAACAGACCAAACTCAATTATTATCCATGAATGAGAGAAATTCAGATGTTACAGAGGCTCTTTAACAAGAAAGAAGAGAATATTAAAAAATATAAACAAAATATAAAAAAAGCAGGAAAAGACCATCCATATACACAGTGAATATATAATAATAATAATAATAATAATAATAATAATAATAATAATAAAGTATGCATAAATTAATGTAAATTGTAATAATAATAATAATAATAATAATAATCATAATAAACGAGTAATATTAAATAGATAATGTTATGTTGAGTTGTGGAGTCTGATTGCTACAGGTAAGAACGACATGCGGTAGCGTTTTTTCTTCCACTGCGTGCTGCAAACCACCATTTCAGATACCTCACGGGTCTGCATGCTGGACCTATTAGTGAGGTTCATCAGCTAATCCACGCCCAGTCATGTGATGGTCAGCACCTGCTCCCCACCAGCTTCCCCCTCCTTTTGAAGGCTGGATTGTGTTAAAGGCTTTACTAGAAGTCCAAGAACATGACTCTCACAATGCTCTTGTCACTCCAGGTGAGTAGGTGCCCAATGCAGCAGGTAGATAGCGAGCGTCATCCCACCCAATGTCATGACTGGTAAGCAAACTGGCAGGTCTAGGTCCCTCCTGACCAGTGGCGGTGGTGGAGGATGATCCTCCATGGCCTTCATCAGGTTTGGGATCAGGAGCTACAGGTCTGGTAGCTTGGCTCGGGGTGTGATGTCTCAGGACTTGAACCAGACACGGGTCTTCCACAGGGTGGGAGGAGTGCTCCAGGCTGAGGCTGAGGTTAAGAGATGGCGGAGGTGTTAGCATCACAGGGGTTGATCTGCAAATCCTCAGCAGACTGGAGCTGATGCCACCGGACCTGTGGCTTTCTGGTCAACTGTGATGGAGACTTTGTGTAGTGTGTGAGAATTGGGTGCCACTCCTGATGAGTGAGCAGGAGGGCGATGCAGGTCCTCAGGGGAAAAAGGGGAAGAAAGAGAGACAAAAGTGGATACGGCAGCTGATATCCCTGGTACCATGGGGGATTTTGAAGGTGTGAGGGGAGGTGCCAAGGGGGGTTTCAGAGAGGTGTAAAGGGGAGTTTCCGTGGGGGGTTGCAGAGATTTGTGAAGGGGAGCACGGGCATGTGATGAGCTTTGATGGATGGGTGAGGGGCAGACTACTGAGTTAAACCTGTTAAAGAACAGGTCTAAACTATTAGCCCAGTCCTGATCACCAGACTCTGGGCCTCCTCCACTCACTGTGCTCCTTCCAGTAATGGTGTTCAATCCTCTCCACACCTCTGAAGTGTTGTTCTGCTGGAACTGCTCCTCCAGCTTCCTCTATCTGTCCTTCCATGTATCTCTCTTCTCCCAGCTCCTTCTGGGCTGGCCTCAATGCCTCTCTGTCACCTGATCTGAAGGCTCTCCACTTCTGCTTCAGCAGAATTCTCAGAGCTTCTCAGAGCCATGGTTTGCCATGGTTTGTTGTTGGAGTAGCACCGTACTTCCCTGGTCGGTACAGTGTTATCCACACAGAAGTTGATATAGTCAGTTATGCAGACTGTTAAACTGTCTGTTAACAGCAGTATGGTTTTATGCCGAGAAAGAGCACTACAGATGCAATGTTTGCTCTGAGGGTTTTGATGGAGAAGTACAGAGAAGGTCAGAAGGCTTTGTGGACTTGGAGAAAGCATATGACAGGGTGCCTAGAGAGGAGTTGTGGTTTTGTAGGAGACATCCTGGTGTTACAAGAGAGTAATATGTAGGAAGTAGTTCAGGATATGTATGGCGGCAGTGTAACCCAGTGGTGAGATCTGCAGTGGGAGTAGCGGATACACATTTAAGTAGGGTGGATTACATCAAGGATCAGCACTGAGCCCATTCTTGTTTAATAGTAATGGACAGGTTGACGGACGAGGTTAGACAGGAGTCTCTGTGGACAATGATGTTTACTGATGATGTTGTGATCTGTAGTGAGAGTAGGGAGCAGCTTGAGGAGAACCTGGAGAGACTGGATATACTCTACTGAGGAGAGGAATGAAAGTGAGCAGGGCAAAGACAGGAATACATGACTGTGTAGATAAGGGAAAGTATGGATGGTTTAGGATGCAGGGGTAGGAGTAACAAAGGGTGGAGGATTTAAATATTTAGGATCAACAGTTCAGTGTAGCTTGGCCGGAGTGGAAGAGGGTGAAGAAGAGAGTGCAGGCAGGTTGGAATGGGTGGAGAAGACTGGCTGGAGTGATTTGTGACAGAAATGTACCAGCTAGAGTAAAGGGAAGGTTTACAGGACAGTAGTGAGACCAGCTGGCCCAGCATGGGTTGGAGGCGGTGGCACTTTGTGAAAAGGCAGAGCTAGTGATGTTAGAGTTAAAAGATGCCTGAATTTTCGTTGGGTGTGGCAAAGTTAGAAATGAGTATATTAGAGGGACAACACATGTTAGACAGCTTGGGGACAAGGTTAGAGTAGCAAGGTTGTGTTGGTTTGGGCATGTCCAGAGAAGAGATGATGATTATATTGGGGTGTGTTATATGATGTTGAAGATGGGGCTGCCAGGAAAAGAGGAGAGAGAAAGAAGGAAGACCAAAGAGGAGGTTTATGGATGTGGTGAAGGACATACAGATGGTGGTTTGAAGCAGAAGAGATGCAGAGGACCATAAGAAATTGAAACGGATGATCCACTCTGGCGACCCCTAAACGGGAGCAGACAACTCCATCAAAAGAAAAAGAAGAAGAAGCAGACTGTTAAACTGTCAATGTCCTCTCCATGTGGGCTGCATTGCACCTCCCAGTATGTGGTTTCGAAGCAGTCCCCGAGTGCCATACTTGTCTCATCTGACCATCCTCTCACATACTTTGTAATATGGGGTTGTTTGCATACTAAAGGTATGTATGAGGGAACCAGATGGACCAGGTTATGATCTGAGCGTCCCAGTGGAGGGAGGGGTGATGCTCTGTATGCATCACCCAATTGTTTGCATAAGAGTAAAGTCTAATGTCCCTGTTTTCACAGATTTTAACAGTCACATACTAGGTAAGTAGGTAGAGTTGAGGACAAGGAGACATGATTAAAATCCCCCCCAGATATCAAGAGGAAGGCTTAGGGGTGTGATTGCGATGACTTGCGAGAACTCGCGCGGCAGATGGTATGATGGAGCCTAATAGCTCCACGATCCGTGTTACAACCTGCTCCTTAACAGTGATGTGCCCTGGGTTCCCCTGCATCTCTCGTTCACATACATGCAATCCCCACCTTCCTCTTACTGTTTTTGTGCATTCCGGTCGCTCACCAGGTGGAATCCCGGTACAGCAGCGTGAGAGTCTGGAGTGAGGTGTGTCAACCAGGACTCTGTGTAGCACATCATCAACCTCCCTGTACTCTCTCTGAAATCTGGTGAGCGCCGTTAGCTCATCGATCTTATTAGGGAGAGATCTAACATTCCCCATAATGATCGAAAGGGTACAGATACCGTCTCTTCCGCTCCCAGAATTTCATGCCAGCTCTACAACCCCGTCTCCTCCGCCGTCTTTCCCTGGGGATCTCTGGTCTTTCACTGGGCTGTATCGGCTGGTTGCTGAGCGCTAGCAGCTGATCCCATGGAAATGGGTGGAAATGAGCTTTTAAACATAAACTGCACTGACTTTTACTGGAATAAAGGGACATATTTGCACCACTGAAGTGTGAAACTAAAACTAAAAGGCGGAGAGTGGAGGTAAACTGAGGAGATGAGATTTAAATGATAAAAGAGTAAAGATGATGGTTTATTGTCAGTCATTTTCTGCCACGTGTCCCAAATGGGGTCGCGGGGGAGTGCTGGAGTCCATCCCAGCTCACATAGGGTGAAGGGCAGGACACACCCTGGACAGTCGCCAGCCCATACGCCCAGGAGGCGTGGCGGGGGCGACACCTTGCTCAAGGAACCTCAGGGCAACCTTTTTGGGAAGGAGTTGAGCCCCTGATCCTCAATCATCACGACCAACGCCCTAACCACTAGGCCACTGCTACCCCATGGGCCGGTTTTATTATGTTCCCTAAATAATAGTTGGGAAGACCAACGTGACCACATTTCACTGACTCACAGTACAAGGAGCAGAAGAATCAGTAGCTCCAAAACACACAGACATCAGAGTTTAGTATCAAGTCAGTTAAACTTCTGGGATGTTGATCTGGTCAGTTAAGTATCAGAGTGGGTTGTTAATCCGTGTCAGCTGTTTTGCTGTTTGCAAACTGCACTAAGGTACAACAATGAGGACGACCCAAACTGGAATGAAAACAAGGTGGAGGCCACATTTTTTTCCCCTGTTCTTTTTTGACTGCTTTTCAGTAGTTTTGCATTTGACTCGGGTCAGTGTCACTACTGGTAGCATGAGGAGACACATGGACCCTGCAGAGGTTACACAGGCAGTCCAGCTCTACCAGGTTGGCACATCAATACATGCCATTGCCAGGTTTGCTGTGTCTCTCCTTTAATTTGTTATATATTTTAGATGTAGGTATTAAGCTGAATTTTATTTTAAGACAATTTGAGCCTACTAAAATAAAATGTAAAACAAAGTGAATGTTCTATTACTCCTGAGTTCCCCTCTTCTGTAGATCCTGGATCATCAGCTCCACTCCTGTCCCACAGTATGTCCCTGTACAGTCCATACACAGACACTCTAGAGGTGTCCTGGGACAGACCTGCAGTGAAAGAGCTGACACCCCTCAGACTCAGAGTTCTGCGCAGGAGTGTGCACCTCTGGAAGGACATCATAACCAGCATTATTATTATTGTGTGTGTGTAATTTAT
This sequence comes from Hepsetus odoe, assembly GCA_017165825.1. NCBI lineage: Eukaryota > Metazoa > Chordata > Actinopteri > Characiformes > Hepsetidae > Hepsetus > Hepsetus odoe. The sequence continues at coordinate 8,745,813 of CM029385.1, read as the reverse complement.
AATTTATTATATATTAAGTGTTTCTGATGAGAAACTACACAGATGATTAAGTTTCTTTTTTTTTTTTTTTTTTTTCAGCACATACAAGTGGACAGATTGCTCTTTAAGATCAGATCAAGTTGAAGCGCCTAAGTGTTGCTGCTCTCTATCGGACAGTAACTGAATAAGCACAAGAAAAGCAAAACAAACCATCAATCAAAGCACAATACTACAATAAAAAAGAAAATACTATTATAGGATGCTCAAAAAATGCCACAACACCATATATTTGGATAAATGGGTTGATCATTCCATCAGTTTGACCTAAACCGTGTTTTTACTTTGTCTATCAGTTCACTCTGTGCTTCTACGAGTGCTTCTTCCATCCTATAATAGTTTTCCCCCAGCTAACATTCAATGCTATCATGATTAACACCTCCGTTTCCCACGCCTTTACCACTTCGCCAACAATAGACAAAGGTCTTTTCACTAATGGCTCCCTGTCTTATCTGCTACAAGCATTTCAGGGTTGCTTCTTGTCCCAACAAATTTGTTTATTAAAAATATAACTGTTTACAGGTGCAGCTGCTGGCTGTTTTCTAGTGTCAGTTTTAGTTCAACAAAACATGTGAACTCAGTAATGTAAGACACTGTAGGACAGAGACAAAAGTAAAGGGATTTTTACTATAGTGTGTGTGTATGCATTTCTCTATGTATGCTTTTCTTTGTGGGAGGTGTTAAAAGTGGCATTGGCAGAGACAAACTAATGGGAGGAGTGTGTTTCTCTGTGTATGCTTTTCTGTGTGTGTATGTATGTATGCATTAGTTTCTGTGTGTATGTGGATGTGTTTCTCTGTGGGCGCATGTATGTATGCTTTTCTGTGCGTCATGTGTGACATTAGACTTCTCGTTGTGTGAAGTTTTTTTGCGACCACGGGAATCTCTTGGGCTTTCCTTATTCCGACAATACATTAAGACATACCTCCAAATAATTTTGGCGCCCACTCCGCTCCTCACTCCTTGGGGAATCCATAGAAAGAGGGCAAATGGCACATATGCTGCCTTATATGGAACACAATACACATTTAGAACAGAATCACTTATTTGCCAAACCTACCTGACAATACCTTCAAAGACATACACCTCCAAATAAGTGTTCTCTCTCTCTCTCTCTCTCTCTCTCTCTCCCTCTCTCTATCCTTCCCTCTCCCTGCCTGTCCCTTTCTCTCCTCCGGTTCAATGCGTTCATAGGAGGAATCAGCAGAAATGTCTTCTGGGACCGCAATTCAAACAGCGCAACTCCAAACATATGGCGGATTTTCAGCTCCCAAGGTCAATTACAGCTATTTATTGAGTGAATGTTGCTAAATTTCCCAAGGTTTTCCCCTCAATTTATCACACAGTGCTTTGTTGTGACTTTAAATCAAAGATATCAAAGAGTGTCAAGTGGGGTTTGAGACGTATTCTGTCTTCTGTTATCATATGCATCCATCGCTCTCTGTTTCCTTAGCATGTCCATGCCCTAGTCTTCCTCACAATACAATCTAATAGCATAAATTGGAAATAAGCATAGATCCATTCATATATATATATATATATATATATATATATATATATATATATATATACATGTATGTATGTATGTATGTATATATATATATATATATATATATATAAAAAATGTGTGCTTGGGAGGTGGTAAAAGTAGCATTGGCGGAGACAAAGTAATGGGAGGAGTTTCTGCAGGGGCAGTTGAAGGAGGTTCAGGTCTAGCCCTCAGGGCAGTAGTGAGTTCCTGCAGCTGTGTCATAATCTACTGCAGGACATGCGTACCTATGGTAGTACCCTGAGCAGCAGGAGCAATCTGAACTGCATCTCCAGGTGTCACTGCGTCCATTTTGGATGGGTCATTCTGTCACGGTGTGACTCGCTCCTAGCACAGAGAGCCACACTGGTTTAGGACCCAAAAGCAGCACCTGAAGCTATCACGTGTTTGTGCTTGTGACTTTTCTTTTCCCCTTTAGCAAGTGAGCTTGTCGCTTCGTGCCTTTTTTTTTCTTAAGCACATAAGCTTGTTGCTATGTGCCTTTTCTCTTTAGCACGTGAGCTTGTCTCTTCAGGCTGCTTTTTTTTTTTTCAAACACAGAGAGAAAGGGAGACCCGAGAGTAAACTCAAGGAAATTACCGAAATTTCCCGCAGTTTCGTTAAAACGACCCAGCAGGTCTTCACTGTTACCTTTTTATTACTCTTGGAGAGTAATAATCTTTCTGTTGGTACCACAGCAAAGTTGGAGCTAAGCTTGTGGTGTTGTATTTACAATCTAAAGTCACTGTTTCTCCTTCAGATGCCCACATCTCTCCATTTGACTGGAAAACTGTGTCCTTTCCCCAACAATCTGTAAAACATTGAAAATGGCAATATTTTAATTATTTTCTCTTATAAAACTGCAGTATCTGACATTAACAGTAAAGTATTTTTATTGGTGGTGAACCAATAAAAACTTTACCTAAACAGCCTGAAAGAAGTATTAACAGAATCCTCAGATGATGTGTCCTGCTAAAGCAGTTCATTGTGCAAAACTCTTCAACAGCAAATCATACAAGCTGATCTCTGTTGGTCTGTCTTTATTCTCTTCTGGGGAACAGATGGTGATTTTTCTGAAAAATGCTGTTCCATCGTTTTAAAGAGCTTTGTCAAGAACTGTGATACATATTGACATACTGCCCTCTGTTGTTCTCTTAAAGTTCCTGACATGTTTCTACTTCTTTAGTTTTTAAGTCTGATTTATTATAATGAGCTGCTGAGCAGAACATTCAAGTACATAAAGTTACTAAAAATGTTTGCTAATTATTATTTGATTGTTAATTATTGTTTAGCACTACTGAAGTACACTGTAAAGTAACGACTGTGCCTTGACTTACAAGTTGAATTTGTTCTGTGAAGGAGTTAGTAACTCAAATTACTTGTATGTCAAATCAATTTTCACCCATCAAAATTAATTGAAATGCCATTAATCCGTTCAGGACAACCAAAAAAAAAAAAAAACACTGCATTGTTGCATTTTTTTTGTTACATTTTTAAATAAGACAAAATGTGCTTATAAATAACGAATATTGTATAAAAGCACAACACATTTAGGGCATTTAGCAGACATTTACATTTAGGGCATTTAGCAGATGCTCTTATCCAGAGCGACTTACAGGTCCTAATTACAGGGACAGTCCCCCTGGAGCAACTCAGGGTTAAGGGTCTTGCTCAGGGACCCAGTGGTGGTAGTGCCAGAGGTGGGATTCGAACCTAGGATCTCTTGAATCATAGATCCGTAGGCAAGTACCCTACCACTAGACCACCGCCACCCTCGAACACAATAGAATGTACTGCAATATACTGGTTTTATTAAGTATAATGTACAGCATTTGCCTTGGAGATCTGACGACTGTGGATGAGAAAGGCTGAACTGAATAACAATCTTATTTGCTAATTTTCACCCCTTTCGCCACACTGTCCTCAATTTCATGGGCAGGGGTTTTCGATTAAAACCTGTCAAATTTGGTCTGTTTCAGGTGCAGATTGTAGAACCGCTACGCTCGTTCTGCTTTGACAAGTCGACTACACGCACACCTTGGTCGTGTTTTTCGATAATTTCTTTCTTTAATTCAATGCTCATCATCCACTTCTTCTCAGCACTGTCCTTCGCACTCATTTCCTTTGGACAATATATAGAATCTTCTTTTTCTTTCAGTTGCTCCTGTTTAGGAGTCACCACAGCGGATCAACTGTCTCTATTTCCTCCAGTCTCTGCGTCTTCCTGCTTCAATCCAACCACCTGCATGTCCTCTCTCACCACATTCATAAACCTCCTCTTTGGTCTTCCTCTTCTCCTCTTTCCTGGCAGCTCCATCTTCCAATATAATCCTCATCTCTCCTCTGGACATGTCCAAACCAATGCAACCTTGCTTCTCTAACCTTGTCTCCAAGGCGTCTAACCTGAGCTGTCCCTCTAATATACTAATTTCTAATCCTGTACATCCTCGTCACATCCAACGAAAATCTCAGTATCTTTAACTTTGACACCTCCAGGTCTTTTTGTAAGCACCATACAACATAGCTGGTCTCACTACTGTCCAGTAAACTTTCCGTTTTACTCTAGCCGGCACGTGTCTATCACAAATCACTCCAGCCACTCTTCTCCACGTCTGCACTAGCTACTTCACCTCTTTTCCACACTCGCTGTTACACTGAACTGTTGATCCCAAGTATTTAAACTCCTCCACCTTTGTAACCTCCATTCCCTGCATCCCAACCACTCCACTTTCCTCCCTTTCATTCACAGTCATGTATTCTGTCTTTGCCCTACTCACTTTCATTACTCTCCTCTCTAGAGCAGATCTCCATCTCTCCAGGTTCTTCTCAAGCCACTCCCTACTCTCACTGCAGAGCACAATATCATCAGCAAACGTCAATGTCCACGGAGACTCCTGTCTAAACTTGTCCGTCAATCTGTCCATTACTATTGCAAACAAGAATGGGCTCAGTGCTGATCCTTGATGTAATCCAACCTCTACCTTAAATGCATCCGTCACTCCCACTGCAGATCTCACCACTGTTACACTGCCATCATACATATCCTGAACAACTTTCACATAATTCTCTGTAACACCAGACTTCCTCATACAAAACCACAACTATCTAGGTACCCTGTAATATGCTTTCTCCAAGTCCACAAAGGCTTAATGCAGCTCCTTCTGACCTTCTCTTTACTTCTCCAACAACACCCTCAGAGTAAACATTGCATATGTAGTGCTCTTTCTCAGCATAAAACCATACTGCTGTTCACTAATCCTCACCTCTTTTCTTAACGTAGCTTCCACGACTCTTCCCCATAACTTCATGCTGTGGCTGATCAACTTTATCCCTCTAAAAGTTACTACAGCTCTGTCTCACCCTCATTCTTGAAAATCGGTACCAGTACACTTCGTCTCCACTCCTCAGGCATCCTCTCATTTTCCAAGATTGTGTTAAACAATCTGGTTAGAAACTCAACTGCCATCTCCCCTAAACACCTCCATGCTTCCACTGGTATGTCATCTGGTCCAACAGCCTTTCCATTCTTCATCCTCTTCATCGCTGCCCTTACTTCCATTTTGTTTATTTGCTGCACTTCCTGGTTCACTCTCCTCACATCATCCAATCTTCTCTCTTTCATTTTCTTCATGCATCAGCCCCTCAAAGTATTCCATCTGCTCAACACGCTCTGTTCACCTCCCTCTTCCTCTGTATACACTCCAGAGTTCTTGGTTCCAACACCAGGTTTCTTTATCCTCCTTTTTCCTTCCAGATGTCACACCAAGTACATTGCTAGCCATCTGCCTTATCACTTCTGCAGTAGTTTCCCAGCAATCCGGTAGCTGTTCAACACATCCCAGTGCCCGTGTTAACTCCTGCCTGAATTCCACCTTGCAGTCCTCCTCCTTCAGCTTACACCACTTGATCCTTGACTCGATCCTCACTTTCCTCTTCTTCTTGACCTCCAAGGTCATCCTACACTCTCCCCTGTCACTACTTTGCAGTCTCCAATCTCTTTCAGACTGACCCTCCTGCAAAGAATATAATCCACCTGTGAGCATCTTCCTCCACTCTTATAAATCACCCTGTGCTCCCTCCCTCTTAAAATAAGTATTAACTTCAGCAATTTCCATCCTTTTTGCAAAATTTACAACCATCTGTCCTTCAGCATTCCTCTCCTTGACACCATGCTTGATTTGGCAAAGTTTTACACCGGATCCCCTTCCTGACGTAACCCTTCCCATTTATCCTGGCTTGGGACCGGCGCGAAGAAATACACTGGCTTGTGCATCCCTAGTGGCTGGGTTAATCAATGTCAATACCTACCATGTTAATTTCACCTTTTTCTGAAAGAACATGACTAGAACTCTACATTTCATGTATTCAGACACTTGTGAAACCCACACATTATTTGTGAAATCAATTTATATACCTCATATCCTCATAAGAGAGGAAAAATTGCAAAATCTCTTTTGAAGGGCTTAAGCAACACATTATCCGCAATTACAATCTACACCAAAAGAACTCTCTGCTGGCAACCTCAGCAACTGCCTAAACAAAAATGTACTAAAGGTCATCTCCTCAGAACTGAATAAGACTACTCGCCTGCATGGCAATGTAATGCTAGAGTTGATGCGCACTCAGAGCATAATGAAGGACTGTGACACAGATTTTAACAACTGGCCTGGTTACAACCAACATCTTCAGCTTAACCCATTCACAGTGCATCTATATACTGAGAGAGGAATCTCAGTGTTGCTCAGTCATTTGCCAGGGAAGAAGCAGGTATCACTATATCTGGATGCAACTGGTGGTGGTGTTGCAAAAGTTCCAAACCACAACAAAAGTGCTGTATTACAGCTTAACTTTACCAGGCATGGGAAATGAGACACCTCGACTTCCTGTTTTAGAAATGCTGTCTAATGACCATGTTGTGCCAACAATTTCATTCTGGCTAATGAAATTTGTTAAAATTCTCCTCGTGTTCCACCGTTCGTTTCCGTAAGATTGAAGCTGAAAAAAAAAAAATTTACTAAAGGTCACCTCCTCAGAACTGAATAAGACTACTCCCCTGCATGACAATGTAATGCTGGGCAATGATCCAGGGTGCTCTACTGGGATTCAACAAAGAAAACATACATCACTACCTTGAAAGGTCTTGTAAAATTGTTACCGGTGAAAACGTCGATCTGGATTGTACATTTATTCATATCTGTGCTGCCTATGCAATAAAGGCCTTCTCCAATTCTCTGTGCAGAAAAATAAATGACAAAGGCCTCTGGGAGGGGTGGCGGTGGTCTAGTGGTAGGGTACTTGCCTATGGCTCAAGAGGTCCCAGGTTCGAATCCCACCTCTAACACTGGGTCCCTGAGCAAGACCCTTAACCCTGAATTGCTCCAGGGGGACTGTCCCTGTAATTAGGACATGTAAGTCACTCTGGATAAGAGCGTCTGATAAATGCCGTAAATGTGAGTTTTCAACATACTGTTTTGCTGCTCTGCAGAATGATTCAATGTTTGGTTGAAGCAAAACAAATTTTCAGAAACATGTACATAGCATTTTACTTTGAGATTGTCACTGCTTATCGTCCAGGAGAGCATTGATGCATTTTCAAAGCTTATCCAGAATGTGCCAGATGTTGATGTGTCTTGTGACATACCTGAATAAAATGAAGAGGTAACAATGAATGTAAGGACTATTTTTGGGAGGTCACCCTTTGCTATTGCCTTTAGGTCAGTCCAGGATATGGCCATGAAGAATTACAAAGCCATGCCTAGAGACAAAACAAGTACTTTTGCCCAATAGTGTTACAGAACCTTTTTGATATGTACTTGGGAATTTTTCCTTTGTGGAGTGGAGTGCGCCTTGGAGATCTGTCACGGCATTCTTCTGCAGATGGTTCTTTAGCCTCTTGGAGGCTAGACCCCGGACACAAACTGCCATGTTGAAGCATGGTTTGGAATAGTAAGCATGGTTTGGAATAGTTAAACACTCCATAATGCAACACAATAGAAAGGCGAGGGCTGCAGAATTAATTAACTAAATGAAAGGGAGATACTCAGAACATATTTTAAAAATGGATATGCCCTGAAAGCATCAGACCAGATGTCTTAAAAACAGGGAAAACAGAAACAAAAGAGGAGCAATGGCATAAAAGCCATGTGCAAAGCACAAACAAAGATGGGTCAAAGTACTACAACACACCAAGCAAACTTCCAGTTCCTAAGGGCAGGAAAGCAAAGAAAAGGACAAAAACAAAGAAATGTGTTTGAAGCTGCAATTTCACCTGGAACTGCAGAAGAGGAAGACAGTGACACTCATTCCATCACTCTAGAGGAAGCTGGAGAATATCAAGATGAGGTGAGAAAAAGCATTTACTTGAATATGGCCTGCTTTGTAATTTAAAAAACAGACACTGTTATATTATATACAGAAAATTAAAACCTGTTTCTACTTATACAGCCTCAAAGATCTTTACATTGTGTGCCAGAGGTGGAAAAAAAACTGTTATCTACAAAAGAGAGGGTATGTAGACATTTACATGAACTGTGTGGAAAATGAAAAATAAGTCATACAGTGTAAAAGTATTGTCGTTTCCTTCATATCTGTATCACATCACCTAAATCTCTTTACTATGGGAGTAATCTTTAGGGGCGCCCAAGAAGCATTTACAAGGCAATGCCTTGGCAAGGTATGTTTTGTCAGAATGTTGCTTTATTCATTTTTAATATGTAATGAATCAATATGCAACTAATCAAAGATATCTATCACCTAATATTTTTATATTTACCTTCATTTAAAAAGTAAAAAGACAAATATGCATAATAATGTCATTTGAAAATCGTAAATTATTTTCTCTTTCCTCTTGTATAAACCTAACTTGTGTATCCTGTTATTTAATCTATGCCAGTACCACTATTACTAGTACAGTAAATAAAGCCATCTTAAGCTTTATTTAATAAATACTTAGTGTATTTCCTGTTTTGTAGTCCACAAAACAGACTACCTCAGGTTTCAAAGGATAAAAGAAAACCTGTGAAAAAGAAAAACTGAGTTGGCTAGCCTGCTGGAAAAAAATTTCATCATATTCATCTGCATATGATGAATGACTACCCAAATACTGTAAGAATTCCCAGTGTTGGGCTTGTCTACAAACTGCAAACACTGATAGGAATTATGTGTGACAGGTTAATCTATCAAAGTATCAAGGCATCATTGGTGTATGCAACCCAGGTGATCACTGGATCTTAGTGGTAAGGGATTATATACAGTACTGTACAAAAGTTTTAGGAAGGTGTGAAAAAATGCTGTAAACAAAGAATGCTTTCAGAAATATAACGATAGTTTATTTTGATCAATTTAAAAAATGCAAAGTAAGTGAACAAAAGAAAAATCTAAATCAAATCAATATTTGGTGTTAATACCTTTTGCCTTCAAACCAGCATCAATTCTTATAGGTACACTTGCACAAAGTCAGGGATTTTGTTGGATTATAGTCAGGTGTATGATCAACCAATTTTACAATCATCAATATCACACGTAGGTTAAAACACAGTCATGTTTGGAACAACCTACCAGCCAAGTTCATTCAAAAACTGTGTGCAACTGTGTACCTAGAAGAATTGATGCTGTTTTGAAGGCAAAGGGTGGTCACACCAAATATTGATTTGATTTAGATTTTTTTAAAGCATTCTTTGTTTTCACACCTGCCTAAAATTTTTGCACAGTACTGTGTGTGTGTATATATATGTATAGGCAGGACACAGGGCAGAAAGGGATGCCTGACATGCCTAAAACCTTTGCACAGTACTGTGTGTACACACACACACGGCGGTGGTCCAGTGGTAGGATACTTGCCTATGGACCTATGGCTCAAGAGGTCCCAGGTTCGTAGGTTTAACCCGGAGTTGCTCCAGGGGGACTGGCCATCAGACTCTTGAACTCTTAATTAGGACATGGAAGTCGCTCTGGATAAGAGCGTCTGCTAAATGCCTTATACATAAATATATATGTATATACATGTGTGTGAGATATATATATATATATATATATATATATATATATATATATATGCATGCATTTCCATGGTTTCGATTTGACTCTGGCAAAGAGACAAGAGTCCTTTGGTCTCCAAGTTGAAAAAGCAGATTGGTGATCTTTTCCTTGTGTTTCAGTCTTTCGTTTGTGGCTGAGGTGATTGCCTCAGGTGAGGCCTTGCTCTCTGTCAGCTGTTGGTTGAGCCTTATCAGCAACTCCTTCTGTTGAGTGAGCTGAATGTTCATGCAGCTGATCTGCTCATCTCTTGTGAGAAGTGCACTGTGCTTCACATTGGCCTGTCTGAGTTTTTCTGATTTAGCCCTTAGGTTCTCCTGGGTACTGCCCAATCCGTCAGTCAACTGAACTAACTATTCACCTAGGTCTTTACAGACTTCCTCACATTCTAGGTACCCAGCCTGCTTTTCTTCTAGTTCCTCCTGAAGGGAATGTACCTTAGACTGGTTGCTTTCCTGCAGCTGGTGATTCATGACACGGAGGGAGACATTGCCAAGGATCACGAAATTTGTGCATGGAACCAGGATCTTGATGTTTTGAATGTAAAGTAAGAGATTGGAAAATCTCTTACACTTTACATTCAAAACATCAAGATCCTGGTTCCATGCACAAATTTCGTGATCCTTGGCAGTGAGCTTAGCCTCCATTTCCTGGAGCTGCTCAGCAAAAACAATTTTGGCCTGTCTTTCGTCACCCAGAACAGACAGCCACACATTTTCAGATTCCTGAAGCGTTTGTTCCAGTCTTTGAACTTGCAACGTTAGTTCACTGATTCTTCCATCATTCCATCAGCTCCAACATGGAGCTGCTCCTTCTCTGCCTTCTTCCTGGCAGACGGGTTAGTGGTACTGGGTTTGGGGGTCGACTCCTTGATGCTGCTTTCCATGCTGCGAAGGGCCTTCTTGGTCAACCTCCCTCATTGCATGGCATAGGGGGGCATTTTCTGCCGGCTTCCTGCTTTCCGTGTCATAGGCGGCCTTTGCCAATGTCCCGCTCTCCATGACGCGGGCGGCCCTCTTTGCCATCTTCCCGTGTTGCTTGACGCAGGGCGCGTTCACTACCAACATCCCACTTGGAATGACGCAGGGCGTGTTCACCGCCCTCTGCCCGCTGTATATCACGCAGGGCATGTTCACTGTCGTCTGCCTGCACTGAACAGCGCAGGGTGCATTTTCCGCAGTCTTCCTGCGTTGAATGGTGCAGGGCACCTCCACTACCAATGTCCCGCAAGGGAAATTCTCTGCCATCCTCCTGCTTTCCAGAGCGGGAGCGGGAAAAGACATGTGGCTTAAAACATCCAGGCACCGCTGTGTCTTCGTGGCTAGAGCGGCCAGCCTCTGAAGAAGAAAGTTGTACCAGCTCGGGCCCCAAGCTATTGACGAGCGGGATATCCGACGTCAGCCACGTCAGACGTTGCTCGAGCTCCTTGGTTTCTATAACCTGCAACGTCTTGTTGACCGTGGCTGCTCTCGTCCGCAACACCTGCTCATTTGCTCCCCTGACCCGTGACGTCCACGCGCTAGTGTTTCATTTCTGTAACCATTAACGTGAGGCTTCGCTTCGTGATGAACCGCGCTCTGTTCTGACTCATCAGGGCTTAAACAGCAGCCCCAATGAAGCCCACTTGAGCCTTCATGAGCTCAGGTGTGCTCAGTCAGAACAGAGCACCCTCTACTGTGCCCAAAATAAACCTCACCCGTGACAGTGACATTGATGATCATTAGAACCTGTATGGTAAAATTGGTTGATCACCTGACACCTGACTATAATCCTACAAAATCCCTGACTTTGTGTAAGTGTACCTATAAGAATTTGATGCTGGTTTGAAGGCAAAAGGTAGTAACACCAAATATTGATTTGATTTAGATTTTTCTTTTGTTCATGGGTGTTATATTGATATAAAATGACTAATTTACATTTATTTAATTTACATTGCATAACATTACATCAACTATCAACAGTGTCAATGTAAACAGGATTTTATTTTCATTTTAAATTGTACAGTGAGAAGGGAATGTAGTAATCATTATGCTATGGGTAACACTCAGATTAATTCTTCGCAGTATCTCAATGCACATTTAAGAAGGATATATGTCCTTGACCCTCTTGGACATAATGAACCAGAGAAGGCAAAACAAGCAACTGAAAGATTCTCGTTAGTATATTTTAATAGATAATACTTTATTAATTATCATAAGCCGACTTTGAAGCTTTATCCCTTCAACGAGGGGGGAAAACACGCTGGATTGTGTTTACACAAACATGGCCGGAGCGTACAGAGTGGAGCCCCGCCCCCACCTCGGACACCCAGACCACATCTCTGTGCTGCTGATCCCAGCGTACAGACCCATTGTCAGGCACGTGAGACCCACCCTGAAGCAAGTAAAGACCTGGCCCACAGGAGCCATCTCTGCTCTTCAGGACTGCTTTGAATGCACCGACTGGGACATGTTTAGGGAAGCTGCAACCTACGGTGACTCCATCAACCTGGAGGAGTGCACAGCTTCAGTGACTGGCTACATCAGCAAGTGCATTGAGGATGTTACTGTCTCCAAGTTCATCATAACACGACCCAACCAGAAGCCATGGATGACCGCAGAGCTGTGCAGACTTCTGAGAACCCGGGACAAGGCCTTCAAGTCAGGGGACGAGGCCGCCCTAAGAAAAGCGAGGGCAAACCTGTCTCGGGCCATCAGAGCGGCGAAGCGAGCTCACGCAGAGAGAATCCATGGCCACGTCAAAAACACTGGTGACACGCGGCGCATGTGGCAGGGCATCCAGGCCCTCACCAACTATAGGACATCTCCACCCACCTGTGACGGTGACCCCTCCCTCCCAGATGCGCTGAACCACTTCTATGCACGGTTTGATGCAGTGAATAACACAATAATGAGGAAGACCACCCCTCCTCCGAACGACCAGATTCTCTGACCACAGCCGAGGTGAGAAGATCTCTTCTCAGAGTCAACCCACGGAAAGCTGCCGGTCCTGACTATATTCAAGGTCGTTTGCTCAGAGGATGTGCGGAACAGCTGGCAGATGTTCTCACTGACATCAAAATCTCTCTGAGCACCACTGTTGTTCCAAGGTGCTTCAAGACCACCAGCTTCATTCCAGTGCCAAAGAAACCATCTATCTCCTGCCTAAATGACTATCGTCCTGTCGTACTCACACTCATCATCATGAAGTGCTTCGAGAGGCTGGTCATGAGGCACATCAAGTCCCAGATCCCTTCATCACTGGACCCCCTGCAGTTTGTGTATCGTCCCAACCACTCAACGTATGATGCAATCTCCACCACCCTCCATCTGGCCCTTTCCCATCTGGACAGAAAGGACAGTTATGTCAGAATGCTGTTCATCGACTACAGTTCAGCATTCAACACCATCATCCCTCAGCACCTGAGTGAGAAGCTGAGATTGCTGGGCCTGAACACCTCCCTCTGTAACTGGATCCTGGACTTCCTGACTGGGAGACCCCAGTCAGTCAGGATCTGTAGCAGCACCTCCAACACCATCACACTGAGCACAGGAGCCCCCCAGGGCTGTGTGCTCAGCCCACTGCTGTTCACACTGAGGACCCACGACTATGCAGCCATGCACAGCTCGAACCACATCATCAAATTCGCTGATGATACAACTGTGGTGGGTCTGATCAGCGGTGGAGACGAGGCAGCTTACAGAGAGGAGATACAAGAGCTGACGGACTGGTGCAGAACCAACAACCTGTCTCTGAACGTCGACAAGACTAAAGAGATGGTTGTTGACTTCAGGAGACCACGTCGGGACCACACTCCACTTCTCATCAACACCTCACCTGTGGAGATGGTCCAGAGCACCAAGTTTCTTGGTGTTCACATCACTAACAACCTCACGTGGTCCCTCAACACCAACTCCATCAAAAAGAAAGCCCAGCAACGTCTCTACTTCCTGCGCAGACTGAGGAAAGCCCATCTCCCACCTTCCATCCTCACCATCTTTTACAGAGGAACCATTGAGAGCATCCTGAGCGGCTGCATTACTGCCTGGTACGGGAACTGCAACGCCTTAGACCGCAAGTCCCTACAACGGGTAGTGAGAACAGCTGAGAAGATCATCGTGATCTCTCTGCCCTTTGTACAGGACATTTTCACCACTCGCTGCAACCGCAAAGCAACCAGCATTGTGCCACCAGCAACCTCCCACCCATCCCACACTCTTTTCTCCCTCCTGCCATCCAGAAAAAGGTTCCGCAGCATACGGGCCTCCACTTCCAGGATGGGAAATAGTTTCTTCCCCCTGGCCATCAGACTCTTGAACTCTTAAACCGTCAATGTCTACCCAGTCCACCATTATCATCTTGTATTTATTTATTTATTTATTTATTTATTTATCTCATGTTGCACTCTGCACTTTATCAATAACACTGCTACACTATAATCTGCCTGGTCTGCTGTGTTCCACAACACTGCGGCCCTCCACGGATGAATGTACTGTCTGTCTGTTGTTGTCTGTCTTGTCTGCACTTGTTGCCCCGTTTTGTGTATTATGTTGTGTCTTATGTTGTCTTGTGTCTAGCACCAGGGTCCTGGAGGAACGTTATATTTCGTTTCACTGTGTATATCGCTGAAATGACAATAAAATCCTACTTGACTTGACTTGATAAATGTATGGCTACTTATCTGAGTTCAGGTAGTGGAGTCTGCCCCAGGGTCTCCTCGAAATTGGAAATGCCCGGGAACACCTTAACTAGGTGGTGTTCATTAAGCATCCTTGAAACATATATGCAGCAGTAACTTTACAGCTTTGGCTTTTGGCATAGCCTACTTACCATAGTCTCCTTACCTCAGAAGACTGGTACAGTGTCTGTATCCGTGCAAATGCTACTTTGTTCTTACTATGAACATCCTGCTCTGTTCTTTCCCAACAAAATCCCGAGATACTTAAACTCTACTGCAAGAAACCATTGCTTTGTAATTACAAACCATTGTTTTCCCTGCTACTTCCCAATTGGGTGCAGTCTACACCAGTGCAAGCTCAAGGTCAAAGCTCAATGATGCCCACAATACCACATACAGTGCTTTGAAAAAGTCTCTTTTGTTTTTGCATGCTTGTCACATTTAAATGATTCACTAGTTTAAATTTTGTCTTTATTAAGCAAATAAAAAAATAAATAAATAAAAAACCCTTCCCAAACCTGCACAGCCCTATTTTACTAAGTAATTTCCCCCCTCAATAAATCATGAAATAAATATGGTTAATCACATTTTTTGGACAGTTGAGTTCAATTTCACCACCCAGACCTGTTAAATCAAGAGATGATTTAAACAGAAACAAAACATTTCTAAAGCTGGGAGCCACAATGAGAACCATTATTCACAAATGGCAAAAAAACATGCAACAGTGGTAAACCTTCCCAGAAGTGGCTAGCCTACAAAGATTTCCCCAAGAGCTCAGAGAGGACCCATCCAAGAGGTCACAAAAGAACCCAAAACTGCAGACCTCAAATCAGTTTGGGTCAGTATTCATGACTCAAGCTTAAGAAACAGACTGGCCAAAAATGGCATCCGTGGCAAAGTTACAAGGCAAAAACCACTGTTGCCTTTTGGGAACATATTCTGTGGGCTGACGAAACAAAAGTTGAACTTTCTGTAAAGTGATCGTCCCAATATGTCTGGCATAAAAGTCACACAGGCCTGGAAATCCTCCAATCTGGCTGAATTAAAACAATTTTGCAAAGAAAAGTGGGCCAGAATTCTTCCACAGTGATGTAAAAAAAAAAAAAAAAACTCACTGCCAGTTTTTGCAAATGCTTGATTGCTACTACTACTACAAACAGTTATTAGGCTCAGGGGGCAATTACTTTGTCACATGGGGCCATGTAGGTTAGGATAGTTTTTTTTTTTCCTTAACAAAGGAAAATTATTTATATTTACGGCATCCAAACGACTTCCAATTCCTTATTACAGGGGACAGTACCCCTGGAGCAACTTGGTGTTAAGTGTTTTGCTCAGGAACCCAATGGTGGTAGTACTAGGTGGGATTCGAACCTGAGACTTCTTGTTCCATAGGCAGGTATCCCACCTCTAGATTTAATTTGCTTTATGATCTGAAACATGTAAGTGCAATAAATATGCTAAAACAAAAAAATCAGAATATCAAATACTTTTTCACAGCACTGTAATATCCAAAGGACCAGCATGCAGTCCAGAACATCAAACTCAATCTTTGGCTGCTTCTACAAAATCCATCTATAAATCTTATGAACAGAATTGATGACAAAGCCCTGGTTGAGGCCAACATCAAACAGAAGCAGTTAGATTGACTGGTTAGGGGGCTGGCTATGAGAACCAAGCTCTCACTTGGATTATACAGGGATGAAATGATTTGTAGCATTGAGCCTGGTACCCATACTGCCTCAGTACATACTATACATATTCATGTTTTTAAGTGCCCTGCTCAAGAGACAGAGAAATGTGCTAGGAAAAGAAGAATGGGTTGATATTGTCTGGCAGCCTACAGTTATCCCACACAGCAGACAAATGGATGGCACAAGCTGTGGGATTTCTGTGATGGAGGCCAGAGTGTTGTTGAACGTTGCAGCAAATTAATATGAATACTTCATATATCCACACAGGTCCAACATACCTGCTATGTGTAAATACATTTCTTACCAGTGCTGTATTGTTTGGGTTAATTCATATGTGCCACTCTGATAGGCAGAGCAAAATAATTCTTTTGAAATCAATTTAATCTACATCTTTTCGTATCAGCCAAACTTAGATGCAGAAGTTGCTATGATATTGCTTGTTAATGTTGTAACGGTGTGACTCACCCTGAACGCAGGGAATCACACTGGGTTAGGATCCAAATGCAACACCTGAAGCTGCCAGTACCCAAAATACACCAGGACACCCGAGCTACCACAAAACAGCTCAAAAACAGGTGGAAATCAAACTTGTGAATTTTTTTTTGATGAAAAACAGAAAACTCGAGGAGCTTGAAAAAGGAGGGGGTGTAGAGTCAGTCAGCACAACAAGCCGAGGGTGCCAACCTGCCACAAACACGCAGGGAGAGGGGCCCACAGACCTTTGCCAAATTACCATCCACGTCATAAAACAACCCAGTGAATCTGCACTGTTTTCTCTCCCTTTATATAAGCCAAAGCACAGGTGACCCGAATCACTGTTGATTACTGCGCCTTACTCGCTGGCCTCCCAACAGCGGTCTGGCTCCCCCTAGTCCCCGTCGGGGACGTGCCTGACTCGCTGGCCTCCCAACAGCGGTCTGGCTCCCCCTAGTGCCCCGTCGGGGTAGGGCTCTTACAAATGTTTATATTATTTCCTACAGATGGGGTCCAGCATTATTTCCTCCTTTCCTGATTTGCCTGGACACATCAACACTGAGAGCAGCCCAGAACAGGTTGCAAAGCGCAGACTTCAAATTACCAGTGAAATTTTGGAAAACATAAAAATTATGTGCCAGATCAAGAAATAAAACTAGTTATGGATTATATATCTTAAATATGCAATATCACAGAGACCCAGACTCTCTGGGTATCATCTGAGTAAAATAAACCATTAATCCACTAATCAGCTCAATGAAGTGAATTTGGAAATTAATACTTTTGAAAGAGCTGGTAAAGCAGGTCAGCGGTATGGTGATGAAAATTGGTGATCTTGGAATCTCAACTCAAGGAAAGAATCAACAAAGAGGATTTTTTTCAAGCCCCAGTGAGTCAAAACAGAGCGTGGTTCATTCACAAGGCGAAGCCTTAAAGTTAATGGTGGCATTTTAGGTTCCTGTATTTTGGTATGATTAATAAAGTTATGTTCCAGATCACTGGCTCTGCACTGACGTCCTTCCCACACCTCGCTGCCGTTACACAAAGTTTAAAACATATTAAAATGTTTATGAGATATGTAGCAGTCTAGTAATGTTTCAGGAAACTTCTTAGATACTAAGAATTATGATGGCCTGTATGGCATGTATATACAAAATAACAGATATGAGGTATATAAACTGATTTCACAAATTAAGTTCAGGTTTCACAAGTGTCTGAATGCATGAAATATAGAGTTCTAGTCATGTTCTTACAGAAAAAGGTGAAATAATGTAACGGTGGCGGAACGCGGGAAGGACGTCAATGCAGAGCCAGGAGTTCGGAACGTAACGTTATTACTCATATTCACCAAAACAAGAACAAAGTGCTGCAGTTCTAATTAAAACCACCATTAAGTGTAGGCTTCACCAAGTGAATGAGCCGCACTCTGTTCTGACTCATCGGGGCTTAAATAGCAGGCCCGATGAAGCACACCTGTGTCTTCATGAGCTCAGGTGTGCTCAGTCAGAACAGAGCGCCCTCTACCGTGCCCAAAACAGACCTCACCCGTGACAAATAATTGTGCTAGGTATTGATTTTAATGTGTTATGATGGCCTAAAATGCATGTATAAACAAAATAACGGATATGAGGTATAGAAACTGATTTCACAAATTAAGCTCAGGTTTCACAAGTGTCTGAATGCATGAAATGTAGAGTTCTAGTCATGTTCTTTCAGAAAAATGTGAAATAAAGTGCAAAGTATTAATATTTGTTATGTTATGGTGGCCTATATGGCATGTATATAGAAAATAATGGATATAAAGCATGTAAAATTGTTTTTGATGTGACTTTTATTTTGAAAATCACACTTTCAGAAGGTTTACAGAAGCAGCGGTAACGTTTCATATTTTCACAATTAATTAAAGGTGTTGTTTGACTAATTAAAGTGTGTACTGAATTTCACAAACAATCTCGAATTTGTGAAAGTGACAGTCACTTTATTCTGTCATTTTATTTCAGTAAATAAGGAAAATATAAGCGAATGTCTGGCGAATGTTGAACCCACTGTCAACTTTACTCAGGTCAGTTACCTAATTTCCATGTCTATCTGTTACAACGTATAAAGGCTTATACATTCAGAATACATACGTAATACCTCTTGTTAAAGTAACGGCTCATCATGTAATTTTCTTCAAGTGTACTCGGAAACAAGTGGGTTTTCACGTGTGTTTACGAGTTTCATTTCAAAAGTCGCTTTGCATTTGAATCTCTCTCTTCCCCCTTTTTCTCATCACCGGTTTTATTCCACTACTACTCCCACAATTCTCTATCTATAATTAATTCTCTGTCTATAATTAAATAACCAGTTATATGTACACTCATTGATGTTACATGCCATAGGGATATTGGCATCAGGTTTTATACGTTTTATAAAGGATAGCTTTGCAGTGTATAGCTATAAATTATAGCTTTAAAATGTGCAACATTTCAGAGTTCCATCCATCCATTATCTGCCGCTTGTGGGTCGCGGGGGAGTGCTGGTGTCCAATCCAGCGCACACAGGGCGAGGACGGGGGACGCACCCTGGACAGGTCGCCAGCCCATCGCAGGGAGGAGCGGGACGGGGACGGCACCTTGCTCAAGGGTACCTCAGGGCAACCCATTGGGATGGGGTTCGAACCCCCCATCCGCCGATCACGTGGCCGACACCCTAACCACTAGGCCACCGCTGCCCCCATTTCAGAGTTGGTGTATTTAAAACACAATTTATCATTTATTTAATTTTTGGTAATATATACACTAATTAACCATCTGCCAATTGTTGGATTGTACTCCTTTAAGTTTCCTTGTGTGAGATCAATCCTGCGTGTTCTTTGATGGAAGATGATGAGGTCACTACTTTTATAGTTCATCCATCAATCCATCCATTCTCTTCCTCTTATCCGAGGTCGGGTCGCGGGGGAAGCAGCTCCAGCTGGGATGCCCAGACTTCCCTCTACCCGGCCACTTCTTCCAGCTCCTCCGGGCGGATCCCAAGGCGTTCCCAGGCCAGCTGAGAGACATAGTCTCTCCAGCGTGTCCTGGGTGTTCCCCGGGGTCTCTTTCCGGTGGGGCGTTCCCGGAACACCTCACCAGGGAGGCGTCCAGGGGGCAAACAATCAGTATTTGTTCAGTAAAGAATCAAGCGGCAGAAAATTACATGACATGACAATGTTAATCACAGCACCTATCAGTGGTTTTAATGATATGGTTGATTGATCTCCAAACGCACGATTCTAGAAATAAATTACAATAAATTAGAGATTTACATTTAATGACTTAATAAAATATTGGTTAATTGCAGAGGCTGCATTTCCTTGTGGCTCACTGTGTGTAGTGCTGTGTATTCACATAGGCAAATTGTCACTTCCACTTCGCTTCAAATAGAAGCAGAAATTTTTAAATAAATTCCTATAATATAAATTCATAGAGATCTCACTTACATAAATTACTCAAAAATAATATTTAAATTACAAATTACATTTATTTATTGAGGAAAAATGACCCAGTACTGAAAATCTGGGTGGCAAAATTATGTGAACCTTTGCTTTTAGCGTCTGGTATGACCTTGAATCTTCTTCTTCTTCTTCTTTGTCTTTCGGCTGTTCCCGTTTAGGGGTCACCACAGCGGATCATCCGGTTCCATTTTTTCCTGTCCTCTGCATCCTCTTCCTTCAAACCCCGTTGTGAGATAAATGTCTTCTCTAACAACGTCCACAAACCTCCTCTTTGGTCTTTCTCTTCTCCTTTTTCCTGGCAGCTCCATCTTCAACATCCTCCTGCCAGTATAATCCTCATCTCTCCTCTGGACATGTCCAAACCAATGCAACCTTGCCTCTCTAACTTTGTCTCCCAAATGTCTAACCTGAGCTGTCCCGCTAAATAGTCATTTCTAATCCTGTCCATCCTCGTCACACACAATGAAAATCTCAACATCTTTAACTCTGACACCTCCAGCTATGCCTCCCGTCTTTTTGTCATTGCCACCATCTCCAACCTCCAACATAGCTGGTCTCACTACTGTCCTGTAAATCTTCCCCTTTACTCTTGCTGGTACCCATCTCTCACGAATCACTCCAGTCATTTTTTTCCACCCATTCCAACCTCTCCTCTTCACCTCTCTTCCACATTCGCCGTAACTCTGAACTCCACTCCTCAGGCATCCTCTTGCTTTCCATGATTCTGTTAAACAATCTGGTCTGAAACTGCTTCATCCTCAAAGTACTCTTTCCATCTGCTCAACACGCACTTTTCACTTATGTTTCCATTTCTTTAATCGCCCTGACCTGCTGCACATCTGTCTAGCCACTCAATATAGGTCCATTTTTCCCTCCCTACTGTCCAGCCTCTCATACAATTCACCATACACCTTATCTTTAGCCTTCACCATTGTTTTCTTCGCCCTGTGCTTCATCTCTCTATCCCACTTCTTCTTTGCTTGCCTCTTCTTCTGTATAAACTTCTGGGTTCCACCACCAGGTTTCCTTATCCTCTTTCTTCATTCCAGATGTCACGCCAAGTACCTTTCTGGCTGTCTGCCTTACCACTTCTGCAGTAGTTTCCCAGCACTACGGTAACTCTTCAACTGCTGTCTAAATTCCACCTTGCAGTCCTCCTTCCACCACTTGATCCTTGACTCTGCCCTCACTTTTCTCCTCTTCTTGACCTCCAAGGTCATCCTACAGACCACCATCCTGTGCCGTTTAGCTACACTCTCCCGTCGCTACTTTGCAGTCTCCAATCTCCTTCAGACTGACCCTCCTGCAAAGGATATACTCCACCTGTGAGCATCTTCCTCCACTCTTATGTCACTCTGTACTCCTCCCTCTTCTTAAAATAAGTATTAACTACAGCCATTTCCATCTTTTTCCACAAAATCTACAACCGTCTGACCTTCAGTATTCCATTCTTTGACACTATACCTACCCATCACCACTGTTCCCTTCACCAACATTAAAATCTGTACTGATCACCTCTCTCTCCCCTGGGTACACTCTATCACTTTAACTTGTTCCAGAATTCTTCTTTCTTCTCCTTCTCACATCCTGCTTATGGGTCATAAGCACCAACAACATTCATAACACATTTTCAACTTCCTGCTTCAAACTGACATAACCCTCCCCATTTATCCGGGCTGTGAAAAAATACACTGCTGTGAGCATTCCTAGTGGCTGGGTTAACCCTGAATGTGCAGCAGTAACTAGACTCTGAACAGAAATTATTAGAAAAACAACAGAAAGCTTGAAAATCCTGCTTTGTTGTGCCCACAATTTCTGAACTAATATACCTTGTCAACCTGACAAGTAGATGTTCGCTGTGAATTGTGGTAAAAATTAAATATATTCAATACCTCTGGAGTTCTTTGTGACATTTGGCAGAGATTACAGTGTGTAGAGGCCTGGAGAGATGTTTCAGGTAATCCAAGATATCAAAATCTTTAGAGTACATTCTATGCTGCCATCAAAGCATCATCGGGGAAGGAAAATAAATTATCCTTACTAAATGTATCCTTTCTGAGGATACTTTAAGTGCGAGAACAGATGCAACACTATACAAAGGAGAAAAACTCACAAAAATTACATGTGGCTTGTGCTTATATTCTCCTTCTCACATCCTGCTTTTGGGTCATAAGCACCAACAACATTCATTATTACATTTTACAACATATTAAAAACATATTTCATGGGTTGGCATGTAACAGATTTTAATATGCTGCAGCAAGAACATGGTAGCTCTCAGCAAGGTGAAGTTGCTTGCCTTCTGATTGCAAATGTTTATTACTTTTTATATATTTTACTAATAACCACAAAAGCACTTTCAAGAGAACAAGAACAATTAGCTAATATTATATTTAGCTAATTTCAATTGTTGACCTACAATTTTTTGGTAAAGAAACAAAACAAGCATTTGACATCCCACAACACACATAATTTCCATTTATGTCTCCATTTTGTTTGCTTTTGCAAAATATCTCAAGCAGGTATTGTACATAGGCAACAGTGGAGAATAGATTTTCTGCATTAACATGGCAAAAAGGAGTTAGCCAAAGGCTGACAGGGATCCCACAGCAATATAACAGTCATATAATAAATTGTTGTGTTTAGTGTTAATTTCAGGTTCCATTCCTTCATTTATTTTTTAACATTGAATTAATTCAGTTAGACAAATCAGATTTCTTCTGACTATGCACTCAAGTTTGCTGTCCCTTTAAATAGTAGCATTCCTGTAGCCTTCTAAGGCTCTGCTATAGAATCAGATGCATTACAGAGCTCTGCTATTATTCTCTTGTTTATTATCACATTTGTTACCTCAAAATACTAAGCCAGATTTTATATACAGGATTTTTTTTCTTTTCAACAGCTGCTTATAGTGTAACCTGTATTGAAAATATTAATTCAGAACATGAACATATGAAGGGGGTACAGTGACAGCCAGTGATTCAGGCAATAGGATAATGGGTAAATCTATAAGTCATTGACAGACATGTTCTCTACTTTGCTCTGCAGGTATGCTTCACCAGCTTGCTGCTTCTTTTTTTTGCCTCCATCTTGTTGCTTTTTCTGCTTCTTGGACAGCTCTTGTTCAATAGGAGCTGGCTTCACAAACTTAATCATTTCTGTCAAGCCTAAAAAAAACAAAACAAAACAAAACAAAAAACCACAACAACAACTGTTTAGTGCAAGATCAGTAAAAAATAAAAAAATAAAAAAATTGTGTTTGCCTTTTTAGACACATCAATCAAGCATAACTTTACAATGCCTGTCAAATGTGTATATCCCTCTCGGGCCATCAAAACAGCTTTGACCCATTAAGGCATGGGTTCCACAAGACCTGAGACTTTAACAACAGACACCTTAATTCATTTATGTTGCATGATGGGGCCTGTGGTTTATGTTTCGAAAAGTCAGGTGGCATGAGGGGGACCTACAAAACTACTAGGCAGGAGGTTACAGTTTTATGATTGTTTGATGCATATTCACCTGGAGGCATGAAATCCCTGAGTGGCTCTGGAATGATAATGCCCCCTTCTGTCTGGTAGTTTTCCAGTATTGCACAAATGACACGAGTGGTGGCACACATAGTGGCATTGAGCATGTGCACAAACTCAGCCTTAAACAAAAAAGGCATGGCCTTTATTATTTATATTTCTCTGAATGAATGTCTTATATTGGTTATATACAGAGTAAATGTATCTCTATATCAAGATCTTGTGTTGGGTCTATTCTGAGGAGTACATTGCCACAGATCCTACCTTATCCATCATTTTCTTAGTCTGTCCATAGCGGATGCGCAGGCGGCGAGCTTGATAGTCTGTGCAGTTGGAGCAGGAGACCAGCTCTCTAAAGGCCTGAGAACCTGGAAACCAAGCTTCAAGATCCAACTTCTTACTAGCTGCATGGTTCAGAGCACCTACCAGATGGTAAGTAAGTAAATAAATAATATTCTTGAAATGACCTTGAAACAAATGTTTAAACATGAACAAAACAAACAAAAAAAAAAACTAAAAAAGAAAACTAACCAGAGACAATGTTGACAATGCGATATGGAATTCCTAATGACTGGTAAAATCCTTCTGCTGTTCCAATCATCTCATCAAACGTCTCCCAAGACTTGTTGTCACGGGGTGAGGCATACACAAACTGCTCGATCTGGGTAAAAACAAAAAAACAAAACAAACAAAAAAAAAATCTATTTATAATATTAATACAGAAATACATATTTCATTAACAAATAAACTCCAAAAACCCATTTTGATAGGTCACTGTGGGAAGACTGAAAAAAATATCAATCCATTTTGAGACACTGAAATTTTAAACTAGAATATTTAATTTGCACTGCAGTTTAAAACATTATGGGCAGGGTCCGCAACTATGACGAGGAAACAAATTTTACATTTTTCTTTGCTCACTTTCTAAAAACTCACCTTCTCAAACTGGTGAACCCTGAAAATGCCACGGGTGTCACGGCCATGAGAGCCCACTTCCTGCCTGAAGCAGGTAGAGATGCCAGCATAGCGAACAGGGAGGTCTTCTGGCTTCAGCCATTCATCTCTCAAGAAGGCTGCAATTGGCTGCTCAGAAGTAGCAATTAAATACTTCTCATCCACTGCAGTGTCATCAGACTTCTCACTGCTCTTCCCAATCACCTTAAAGGCCACAGTGAAAAATCAAAGAACCAACTGACTTACTGAATTCTAAAAGTTTGGGCATAAAATAAATAATGTGCAATAACAAATGACATCTGCATATTTAACAAAAATATACAAACCAACAACAAAGAAGGCTTTGTACTAAAAATGAATGAAGCAACAGCTTAAGCTGCAAACCTTGTACAACTCCTCATCAAACTGGCTTAGCTGAGCAACTTCTTGCATGACCTCTTTCCGCATGAAGAAAGGTGTGTAGAGAAGGGTGTAGTGCTTGCTGTAAAGAATCCGCAGGGCATAGTTAATCAAAGCCTGCTCCAGGAAAACCAGAGGTCCCTAACAAAACCACATAAGAAAAGAATCAGGGAACAAAAGCAGGGTACAAGACAGAGCTAACATGAAAAAATGAAATTTACACTTAATAAGGTCAATGTGTGTGTTTTATATAAACATCATAAGTATCATTTGATTTGATTTTTTAAACCAAAGTTCACTTTGTATGGACTTATCAGTTACATTAAACAACATCTGCCTATTTAAATAAATTTAAATCAATTTTTGTGTAGAGACTAGACATGAGTTAGCCCAGGTGTATTAGAGGACTTTTCAAATTGTTGTGGATCGAAGGGGGAAAGAAAAAATAATTAAAAAAACACATTTTAAAAAGAGGGCAGATCATCCTGAAAGGAGAAGATGTCAAGATTGTTTTGGAAGTAAAAATAGTGATTTCAGAGTAATGTAGCTGGAAATCAAAGCTGTAATAAAGACTTATTAGTGCATATGCCCCAAAAGTTGACTGCGAAAGTGAAAGTGACCAGTTGTCTTTGTGAAACACAGAAGAACACAGTGTGACAACGAAATACTTCCTCTGCATTTCACCTACACACAGCAGGGGGAGCAGTGACAGGGACAGAACCTTACTCAAGGGTACCTCAGGGCAACCTACTGTTGTGGGATTTGAACCCACAACCTTCTGATACTGGGGCCTAGTCTCTTACCACTAGTGACATGGAAAACAATTCTGCAGTGGGTTAAAAGAAATGATGTGTACCCAAGGGTGATGCACAGAGCTGTAGTAACTACAGATGAAAAGTTGATCAGCAACAGATAGTTAGGAGAAAGAGCAGTGAAAGCCAAGTCAAATGGAGAGGTGATAATTATGCAGCAGCATTATGGATTCATGCCAACAAAAAGCACTACAGATTCAATGTTTGCTCTAAGGGTGTTGATTGAGAAGTATAGAAAAGGTCAGAAGGACTTGCATGTAAACTTAGAGAAAGCATATGAGAGGGTGCCTAGAGATGAGCTGTTGTATTGTATGGGGATGTCAGTAATGGCAGAGAAGCATGTCAGAATGGTACAGAATGTACATGAGGGCATTGTGACAGTGGTGATGTTAGTAGTAGTGAAGGTATATGAGAGGGACACAGCTAAGGCTGGATGTTTAGGAGAAAAGATAAAAGAAGCAAGATTGCATAGCAAGAAGGGCACTGGAGAGATGCTGAGTATATCGGGAGATGTTGAGGATGGAGCTGCCAGGCAAAAGCGGAAGAGAATAACAAATAAGGAGGTTTATGGATTTGGTAAGAGAGGACATGCAAGAGTCAGTGTGAAAGAGGAAGAAATAAAAAATGGATGATCTGTTGAGATGACTCAGCCAAAAGAAAAAGCCAGGATCAGCCAAAAGAAAAAGATGAAAAATAAAATGATTTTATCCCAAGAAAAAGGGAACATTAGCTATTTAAGAATTTATGATTCACACTTAATTATAATTCTGAAAAAGGAGTAGCAGCAGCATTCAAATACATCACAACGACACCTACCTGGCCTGGTGATTACATAAAATTGCAACACAAGTCAGAAAAATCATAACAGTTGAACTGCTTAATGCCAATGTACAATTGGAGCAAAACATTTGCCCAATCTGACCTTCATTAATTTGGATTCTGCATCACTAATTAAAATGATTCCTGGTGCAGTTGTTAGCACCGTCCAAACACAGTTAAAAAAAAAAACCAAAAAAAAAAACAAAAAAAAAAAAAACAAAAATAAAAACAAAATCAACCAGTGACAAGATCAAGGGTGCAAAAAGCTCATTCAAGCATGTGGGCTGTAAAGGCTAACCCATCAGGTTCAGTCACAGAGATGGCTACTATTGTGGCACAGATGTCAGAAAAAGCTAATGCTAGCTATGATAGATGGCAAAAGGTGTTGAGGAGTGTAAAGAGTTGCATAGGCACATACATACAAACAAACAAACAAACAGAAATATATATAATCTAACAAGGTTATCTTTGACTATTCTTAAAAATACTAACCTTCAGAAAATATCCTCTGCTTCCAGCAACTATGGCACCTTTCTCCCCTTCATATCCATCAATCATGACAACCAGGTCCACGTGAGAGTATTTCTTTTGCACTGTGCAGTCACCCCAGGTTCGCTCAACTTTATTATCAGAATCCTTGGGAAACAAAAAAAAAACCCCACTGATCATGAACCATATTATGCTTACACCACACCCTGTGGGACTAAGACTTCTGCATGCAAAGTTTCTCCAAAACAACAAAGATGTTTTTTTTACATGTTGATAAATTCTGACTGTGAAGTAATGAACTTCTTGAAATACTAAAACTCATACTCACTGGTTAATGGGATTACATAAATCTACAATATGTAAAATGGAAGGCCTCTTTAAATTTGATTCAAATTATTTGTTTCATCAAATGCAGGTCACATAGCAAATATAGCAGAACAATTTAAGCTTTCAGTTTGACAAGTGAACAGCATATTAGACAGCATATTAAAAATTAATCTGTCTCTCAGTGAAATACATAGTATACAGTGGCTTCATAGCTGATATATTTTATTTTTATTTTAGATTTAACCAGTCCAAGTGCCTTTCCCCAAGTTCCAAGAATCAAATATGAGACGAAACTGAGGTAAAGCAAAATTAAACTCATCCCTGACATGCTTAACAGATTAATTTCACCTCATCATTGCTGACAGGAACAGAGGGGTGGAGGAGGTTGCCGATCTCTCTCAGGTACTCAAAGCGTTCTGTCTCCAGCTTCAACCTGTCACTGTCTGCTTTCTGAATAGCTTCATCCACCAACAACCGAACTTTCTTGATCTGAGTCACCGTAAGTGCCTGCCAAGTAAAAAATAACTTGAGACTGTATACCCAGTGGAAGTGTAAAACACTGACCAAATTGCAAAGTTCCAGGGACCCTTTTTGATGTCTGAGTGGTACATGTGAGAAGCTACCTTCAAAAAGATTTTAGATTTCTTTGGATAATGTTAAACATAAAACACAGAATAGAGCACACCATACTGGTACTGTCTATACATTTCAACTGGACATATAAATCATAATATCTAATAATAGTGGAATACAGGGGCTAGTTAATAATATGCATTTACTGATAATGTGTCTGCTGTGAGAGCCTCCAGGTTTTGGGCTTCATCTGGAAGTGTATCATCATCTCCTTCTGGCTCCCTTTTCTGCTCATAGTGAACGCAAAACAGGAGAAAAGAATCTTATGTCATAAAACAACAATATAATTGTCAAGTCTCAAATATTGTCTACATCAAAAATCTTTTAAAGTCTGCTTCTTTTAAAATAATCAATAATGCTTCAATTTTACTTCTTAAAGTAGCAAGGTGGCTAGCACTGTTACCTCACAGCAAAAAGTTACTTGATTCTCTGCCATGGCAGCCAAGTGCCCATTTACTGAGGTTTTATGGAGGTTAGTGGCATCTAAGACCACTATGGGGCAGCGGTGGCCTAGTAGTTAGGGACTTGGCCACAGGATCGGAAGATTGTGGGTTCAAACCCCTTACCAGTAGGTTGCCCTGAGGTACCCTTGAGCAAGGTACCATCCCTGTCACTGCTCCCCAGGCGCTTTCATAGCTGCCCCCTAATGCACAGTGTGCATTTGTGCATAGGTTAAATGCAGAGATCCAATTTTGTTGTGGTGTGCTGTGTGTACTCACAATGACAAGACTAGTCACTTTCACCAAGACACATGAAGAGTACATTTTAAAACATTTTACTAATGATGTGGGCTCTGTATGGAATTTGCTTTTTCTGACCCCTTTTCTGTTTATCAGGAGCTCCAGTTTCCTTACATAGTCCAAAGACATGTATCATGAATTGGAGATGGTAAATTGTTCCTGGGTATGACTGTGTTTCTTTTTCCTTGTGTCTTTCTTTGTGCCTAGTGGCTTGTTCTGGGTATTTTTCTACCATTCACCCTATAAACCCTGTGTTACAGCACACCCCAAACCCAGTTAAGGATAGCAGCAGAGATATTGAACAGATGAATGAATGTGAGCAAACTATGATGGTATCTTTATACCAGAACAATAGTTTCTGTGACTGACTTACCTTCATTTTCTCACCAATAGATTTGCTGCATAAATTTTTTGCCTTGTTGAGATTATCAGCCATGAAGCGACCTGACAGAGGAAGAGGATATTCAATATGAGAATGTTCACCCCAATATTAGCCTTTTCTGATGTGTCTCGTGCCCTTAAAACTGATTAGTGTAAATGTTAAAAATGGATTTTATAAGTTGTTTATAATTATAAATATAAGTTTAAATATAAGTTTTATAATATAAGTAATTTTATAAGTTACAAGAATAATTGTATAATAAGATCTTGTTAAGTGAATAAAATGAACATTATTAAGCAGGTAGCTGTTTAAGGACTAGTGATGTGAAAAATCACAACTCACTGACTAAGTGAAGTGATAAAAACAGTCTAGCTCTCCCTTCATGTCTCACATTGAAGCGAAGCCAAGCCAAGCCAAGCCAAGCCAAGCCAAACCAAGCAGCACCCACTCCATAGCCGACTTCATTCAACCAAAAGGATTGCATCAGACTGCCCCAGAATGGTGACGACATAATACTGGGGCAACTAGAAATACTTCCTATTTTTAAAGCTACTTATATATCTTAGTTTCACATTTCGCTGCACGAGTTCCAAATTATGTTATGCGTAAATAAACGTACTTTCATAAATAAAACCAGTTTTCCACATGTCATCGGAGCTAAATGCTTAGCACGCTAAATTGGTACTTCTCGGGATTATTATAAGCAATGTACATGTCTACCAATCGTTAAGTGTTTTAGAAGGCATCAAAATCAAATGAACCTGTCCCATCACGTCGCATCTCTGCTGCTGCAAAAAAAGCAAGCTAACTGATTCAGATTTGCCATGTGGGTACGTAGCATCAGCTAGCCGTGACAGCAAGCTCTGCGACACTCACACTTCCTCCATGCTGTATCTGCTTCAACGAGGTTATCCACAAGGGACACATCTTTAAACCTTTTCCTTTGCGTCTCCCTCACGATTTCTGGATCGCCGCCTTTATCCTTCCGAAAAAGGTCTAGATCAAGCACCATAATGACACGCTGCCTACGATAACAGTTACTAGCGGTGCGACAGCTTGAAGTGAGAGAGAGCAAGCAAGAAGGAAGCGAGTGGGCTAGTCTACTACCGAACGCCTGTAGAGTTGGGCTGTGTCTCAAATCGACAAATTGTTCCTTACGTAGTGAACTGAAGAGTGGGATTTTCTAGAAAAATTGTCCCCACCTTTTTTGCGCTACGGACCAGTTTCATGTTAAACAACATTTTCACGGACCGGCATAGGAACATCTTCAAACAAAGTGCATAAAAATACGTTTGTTTTTTACTCATTTTTGCGAGCCTGCGGGCTTAATTTTTGACGTACCGTATCACGTGACCGAGACGAGCAACGTTTGTATTTTTTAAATAAAACAAGTCTTTAAGACTCTGATAATCAATAAAATTAGACGTTAGGCGTTTTGGAGATAAAGTTAGAGAGGTATGGTTGCGTTGGTTTGGACATGTCCAGAGGAGAGACGAGGATTATATTGGGAGCAGGATGTTGAAGATGGAACTGCCAGGAATGAGGAAAAGAGGAAGACTAAAAAGGTTTATGGACGTGATGAGT
Source organism: Hepsetus odoe (assembly GCA_017165825.1). NCBI lineage: Eukaryota > Metazoa > Chordata > Actinopteri > Characiformes > Hepsetidae > Hepsetus > Hepsetus odoe. The sequence goes on along the minus strand of CM029385.1, from coordinate 8,715,246 downwards.
GAAGACATGAAAGTGGTAGGTTTGAAGAAGGAGGATACGGAAGACAGGAAGTAATGGTAACGCGTGGGTAGTGGTGGCCTAGTGGTTATGGAGTTGGCCTCGGATCAGAAGACTCTGTCAGCAGTAGGTTGCCCTGAGCTACCCTTGAGCAAGGTACCGTCCCCGTCACTGCTGCATGTGTGTATGGGTGAAATGCAGAGGTTGAATTTCATTGCGTTGTGCTGTGCTGTGTTTCACAATGACAAGAATAAACACTTTCATGTTTTTCACTTTACTAACATGAAATACTTATACATATGTACAAATATATGATGTACATACATTTTCTATACTGTCATTTCATTGTACAGTGGATGTATAATCTATGAAATTGAATGAAAGTACAGTACAATATAAAAACACAAAAATAGGATATAGAAAATATTAACATATGAGAGGACATTTGGCTTGCAAAATATTTGTAAATAAACCATATGTGTCAACGATGAAGACATCTTTTGGTACATGCAAGATAAACTACCTTCAAAGTTAGAATATTGCAGGACATTGCAGGATAATGTGTTTATATGGGTGACCTTATCAACTTTGTCATTAGCTTATGTGGTGACCAGTTCACATGTAGTTTTATCATCAGATGGATCCTAACCAGTGACTAACCTTTTAGCCTCTTGAATAGCAAGGAGTAATGCAGCACCAGCTGGGAGTTTGGAGTATTCATTTGCTGAAATGTTCTCAACACGCAGAGAAGCTCCAGGCTTCCCAAGAGCCACTCCATGGAGATGAGAGAACAGCAGTGGCAAGTCTTTGGGAAGTATATAATTTGAGGCAAGGTTTAACATGACTGGGACATCTGATTCATCTGAGTATTCGAAAATGGCGGTCATGTATTTGGAGAGGTCCTGACCCAGAGCTTTGGCTCGACATATCTCCTCTCCAATTATGGCTGTAATGACTAGAGACGTGTTTCCCACTGGGTCATCTTCTTGCTCATTTCTTTGGCTCTGCTGTTTCTGGTTGAGGCCTCTAGAGCAGATGACCATCACAAAGTCACTCTCTTTCATCCTCCTGCAATACCAACCTATATCCCCCTCCTCCATGATGCTCAAGGTGTCCCACAGGTCCAAATTTACCTAGAAAGGGTAATTTTTCTGACTCAGTGGTGAAGTGCAACTCCTATCAAATATGATGGAATCACAGCACCTAATTCAAATGCTTTTGTTTGTTTAAATAAACAAATCACATATATGATGCAAAATAATTGTTGTAACATTTTTTTATTCAGTTAACAAAACACAACATTAACATATTTTTTCCAGATCAAGTAGGAGAAAAAAAAACATGGAATTACTTAAAGGGAAAACTGTTGCAATCACTTTGTTGTTTGTAATTGTAAGCTTACTCAGTATTTGCAGTCATTACTGAGCTATTTTTCTTGGTTTATATAAATAAATTAAAAAGGCTAATTACAGGTTAATATGGCTCCACTGTGAGAACTCAAATATGGAATCATCATCAAAAAATATAAATTACTACTTTTTCAAACAGCAGTTCACAGATCAGCTTTAGAAAAAAGCCTTTATTTCCCAGTACATTTTAAATCAAACTGAGATGTAGGTTGCCTCTCAAAGAAAAGTTTATAATTTATTTAGCATTCATCATCACTAAACCTATTTTCTACTGATGCAATTACCAAAGGGATCATTTTTGCCTTGACATGTACAATAAATATGTATAATTAATCTATATAATTCATGCAGTTTTTCTGTTCCATTACAATTGTTTCTGCCAATTGTTTTCTTTTGTATTTTCTATTTTCTATCCCTATGCCTATAAATGTTTAAATCTACCCATATGTTTTTCTCTTAAAATCTTTCCATCTTTTTTATACATGCATCAAATTTAAACCAGATTGACTGGGGGCATCTTTTAAAACAATCTGTGCTGGGTATTTTTCTGGAGCCATTTTTGTTTTTGTTTCAGTTGGTAGCTATTTTGTTAGAGCCATGTTCACTTTAAATCACCCAAATCCAACAGTTCAATAAGGTCTGCAAGCAATGTGCCAATTTGCATTTATAAATGCAAATTCCAAGGTGATTGCATCTTCTCTAAATGATTCCCTATTTTCTTCTGCTGGATCTGTAAAAATATGCCATTATGTAGAGTTAAAGAGTTTGAGATATTGTTCAACATGATCACATACATATCAATCAAACTTACAAGGGATACAATTTCCTATATCTCTTTTCAACTAACATGGCGCCTGTGATCATGGCCATGTACAACCCCTAATCACAGAAAGCTGGTAAAATATGTCAATATAGATCCATTGCAGCATTTCAATCCTAAAACACATTCCAAAAAATGTTGAGATGATAGAGCATGCAACATCTCTGTCATGGGTGAGGTCTGTTTTGGGCACGGTAGAGGGCGCTCAGGTGTGCTTCATTGGGGCTGCTATTTAAGCCCCGATGAGTCAGAACAGAACGTGGCTCATTCACTAGGCAAAACCTACACTTAATGGTGGTTTTGATACTTTTGGTAACTTGGTTTAGACTGCAGTTCCTAGTGTCTTGGTTTTGACTTGAACTGCAGTCCTTGGATCTTGTTTTGGTTAATATGAGGAATAAAGTTATGTTCTGAACTCCTGGCTCTGCACTGACATCCTTCCCACACCCCGCCACCATTACAACTTCATAATGTTGTCATTCCTTCTCTCAACACTACATAAGTTCTGGCACTGTGAATATCAAACCATTCCCAGTGTTATTAAGGTGTATTATTAACATATCTTGAGGTGTGCAACTCTCTTCTAATCCTGCTTTGAGGAACATTGTTTTAAAACACTTTATGATTTTCTCATGCATTTATTGACACATTTATTGAGATCCTCTGTCCATCAGGCCTATGTAGATACTGTTTTAAACCTAAACCTTTACTGTTCTAAATCATTATTACAATCACATCTTAACATCACCAGTGTTAAACCACATCTTTTTTTTTTTATATACATAATTACAAGCACTAAAGTGCCCCATTTCAGCTTTTTCTGCCTTGGGGTTGTAAGAACAGTACAATGATAAATCCAGTATGTTGATAACTTGCATACCTTACACTCATTGCACCATGAGATGGCACTGTGAAAACAGTCCTACTTACCTGAGTGGCCATGTGCTTTTGCAGGAATGTTGCCAATTGTAAGACGACTTTTGCATGGGCAGTACCATCATTACTTGAGTAACAAATCAAGAGTTGAGGGGGGTGGGTACGTTTGGATAGTGCCACATACTTTGGCTCATGCAGCTGTATGTCATTATAATTATCAATGATGTCTGAAGAAAAAATAATTAATGATAATTGTTTAGATACATATTCAATCTATAGATATGTCAGATTTTCAAATATACATGTACAAACACACAGCCACAGACCAATGAAAATTAATTCAGTGTTCACCGTTTAATGCAATGTTACCTGGTCTTATCTCTGTCTTTGCCTTTTTTTTCCTCATATTCCTCCAGCAGAGTACAACAAAGATCAGTGTTATTGACACTGCAAGCAGGACACTAACAAAAAGGATTATGGCCAAAGTGGTTGCCTTCTTGCCTAAGGCTGAAGGCTCTGCTGACCATGAGTGAGGAAACAAGTCTTGAAAACATATCTCATAAGTAAAAAATATCATAAAACATCCACATCATTTGAAAACTTAATGATGCTAATTAATTCCTAGCATTAAAAGCAAGCAGGATGCATGCTTATTCAGTGAAGAACAAATAATATAATTTGGATTTTTAATTACCTTTTGAAATTTGTTGGACCTGAACAAAGAATGTTTTCCTAACTGCATCCACAATATCTGCTGCAATCTAAAAAACAATTTAATAAAACTAATTACATAAAATAACACACACACATACAATTTATTTATATATATTTGTTAAAACAAACATATTTCCATTTAAATGAGATCAGAATGATAACATGATTAAAATCATTTGCAGTATTTTCCCACTGGCAGAGTTACACAAAGCATTTTTCTTGGGTTTGTTTTAACATGCTAGATTAGGTAACTGCATTAAACTGAAACATTATGTCTCTTGTGAAAATAAAACTGATATTAAGGTTGGCAACTTTTGAAAACGTGTCTTTTCAAAGTATTTAATTTAGTATAAAAACATACCTTGAAACTCACACATATAACAGACATTTTTAAATATATATATATATATATATATATATATATAAAACCAGTGTGACGGTTTTTTAATTCATAAAAATGCTGGAACTGGTGTGACTGCTCCAAGACACATGCAGCTGCTTACTAGAGTATTGTGCTGTTATTGTTTTATGGCTAATACTTACTAAACTAACAGCATGAACACAAACAATGAATGAAATGATTTGACTGACTTATCCACTTATTTATGTGGTACCCACTTCACAGGTATAGTTGGTTCCTGTTTGGAGATTGTGCAAACGGTAAGTGTGATGAGTACTGTTTACTCTGAAATCCTGTAGAAAAACCACAACAGTCATCTTTAGTACCGCGCATTAGGCAGAAGCTCTTTAAATCCTGTAATAGCTCTTTAGATTGTCCTCACTGCAGATCTTGTTAACAGACAGGATAAAATGTTTCAAATTAAAACCCTATTAATTGAAACTCTATTGTTTTAATTTTTTTTTTATTGCTCTCTTCTTAACATTGAAAAGACTATCAGTACTGTGCAAGAAAATACATACTGGATGAATGAGTTCGAAGCTGCGTGAGCCCCCTCCAAAGCATACTGAAAAGTAGCGACTGATGCCAAGGTTTTCAGGTGCCAGGTTAAAAGTCACAACAATTTCCTGGCTGTCCTGGTGGGTTTCAATATACCTGGGATACCAGTCTGTTAAAGAATCACAAAAATTTAGATAAAAAAAAAAAAAATGTTGTTAGAAATATGGCAACATTATATTTATTATACAGTGTATGCAGTTGTTATAAAATAATTATTTAAAGGCTCTCTCTTTTAACTATACATGCACTTGTTCAGATAGGTTCACAATATCTTAAACACCAACCATGATCAACTTTCTCACCTGTTTTGCAATGTTCCAAGCCATTTTTCTCAGGGCATGCTGCAGAAGAACAAGATTTACTGCAGTCAGTAAAAGAACCTAATTTTCTTAATAGAGTTGAAAGTCTTTAAAACAATACAGTCAGTTTAACAAATTTTTTTTTTTAATGGTTCAACACTTTAAGATTGACACTGTTGGAGGTTGAAATATCATTTGGAGCTTGCAAATCATGTTTAACCAGATACGAGGAAGCAAATTTTATTTGCTGGAGAACACATACCACGCGTAAAAAATAGTTTTCTATGGTAGTCTTTTTCCCATAACTCAGGAACAGGGAGAGCCATTACAGTAACAGCATACTGGCCACCTAAAGAGAGATTTGGAAACGGATCCGAGTAGTACACCTTCAAAAGCAAATGGAAAAAAAAGACAGTTTTTATACTCAAAAAACTTTTATACCCAAAAGGCCCTTATGTAAAAATAAATGTTAATTATTAATTAGTTTTCACTATATTTATGAAGTGAAGGTTTTATTAGCTCGTTTATCTGTTTTGTGCAGATTTAAAAGAGCATAACCAATGTTGAAAATAGTTGGATACATGGACTTTTCAAAGAAAGAAAAATCTGTGTTTATTAGAAGTGAGGGCAGGGTGTGGGGTTTATAAAGTCATACCCTTTGAGCATGCACAGCGGAGAGTGACAGATTGTTTTGAAGCAGGAAGAGCTGACAGAAGGTCTGAGTGCTACCCAAAGCCTGCAGGGTAACTTGGAAACCTCGCAGGAAAGCAATACCTGCAGCCCATTGTCAACAAAGTTACATGCTTCTACAATACAATGACATTGTTAATTAAGAAAACTCAAAAATACACCTGCAGGTTATGATAAAAATACAATATATACTCACATACAGTGCCCTCCACAATGCTTGGGACAAAGACATATTTTACCTTAATTTACCCCTCTGCACATTACTGTAAGATTTTTTTATCAAACAATTCAGACATAATTAAACTGCACATTCCATACTTATTTATATGTATTTCACCCTGCAGAAATGACAACACTTTTTATATATAATCCCCTTCATTTCAAGGCACCTTAAAGTTGGGACAAGGTTTCACAGGTGTTTATGATTACTCAGATATATGTCATTGTGTCATTAGGCTAGAATTGCCTTTACCATTTAGAGTCAGTATTTGCTATATTTCAACATGAGGAGAAGGCTGTGCCAGTGAAAGTCAAGGAAGCGTTTTTGAGGCTGAAAAACAAAAACAAAACTAAGGGCCAGGGAAGACCTCTACTGATGATAACAAAAGAATCCTTACTATGTTAAAGAAATAGTCTTCAGGAGGCAAGTGTGACTTTGTCAGAGACTACTACCCACAGAACACTTAATAAATAGAAATACAGAAGCTAAACTTCACAAGATGCAAACCTGTTTTGTTAGCCACAAAAACAGAGGTCCATATTACAGTTGGCAAAAAATTACTTAAAAGAGCTTGTAGAATTCTGGAGAAAGGTGTGATGAACAGACAAGATCCAGATTAACGTGTATCAGGATGATTGCAAGAGGAAAGTGTGAGACAAAAAGGAACTACCCAAGATCCAAAGCAAACCAGCCCAGGTTGTTTAACTCAGTGGTGAAGGTGTTAGGCATGTATGGCTACCACAGGCACTGGTACACTTATTTTCATTGATGATGCAACTGCTAATAGCAGTTGCATAGTGAATTCTGAGGTATATAAAATCATCTTCTGAAGTAAAAGCATTTCAGTAAATGCTTCCAAACCTATTGGAAGGCACTTCATCCTACAACGGGTCAAGCCTCTGGAACAGGCAGGGGCTGAAGGTGGCTGCAATAGAGGCTTGACAGAGCATCATCAGAGAAAATACTAAACATATAGTGATGTCTATGAATTGCAGACTTATCATTGCGTGAAAGGGATGTGACACAAAGTACTAAATGTGACTGCCTTAATGAAAGTGCTATAATATACTCATGATTACTTAACATTATGATGCCCTGAAATGAGGGGGTTGATCTATAAAAACTATTATGACGTTATGGAGGGAACTGATAACACACTACTCAAAAAAATTAAAGGAACACTTTTTAATCAGAGTATAGTATCAAATCAGTTAAACTTCTGGGATATTGATCTGGTCAGTTAAGTAGCCAAGAGGGGGTTGTTAATCAACGTCAGCTGTATTGGTGTTAATGAAATTAACAACAGGTGCATTAAAGGGGCAACAATGAGACAGCCCCAAAAACTGGAATGGTCACAGACATTTTCTCCCTCCTCATCTTTTTTTGACTGCTTTTTAGTAGTTTTGCAATTGACTAGGGCCTGACGTCCTCTAGTGGGCCCTGTGCTCATTGCTCGAGCTCGACTGGCATTTGCTAGAGAACAGCAGAATTGGCAGGTCTGGCACCTGCGCTCTGTGCTTTTCACAGATGAGAGCAGGTTCACTCTGAGCTCATGTGACAGGTGTAAAAGGGTCTGGAGAAGGAACATTATGCTTCCTGCAACATTGTTCAGCATGATCGTTTGGTGGTAGGTCAGTGTTGGTCTGGGGAGGCATATCCATGGAGGGACACACAGACCTGTACAGGATGAACAATAGCACCCAGACTGCCATTAGGTCATCATCATCATCTTTTTCTTTCGGCTGTTCCCGTTTAGGGGTCGCCACAGCAGATCATTCATTTCCATTTCTTCCTGTCCTCTGCATCTTCCTCCTTCAAACCGACCACCTTCATTTCTTCTCTCACCACGTCCATAAACCACCTCTTTGGACTTCCTCTTCTACTCTTTTCCTGGCAGCTGCATCTTCAACATCCTCCTCCCAATATAATCCTCGTCTCTCCTCTGGACATGTTCAAACCAACGCAACTTTGCTTCTCTAACTTTGTCTCCAAAATGTCTGACCTGAGCTGTCCATCTAAATAGTCATTTCTAATCCTGTCCATCCCCTTCACACCCAACGAAAATCTCAGCATCTTTAACTCTGACCCCCAGCTCAACCTCCTGTCTTTTCGTCATTGCCACTGTCTCCAACCTATACAACATAGCTGGTCTCACTACTGTCTCCACCCATTCCAACCTGCCTGCACTTTCTTCGTCACCTCTTTTCTGCACTTGTCATTACTCTGAACTGTTGATCCCAAGGATTGAAACTCCCCCACCCTTCATTCACACTCATCTATTCTGTCATTGACCTACTCACTTTCATACCTCTCCTCTCCTCTCTAGAGCATATCTGCATCTCTCCAGGTTCTCCTTAAGCTGATGCCTACACTCACTGCAGATCACAATCCATCCATTATCTGCCGCTTGTCCCAAACGGGGTCGCGGGGGAGTGCTGGTGTCCAACCCAGCGCACACAGGGCGAGGACGGGGGACGCACCCTGGACAGGTCGCCAGCCCATCGCAGGGAGGAGCGAGACGGGGACGGCACCTTGCTCAAGGGTACCTCAGGGCAACCTATTGGGAAGGGGTTCGAACCCCCGATCCGCCGATCATGTGGCCAACGCCCTAACCACTAGGCCACCACTGCCCGCAGATCACAATATCATCAGTAAACATTATAGTCCACAGAGACTCCTGTCTAACCTCGTCTATCAACCTGTCCATTACTATTGCAAACGAATGGGCTCAGCGCTGATCTATGATGTAATCCAACCTCTACCTTAAATGCATCCAATCTGCACCTCAAATACACCTCAGACTGTCCAGGAGCTCAATGATGCCCTGGTCAGGATCTGGGAGGAGATACCCCAGGACACCAACTGTCATCTCATAAGGAGCATGCCTTGACGTTGTCAGACATGTATACAAGCACGTGGGGGCCATACAAACTGCTGAGTACTGTTTTGAGTAGCTGCAATGACATTTCAGCAAATTGGACTAGCCTGACGCATCAGTTTTCAATTTCTTGGTGACTTCGATTTAAGCCCTCTGTAGGTTGATAATTTTAATCTTCATCAAATGATGTGGCATCCTTTTGTTCTTAACACATTACCTATTCCATATCAGTATGGATATTCAGCATGATTTTTTTTTTAGATCTGATGTGTTTTCATTTAATTTTTTTGAGCAGTGTATATCGCTTTTACCTTTGACTGATGCAGTTTTCTATAAAACTATCACTGGTTTTCATGGCTTTCATTAGAACATTACATTTTCTGTTTGGAAATAAAAATGTCAATCATTAAAAATAAATTACTTTTAATTAAGTTAGAAGTTAATATATAATGCACTGAACAAGTAACATCTTATTATGCAGTGCATTCGGAAAAGTGATGACAAAGTGAAAAAAGTTTGTCTGAAACTTTTGCAAATTTGTTTAAAAAAAAATACAAAATAAAATACATGTACATAAGTATTCACAGCCTTTGCCATGACACTCAAGAGAGTTTTGAGAGGTGCATCCTGTTTCCACTGATCTTCCTTCATAAGTTCCTACATCTTGATTGGAGTCCACCAATTCAGTTGACTGGACATAATTTGGAAAGGCACACACCTTTCTAAGTCCAAGGAATTGCTTATAGACCTCAGAGACAATTGTGTCGAGGCACAGGTCTGGGCAAGGCTACAGAAAAATTGCAGCAGCATTGAAGGTCCCAATGAGCCTAGTGGCCTCCATTGTCCATAAATGAAAGATGTTTGGAACCAACAGGGTCTTCCTAGAGCTCTCCCACCTGAAGGTCACTTCAACATTGCTCTGTGGAGAGAGGAGAACTTTCAAGAAGGACAACCATTTCTGCAGCACTCAACCAAGCAGGCCTGTATGGTAGAGTGGCCAGATGAAAGCCACTCCTCAGTAAAAGGCATATGACAGCCCATTTGGACTTTGCAAAAAACCACTTGAAGGACTCTGAGACCATGAGAAACACAATTCTGTGTTCTGATGAAACAAAGATTGAACTCTGCTAAGAGTTCCAAGCATCATGACTGGAGGAAATCAGGGACTGCTCAGCACCTGGCCAATACCATCCCTAAAGTGAAACATGGTGATGGCAGCATCATGATATAGGGAAGCTTATCAGCAGCAGGAACTGGAAGACTAGTCGGGGGTGAGGAAAAGATGAATGCAGCAATGTACAGAGATATCCTTTATGATAACCTTTGATAAAGAGCCCTGACCTGAACATCTCTGGAGCGATCTGAAAATGGCTGTGCACTGATGTTCCCCATCCAACATGATGGAGCTTGAGAGATTCTGCAAAGAAGAATGGGAGAAACAGCCCAAAAATAGGTGTGCCAAGCTTGTAGCATCATACTCAAAAAGACTTGAGGCTGTAATTGCTGCCAAAGGTGTTTCAATAAAAGTATTGAACAAAGGCTGTAAATACTTATGTACATTAGGTTTATTTTGGTTTTTTATTTGTAATAAATTTGCAACGGTTTCAGGACCCTTTTTCCACTTATTATGGGGTATTGTGTATAGAATTTTGAGGTAAACATTTATTTAATCCATTTTGGAATAAGGCTGTAACACAGCAAAATGTGGAAAAAGTGGTGTGCTGTAAATACTTTCCTGATGCACTGTAAAAGTATTAAATGATTAATAACTAAATAATTGTTAATGAACAGCAATCATACAAGAAACAAACCAATATCGATAAAATTTCAAAATCAAGCATTTTAAGAAAGGGGTATTTGGCTTTTCTTCTTTATTACCATATTGGCTAGGGCTCCAGGACACAACAACAGTATCATAATGAGGGTTTGGATCATCCACAAACTCAATGGTGATATTCTGTGGTGCATGTACGTAGTGGTAGCATATCTCTGGGGTCTGCTTCCCTAAAAAAGAATGACACGGCCAAGGCACACAGCCTGGTCCGGCAAAACAGATCAGTTTAAAAATGCGCAACCCGTTACAGTCTCCAAAATGATAACAGAAGGCAAAAAAACATTACATCTTTACATATAATGTATGTTTATTAACCGTATTGACCAGATATACCTGGACAGCAGGTATAGCTCTAAACATGCTTTAATGCAACTGCATTTTGAAATTAGAATGTGCCTGAATTTTGAAACTCAATTTACTGTGACAGCAGTTGTTCTGGGTAGCCTCTCAATAACACTTCTTTTTAGACCCAAAATCAAATTTACATTCTTAAAAAGACAGAGGAAAGGGAATATCAATGACCAATGTAAACTGCAAAGACTTTTCACATACTTTTGTGTCGATTTTCGCCCATGTGACATGTTCTATCATTCTAATATCTAAATGCTTGATAAAACAATATATGGATAAATGTATTGTCTCTTGCCTCTTAATCATTGGATACAAGTAAATAGGTTTAGCTATGCAGTCAGACTTTCAAACATTGTGAAAGAATGGGTCTTTTGTAAAGCTTTGTGAATTCAGGCATGTACTGTCATGTGATGCCACCTGTCAGCTTGCAATAAGTCAGTTCATGACAGTTCCTCCCTGCTAGATATTCCACAGTAAACTGTAAGTTTATGGTCAACTTTATTAGCATATAGTAACAGCAGAAACTCAGTCATGAAGTAGCAGACAAAGTAGGAGTGCAGAATTGCTGAGCACTAGAGTTCATGGTACGTAAAAATATGCAAAGCTCTGTGGATTCAAGAACTGCAGTTCCAACTTCTTCGGTTAACCCCAGTATAAAAACCTCACATCATAAAGTGCAATGCCAGTGCTAGAATGGATAGAATATATAAAGCACACTACCGCAGTGATTCTGTGGAGTGACAAATCATGCTTCTTTGCCTAGCGGTCTGGGTTCAGTCAATCCCAGAACACCTTTACTTGCGTTGTGCCACCTACAAGTTGGTGGATGAGGGGTAAATAGTGTCCACTTTTTAAAAAATATATATATTTTTTATTTTTATGCCCTATAAAGCTATACATAGCATAAACACATTTTGGGCTGTTTGAAAAATAGGAAATTGATTCCAAATTTATAGGAGCAGCTTGGGGAAAGCCCCTTTCTGTACCGGCATGACTCCACCCTAGTGTACAAATCAAGGTCCATTGTGGCAAAAGTACTGGATTGCACATATTCTTGACCTGATTTAGAATGGCATATCATTAACATTCCCATAGATGTAACTGCCATGTCTTATTATTTTTGTCAATAAAGTGTACCTATCCATTTTTAACAAACTGCAGGATTTGAGCTTTTTGACAGTATCCATGAAATCAGCTATCTAACTAATCATTAGCTGCATTTATAGTTAGCAGTTAAAGTAAACTAACAGAGCAATAAGGTGATATTCCACAGCTGTGCAGCACTTCCTCAACTCCAACAAACAAACGGAACATGGCAAAACCACTACTAAAGGATACTTGCTTCTAATAAGGCAAATCACATGCTCACAAATGGGTATTGGTCAACCCTAAGTTAATGTTTAATTTCAATTTTCAGTTTTTTTTTTTTTTTACCACTATAGACCTATATCTTAGACTAAAAGCCTACCAGAACTACATAATAACACTGTGCACTGGCAAGACCATCAAAAGATACTACTGACTACTTTTAAGGTTTACATGTCTACCCATCCTAGTTTGCTACATATATTCTTTTGCATTCTTTTTTGCAAATACAGTATCTCACAAAAGTGAGTATACCCTTCACATTTTTGTAAATAATTTATTATATCATGGGACAACACTGAAGATGACACTTCGATACAATGTAGAGTAGACAGTGTACAGCTTGTTTAACATTGTAAATAACAGTGTAGCAGCGGCGGTCTAGTGGTTAGGGAGTTGCCCCGGCATCGGAAGATTGTGGGTTCGATTCCCTCACAAGTAGGTTGCCCTGAGGTACCCTTGAGCAAGTTACCGTCCCCGTGACTGCTCCTCGGGCGCTTTCAACAGCTGCCCACTGCTGCACGGTGTTTGTGTGCATGGGTTAAATGCAGAGGTCCAATTTTTTTGTGGTTCACGTGTGCTGTGACCTCACAATGACAAGGGTTGTCACTTTCACTTTTTTAATTTGCTGTCCCCTTGCTAAACTGAGGGTAAAGGTGCTGGACTGGCCAAGCATGTCTCCAGACCTAAACCCTATTGTGCATCTGTGGGGCATCCTTAAATGGAAGATAGAGGAGCGCAAGGTCCCCAACATCCACCAGCTCCGTGATGTCATCATGGAGGAGTGGAAGAGGATTCCACTGGCAACCTGAGAACCTCTAGTGAACTCCATACCCGAGAGAGTTAAGGCAGTGCTGGAAAATAATGCTGGCCACACAAAAGGTTGACACTTTGGGCACAATTTTGCACTTGGGGGTGTACTCACTTTTGTTGCCATGAGTTTAGACATGAATGTCTGTGTGTTGAGTTATTTTGAGGAGACAGCAAATTTACACTGATTTACACTGATTACTTTGCATTGTATCAGTGTCATATCTTCAGTGTTGTCCCATAAAAAGATATTATAAAATAGTTACAAAAATGTGAGATTTGAGAGATTATATACAGACACACACACAGTGCCTTGCTAAAAGTCCCCCCCCCGGCTTTATTTTTTCCCTATTTTGTTACATTCCAACATGTCATTTAAATGTTTATTAATCTTATGTGATGGATCTGCACAAATTAGTCTTAGGTGGTGAAGCGAAATGAAAAAAAAAATAAATTTTAAAAATGGGGGGGGGGGGGGGGGGGAATCATTGCCATGAAGGCCCTAAAAAAAATCCTGGTGCAACCACAAGTCACATATTTACTGAAATGAAGTCCACCTGTGTGCAATCTGAGTGTCCCATGATCTGTCAGTATAAACACACTTTTTCTGAAAGGCCCCAGAGGCTGCAACACCACTGAGCAAGAGGCATCACTCCATGAAGATGAAGGATCACTCCAAACAAGTCAGGGACAAAGTTGTTGAGAAGTACAAGTCAGGGTTGGGTTATAAAAAAATATCCAAATCATTGATGATCCCTCAGAGCACCATCAAATCCATCATCTTCAAATGGAAAGAACATTGTACCACAACAAACCTGCCAAGAGAGGGCCACCCACCAAAACTCACAGACCAGGCAAGGAGGGCATTAATCAGAGAGGCAGCACAGAAACCAAAAGGTTACCCTGAAGGAATTGCAGAGTTCCACAGCAGAGACTGGAGTATCTGTCCATAGTACCACAATAAGCCGTACACTCCATAGAGCTGGGCTTTAAACTGGCCAGAAAAAAGCTATTACTTAACGTTAAAAATAAGAAGGCACATTTTGAGTTTGCCAAAAGGCATGTGTGCAACTCCCCAAATGTATGTAAGAAGGTGCTCTGGTAAGAAGAGACTAAGATTAAACTTTTCGGCCACCAAGGAAAATGCTATGTCTGGCGCAAACCCAACACATTCCATCACCCCAAGAACACCATCACCACAGTGAATCATGGTGGTGGCAGCATCATGCTGTGGAGGATTTTATTCAGCAGCAGGGACTGGGAAACTGGTCTGAGTTGAGGGAAAGATGGATGGTGCTAAATACAGGCATATTCTTGAGCAAAACCTGTGTCAGTCTGCCTGTGATTTGAGACTGGGACGGAGGTTCATCTTCCAGCAGGACAATGACCCGAAGCCTACTGCAAAAGCAACACTCGAGTGGTTTAAGGGGAAACATTTAAATGTGTTGGAATGGCCTAGTCAAAGTCCTCAATCCAACTGAGAATCTGTGGTCAGACTTGAAGATTGCTGTTCACATGCAAAAACCATCCAATATGCAGGAGCTGGAGCAGTTTTGCCTTGAGAAATGGGCAAAAATCCCAGTGGCAAGATGTGGCAAGCTCATAGAGACTTATCCAAAATAACTTGCAGCTGTAATAAATTTACTGTAATAAGTAAAGGTGGCGCTACTGACTTTACTGACTCTACTGAAGTACTGACTTTGGGGGGCTGAACAGTTATGCACACTGAAGGTTTCAGTTATTTTGTTCTATTTGTTGTTCGCTTCACAATAAAAAAAAATACATCTTCAAAGTTTTAGGCATGAAATGAAATGCATTTAAATGAAATGGTGAACTTATGAAACAATCCATTTTAATTCCAGGTTGTGAGGCAACAAAACATGAAAAATATATATACACAGTACTGTGCAAAAGTTTTAGGCAGGTGTGGAAAAAATGCTGTAAACAAAGAACGCTTTCAGAAATATAAATAATGATTGTTTATTTTTATCAATTTACAAAATGCAAAGTAAGCGAACAAAAGAAAAATCTAAATCTAATCAATATTTGATCAAATCAATATCAACCGGGGCAGGGGTGGCCGAGGCGGTTAGGAAGTTAGCCACAGGATCGGAAGATTGTGGTTTTCGATTCCCTCACCAGTAGGTTGCCCTGAGGTACCCTTGAGCTTTCAATAGCTGCCCCCTGCTGCACGGTGTTTGAGTGCATGGGTTAAATTGCAGAGGTCCAATTTCGTTGTGGTTCACTGTGTGCTGTGCTGTGACCTCGCAAAGACCTCGCAATGACAAGGGTTGTCTCTTTCACTTTTTTTTTTTCACTTTCATATTTGGTGTTACTACCTTTTGCCTTCAAACCAACATCAATTCTTCTGGCCCCCACAGAGCCCTGATCTCAACATCGAGTGAGTCTGGGATTACATGAAGAGACAGAAGGATGTGAGGAAGCCTACATCCACAGATC
The DNA here is from genome assembly GCA_017165825.1 of Hepsetus odoe. Taxonomy (NCBI): domain Eukaryota; kingdom Metazoa; phylum Chordata; class Actinopteri; order Characiformes; family Hepsetidae; genus Hepsetus; species Hepsetus odoe. The sequence continues at coordinate 8,699,565 of CM029385.1, read as the reverse complement.
TGTGGTTAGTTCTCCAAGATGTTTGGAACAACCTACTAGCAGAGTTCCTTCAAAAACTTCTTTGTTCTTTCTTTGCTTTCTTTGTTTACAGCATTTTTCCACACCTGCCTAAAACATTTGCACAGTACTGTATATATATATATATATATATTATTATGTATACACATAATAAATAATCGAATGAGGACTCACTTGAACTCAGTGGTGGTGATGATCAATAAAGAGCGGTAATCAGAACATGTCATTATAAATTTACCTCCATAGAGGCCAGCAGAGGCAAGACCAAGTGTAGTTTGGACATCTTCTCTACTAATCCTGCAGTATTCACATCCTGGTGTTTCCTGAGCATAAGCAGGAACATGTGAAAGTAATTTTAAACATGTACAGACATAGAAAGTATGTCTTTGATCAGTTGCCATCTTTCCAAGAAGATCTCAGTGTTTACCAGGGGCTAAGAGTCATCTGCTTTCTTAATTTCAGGTAATAAAGTTACAGCTGCCAGTGATTTCACTGAGCAAAATGTTTCTCTTTAATCAAAGCAAAACACTAATTACCAGCAAATAGTACAGGTGAACCATGGCACCAAAATGATCATCAATGAGCTATTCATTGCAAATGGTAAACAATACAGAAAATCAATGTTATTTCAGCTTAATCATATTAGGCATCCAAGTATCTATTAAACAAAGGATAAAATCAATTTTAGCAAACAGTGTACCTAGCATAGACAACCTTTTTTGCCTGTAACAATGCTATTAAAAAATAGAAGATGCAATTACCACAATAAAGGAATTATACATACCAAAGCCAAAAGAATGACGCACACATTTGCTATTTAAATGTCATCGGTAAAGCATTTTCAGGCTTGATAGGCTTACCTGAACACACTCAATTGTGCAGTTGTGTGGTCGGAAATATATTCTGGTCCCCTGGGCTCCAAAGAATACGATGACCAGGAAGAAAGCTAAAGTATGTCTGCCTCCACACATACTACCTCCAAACATACTGCTTCAGTTAGAACCAAGGAGACGTTTCAGAATAAAGATAAAAAGGTGACTGAACACAGGGAGAGCACAGAGAGAAAATGTCAAACAAAATGAAAGGGGTTGAAGGAGTGGTGGCCTGAGGCAATAGGTGTTAGTTAGCCTGAGTTTTTCTTGTTAAACAAGCATCTCAGCAATTCGTTTGCTCTATCCGAGGGAAGTGAACATGCACTTTTACTGACTTGGAACATAAATCCAAATTCCAAACTACAAAAACAACACTGGAAAAAAACATTCATAAAATAGCTCATGTCATAAAAAAGTTAATAGTTCTTAACAAGCTAAAATGTGGGACATCAAGACTGAAGGAAGTCATTTATATTTAATAGAAAATAGTTTCATTGTAAATATTAAAACGTTGTTGTGGAATTTGGAGGATAAAAAATTTACCACATGCGTATCAAAAAATTAAAATAACACAAGCTGAGCTCTGGGGAAAAAATAAAGTAGTACGTATGAAGGATAAGACACCTTTAAGTAACAATCAAATAAAACCAGTGATCAAATTATAGTAAAAATGAAGCAAATTTAATCATTCAGCAGAACATTGGTTCAATGTGAAACTGTACACAGAACATGAATTAATTGACATAGGTGTAAAGTAAGATGGTACTTACATACTAGATTTCTAGAAGCATTTATGTCCATATTTACATTCAGAGTATTTCTACAAGAAATTTATTCTTACAATTATTCATCTTGTTGTAAAATGTACATTTCAGACATGTCAGAAGAAACTCCATAGTGTAATGCAGAAGAAGTTGCAAGGTTGCTTGGATGCAATGATACTTGATTCTTAAAACCAGTAAGTAAAGGGCAAATCAAGAAAGCATGTTTTTGAATGCTACCTTTGAAAATTTAAATGCCACTAACATTAGCAATACATTTATAAATTTCAAAATCTTCACGAATGGAAAAAGCCACCTCATCGGATCTAAAAAAGAGAAAAGCTATTTAATGAGCATAAAGCACAGTGTGATCATCAGCTGATACAACAACAATATTTATTACTTAATGGGGGGGGGGGCATCGGTTTAGGAATCATTCAATCATAATACTGATTGTTTCTAAAAGTATTTTACTTTTAATACTGAGTGTTTCTTAAAGACATCATGCAAGTAAAATTTTTTTTTACATACGTTTTAGACTTTCTTAGCATTTACATTCTATATGTATTACAAAGTATATGTACATAATAAAAGTATATTGAAACCTAATATTTTCTTGCAGTCAGGATCTGAAGATGCATGTCAAGTCTAAAGATACTCACAGTATATTTGTCCCATTTTTTTTCAGGATCATAAGGCTCCCAACGGCTGGCAGGAAAGATATGTTTGTTTTTTTCATACCAGCTCCTCAGAACCACTTTACCTGCATGTGACTGAAGACAGAAGTGTGCACAAAGCCAGAAATCAAAACCTACACATGTGCTTCTGAACTAAAAGTTTTAGGCAACTCCTCTACCCAATTAATAAGCACTTTGTTACTATTATATAAATATTACTATAGCTTTACCTCATCCTTCTCAACAGTTGCATCATTCACCAACCGAATATCATCATGAACATCAAAACTAAAGAGGGGACCTATGATAGGAAATTAGAAGATAACTGATATAGATAGATAAAATTCTGCAATTTTATAATAAAAGTTATTGTACATTTATAAACACTCATATGATAACCATAATGACTTGGCAACATTGCAATATGAGCAATATTAATAGGATGCAATACATCAAGGCAAATCAACAGACAAAAAAGGAGAGCCTTAATGCTTACCGCTCTTGCCTCTAGCTTTGGTCACAATGAAGTCATAGAAGCTGTGGTGCTAGAATAAAAAAGTATAAAGTATTGAAGTTTAATGCAGTACATATATAAAGAATATGTCTACAGTAATTTCTTAAAGGTTTTAAGATTCTTTCAGGTTTTTAGCCAGTTAACACAATCTGGTTTCAGAAGTACATACAGGAATGATTATTTCCACTGGTACTGAAGAATCTCTTTGAAGAAGGCTGGGGTAGACATATTTGCTAGACTGGAAAGCTACAGGTAAAGCTTTCAAATTTTGGATGTCAAATTTTAATTTCAGTTAAATTTGATTAACTGAGCAACCCAATAATATTGCCAAATGTTTGTGGATACCCACCCAACACACCCAAATTAATAAGTTATTGAAGGTCAGTGCATTATGTAGCTGGATTTACTACAGAACAAACTATTTAAACCATGACTTTAATGACCTTACTTTGTACACAGGACAAGGTCATGCAAGAACAGGAAAGGGTCTTTTCCAACGGCTGCCACAAAATTCTTGTATAGTGAAAGTGACTATTCTTGTCATTGTGAAACACAGCACAGAACCCAGTAAACCACAACAAAATTCAACCTCTGAATTTTACCCACACTTTCATGCAGCAGGGGGCAGCTATTGAAAGCACCCGGGAAGCACTGATGGGGACAGTACCTTACTCAAGGGTACCTCAGGGCAACCTACTGGTCTGGGATTCAAACCCATGACCTTCCAATCCTGGGGCCAACTCCCTAACCTTTCAGTAGAACTAAGGAACCTAGGTAAAACCCATGAAAAACAGCCTCAGACCATTTTCCCACCTCCACCACACCTCCCTGTTGGCAGCATGCATTCTGATAGTTAGTGTTCTCCTGGTATCCACCAAGCACTTTAGAGCATGTTTCCACAGGCAGTGTGCTTTACACAACTCCAGCCAACACTTGGTACTGTGTGTAGTAATCTTATTTCTAAAACACTTTAGTAACAGTAAAACTCAATAATTTTGATTAATAATTTGTATTGCACATATAGTATCAAATTTTTGACATTTTTATTTAATAAAACTAGCCTCATGTAATACTTTTTAAAATATGCCTTAAATAAGCAAATAGAAAAAAGAAAGCATAAACCCATTTAATTCAAAATTTAAAAAAAAAGAAAAAAACGAAAAGGCAATTATGAGAAAAAACTCAAAACTGGTTGCCAGCCAACTTAGAATTAAAGGACCAGCATATTTTATAGTGTAAATAAGTGTATTGCAGTGTCTCCACTTACATGTGGGATGATCAAATCCTCTTTAATATACATAAGCTGTTCCACCCCAGCAGATCTGTAGATAGATAAATTATGGAACTTTAACATAAAATGCTAAATCATGAACAACAGAATGAAGCAACACATCCCGGGAAGGAGAAAGAAGACTCTTAAGACCATCAAACAGAGCTACTGAATTTGTCATACATTACACCAAGTGTTCTACTTTTTAAAAAAAAAAAAAAAAAAAAACAACATAGGACTACAATACTTATATTTAACTGAAACGTGATGTCAGTCATATTGAATTTCAATTGATATAACAACAAAACTATTGTGATGGGGATTTACAAGAAAAGCTCTTCTTCCACTATTAATGGCCTTCAAGTAGGTTACTCAATGGTGATTAGGAAAAAAATATATTTTCAGACTTTTAATTTATTTATTATTGCTTTAAGTTGTAGTTAATATACTTTATGTAGTATTGGTTCAGCACTTGTGCATTTTAGCTGAGCCATTCTCACTTTAGTCAACACATGTACACCTTTGTAAAAAGTACAGGACTAAAGATAGACCCTTTTATAAGGCCTGGCACCTGGACAAAGACAAGATAAATATAATTGGCTTAAATGTAGGCAGCTCAATGCCTCAAATGTAGGACTGGGAGTTGCTTACAATATAAGAGGGCACATACATTCACATGCTCTGCCTACCTATTCACATTAATAGAGTCCAAAAAAATAATCCTAGATTTCTTTTCAACACAATTATCTACACTCATGAAGAACCATGCAGGAGCAGAAAGTCAGATACCTGCAATGTACAATAGCGATAATTTTATTGATTTCTTTTACAATAAGATTGAAACCATTCAGTAAGAAATCAAAAACCAAATAAATACACCATGTTTGCTGCCCGAGACAGATATAGATAGATAAAAACCTCATGCCAACAGAGACGTTAGCCTACTTTCATCCAGTTCTGCAGACCGACCTCATCTCAGCCATTTCTTCTTCCAGATCTTCTAATTCCATCCTGGAAGCAGTTCCTACCAGACTATTCAGACTATCACAACAGTGATAATCAGGCCTTTATTAGAAATAATGAAGTCCTCTCTCAACTTGGGCTATGTCCCAAAAGTATTCAAAATAGCAGTCACTAATCCTCTACTCAAGTAACCTAATCTTGATCCATTCAACAAACTACTGACCAATTTCTAATTGACCTTTTATATCAAAGATTCTAGAGAAAGTTGTGGCCCAGCAGTTGTGTTTATATCTACACAAAAATAGCATCTTTGAGAAATTCAAATCTGGTTTTCAACCACACCATAGCACTGAAACAGTAAACGATCTGTTAATGGCATCTGACAAAGGGTCAGTATCCTTACTAGTCCTTCTCGACCTTAGTGCAGCATTTGACACCATAGACCACAATATCTTACTGCACAGACTAAAAAACCTGGTTGGTATAACAGGAACAGCCCTTTCCTGGTTTAAATCATACTTGACAAACCGTTATCAATTTGTAAAGTAAATGAAGATATGTCAGTTCATACAGAAGTCAGTCATAGAGTTCTGCAAGGCTCTGTCCTAGGCCCCTTACTCTTCATATTATACATGCTCCCTCTGGGTTCAGTTATCCAGAAACAGAGAATCAGCTTCCACTGTTATGCTGATGACACACAATTATATATGTCAGCAAAACCTGAAGATAAACTCAAATTAAAAAAGATTGAGGATTGTATAGGAGATATAAAAGAGAGAAGTTCTTTGGCTAGGTCACAAAATTGCTACAAACTTTCAGGTTTAATGCTAGATTTTCCTATTTTTACAGTTAATCTTAAACACTCTGTCAAAAGCCTGATCCATCTCTAGATACACACATTGGAAATGTAACTAAAATAGCAACATTAGAATAGAAAATATATTAAAATAAGATATAAACATTGCTAAACTTAGAAGCGCACTCATGCTACATGATGCAGAAATACTGATACATGCATTTATCACCTCAAGACTAGATAATTATAATGCCCTGCTGTCAGGATATTCCAGTAAAAGCCTTCATAAACTCCAGTTAGTCCAGAACGCAGCAGCTAGAGTCCTCATTAGATCCAGAAAATTTGATCATATTAGCCCGATATTATCTACTTCACTGGCTTCCTGTGAAATTTTGCATGGACTAAAAAACTTTACTGCTAACTTACAAAGCCCTAAACAGCCTCACTCCCAAGTATCTCTCTAAACTTATCTCCAGTTATGAACCTTCATGCTCACTTAGATCACAAGGTGCTAGTTTTCTAACACGTCCCAGAACTTTGAAAAAAAACAGGGGGAACAGCTTCTCCTGTTTGTAAAATCCCATGACCTGTCCTTTTTAGTCAGATCAGTCCATTTTAGTCAGGTTGTAATAGGAGTTACATTACTGCATTCTTTAAACTTCAAGTTCAAAATAGATCTAATTCCTTTCTCTTTGTTTGAGATGGACAGTTTGGGTGTTTCCTGAGGGCAAGTTCATTGATCTCCGTGAGGGTCTCCTGAGTTCCACGCCAGCTGCTTCATCTACGTGGCTTATTTTTTAAAAACAAATGAACATAAGAAAAGCTTGATCAAAATACTACTTGCACTAAATTTCCAGGTTATATTCAAACCCAGTCAAATTTTGGAAAGTCATACTTGCATCTTTTTGGAAAGAAAGCCTTCCTCCTCCTTTTATAGTTAATTCTGAAGGTTTTAGGGCCTTTCAGTTGTTTCAGACTCAAAGTTTCAGTCTACACAAGGTGCAACTCGATTACTGGTGGGACGATGTTGGCAAAACAACGGCAAAACAAAAAACAGGATTTTTTTTTTTTTTTAATAAAAGATTGAAATAGGCAACTTATTTAAGTGTCATGGGTCTTGACATGACATCTGTGCTCCAGTGCATCCAAATTCTTTTTGTGGTCACGACTACAACTTGGAACTTACAACTTTGTCTATTTGAATTAAGTGTACACAACTAGGAAAGGCACATCCTTGTAAGATCTCACAGCTGATTGCCTTTATCCGAGAGAAAATAAAGCCATGAGACTGACATAACTACTAACCAATTAATGGATCAATCTAGAAGCGGTTGTCTATAGCTATAGAGTAAATAATTCCATGTTATGCGTGCACTTTAGCACTTCTGTTGGGTCCAATCAATTCTGGTAAGTAATAACAACTTAGGGAACAACCCAAAAGTTCTGGCATTTTGGAGAAGCCCTTACCTAGTCACTTATTCATCACACATAGGTACAAAATGGGGGAAAAAAAAAAATGTTTGAATGAATAAATAAATAAAAACCTGGAGATTGTTCAAATGTAGATTTTACTCAAGACACTGAAAATAGAAAGCATTGTATGTTTAGCTACCTCAACTCACTGAAGTCTTTTCTTAAAACCTCTAGGGCTCTCTGGAGAAACTGCTGAATAGTGTTGCCCTTCTTCATCTGTAGAGAACATCCAAGAAAAAATTAAGCAAAGACAGTAAGCAAAACATATGACAAAAGCTATGAACATAGCCTGAACACATGAGATTATAATATCCAGAAATTAGATTATAATATCCATAATCAAAACCTAATCATTTATGGAAAATCTAAGTATGGAATATTAATGAAAGAAAATGGTGTCCTACTTTGCATGATGAATAAAATATCTGTGTTGTTGACAGTGATTACCTTGACTGTTTTTCGGTGCCCAGAGCCATCCCAATAACTGAAAGTAATTTCAATTTCTTCACCTAAATATGGTACAAAAAAGGATTGTGCCACTAAATTAGACCAACAGTTAATTTAAAACTAATTCAGATTAAACAGCATTTCTGTAACATATCTAGATCTAATTCAGAAAATTCTAGATTCAAAAAAAAAAAAAAAAAAAAAAAAATGAAGAAATTATGGCCCACAAAAAAAAGTCAATTTAAGAGAACACTTTGTTCTGAATCACTATATATATATATATATATATATATATATAGTGATTCAGAACAAATGTATACACACATACACACATGTATACACACATACACACACATATTCATACACACACACACAAACATTTACATTTACAGCATTTAGCAGACACTCTTATCCAGAGCGACTTCCATGTCCTAATTACAGGGACAGTCCCCCCGGAGCAATTCAGGGTTAAGGATCTTGCTCAGGGACCCAGTGCTGGTAGTGTCAGAGGTAGGATTCGAACCTGGGACCTCTTGAGCCATAGGTCGATAGGCAAGTACCCTACCACTGGACCACTGCCACCCACATATATCCCCCTAGTGGTACAACAGGTAAAAGCTTAAAAATCTAAACTAAAAGAAAATGGAAGAAAAGCTGTGAACTTTTTCAAAGAACCTTTACTCTACAAGTAGCTTTTCTTTGGAACTGGACTAGTCAGGTTAACCTTTACTCCACTTGTGCACAAATGGGCCTTGGGCACCCATAAACCTGCTGCTGGTTTACCAATTATCCTTTCTCTATACTCTTTGGCTAGTTAATAAACACTGTATATCAGAAAAATTCCATAAGACCTGCAGTTTTAGACCCCGGTGTCTAACCAGTTTGACACTTATCATTATCACTGAGATACTTCTACTTCCCTTCTTTTCTTTCTTCCAGCATCAACTACAAGAAATGACTGTTTACTTCTACATATTTATATATCTACATATGCTACATATTTCCCAGCCCTACATGGGTATGACTTTAATGTGATGATAAATAACAGTTTACTTCAACAGCTGGTACTTTTAAACACTGTGACTAATCCGCTTTTTGTAACCATTTTGTGGTACCACTGGGGAGAACTTTCACTCTCATCAGATTGAATATTCGTGGGGAAGCGTTCATTGCATTTTACAAGGACTAAAGCATCTTTGACAAAGTTCCTCTAACTTTTTAAATCATCTTGACTAAGCATGTACCTTTAATCTTCTCCTGCTTTCGCTCCCATTCTTGTCTAAGCTCCTCTCTCAGGCGATTTTCCTCTTCCTGAAGGCACAAAAAAGAAAACACATAACATCTAAAAAATACTGGAGAACAGTACGAACTTCATTCCAAGGAAATACATTATAATTCCCATCGCTGAATATACTTGTGTGAGAGGAAGAGAACTTCCTTGGGTGACAGCACCTGCAGTGGTGGCACACAAGCATACATGTCTTTACATTCTTTAGTTAATTAAACTTTGTGTTATATGAGAAATATAGACATACACACACACACACACACACACACACACACAGTGCCTTGCAAAAGTATTCCACATTTTGCCACAAGGATTCCTCACGGGCAAAAGTGCTCCAGCTTCTACATATCAAGTCAAGTCAAGTAGGATTTTATTGTCATTTCAGCCATATACACAGTACATAGTGAAACGAAATAACGTTCCTCCAGGACCCCGGTGCTAGACACAAGACAACAGAAGACACAACATAATACACAAGACAAGGCAACAAGTGCAGACAACAGACAGCACAACAGACAGTACATTCATCCGTAAGAGGGCCGCAGTGTTATAGAACAAAGCAGCCCAGGTTATTTGGAAGTGTAACAGTGTGGCGGAGCAGCGTTATTATTAAAGTGCAGAGTGCAACAAGAAATAAATAGATAGTGATGGAATGAGGAGACATTAGCAGTTTAAAAGTCTGATTGCCAGGGGGAAGAAACCATTTCCCATCCTGGAAGTAGAGGCCTGTATGCTGCGGAACCTTTTCCTGGATGGCAGAAGGGAGAAGAGAGTGTGGGATGGATGGGAGGGATCATCCATAATTAGGCAGCGGTGGCCTAGTGGTTAGGGAGTTGGCCCCGCATCGGAAGATTGTGGGTTCGATTCCCTCACAAGTAGGTTGCCCTGAGGTACCCCTGAGCAAGGTACCGTCCCCGTCACTGCTCCCCGGGCGCTTTCAATAGCTGCCCACTGCTGCACGGTGTTTGTGTGCATGGGTTAAAAGCAGAGGTCCAATTTCGTTGAGGTTCACGCTTGCTGTGCTGTGACCTCGCAATGACAAGGGTTGTCACTTTCACTTTTCATAATGCTGGTTGCTTTGCAGATGCAGCGAGTGGTGATGATGTCATGGACAGAGGGCAGAGAGACTCCGATGATCTTCTCAGCTGTTCTCACTACCTGTTGTAGGGACTTGCGGTCTAAGACGTTGCAGTTCCCGTACCAGGCATTAATGCAGCTGCTCAGGATGCTCTCGATGTAGAAGATGGTCAGAATGGAAGGCGGGAGATGGGCTTTCCTCAGTCTTCGGAGGAAGTAGAGACGCTGCTGGGCTTTCTTCGTGATGGAACTGGTGTTGCGGGTCCACATGAGGTTGTCGGTTATGTGAACACCAAAAAACTTGGTGGTCTGGACCATCTCCACAGGTGAAGTGTTGATAATCGGCGGAGCATGGTCCCGACGTGGTCTCCTGAAGTCAACAACCGTCTCTTTAGTCTTGTCGACGTTCAGAGACAGGTTGTTGGTTCTGCACCAGTTCTATCTCCTCTCTGTAAGCTGCTGATCAGACCCACCATGGTTGTATCATCAGCTAATTTGATGATGTAGTTCGAGCTGTGCTTGGCTGCACAGTTGTGGGTCATCAATCTGAACAGCAGTGCGCTGAGCACACAGCCCTGGGGGGCTCCTGTGTTCAGCGTGATGGTGTTGGAGGTGCTGCTACTGATCCTGACTGACTGCGGTCTCCCAATCAGGAAGTCCAGGATCCAGTTACAGAGGGAGGTGTTCAAGCCCAGCAGTCTCAGCTTCTCACTCAGATTCTGAGGGATGATGATGTTGAATGCTGAACTGTAACTGATGAACAGCATTCTGACATAACTGTCCTTTCTGTCCAGATGAGAAAGGGCCAGGTGGAGGGTGGTGGAGATTGCATCGTCCGTTGAGCGGTTGGATGATACGCAAACTGCAGGGGGTCCAGTGAGGAAGGGATCTGAGGATCTGAGACTTGATGTGCCTCATGACCAGCCTCTCGAAGCACTTAATGATGATAGATGTGAGTGCGACGGGACGATAGTCATTGAGGCAGGAGACAGATGATTTCTTTGGCACTGGAATGATGCTGGTGGTCTTGAATCACCTTGGAACAACAGTGGTGCTCAGAGAGACGTTGAAGATGTCAGTGAGAACATCTGCCAGCTGTTCCGCACATCCTCTGAGCACACGACCTTGAATATTGTCTGGACCAGCAGCTTTCCGTGGGTTGACTCTGAGAAGAGATCTTCTCACCTCGGCTGTGGTTAGACAGAGAACCTGGTCGTTTGGAGGAGGGGTGGTCTTCCTCATTATCGTGTTATTCACCGCATCAAACCATGCGTAGATCCAGTGCATCTGGGAGGGAGGAGTCCCCATCACAGGCAGGTGGAGATGTCCTGTAGTTGGTGAGGGCCTGAATGCCCTGCCACATGCGCCGTGTGTCACCGGTGTTTCTGAAGTGGCCATGGATTCTCTGTTCGTGAGCTCACTTGGCTGCTCTGATGGCACGAGATTTTCCCCCTCGTTGCAAAATCCACGTTGATGGAATTTAGGGAGAACTGACTTGAGATTTGCATGGTTGAAATCTCCGGCGATGATAAACAGTCCGTCCGGATGGTAGTTTTGGAGCTCGCTGATAACTCCATAAAGTTCAGCCAGCGCGCTGTTAGCATTGGCACTGTTATTGAGGTCTGGACTTTGACTAGGCCATTCCAACACATTTAAATGTTTCCCCTTAAACCACTCAAGTATTGACTCAAAGCATGCTGCAAAAGCATTGTCCTGCGGGAAGGTGAACCTCCATCCCAGTCTCAAATCACAGGCAGACTGACCCAGGTTTTGCTCATGAATATCCCTGTATTTAGCACCATCCATCTTTCCTTTGACTCAGACCAGTTTCCCAGTCCCTGCTGCTGAAAAACATCTCCACAACATGATGCTGCCACCACCATGATTCACTGTGGCGATGGTGTTCTTGGGGTGATGGAATGTGCTGGGTTTGCGCCAGACATAGCATTTTTGTGGGTGGCCGAAAAGTTCAATCTTAGTCTCATCTAACCAGAGCACCTTCCTCCATATATTTGGGCAGTCACCCACATGCCTTTTGGCAAACTCAAAATGTGCCTTCTTATTTTTAACGTAAAGTAATCACTTTTTTCTGGCCACTTTAAAGCCCAGCTCTATGGAGTGTACGGCTTATTGTGGTCCTATGGACAGATACTCCAGTCTCTGCTGTGGAACTCTGCAATTCCTTCAGGGTAACCTTTTGGTTTCTGTGCTGCCTCTCTGATTAATGCCCTCCTTGCCCGGTCTGTGAGTTTTGGTGGGCCTCTCTTGGCAGGTTTGTTGTGGTGCAATGTTCTTTCAATTTGAAGATGATGGATTTGATGGTGCTCTGAGGGATCATCAATGATTTGGATATTTTTTTAATAATCGCTTTTTTTTTTTAAGCGATTTTTAATTTTTAACATCGCTCCTCCCTGCGATGGGCTGGCGACCTGTCTAGGGTGCATCCCCCGTCCTCTCCCTGTGTGCGCTGGGTTGGACAACAGCACCCCCCCGCGACCCCGTTTGGGACAAGCGGCAGATAATGGATGGAGAGATATATATATATATATATATATATAGTCATTGTGCAACACAGCATAGAAGACAGAGAGCGCAACAAAATGCTACCTCTGCATTTCATCCATGCACACGTGCATAAGGGGGCAGCTATTTAAAGCCCCCGGATGCAGTGATGGGGATGGTACCTTGCTCAAGATGATTGATAAGAGATTCAAACCCACAACCTTCCAAGCCAGGGGCCTAGCCCCTAAACACTAGACCACCACTGCCCTAATTAAGAAAACCCATTCTACGCTTTTTTTATTCGGAGTTTCATTCTAACTGAGAAACATTTTGTGATCCATCTCCATATCACCTAGCATTCTCCACCATATTTATAAGCATTATTGTCTCTGTGTCAGATGAATGTACTCTGTTTTTGCACTACATGTTTTACTATCTGCACTTGTTCAGTCTTATGTCTTTTTCTATATTGCCTCATGTATAGCACCATGGTCCTTGAGGAATGCAGTTTCATGTCATTGTGTACTGTGTATATGATTGAAATAACAAAGCCTACTTGACAATAAAAAAAACCTCTCAGTACAGAAAAGTAACCACTAAAGACTTTTTACCTCTCTCTCCCTGTCTGGTAGAAAACTGGTGTCAACATCTGGGTTCTTCCCTAGCTTCTTCTTCTTCACTGTAGAATCTGGCAAATAAAGTAGCAACCAAGTTACCTTAATCACAGAAGCTAAAATGTTACATTCACCAACAACAAAAAAAAAGTAAAATCAATTAATCATGTAAAATCAATCATGTTTGACATTATTTTATATAAAAAAAGATCACTACAGTCTTCTTCCTCATCATCCAACTCTTCTTCATCTTCATCTTCCCCTTCATCTGGATTGAAAGACAAACTGGCAATTTTTCTCTTTTGCTCCTCCTTTCTCTTTTTCTCCTTCTGTTTCTCCAATTTTCTGTGCGAAATGGACACAATGATTAACCATGTATGCTAAAAAAGCCTTTAAATGGCAATATGTAACAACACAAGATATAATTACATAGAAAAATTATTTATAATTAAAATTAATTCATGCCAGAGTCAATCCAAGAATAACAATCTACAAAGATGGCCATAATAGTATTAAAAAATTTTACTAAATGGCATCTCACAGTTGCAGCTCTTTAGACTGTTCCTTCTTGGCCAGCTGCTTCTCTCGTTCTTTCACCAGGGCTTCCTGCTTTGCTTTCATGTCATTTAGAGTGACCAGACCTGAAGAGAAAAAGAGCAATATTAGACATATAAACTGTACCTGAACTGAACAGAGTTCTATATATTGTACCACTGAATAATGAATAGGCACATTTTAAGATAAGGGGGAAGAGTTCTCCTGCACTTGCACCAGTTGTCTCCCGGAAACGTGCTTACCTACGGTACTTGACTTCAGCTCTTGTTCAACAGCATCATAATGAGCAGAGAACTTCTTATCGATGTTGGATTTCACCATGTTGTCCTGAAAGATAGGTTATAAATGTACTGTAATTTGGGATATATATTATTTTGGTCTGTTAGTGTGTTTTCCTGGGTGTATGTATGTAATTTATATATATAAACTGAACATCCGCTAAAAACATAATGAATGGTTTTTAGGACCAAAAAACTAAATAAAAATATCAGTTCGCAATGCTGACAACCTTTTAAATCCCCCAAACAAGAAAAGAGACCGATCAGGTGTGCTATAATCGAACTAAAACGTCCAAAGAAAAAACATATATGGACAACTGACTGCAATTTATATTGCTTGCCTCCGCTATTTTTTGTTTTAGCTGCTCCAGTTGCTCTCGTTCTCTTTCGCGTTTTTTCATCAACTGCATGGCTCTCCCAGCCTCGCTGGCTGCTCCTTTGTACTGCGCCATTGCGGCTTATGAGTGAGCCCCGCAATGAGAATAGTTAGAAAAGAGAGTTTTGATTTCAAAATCGACCCCCTATAAGACGTAATTCTTTTTCTCGAATATCAAGAAGCCAAAAGCACAGCGCCACAACACAGATCCAGCAAACAACTCTTATTCTGCGTAATATAGGTACTCTTTCCGGTTAAATTTCTTGGCCATTCAAAATAAAAGCCTTAAATCGGTTGGAGGGAACTCTTCGTGGTCATTGTGTGCCAACTTAATTTTGAAACATTTAAATAGAACCAAGATTTTAATTGAAGCACATTGCATATAAAATATAAACACTCGACTAAAAAAAGATTTGTTCGACAATTGACTCAAAAGAATCAACTCCATGGTTTGAATTCTAGGATTCTTTCTGACGAAACCAAGGAATCGATTCCCGTGCATCTTGATTCTCAGTCCTGCGCCGCTGCAGTGAATTTGGAAATGACGGCTACGGTACCCTGTGTTGGATTTTTACTATTGTTTGCTTGGCTTTCCCCAAGCAATTCCCTTTATTTCCACATAGGCGAGACAGAGAGGAAATGTTTCATAGAAGAAATACCCGACGAGACAATGGTAATAGGTAGGTTCTAGATAAAGGTAATTAAGACGTAATGCTAGCTAGCCATTGCAATTTGGGCTTCATCTTTGTCATCTGCCGCGTTGGCTGGTGTTTTATCATAAGGAGCAACCTCAGCAGCCCAGAGCTGAACTAGGACCAAATGTGGAGTTTTCTTGCTGCTTTCTATACATAGCTGGGTGTTTTGCTAATTTAGCTGACAAGTAAATGTTAATTGTGAAGAGACTTGTAATTCTCGCCAGTCTGTACATTGCTCCCTGTTTAAGGAACTGGGTTTTTACAGGAACAGGTGCAACCAGATTAGCTATCATGCCACAAAATGTACTGTTGTATTTTTCCTCCGATAGCTTCTCTCTAGCTCACTCACACACACACACACACACACACATACATACATACATATAT
This sequence comes from Hepsetus odoe, assembly GCA_017165825.1. Taxonomy (NCBI): domain Eukaryota; kingdom Metazoa; phylum Chordata; class Actinopteri; order Characiformes; family Hepsetidae; genus Hepsetus; species Hepsetus odoe. The sequence goes on along the minus strand of CM029385.1, from coordinate 8,684,002 downwards.
ATATGTGTGTGTTTTCTAGTATTGCATTTCTGAAGTAAAAGGTCCTCTATCCGACGTGTGAATCTGCCTTATTCATCATTGCTTGGCCTTTCTGCTGTAGGTAAATACAGAACGCAGCTATGGGACAAACAGTCAGGATCTTTCCTTCCAGCAACCCCCGGCTTGGGCATGCACGTTGAGATCAAAGATCCTGACACAAAGGTTATTTTTTTTCATCATCTTTTTCTGTTAAAGTATGCTTTTAATTTATCACTTATTATTAGCTCTTTGAAAAGCAGTATTGATGTCAAATATCAAAATCAGATGCCAAAAGAGTTTGAAGGAACTTTTTCCCGTGCAGTCATCTCTGTACCATCACCTACCTCACCTCACCTCAGGGTTAGCAGGGGCCTAGGGGCTAGACACTAGGATCTGAAGATCTTGGGACGACAAGGTACCGTCCCTATCACTCTCCCTGTGTGCTGGACAAAGCTGCCACCTGCTGCACATATATGTATGGGTAAAATGCATAGGTTCAAGGCAGTGGTGGCACAGTTGTAAGGGTTAGACCAATAAGACCAATTTGAGGTACCTTTGAGCAAGATCAGTACTCTAGGCACTTTAAATAGCTGCCCCCTGCTGCATGGTGTGTGTAGGTGAAAAGCAGAGGTTGAATTTTGTTGTATTTCATGGTGTGCTGTCTATTTTACCTTGACAAAATAGTCATTCTCACTTCACTTTCACTCATTTATTCTCTTTTTGTTTTATAATTTAAGGTCATTCTGTCTCGACAGTATGGTTCTGATGGTCGCTTCACTTTCACCTCCCACACACCAGGCGAACATCAAATCTGCTTGCATTCCAACTCCACTAAGATGCCACTTTTTGCTGGAGGAAAACTGGTAGGATTGTCACAAGCAAGGGTTTCCACCCTCACTCTTACCATCTGTCAAAAATTTGTTCTCAGGCAAACCCACTTCATGCAGCAAAACAAAATCCTAAGGACTGTCTGAATACTGGACACAGGTCTGTTAGATAGTGTCAGAGCTAAAATGGCTTTATGTCAAAAATCTCAAACAACTTGCATGCAGAGCTCTTTCTTTGTGTAGATGCATTTTTAAAATCTAATGAAGGTGAACAAATTTTTTCAGTTTAGTTTAAAAAGTCAGTACTGAGGAAAGAAACATGCTTGAAAAATATGCTATTGTAACACTTTTTCTGATTTTATAGAGAGTGCATCTGGACATTCAGGTGGGTGAACATACCAATAACTACCCTGAAATAGCAGCAAAAGATAAGCTGACAGAGCTGCAGCTGAGAGTTCGGCAGCTGTTGGACCAAGTGGAACAGATACAGAAAGAACAGAATTACCAGAGGGTGAGTCTCCTTAAGTAATCTAGAGTTAAGGCTTTATAATGCAGTGCAGTAGTTTGTTTTCAGACAATAATGCATTTTAAAGCATACAGTGGGCAGTTTTAGCCAATATTCCAACCTAATGTAGATGCCACCAATTGAACTTTGGAATCTGGCCAAATTTAAGCTTTACTGACCATTGTTTGATTTGCAAATTTGTATGTCAGCTGTTGTTTGATGAGATGAAGAGGTTAATCCCCATAAACCTCAGAGATATGCTCTGATTGAGTGGTTAGCCACCTTTTTCCTTTTAAAGTTTTGTGTGTGTTTGAGATGGCTGTACCACAGGGCAAGTTTTTTTTTTTTTTTTTTTTCCCCCCCAGTTCCTTTGTACCTCAAGGGTGCTGATCTGTTACAGGTTCGAATCCCACCTCCAGTGCTGCCACCACCACTGGTTTCCTGAGCAAAACCCTTAAACCCAAGTTGCTCCAGGGGGACAGTCCGTGTAATCAGAAAATAAAAGTTGCTCTTGCTAGGAGCGTCTGCTAAATGCTGTAAATGTAAATAAAGTGGAATAAAGGTACTCTATAAACATTCAGTAAAGTTAACCAGCTTTTCTGGAACTAATAAATAGCTAATTAGTGTTGGTAATGCTGGGAGGCTTTTAAGAAGGGCTGTGGGGGTGTTACTGTGTGACTAACACAAATGCGCAGGGGGAGATGTGCACTGATGTGAATATTAAGATCTCCTATAATTATTACTTTATTGCTGTATATTGCTAGGTTTTCTAGGCAGTCACTACATTCCTTTTGAAATTTGATTGCGCAGTTGAAGATCTCATCTTTCTAACCCTAACTCTTTTTACACACACAATTCAGTCATTATCTCTCTAAAAATTACTTAAAGCAATAACCCAGATTTTTATGCAATGAGTTTCTTTTTTATTATAAATTCTATTGCAATATATTGCCTTGGTCAACACATTTGCATTATAGTAGTTTAGCTTTAGTATAGAATGTGGCACAATCAGCAAAGCCTTACAACATTACATAGGGGTTTTAAGAATTGCACTGAGAACTTTTGTACAATGAGAGCTTATAAATCAAACTCAGGATTAGTCATATAGACAGAATGAATTCACCAAAGAAACAAGATTTCTTAAATCATGCAGTGTGACTTATTGGTTAATACAGAGGGGTACTGATTAAGAGTCTTCAGACTTTATTTCTTAAACATTGACATCTTTTGTTTTGCTTTTGATTTTAAATAACAAATTAAAGTTATTATATAAAACCTTGGCTATTTCTGATTGTTTTTCTGCCAGCCATAATCTTATTTACCGTTATGTTAGACACAGTTAATGGCTAAAACAAACATATCTGGAAAGAGACACCTTTTTTCTAATTTTGGTTCTGTACATTACCACAATGTATTTTAAATGAAACAACTTGGATGCAGTTGAAGTGCAGACTTTATGCAGTCAGTTGGTTGAACAAAAAGATTACATAAAAATGTGAGGAACTAAATCATTTTCACAAAATCCCTTCATTTCAGGGGCTCAAAAGTAATTGTACAAATTAAATAACTGAAAATGACAGCCTGAAGTCTTGAACTCATGGATATCACCAGATGCTGGGTTTACTCCTTTTTAAATGCTCTGCCTTGCCTTTATTGCAGCAGCTTTCAGTTCCTGTTTGTTTGTGGACCGTTTTGTCATCGAGTGAAACGCATGCTCAATTGGGTTCAGATCAGGGGACTAACTTGGTCAAGAATATTCCACTTCTTTGCTTTAATAAACTCCTGGGTTGCATTGGCTGTATGTTTTGGGTCATTGTCCATCTGTATTATGAAACGCCACCCAATCAATTTGACTGCATTTAGCTGGATTTGAGCAGACAGTAGGTCTTTGAACACCTCAGAATTCATTCGGCTGATTCTTTCCGGTGTCACATCATCGATAAACACTAGTGCCCCAGTGCCACTGGCAGCCATGCACACCCAAGCCATCACACTGCCTCCGCTGTGTTTTACAGATGTGGTATGCTTTGGATCATTAGCTGTTCCATGCCTTTTCCATATTTTTCTTGCCATCATTCTTGTAGAGGTTGATCTAGGTTTCATCTGTCCAAAGAATATTTTCACAGAACGGTGCTGGGTTTTTTTTTGTTTTTTTTTAGCAAAGTCCAATCTAGCCTTTCTATTCTTGAGGCTTATGAGTGGCTTGCACCTTGCAGTGCACCCTCTGTATTTGCTTTCATGCAGTCTTCTCTCAATGGTAGACTTGGATATTGATACACCTACCTCTTGGAGAGTGGTGTTCACTTGGTTGGCTGTTGTAAAGGGGTTTCTCCTGACCATGGAAATGATTCTGTGATCATCCACCACTGTTGTCTTCTGTGGACATCCATGTCTTTTTGTGTTGCTGAGTTCACCAGTACTTGCTTTCTTTCTTTCTCAGGATGTACAAAACTAGATTTTGCCACTCCTAATATTGTAGCAATTTCTCGGATGTTTTCGCAGCTTAAGGATGGCTTGTTTCGCCTGCATGGAGAGCTCCTTTGATCACATATTGTCTGTTCACAGCTAAATTTTCCGCATGCAAGCGCCACACCTCAAATCAACTCCAGGCTTTTTATCTGCTTGATAATGACATAACAAAGGAATTGCCCACACCTGCCCATGAAATAGCATATGAGTAAATTGTAATTTAGGTCCCTTTATAAAGAGGGTGTTACATGTTAAGGAGCTGGAACTCCAAAACCCTTCATCCAATTTGAATGTGGATACCCTCAAATGAAAGTTGAGAGTCTACACATTATGTCCATGTCCATTATATAACTGGAATATGTTTCAGTAAATGGGTACAAAAACAAAACTTGTCAATGTCCAAAAATATATGGACCTAACTATAGAAGCAAATATACTGTGAATTACGTTAAGCTGAGATCTGAACTTGTATTTTCTCACAAGATGTTCGGTTTTGCTGTTGTAAGAGGCCTTGGTTTGTTGCTTCATTAACTTAATTAACTTAATGATTTCTGAGAGCTTATTGAAGCTCTGTTGTCAATTTATTAATATACATTTTTTTTTCTTTTTTGCTTAGTATCGGGAGGAGCGTTTCCGTATGACAAGTGAGAGCACAAACCAGCGCGTCCTTTGGTGGTCCATCGCTCAAACAGTCATCCTCATCATCACTGCCATCTGGCAGATGAGGCACCTCAAGAGCTTCTTTGAAGCCAAAAAGTTGGTGTAATTTTCTTAAGACTTCTTAGTGAAAAAGATAAAGACAGATAAATACAGTGCCGTTTGACTCATCCTTTTTTGTTGTGCACTGATCATTTAAAGCTGATATTTTGGCAAAGCATAACTACACCCTTAAAGAAGATTTTCAGGCTATTAAGGCCTGGATATTTGGTATCCTGACTGTTATTTAAGCATGTAAACTGACTCCATACTTCATTCCGTTACAGTTGTTCAATTTTGTCTGATAAGGAATCATATCTTCAGCAGACTGCATATTTCATTCCATACCCACCACTGAGTTCTCTGTGAACCAGGTTACTGATAGAATTTTGGATCTGTCCAATGGACTCTTGAAGTCAGGCTACAGAATAAATGAACTTCAGTTACATGAGCCATCTACTTCGGAGGTTTGTGGCCATATTCTGCTCCACTTGAAGGGCTGTCATCCTGTTGATCATCTAAGTGGTTAATCAGTTATTTGAAGGAAAAAAAAAAGATGAATTACATCTAAATTTTAGAATGTGATATTTAAATAGTATTGGGAACATATGTTTGTAAATAGATCAGGAGTTCCAATCCCAGTAACCACACATTGTGCATATATTTTGTCTTCTATCACACCTTAGCAGTAGCTTCTCATGTTGTATAAAAAGTAAAAATGTGCAAAGGATGGGGTCCCTAGAACCTAGATTATGAACCTGTTCTATTGGTCTTAAAAATAAGCCGATTAGCAGGTGAAAAAATGTATGCAATGGCAGCATGTGCAAAAGTTTTAGGCAGGTGTGGAAAAAATTCTGTAAACAAAGAATGCTTTCAGAAATATAAATAATGATTGCTTATTTTTATCAATTTACAAAATGCAAAGTGAGCAAACAAAAGAAAAATCTAAATCAAATCAATATTTGGTGTTACTACCTTTTGCCTTCAAACCAGCATCAATTCTTATGACCCCCACAGAGCCCTGATCTCAACATCAAGTGTGTCTAGGATTACATGAAGAGACAGAAGGATGTGAGGAAGCCTACATCCACAGAAGATCTGTGGTTAGTTCTCCAAGATGTTTGGAACAACCTACCAGCGGAGTTCCTTCAAAAACTGTGCAGGTGTACCTAGAAGAATTGATGCTGTTTTGAAGGCAAAGGGTGGTCACACCAAATATTGATTTGATTTAGATTTCTCTTTTGTTCATTCACTGCATTTTGTTGATTGATTAATCTTAATCTTTTAACACTTTAATGTATTTAAGTTTAACACTTCCATTTTTGAAAGCATTCTTTGTTTACAGCATTTTTTCTATACCTGCCTAAAACTTTTCCACAGTACTGTATTTATTATTCACAGATGACCGGGCTGCGGTGGAGGTTGTCTAGTGGTAGGGTACTTGCCTACAGACGTATGGATCAAGAGGTTGCAGATTCGAATCCCACCTCTAGCACTACCACCATTGGGTTCCTGAGCAAGACCCTTAACCCTCAATTGCTCCAGGGGGGACTGTCCCTGTATTTAGGACAATGAACTGATCAGGTGGCATGGTGGGTAGAGCTGTTGCCTCATAGCGAGAAGGTCCTGGGTTTGATTCTCTGACGGGACAGTCTGTGTCTGTGTGTCTTTCCTCCCACCATTCAAAGACATGCATGTCAGGTAGACTGGAGATGCTTAATTGGACGTAGTGTGTTTGCTGTGTGTCTTTAGCATTCAATCTAAAATCTAATTGCATTAAAAATAGATTTAATTGAATGTTGATACTGCAAGTATCTACAATCTGCAGAAGATCTCTTTGGGATTCTCAAAATAAAATGATACCCAAACCTTCAGGGCAATATGATACATGTGCATTACAATAAATGCAGTATAGTGTAACCAATGAAAATATTTAATATAAATGCGTTGAAATGAAGAGAAGAGAAACACTGAAGTGGTTAGATAAAGAATGTGTGAGAAAGAAAGAAAAATAAAATAGAGTGTCACCGGAAGCTCAAGAGTTCATTCTAATGGAGGCCTTTATTGTTGACCGCACAGTACTTTGCTAACCTGATCTGTTATCTCCAAGGAGAGAGAGAAGGAGCGAAAGAGAAAGAGAGAGAGAAGGTGAGCCGAGCGTCCATCTGTGACAGGAATCTGAATCCAGGTTTGGAGATTAAAGTGGCTTCCTATCTTGGCGGCGCCGACACTCAGGGAAATCCATATCGGTCCTTAGTGCTAATATTTCCTTTGCTGGATCAAGTGGGGCTTCCCTATCTGATGGGGTGTTCGTTCTCCATTTCACCACTGGATCGTGATGCGAGGGAATGCAGAGAGAGCCCTTTGAAATGGACTGATGCACCATTAGCAATTCTAAACATCCCCTTCTTACTTTTTCCCAGTGTGCCTTCTTTCCTACAGCTAACATTTCACATAGGGCCAATCCCACGTGAGTACACATTGTCTGTGTGTGTGTGTGTGTGTGTGTGTGTGTGTGTGTGTGTGTGTGTGTGTGTTTTTTTTATATGACCAGTTTGCTGTTCCTTCAAAAGAAACAAAAGCAGACATGTGACAATACCAGGAAACGTCCAGCCAAATGAATACAGCTTTGACCTTTTTGTAACACTTTGACTTCTGAGGTTAACTTCATGCAATACCCCCCCCCCCC
>CM029385.1:8095201-8673036 GCA_017165825.1 Hepsetus odoe | reverse complement strand
TTGGCTTCGTTGGTGGGGGAGGATGCCGGTCAGACCTGGTAGGCCCAAACGCATTGTGAGGGTCTGCTGGGAACGTCTGGCAGAGTCCCCTGTCACGACAAGCTTCAACTCCCACCTCCGTCAAAGCTTTAACCACGTCCCGGGGGAGGTGGGGGACATTGAGTCTGAATGGACTATGTTCCGCGCCTCCATTGTCAAGGCGGCTGACGAGCTGTGGCCGGGAGGTGGTCGGTGCCTGTTGCGGTGGCAACCCTAGAACCCGTTGGTGGACACCAGCGGTGAGGGATGCCATCAAGCTGAAGAAGGAGTCCTACCGGGCCCTTTTGGCCAGTGGGGCTCCGGAGGCAGCTGATAGGTACCGACAGGCCAAGCAGAATGCGGCTCTGGTGGTTGCTGAGGCAAAAACTCAGGTATGGGAGGAGTTTGGAGAGGCCATGGAGAAGGACTTCCAGACGGCTTCGAGGAAATTCTGGTCCACCATCCGGCGTCTCAGGAGGGGAAAGCAGTGCACGGTCAACACAGTGTATAGTGGGGATGGTGCGCTGCTGACCTCGACTCGGGACGTTGTGGGTCGGTGGGGGGAGTACTTCGAAGACCTCCTTAATTCCACCAACATGCCTTCCGAGGAGGAAGCAGAGCCTGGGGACATCGAGGTGGACTCTTCCATCTCTGGGGTCGAGGTTGCCAAGGTGGTCAAAAAGCTCCTTGGTGGCAGGGCTCCGGGAGTGGATGAGATCCGCCCAGAGTTCCTCAAGGCTCTGGATGTTGTAGGACTGTCATGGCTGACACGCCTCTGCAACATCGCATGGACATCGGGGACGGTGCCTCTGGATTGGCAAACCGGGGTGGTGGTCCCCCTCTTTAAGAAAGGGGACCGGAGGGTGTGTTCCAATTATCGAGGGATCACACTTCTCAGCCTCCCGGGGAAAGTCTATTCAGGGGTCCTGGAAAGGAGGGTCCGTCGGATAGTCGAACCTCAGATCCAGGAGGAGCAATGTGGTTTTCGTCCAGGTCGCGGAACAGTGGACCAGCTCTACACCCTTAGCAGGGTCCTGGAGGGTGCATGGGAGTTTGCCCAACCAGTTTACATGTGCTTTGTGGACTTGGAGAAGGCATTCGACCGTGTCCCTCGGGGGCTCCTGTGGGGGGTACTCCGGGAGTATGGGGTATCGGATTCCCTGTTAAGGGCTGTCCGGTCCCTGTACAACCGGTGTCAGAGCTTGGTCCGCATTGCCGGCAGGGCTGCCCTTTGTCACCGAACCTGTTCATAACATTTATGGACAGGATTTCTAGGCGCAGCCAGGGCGTTGAGGGGGTCCGGTTTGGTAGGCTCAGGATTGGGTCTCTGCTTTTTGTCCTGTTGGCCTCATCATGCCGTGACCTTCAGCACTCTCTGGATCGGTTCGCAGCCGAGTGTGAAGCGGCTGGGATGAGAATCAGCACCTCTAAATCTAAGGCCATGGTCCTCAGTCGGAAAAGGGTGGAATGCCCTCTCAGGATTGGGAGTGAGACCTTGCCCCAAGTGGAGGAGTTTAAGTATCTTAGGATCTTGTTCACGAGTGAGGGTAAGATGGAGCAGGAGATCGACAGGCGGATCGGGGCAGCTTCTGCAGTGATGCGGGCTCTGCATCGGTCCGTCATGGTGAAGAAGGAGCTGAGCCAGAAGGCAAAGCTCTCAATTTACCAGTCGATCTACGTTCCCACCCTCACCTATGGTCACGAGCTGTGGGTAGTGACCGAAAGAACGAGATCGCGAATACAAGCGGCCGAAATGAGTTTCCTCCGCAGGGTGTCTGGGCTCTCCCTTAGAGATAGGGTGAGAAGCTCAGCCATCTGGGAGGGGCTCAAAGTAGAGCCGCTGCTCCTCCGCATCGAGAGGAGTCAGATGAGGTGGCTCGGGCATCTGATTAGGATGCCCCCTGGACCCCTCCCTGGTGAGGTGTTCCGGGCACGTCCCACTGGAAAGAGACCCCGGGGAAGACCCAGGACACGCTGGAGAGACTATGTCTCTCGGCTGGCCTGGGAACGCCTTGGGATCCGCCTGGAGGAGCTGGAAGAAGTGGCCGGAGAGAGGGAAGTCTGGGCATCCCTGCTGGAGCTGCTGCCCCCGCGACCCGACCTCGGCTAAGCGGAAGAAAATGGATGGATGGACTTTCTATTACCAATTAGCACATTTATTTATTTCAATCTATTTTCAATATTTTATTGTTCATCAATTCACAAAGCAAGTAGTATATACAACTACTTATGGACAAAATAGTCCTTTTTTAGAACACTGTACATGTGGTCAAATGTTTCATTTCTTTAGTTTTTTTTCCCCCCCCGACAGTAATGCCCCCCCAACTCTAAATATCAAAACCCAAACTCTAATATCATACCATTATTACTTCTGAATAGAAAAATTTATAATTCTTTGTCACTTACCCCAGAGTTGTTTATGAAAGTCTGTCAAACAAATAATGGTTTAGATAAAAGACCACATAAGTTACATTAAAATGGTAGAAGATCATTTTCATAAAGGATGACGCCAGTCCTGTTAAAACAGCTTTTACAGCAACAGACAAAACATTCAACAATACTGCACAATTATATTGATGCTTTCTCTTTTTAACTAACCCTAAGGTCCTACCGATAGACAGTGGTCTACAAACAGGAAATGCCACAATCCAGATTTCATTCAAAAAACATAAGCAAATGGGTGTTTACCTGTTAAAATGGGGGGGGGGGGAAGTAATTTAAAAATGTAAATCAATTCTGATCCTGTTTTCATTGAATAACAAAAAAAAAAAAAAAAAATTTTGTTCTAGCTTCAATGACAATAAAACTATAGTGTGAGCAATTTGCATTGGTCAATAAACATGAACATGTGAAAAAGAGTTTACCACTTAGATTCTACTCGAGTGAAATTTTTACTTACACTGAAATCTCTGAAAAAGAGGAAAATGTCAGAAAATATTACACATTTTGGGTGTCCAACTTTGGCATTTTAATAACATTTGTGAAATTCCCAACAGTTCCTCTTTTAACTGCCCAGATTCAGATGTGTCTTTTTTCTGCCATTTAATGCTCCTTGACAGTAAGCTGCTCCATTTTTTTTGCTGCTTCCTCCGATACAACCTTAGGCCTTTTTTCCGGGCTTGGGCTGGGAGTGGTTGGATATTCCCGAGTTCCGAAAATAGTGCTACCGACACGAACATTAGTGGAGCCCACCTCAATCTGATGGGAAAAACAAATTCAGCCTTCATAGTACAGCATGAAAATTCCATTGTGCTGGGCATAGGCTGAATCAAACAGTTTACATGGACAACATACAATAATAAAGTGCTTTATTTATTAATTTGCATATACTAACCATAAACAAGAGCAGAGAGATAATCCGTGTAACTCACCGCATGCTCAAAATCTGTCGACATGCCCATACTGAGCTCCACCTGTTCTGCAGAGAGCTTCAGACTCTCACACACCTGCTCCCGGCACTTTAGTAGCAGCTGTACACACAGGGAGGCATTAATCTGTACATTATTCTACTATAAGGAAACAGTATAATTAGGATCTATGGGCTTAATGCCACTCTGAAATTCAATGATTTAAAATTGAGATTAGTTTGATTCCTTAGGGAAAGTGGATCCCCCCCCAAAGGTCCTGTTGTAAAATAATTTGCATTACTACACTGCTCAAAAAAATTAAAGGAACACTTTGAAAACACATCAGATCTCAACTGGGAAAAAAAAAAAAAAAAAAAAAAAAAAAATCATGCTGGATATCCATACTGATATGAAAGGGGTAATGTGTTAGGAACAAAAGGATGCCACATCATCTGATGAAAATTTAAATGACCAACCTACAGAGGGCTTAATTTGAAGTCCACCAAGATATGCAAACTGAAAAACTGATGCAGCAGGCTAATCCAATTTGCTGAAAGGTCATTGCAGCAACTCAAAATGGTACTCAGAGGTTTGTCAGGCATGCATACCAGCACGTGGGGGCCTTACAAAGCTGGGGCATGCTACTTATGACATGACTGATGGTGTCCTGGGGTATTTCCTCCCAGATCCTGACCACTACATAACTTGTCTGACGTGCAACCAGGTGGCATCAGATGGACCTAAACATGATGTTTAAGAGATGTTCTATTGGATTTAGGTCAGGCGAGCATGGAGGCCAGTCAATGGTATCAATTCCTTTATCCTCCAGGAACTGCCTGCATACTCTTGCCCCATGAGGCCGGGCATTATCATGCACCAGGAGGAACCCAGGACCCACTGCACCAGCGAAAGGGTCTAACAATGGTGAGACCTCTGTGTGTCCCTCCATGGATATGCCTCCCCAGACCAACACTGACCCACCACCAAACCGATCATGCTGAACAATGCTGCAGGAAGCATAATGTTCACCACAGCTTCTCCAGACCGTTTCATATCCTTCACATGAGTTCAGAGTGAACCTGCTCTCAAATGTGAAAAGCATAGGGTGCCAGTGCCGGACCTGACAATTCTGGTGTTCTCTGGCAAATGCCAGTCGAGCTCTACGGTGTCGGGCTGTGAGCACAGTGCCCACTAGAGGACATCAGGCCCTCAGGCCAGCCTCATGAGGTCTGTTTCTAAGGGTTTGGTCAGAGACATTCATGCCAGTGGCCCGCTGGAGGTCACTCTGTAGGGCTCCGGCAGTACTCATCCTGTCCCTCCTTCTACAAAGGAGCAGATACCAGTCCTGTTGATGGGCTAAGGACCTCTGACGACCCTGTCCAGCTCTCAGAGTAACTGCCTGTCTCCTGGAATCTTCTCCATGCTCTTAAGACTTGGAGACACAGTAAACCTTCTGGCAATGACACATATTGATGTGCCATCCTGTTGGAGTTGGACTGCCTGTGCAACCTCTGTAGCGTTCATGTATCTCCTCATGCTACCAGTAGTGACACTGACCCTGACCCTAGTCAAATGCAAAACTACTGAAAAGCAGTCAAAAAAAGATGAGGAGGGAGAAAATGTCTGTGGCTTCCACCGGCAAAACCATTCCTGTTTTGGAGGTCATCTCATTATTGCCCCTTTAGTTCACCTGTTAATTTAATTAACACCAAAACAGCTGACACTGATTAAAGTAGACCTCCTCTGCTACTTAACTGACCAGATCAATATCCCAGCAGTTTAATTTACTTGATACTATACTCTGATTAAAAAGTGTTCCTTTAATTTTGATGGTATTTGATGTATGTAATGTTACATATACAGTCAAAACACTGCCAGATATCAGCTCTATAAATATACCTGGAAGTCTGGGTTGGGTCCTTCGCTGAGGTCATAGCCGTAACGACCAATAGTCATGAGTCCAGCGAAGTCAAGGGCAGAACACTGAGATACAATGTGCTTGACTGTGTTAACAGTTTCATCCAGAGGCAGGCCATGTTTACCTAATAGAGCATGCCCAGAAGAGAGTGTTCCAGAACAAAATGTTGGTGAAGTTAACCAGACTAATTATTTCATAATGCTCTGAATAACAACAGACATAAAACTGGAATATTCCAATAAACTGACATAGTATATTTTTACCATAATCACAACAGAAGCTGAAAATGCTATGTGAGACCCTAAAATATAGTAAAAACATATGCAAATTTCACTGTATCATAGGTTAATACAAAAGCTACCAATGCAGTGTGTAAAGGTCTCACCAAGGCCAAAAATAGAACCTACCTTTACATAGCTACATCAGGTGAGAGCTCCATGTAAATCTCATGAGTCATGCACCCACAATATGCTTTGAAAAGCTTACTGTAACCAACTCATCATAGTAACAGTCATATCCAAAACTACTAGTTGTCTTGTATATTTAATAGAATGCAGTGATGGCCTAGGTCCTGATGTCCTGAGCAAGGTACTGTCCAAACACTGCTCCCTGGGCAACAGATAGGACTATCCCCCTGCTGCAACATGACTATGAGTCAAATGCAGAAAAAGCATTTTATTGTGGTGCATTGTGTGCTGTGCTGTGGTATATTCACAATGACAAATAGTCACTTTCACCTTCAACAGAGTCTTAATCCACTTTCAAGCTGTCCGCTGGAGCATAAAATAAAACCAACACAAGTAAACACCAATGGTAGATTACACACTGTTTGCCAAGTAGAAACATACTTTCTTCTCCACTGGTGTTGATCTGAACCATGATCTTTAATCTCTGTGTGTTAGATCCTCTTAACTTCTGCCAAGAACTGTTGACTTTGTCAGCAAGTTTCACTGAGTCAACCGTCTCCAACATGTAAAGATTTGGAACACCTGTGAGTAAATATATTTTTAAAATTGTGTAAAAAAAAAAAAAAAAGTTCAACAATCACAAGAAATAATGTTTCCATAGAACCTCTCAATTCAAATTCAAAGATAAAAGGTGATGCATTATCAAGTTTGGTCAGTGTTAGGAGTTCACTGATAAAGGAATTGACAATCAATGCACTCTCTCACACACTCAATCAAAAACCCTTTTCCTGAGTAAAACCAAGGGAGCCAATCCCAGCATAAATTGGACAAAAGGCAGAGAAATACCCAGGACATAGCACATGTTCATCGCAGGGAAGAAAAAAACCAAAAAAAACCCAAAAAAAAACAGATGAACACATTCACACACACTCTCATGCCTAGGTGGATCATTCCAATCCACCTGAAATGCATGTCTTTGGACAGTGAGAGGAAACAAGAGTACTTGACACTGGGAGAACATGCAAACTCCACACAGAAAGGACCCAGGCCATTTAGGAATGTGCACGGGAAACAAACCCAGGACCTTCTCACTGTGAGGCAACACCATTGCATGTTAGTTCTCAAGTACCTATTTGTCAGTAGTATAATAAGTAGGAACTGCAATACCTTTATCAGGATTAACATTATATACAAGTATTACCTTTATATGTAGGGAATTACAAATGCATTACAAAAGACATTTTAGCAAAGTAACCCTGCCTAAACATTATACAGGTCTAAAGTAATACAGCGTCTGTAAAAAGTTGCATTCTCAAAGGTAAATATCTGGTGAAACTAACATGATTACAATATAATAATGCATAACTCTTCCATAGAGCACAACCACAATAAAGCCACCAGGATATTTTTGGAAAGGTGTTTGCTTATGTTGAGTTACTTACCCAAGAGTTTATTTACATTATTCTTCTGTAAATGTCCAATGAAATGCCATTTAATTTCAGAGCATGATGATAAAATCTAATACAAATATAAAAAGTAGATCAGTATATCTTTCCAAAAGACTTGACAGGCCAACAGTTACGTGATGGATTAGTCTGGTCTACATACCAGGGGGTGCGTGGCTTTCTCCACAAGTTCATTTACCTGTAAGGATGAACAACATATCTGATTTTGGAAAACAGGAAACAGCGTGGCTATAGTTAGTGACTATAGCTCAGGTCTAACTCTACTTACATAGTTCTCTCCGAAGTTGCGCTGTCCATGCTTGTAAGCCTCAAGCACCATGTCTGGCGGTTTTGTTTTACTGACAGCAACTAATCGCGGTGCCACACATGGCAAGGTCTAAAAGAAAAGAGACAGAAACCAAGACTAAACCGAATGCATTCGCGTAAGATTCCACTGCTTATATTGTTAAGCTGTGGTGCTTGATGAAATATTACAGCTGCTTCTAAATTAATTCAGAACGACTTATAAAAACTATAACGTGACATTCACTCATGCGGTTTCATTCAGCACATAAGGCTGCTACGCCTCCCATGTGCGCTGTCCTGCAAAGTTAAACGCAATCAAATACCCCCACATACTCGACAAGGCCCTGCTGATCCTTGAACAATAATACATCAGATGTACGATTCACTGCACTATATTCGGCATTCTCTTCTGCCCGATTGGGTGCAAAGGCTGAACAATGCTTACATAACCAACCAATGAAGCCCACTGGATAAAAGCAAGTCGCCTCAGCTCATGCGTTTTCATTCCTTGTGTTGGCCCGAAACTAACCTTAGGACGTCGGCTAACCGCCTGGTTTACACGATCCACCACTGCCTGCACTTTCTTCCCAAGCTCCTCCGACATAACTACTTTCCACATAGCATCGGGACATGTAGCGCATCCAATGGCAGGAACGGGATCACGGTCTCTAAACTCAACGTGAAATTTCCGGCGTCTTTCGTGTCAAAATAAAAGTCGGTTAAACGTATAACCGGATAACCAAACGTGCATTTCTATAACCAGCTTCCTTCATTTAAATTAACAGCCGGAAATAATTACAGAACCATTATGATTTTATCCCAATATTCTCTCAAAAAGTCGTGAAATCTCAATTATTTTTAGTAATAAAAATATTAAAAACAGTAACTTAATAAACACTAAAACAAATGATTATCTGTTTTGCTTGCAATGGCAAGTGGAACACCAGCTTTATCAGCACCAAATGCCCTGTACTTCCATTAGTTAAGAAAAATAAGATCAATGTGACTGGAGAAAAAAAATGTTATCACAAACTGATTCTTGAAAGTAAAGCTAGTTCATTTGTATGCAAATAACACAATAAATGCATTAAATTAAAAAAAAAAAAAAAACAGGACACAGTCTCCAATTTATTGCCCAATAGATTGAGTGGTACAACAATAAGAAAACTAGTAATTATCAGTGAAGATGCCCAAACACAGCACTTTTTCAACACAGCCCAAATACAACAGTTTTTTCAAAGCAAAGGTTTTCTGCTCTTTATTAACAAAATACAATCCTTATTACTTCAGTAAACAAAGGAAGGAAGGGTCTTCCTTATACTCGCTCAAGAGCTTCAAGCATGATTATACTGTTCCCCCTGATGACCTGAAAATAAAGATAGAATAGTTAATAAACATTCATTATAAGAGAACATGCTCTTTGCACTCCTATGAATGATGTAGTTCATTGGTATCTTTACAGTAGTGAGTCTAAGCAGTTAATTTATTTTTAAATAAATAAAAATAAAACATTTAAAGGCTGCAGCAGGAAAGATTTTTGAAAGCATTTGCCATGGTTTGTTTATTTAAAAGTGAAATGTATCTTCAAAAGGAAAAAATGCTGATGTAAAGATGATGTCTTATTCTAAAAAGAAAAAGAAAATGACTAGGAGTTCATCTTCTGACCATGTTTCTGTCAAAACCCTGTGATTATTCCTGAAATTTATTTGCAGCCAGAAAATAATGTTATGGCATGATTTTGATTATGAATTTTTATTTTTTATTTTTTGCCTTAACTGTGCAAAACTAGGACAGTATAGAGGTTACTGACCACCATGCCAATGGCATTCTGTTGACCCCCTGGAGACATTTCTAAGCAGTCATCCACCACCAGATTCATAAAGGGATCAAATCCACGCAAGATGCCTTGGACATGCCGGCCACCATTCAGCTTTACTGAAATGAAAAAGATGGGAAAAAACTGGTTTTAAAAACCTACTTGTGTTTAATGTTACATTTCATTTAGCAATAGAATTTGGCTGGTAGAAAACCACATTGGTAGATTCACACATGCTTAGACATGTAACCTAATTATTAATGTATAAAGTACTACTCAAAATCATGTCTCAAAATTCTCAAATGCCATACAGTAAAATTAAAACACTGTATAAAATAGCTAGTAGTTTTGTTAATTTCAAATACGCCACCTGTTTTTGGAACCTTGTTAATCAACCTCACTAATGCTCTTCCAGTGAAATGTGGAAAAACCTGGATTAATAATAGAGCCTAATAATAGAGCGGGGCAGCTTTGGTAGCCTAGTGGTTAGGGCGTTAGCCGCATGATCGGAAGATCGGGGGTTCGAACCTCTTTCCAATAGGTTGCCCTGAGGTACCCTTGAGCAAGGTGCCGTCCCAGTCACTGCTCCCCGGGCAG
This sequence comes from Hepsetus odoe, assembly GCA_017165825.1. Taxonomy (NCBI): domain Eukaryota; kingdom Metazoa; phylum Chordata; class Actinopteri; order Characiformes; family Hepsetidae; genus Hepsetus; species Hepsetus odoe. Next base: position 8,663,182 of record CM029385.1, on the reverse strand, counting down.
CTTTCAATAGCTGCCCACTGCTGTACGGTGTTTGAGTGTGCATGGGTTAAATGCAGAGGTCCAATTTCGTTGTGGTTCACTGTCTGCTGTGCTGTGACCTCGCAATGACAAGGGTTGTCACTTTCACTTTCAATTATTTTTTAATTAAAATTATTATTCTTTTTTTTTTTTTTTTATTAGCAGCAAAATGGGCCAGGTTTACCTCTGCTGTCAATGTGAGTGGATGTCTGCATGCTTGGCCATGTAGTGTACTGATCTTTTGTTAAAAATCTAGGTCTTTGCAAAGGTATAAACAATGACTATAAAGACTAACAATGCCCTCTTTGGAATGCAACTTAATAATGCTTACTGATAAGATCACAATACACTGAGAAAAGGATAGGTAAGTAGTAACACAATAGCAATAAATAAAATTATTACACAGGATGAAATTACATTAAAATGTGACACAAATATATCTAAATTACCTAAAGATTCAACAAAAGCTAGTGTGACCTCAGTTCTACTTGGTATAATAAATTACAGCAACACACTAACTAAATATGGCAATACTAACTGATAACTACTTAATATTCTATTTGGAGCTTTCTATTGTTGATATTCTTGCTGCATTGGCTTATTGTACAAGTTACTTTTATTTTCTTCATTTGCACGGCCTGATTTCAGTTGTTAGTTACGTTTCATACCCCCCCCCCTCCTTAATGAGCCGTTGCCTTCGTCAGACCAATCAATAAATAGGAATTGTGTTAAAATACAAGAAAAAAAAAGCAGTTTACTTATATGTAATTAAATTAAACACTCACGTGAAAGCTTCTTGTCCATAAACCTACCAAGAAAAAAAAAAAATCACGTAAACTTCGTCTTTGTATCTGAAAACCGTCCATCAACAGCGATCGTTAACTACATACATAAAAAATACTTTTTCACATATTACACGAAAAACTTAAAATCACTTTGTTTTAACATATTTTGGCCACACAGCCATGTATGAATCCAAATAAGCTGCCGGTTAGCGCCATCCAGCTAAAGCTACAGACCAGCTATTAGCTGTACAACTAAATATTCAAACGCTGTTTTAGAAGCTAAAAGTGTTAAAACTATAAATACTCACTTCTTCAATTCTGGTGGATGTGCTTTGCTCATTTTTAATTAGCGTTAGCAATAAAAACCGAGGCAGAAAAACCACTCAACCTGTTTCAAAGGATGAGCATGCGAGAAACGTTGCAAGCGTCGATTTTCGGTTTCTTTGTCCAGCAGCCTATATCACCCCCTGGTGTAGTGGAGGTTGAACTTTACAGATCTTTCCGAATTTCTCCAAACGTCGACAAGCTGTAAACTAAGAAAACATACCTGGATCCAGGAATGGTTATACTGTTTATTGAACGAAACTTTAACACCACTTAAAAAAGCAGTAAATCACAAACAATTAAACTGAGTACTATTTTATCTGGCAACATCATGCATGTGCATTTGGTCCTTTAATGGGTTTTAAGGAGTATGTTATTCCAAAACTATCATAAAACATCGTCTTTGTAATAATTTAAAAAAATTTATTTATGATTTTCATTTTAACGTACTTTTTTTTATCTCCTCATTATCTAATGACACAAAAACACACAAAGGCACACCTTTTCCTGCTAATAGCACATCTCTTAACAACAGAAACAAGGGGCTACATCATTCAGTTACATAAAGCTCTACAACCCACATGCCTACACAATATGTATGAGACAATATGATTAGAGTCTAATCTGATTTAGACTCTAAACCTAGACTTCAGATTAGCTGCTTAATGATTATACATTAGGCCCAGCACACACTTACGCACTACTTGAGTAAAACAATAAGGGGAATTTTATATATAGTCTAATTAGGGTTGCTGGAGTCCATCCCAGCTCACACAGGGCGAAGGACAGGGACACACCCTGGACAGGTCACCAGCCTATCGCAGGGGGAAGCAAGCTGACGGGGACGGCACCTTGCTCAAGGGTACCTAAGGGCAACCCACTGGTAAGGGGTTTGAACCCACAATCTTCCAATCCAGGGCCAACTCCCTATATATATATATATATATATATATATAATTACTTACTTACATACATACACTGTATATAGAACCATGAAAAAGCTGTCTTAACTGGAAGACTTCAGTGGTACATGCATACACTAAATTAAGTCTGAACAGTTGTTCTGTTATATGTAGAACTAGCCAAAGATTGCAAATAAATGAAAATGAGAAATTATACATATTAATTATATGTATATTAATATTAATTAATATTTATATTAATTATACATTTTTAAAAAAATATTTCTGTACAAAGATAGGTATATAACAGACTGAGAATTTCTTTTTTCCAAGAAGCGTTAGTGAATGTATGTTTTTACCAGACATCTTGACTTGGCATGACAGAGCAAAGTGGATAACCAATTACCTCTGAATAGAAAAGAATAGAATCATCCTTTATTATCCCACAAATGGGAAATTCAGGTGTTACAGGGTTCTTTCACAATAAAGAACAAGAAATACATATTTACAGGGCACTTAACAAGACAGAAAGAATATGAAAACAGAAAGATTACCTTATACTCAGAGAGCATATAATAATTATTATTATAGTAAATAATAATCAACTATAAATAAATAAATGTAAATGTAGATATAAATGTAAATGTAAAATTATTATTATTAATAATAATAATAATAATAATAATAATAATAATAATACTAACAATAATAAGAGAGTAATAATAAATAAGTAATACTAAGTTGAGTTGTGGAGTCTGATGGCTGCAGGTAAGAATGACCTGCGGTAGCGTTTCTTTTTACACTGCGGGTGTAAAAGTCTACCGCTGAATGAGCTGCTCAGTGCTCGTACAGTCTCATGCAGGGGGTGTGAGGTGTTGTCCATGATGGATGTTAGCTTGGATAACATCCTCTCTTCCCCTACCTGCTTTCAGCAGAAAGTCCAAGACAGAGCTGGCCCTCTTGACCAGTTTATTTTGTTTCCCCCTGTCCCTCTCCGTGATTCTACCACACCAGCAGAACACAGCATAAAAGACGCTACCACAGTGTCATAGAAGGACCTCAGAAGATTTCTGTTCACCCCAAAGTACCTCAGCCGCCTTAGCAGGTAAAGACGACTTAGGCCCTTTTTGTACAGAGCATTAGTGATTGTGGACCAGTCCAGTTTATTGTTGATGTGGACCCCACACCCAGGTACTTGTACTCCACTGTTTCAATACACAAACCCTGGATGTTCACCGATGTAATGGGGGTTGGCTTCTTGCGGAAGTCAATCATCAGCTCATTCGTCTTGTTGGCATTAATACGCAGATGGTTTTGTTTGCACCAGCTGACGAAGTCACTGATGACCCCCCTGTATTCCTGCTCATTCCCCTCCAACACCCGACCAACAATAGCGGTCTCATCCGAGAACTTCTGCAGGTGACAGTTGTTCATGTTGTATTTGAAGTCTGCCGTGTACAGGGTGAAGAGGAAGGGGGTGAGGACTGTTCCTTGTGGGGCTCCCGTGCTGCAAACCACCATTTCAGATACACAGTCCTGGAGTCTCACATACTGGAGCCTATTGGTGAGGTAGTCAATAATCCACGCAGTCATGTGATGGTCCACACCTGCTCCCTCCAGCTTCTCCCTCAGCACTGAAGGCTGGATTGATCTCTCGCAGTGCTCTTTTCACTCTCCAGGTGAGTGAGGGCCGGATGTAGCAGGTAGATGACGGCGTCATCCACCCCAATGTGCGGCTGGTAAGCAAACTGCAGTGGGTCTAGGTCCCTCCTGACCAGTGGGCGAAGGTGATGGAGGATGATCCTCTCCATAGCCTTCATCAGGTTTGAAGTGAGGGCAACGGGTCTGAAATGGTTTGGGGTCCTTGGGGTGTGATGTCTTAGGGACTGGCACCAGGCACGAGGTCTTCCACAGAATAGGGACGCACTCCAGGCTGAGACTGAGGTAAAGATGTAAGTGATAACCTCACTGAGTTGGTCTGCACAGTCCCTCAGCAGGCTGGAGCTGATGCCATCCGGACCTGTGGCTTTCCTATACTTCATCTTCCTCAGCTGACTCCACACCTGGTCAGCTATGATGGAGAGACTATTGTGTAGTGTGTGAGTGGGTGCCTCCTGATGAGTGGGATAGCAGGAGGGGACAGTAGAGTCCTCAGGGGAAAAAGGGGAAAAAGGGGGAACATGGGTTACACCATCTCTCATTCACATACATCACAATCCCCCCACCTTTCCTCTTACCGGTCTCCTTCACGTTCCGGGCCGCTCTTACCAGGTGGAATCCCGGTATAGCAGCGTGAGAGTCTGGAGTGAGGTGTGTCATGTGACGTGACGTGACTGCATGTAGCACTTTGCTGCATGTATGCTAACCTTTGCTAAGGCGATAATTCTGCCTGATTTCACATAGGGTCAAATGTATATGCATTTCACATCAGTACAGGATTGTGTCAGCATCAGACCTACTCAGGTACATTCTACTAACTCCAATTTAATACAAACAAGTGTCAGATATATCAAATAAACGTCATTGAAAAGTTTGCTGGGTTTTAAACATAGACACAAAAAGGCGATAATTCGGCCTGATTTCATATTTGGGCAACAGGTGTACAGTTTTTTCAGAACATAAAGAAAATACATAATTACCAATAAACTAAAACTGCCATCTCTCCTGGGTCAGAAAAAAACAAAACAAAAAAAAACAAAAAACAAAAGCCAAACCCACTCCCCACAGTCCATTGCATAACCTTCCAAACAAAAGAAACAAAAATGACAGGGATCTAGTCTCTCTCCCTAAATAACTCAAAACCTGGAGAAAAGCAGCAAATATGGCACAGACCTTTTCCAGCTTGGTCCAAAGGAAACAATGAAACAAATGACAAGCTGTGTACAGTGAAGTTTACACACTTTGCTTAACAATCACTGAACACTCAAACACTACAGGTGTGTCTCTACCCACACACACACACACACACACACACACACACACACACTGCTTCATCTTCTGCTCTCCTTGGTCTTTCTTCCAGTCCAGTTCCACTAAAGCCCAGTTGCTTCCAGTTATGGGGGGTTGCCCCACAAGCCTGCAGCCAAGGACCTGGAAGAACACACACAAGCAGAGACACACAAACGGAGAGACAGAGAGAAACAAAGAGAGAAAGAGAAAGATAGAAAGAGAGGATCCAACACAGTACAATTTTTCACTAGGACTACAACACAAATCTAAATACAGGAGTACATAAATCAAAACTTCACTCTGCTAGAGTATACAACCTCAGTGACATCACTGAGGTTGTATACAGGTGTGTGTTCTGAGTTCATATTCGATAACTTTTCTCATGTCTTCAGCAGAAAGCCTTGTATAATTTCCACCAAACAATAATGACTTTGCAAATAAACAAACATATAATCCACAACTGCTGTTATCCGTTTGTTTTTCAAAAAATGGGCAATAATGACAAATTTCAATTTCAAATTGTAGCTCTATCACATCATTGTGCAGTATTAGGTATTGGGCTATTAAGAATTTTTGTAGTACTGTGAGAATTTGTTTAATTTCCGCTGTGTATGCATCTAAAGAGTCCATGATGCGTGCATGAACCGTTATAGATTTTTCATTTTTACTGAACTTATGCATGTCAAATGATACAATTACCCAATGACATGAGTTTATGTTAAATGGGACAATTACATTATTAAAACACCACCAGTTATTTCTGTTTTTAGGTGGACTAGGAAGGACTTCTATGTCTTTGCAGTAAAGACTCATTAATGTTTGACTCACAAATATACATGGCATTATTAAAGTGTCCTTGTTATTGTCTCTTTGAAGCTGCATGTATGCATCTATTATCCTGTCATTTAACCATTTCCCACCTCTAATCACATCATTTCTATTTTCATTCCATTTCTGACAAAGTGACGTTTTGCTGCCTCTGGGCGACTAAATGGCCAAGACAAATATTTAGCAACATCTATCCAAAACCCATAATCCATCTTGCATGTTTTTTACCTTTAAATGATCTGTGATTAATGGATTTTATTTGATCACTACTGTTGCTAGGTGCACCACCAAACAGTTTTGCTTCCGAAGAGTAAAACTTTTTCTGACCTGCTCTCCTCCTAGTATACCTCCAATCTACACCTTCATCTTCTGCACCTGCTCTCCTCTCCTCCACGCCTTCACCTTCCGCACCTGCTCTGCTCCTCATCTCCATACCTGCTCTCCTCCTCTTCTCCACGCCTTCACCTTCTGCACCTGCTCTCTTCCTCGTGCCCTGCCTTTCCATACCTGTAGCCTTACCTGTCTCTATCACCTGTCTTATCTGTTTCCTTGCCTGAATCTTCACCTTTTCTGCTTTACGCTGCCCTGATATCTGCCCTTTAGGGTAGCAGTGGACTGTGGCATCACCAATGTGATGAACACATCCACCACTCCCAGCCTAAAAAAAGCACAGTGTTATCAGATTCAAAGAAATACAATGCAGAAAAGGAAAAGTATTTATTTATTTTTAAAAAATACAGCAATATCCCATTTATTCATACATTTTTAAAATAAACAGAAAATAAATACTAGGAATAATAAGAATGTTTTTCTAAACATTAACATGAACAGAATATGTTCACAATACATTTATACACACAGACACACTTATATATATATGCACATTCTTGCAACTCAACTACTCAGATCCATCCATCCATCCATCCATTTTCTGCCGCTTGTCCCAAACGGGGTCGCGGGGGAGTGCTGGAGTCCATCCCAGCTCACACAGGGCGAAGGACGGGGGACACACCCTGGACAGCTTGCCAGCCCATCACAGGGAGGAGCGAGACGGGGACGGCACCTTGCGCAAGGGTACCTCAGGGCAACCTGTTGAAAAGGGGTTCGAACCCCCGATCCTCCGATCATACAGCCAAAGTCCTAACCACTAGGCCACCGCTGCCCCTCCACAATAAGTTTTAATTCAAATAAATTTTATTGATGTCTTCTTTTTTTCACTGTACCAAAAAAGGACCAAACCAAGAACTTCAAAACCAAGGGTTGCAGCGATCTGTGACTTTTGCATGCAGTTGAACCCACAGTGAACAGACACTCAAACACTCACATCACACTGATAATAAAAAGAAATTGAGAAAAAAGGGAGATACTTACCAAGGTAATCTCCCTAAACTGGAGCACCTTTCGAGATACCTCTTACCACCTTAGTCCAGTTGTACACGTCCTTCTGAGTCTCTTTCCTGATGGTCCCTGTCACCACCACCTTTGGGGAAAATACCGGACGTGCAGACGCTGGCATTGAGGTGGAAATATGTGTCGGTGGAGCTGACAGATGTAAATAGGCTGCTGTCCAGATGAGTTGTGCCAGGATAGGCATTCCTCCATCATCACTAAGGTGCACGCCTCTGCACCACAGGTCAAGAGCAGTCTCGGGAAAATGCTCACAGATGGACATGTATCTCACTCCTATGGAGACAGGATTGCTGACGCTAGCAGAATTCTCTTTGTTTTAATAGAACATGTCATACAAATACAAGCAACACGTATAGCATGATATTAACATTCAATTTCATGTCATCTTTAAAGAGAAACACCTGAAACAGCACTGACAAACTCACTGTAGGCCAAAAATAATCAGCTTGAACTTCTGTTCAGTAATTAGTGCAACTTGTGCCCAACAGAGTTATTCTGTCAGTCCTCATAAAACACAGTTGATATTTTTATATAACACAACTCAACAAACCAAGTCTCCTAGCAGTGCGATGGTATTCCTGTCTCAGCAGATCCTGGAGGTGACAATCCACCGTGAGTTGGGAAGTCTATCACAATTACCTAAATACAATTCCTTAAGAAAATCTTTTCAAACCTTTTGTATACCTTAGTCCATCGGCTCAACACAGCTTGGATAAGGTTGGCGAAGTCCCTCCCAGACTGCTCAGGGGTGTTGCTCATGGTGATGTTGTTCCCAGGAGCTAAGAGGCACACAAGGTCAGGTGCGTAAGGAGTACTTACACCCTGAACCTCACATCGAAGGACAGAAGCACTTGCCCCTGGAGTGCAGCTGTACCCAAAGGAAAGGCATCCTCCTGGCATGGGCACAAAGCCATCGACAAGGCTTCTCAGATGAGAATCACCCACAACCAGAACAAACTGCAAAAAAAAATTATACACAAACATTATATAAATATATATACATATTATTAATAATAATGATTAGAATAATACCTGACTAGGTCTGATGCTAACACAATTCATTACTGATGTATACATTTGACCCTATTTGCATATGCATTTGACCCTATTTGCCTTTTTGTGTCTGTGTTTAAAACCCTGCAAACTTTTCAATGACGCTTATTTGATATATCTGACACTTGTTTGTATTAAATTGGAGTTAGTAGAATGTACCTGAGTAGGTCTGATGCTGACACAATCCTGTACTGATGTGTAATGCATATACATTTGACCCTATGTGAAATCAGGCCAAATTATCGCCTTTTGATGACTGTGTTTAAAACCCAGCAAACTTTTCAATGACGCTTATTTGATATATCTGACACCTGTTTATACTTTTTTCTTTTTTAGTTCACACTATTATTTTAATGTTATATAATTAGTATTATATAATATATATTATATATATAATTAGTATAAGTATTACGTGATATATATATAATGTAATACTATCACAGGAGTCATTTACATAAGTGGGAATCTATTTACAAAATATATATATATTTTTTTGTTACCAAATCCAGTAAAAGTTATTTAAAATGTATTGAAATCAGTAAAAGAAGAAATGCTTTAGTTTTTCATTGACACAGGTTGTGAATATTAGGTATTGCTGCAGCAGCATTATATATTGAAGGAGACGTTTCACCTTCTTTCCTTGTTGAAACTCAGGAATAGAAGTCTTGTGGAAAAAGCCTGTTCTAGAAGACCGCGGCCACTTCTCCACCTTGTGTCTGAAGCCAGTACCATAGTAATCCATCACTGTAGACTTTATCAGTTAACACAGACTGAATTACATTTGCGACTTCATAATGTGATAAATAATAATAATTATTATAAAAATAGTAATGTGAATATTCTTATATGATTTATATATAATACAAAAGTATAAGGTGGTTTGTACATTAAAAAAATAAAGAAATCTTATCACCAATATTTATATATGAAAATACATCATAACGACAACACTATTTTTACCTTTCAGCAAAATATCGGTGTAATCTCACGGAACCGCAAGCCACCTCGATATCTAAAGCGTAAGCCTCTAAATTTGAAAAATGCATCCTTGGTAACCACGACAACAGAAGCACTTCCGGTTCATTATTCTTGCTAGGTTCACGCTACTTCCCGGGTACCGATGGTTTGTACCGTCTCTTCCGCATCCGATATTTCACGCCAGCTCTACAACAGTAGCGTGAACCTAGCAAGAATAATGAACCGGAAGTACTTCTGTTGTCGTGGTTACCAAGGATGCATTTTTCAAATTTAAAGGCTTACCCCGTCTCCTCTGCTGGAGTTCCCTGGGGACCTCTGGTATTTCGCTGGGCTGTATCGGCTGGTTGCTAAGCGCTAGCAGCTGATCCCGGGTGTAAACAATGAACCCATGGTCTGGTGACTCTGTTGTACTGGGTTTAACAATCCGTATATGATTAAAAGACAGAAAAAAGAGTGCACAAGTTGGTTCAGACTACCATACTTGTGACTGATTAAAAGAAGAAGTGAAAGAAGTAATAAAAAGTAAGGAAAATAGATGAAATAAGTTAAAAGAAGAGAAGGTGGTCAGAGCTCCTGTAACTGGCTACCTTTCACGTGGCACCATCTGAACTAATGCTCTCTAGCTACTGATAATTTTTCATAGTTATTCCCATTTACATTTACGGCATTTAGCAGACGCTCTTATCCAGAGCGACTTCCATGTCCTAATTACAGGGACAGTCCCCCCTGGAGCTATTGAGGGTTAAGGGTCTTGTTCAGGGACCCAGTGGTGGTAGTGCTGGAGGTGGGATTCAAACCTGGGACCTCTTGAGCCATAGGTCCATAGGCAAGCACCCTACCACTAGACCACCACCACCCTAACATAAGGTGTCCCATAAGATGTCATTATTACCCAAACCTGATGCATTATCCAGAAGGTTGTTCAAGGTGTACTAAGTGCTAATTTTATTTAAATACAAAGATATAAACAAGAAAAATTATAAATCTGAGGAAATCAAAGGAGGATGATCAAGGCAACACAGAATTCCTTTTTTTTTTTGAAAGTGACAACCCTTGTCATTGTGAGGTCACAGCACAGCGAACCATAACAAAATTGGACCTCTGCATTTAACTCATGCAAACACCATGCAGTAGTGGGCAGCTATTGAAAGCGCCTGGGGAGCAGTGACGGGGACGGTACCTTGCTCAAGGGTACCTCAGGGCAACCTACTGGTGAGGGAATTGAACCCACAATCTTCCAATCCTGGGCCAACTCCCTAACTACTAGGCCTCTGCTGCCCGCTGTTACTCTTGTTGTACATTATCCTCTGCCTTCTCAAACACCACCAAGGTCTGACTTTCTCATTGTCATCACTGCAATGAAAGTTTATTTTACAGTGCTACAGAAAAATATTCAAGTTCACAAATGCTTCTTTACATGGAGCTCACAGCGATAGACTTTACTCTCATAGGTTTTTGGAACCTGAACAGAGTAATTCCACCCTTACACACACTGCAGTGGTGTGAGGTGCATGTGGCCTGGTGTATCTCTTCATGGTGTTGCAGGGCACACTGGGTCCTGAAGACCTCCTCACATGATGGGCAAGGGAACTGTTCATTTTCATCATGCATTTCTGAATTCTCCTTAACTGAGATTTCCTGCTTTCTGGCCCTCAAATGTGATTCTTCACATTTTTGTTTTTCTTTTCATTAATTAGCTTAGAATCCTTCAAAGGTTTTAAGGTTTGTTTAATTTTAAGTTTAATGCCTTAGCTCTTGAAAAGTGCCCAATGAGTGAGAGTGCAGGAACATCATTCCACAGGGCAAGCATGTCTCACTTTTCTACCTCTGCCTCGTACTCTTTGCATAACGCCTCATCCTTGAAGCCTCCAGCTGGTGTCCTTTTTTCCAGTGTAAGTACAGGTTAGACATCTGAAAGAAAACCCTGTCACATGATTGGCATGGGAAGAAAGTCTCCATCAACCGCTGGTCACAATCAGGCATTATCTTTTTCTTCTTCCAACTGCTTTGGTGAACAAAACATTGATGGCCAGTCAAGCCTTGCACAGTATGGAATCTTTTAGGGCAGTGTCTACAACTAATGGAGCAGTCGTTGGCTCCTGAAGGTGAGGGAGGAAAGGAAGCATAGGTGAGAATGGATGCATAATTAGGAGGAAGGGGAAACACATCTAGAGGATGAGTACATGGTTTAGGGTTTACTGGTGCAGGCTGACATTCTCCAGCCTGTTGTCTGTGGCAATGCTCTTTTTCAATTCAATTCAATTTATTCTTGTATAGCGCCTTTTACAACAAAGTTGCCCCAAGGCACTTTAGATTAATAACAGGTTACAGTAATAGATGTTTAAGATGTTTAAGCCGGACGACTACGGAGGAGAGGAACCAAAAACTCCACTATGTGGAGAAAAAAACCTCTGAGGGTCCAAGGTCAACCGGCTACCCAACCCCCTTGGGTATACTAACAGTACAGAGTTAGTTTGGTTTTAAACTCCAGGATCAGTGAGGAGTCCCAAGTTGCCTCCAGGTACCAATGAGCCGCCAGGGTCCCTTGGCGCATCAGATGCATCACACAGACCAGATGGTAGCTCGGCATTGGACTCTTCTGTGCTTTGGGGGCCTGAGACCTCTGCCAGACATGACGGAAATGAGAAGCCCCACTGTGGCCTCTCTTTATACATTTTGCGGACTGAAGGGCCGTTGAGACTTCTGTGCAATTGCAGAGTTGATTTATGTGCAAACCCCTGGCTACAGTCTTGGCAGTGATGTATGGCTTATGTAGGACATGGTCTCTCTGCTGGTGGCAGGTCAGGCTGTTTAGGTCTGAGAATTCTTGACCACTGTTTTCACAGAAGGAAGAACACAAGTGAAGGAACATTAGAGAGCTTTCTTCTTGTCTATGTTCAACACAAGCCATCAGTTCAACCAGTCTGGATAAGGTGTCAGTGATGGCCTGGTCTATCCTAAAACTTTAAGAAGGCCAGGATTAATTATAATAGGTGAAAACTGTCATGGCTTTTAAAACACTAAATACAGTATTACAGGTTTTGGCCTAATACTGGCATTATATCAAAGTGGTTGGCAATTTTATCTCCGTATGAGGTTGGGAACATGTTGCCCATTAAATGATACAAATTAAGCACAGGTATACAGAAAAGACCCTATGCCATAACTACCAAAATCATGCCAGGTTTAATCCGCAGACTTAGAATCTGCAACTACCATAGAAAAATCTCAAAATATTAATCAGAAAAATAAGTTTTCTTTAAACCTGCTCAAATCTAATATTTAGAGCAATGAAATATACTGAGACTACTTACAGCCATGTTTTGTAAGTTTTGGCGGCTAACTGATTAGTTACCTGTCCTAACCAAGTAATGCACTGACCGCAAACTCACTAAAATGTACAGTTAGCAAAGACACAAAACCTTTAATAAGAACGCGCAAAATAAATGGTTTGATAAACCTGCACACAAAATATGTAGTTCAATGCAGAGACAGTGACAAAATAGAAAATGAATCAAATCAGCAACCTCAACAGTTTAATTTTCGTTTGGAATGTAAGAAAATGCGTTGTCAATGCGTTTCTATATAAAACTTGGACAAGACTTTTAAAAACTACAAGCTCCATAAATCTTTCTTGCAACCATAGACATCGGTGTAAATCTGTCCACATAACTATGGTAACCAAATGGAAAACACATGTGGATAAATTCGTATAATGTTAATATGGATATCAAACAGAAACAATTCTAAAGTTCATTCCGATTCAGGAACTGTGTTTTTAACGATTAAAAGAAGGCTTATTTTGAAATGTATCTTAACGTAACTGTTAGTACCAACCACTGGAGTTAAGTTGGCAGTGGGTTCAACATTCGCCAGATATTCGCTCACCTTTTCCTTATTTACTGAACTACAATAAGCCAGAAACAAGCGACTCTCACATTCACAAGTTCGAGAATTTTGTGAAATTCAGTACACATCTTAATTATTCAAACAACACCTTTCATTAAATGTAAATATATGAAATGTTGTGAAAGTGTGTGATTTTCTAAATAAAAGTCACAGAAGAATGCAATTTTACATGCTTCATATCCATTATTTTGTGAATAGGTGGCATATAGCTGGCTTAATGTGTTATGGTGGCCTATATGGCATGTATGTACAAAATAATGGATATAAGGTATATAAACTGATTTCACAAATTATGTGTGGGTTTCACAAGCGTCTGAATGCATGAAAGGTAGAGTTCTAGTCATGTTCTTTTAGAAAAAGTCAAGCCAGCTATATGCCACCTATTTACAAAATAATGTATATGAAGCATGTAAAATTGCTTCTTCTGTGACTTTTGTTAGGAAAATCACAAGCTTTATAGAAGCAGCGGTAGTGTTTCATATTTTCACATTTAATTAAAGGTGTTGTTTGAATAATTAAAGTGTTTACTGGATTTCAGAAAACATCTCGAATTTGTGAATGTGAGAGTCGCTTGTTTCTGGCTTATTGTAGTTCAGTAAATAAGGAAAATATGAGCGAATGTTGAACCCAATGGCAACTTTGCTCCAACATCGCTTCTTATTGAAGCGATATATATATATATATATATATAGAGAGAGAGAGAGAGAGAGCATTGAAATATATATTATTTTGTGACTAGAGATTCGTCCTTCAGTTCACTTGCTTTCAGATTTGACCTCCAGTTCACTTGGTGGCAGCGTTGACCATGACGAGGCTTAAAGAGAGACCAAAGCAGAACCGAACTCGCGCTACAGATTCACATTTCGAGGTTTGTCCGTTTACTCGAATAGTTCCCGAGAAAAGTGGTCAGTAAATTTTAATTAGCTGATTCAATCGTTCTCTGCATGCCTTTAATTTGTATAGGCAAACAGACACCGTGACGGCAATCTCAACGCTGTTGTTTGACTGGGTGACATTTTCTACTAATGTGCATCATTTTATGAGTGAAAAACTGTCTTAAATCCTCGAGATACCTATCTGTTCTCAATTGATTTAATGGCATTTGCCGGCGGCTCCCGGTTTATGCCCATGGGTGTGCGGACATTAAGTGAGTTCTTTGAAATAGCCATTTTTCGCCCTGGTCGTACTGGCAGTGCAGAGAGACGTACAGACAAGGTAACGAGGAGCCCCATCAGGTAAGACGAAAGACGTTGTGCTTTCGGTTTTCTAAAAACACTTGGCTCACTATTGTTCTTAAATCTTAAAATAACAGCAACATGGTGATATGGTGGAAAAATTAAGTCACAGTATGTCTTTGCTGTTCTGAACATAATGTAATATGTTGTAATCTATGTTTATTTATTGCTGTGTAGTAATGCGGAATGGTTATGCTTTAATTATAACTTTGTGGCATCACTGCTGCTTTTGGCACAAAGGCCTTCTGGAAATGTACACTAAACCCAACCCTTTGATTACTGAAGGTGTGAGATGTAATATTACGAGAGCTCTTTCTTGCTTACTTTAATATTAACACAAAAATATAATTAAACACCATACATCATGCAACCATTTTCAATCTTTTTCTCACAGGCACTTGTCTTCATGTGGAATCTTAATGACTCGGTCTCCCAAAATGTTCTGCTTCCCAGAAGTGGAGCTGACTCCCACTCATCACAAAAGAAGTTTAATTAGTCTCAGCAATAAGAGAAAAGAATACTCAGAGAGGAGGATAATGGGGTAAGCATGAAGAATTTTCTGGTGTATATAAATTATATTTATTATTTTACATTTTTTTTTATAGAAATAAATTGTTTTTAAAAATTTCCCCCATAAGCCACTTTTATGATGAAGAAAAGAGGAGCTTAATATTTAGTAGCCTTGGCACTTTAGGGATAAATGAGAAAAACACAGTGGTTTCATTCTGCACTTAAAAAATTGAATTTTTCTCTTTTAAAGATAATTGATTTTTTTTTTTTTTTAATATTACTCTGCTTTGTTTAGGGTGATTATGTGAAACAGCCTAATGGTTGTCTTTCACTGTTTCATTGTTGAATTCTGAACTTTGTTAAAGGATAAAATAGTTTCAAATTAAAGCTCTGTCACCACATTTTTAAAAAGTTCCAGAAAGCATTTGTTGCAAGACGCTTTTTGTAGAGGTGATATTTTATTTTTAAAAGGTTTTTATGCATCTCTTTTGCCAGAAAATGATTTTTCAAAAATTGTTCTTTGGGGAACATAATAAGTCTTTGTGGGGCCATTTTGAAAAGATTGATTCCAAGCCCTGGGTCTAAAGGCCCCTGCTGCTCTGCACTGTACATTTGAGATCCAACCTGATCAAATTTATTAGCTAATAAATAAGATGGTTCTTGATTGGAGCAGGTGAAACAAGAAAATGTTGGGACTCCTGCAAGACAGAGATGGGGAACCATCTTAGTGTGTCATACAAAGTAATCAGTATTCTACATGGCAAACAAACAATTAAAGTAGAGCTCTGGTGAGTGCTTTTCATTTGTGTTGTAGTGTTGTCCTTTAATGATAACATTCAGAGTCCATTCAGAGTGGATGTTTTCTTGTTCTCATCATTTCATCTTAGGTACTCAATGCAAGAGATGTATGATGTCGTAGCCAATGTGGATGATTACAAATACTTTGTGCCTTGGTGCAAAAAGTCCCAAACCATCATGAGGAGATCTGGTCATGCCAAAGCAGAGCTTGAAGTTGGCTTCCCCCCTGTAATCGAGCGATACACTTCTATGATCAGCCATGTTCGACCGCACCTTGTCAAAGTAAGTGCCATTTTCAGAATCGGTGAACAGAAACATTTAGCAAATAAAATGATGGCTGAAAAATGTGACATTCCTATCCTCCTGCACATGTCTGTGGAGAACAAAAATAAAAACCCTTCTCCTGTTGAATAAGTGAGGCACAGCATAACACATGTTCAGTTCAACTACAAAAGCCCCATATGCTGGTCAAAAACAAAAGAATGAGGACCCTCCCATATCCTCCAGTTTGGGAATGTTTCTATTTAACTACGTTGGTAGTGGGCAAAGATGTTTCAGACTTTGTGTAATGAGTGTAGCTGCTGTACTGGGCATTATTATTATTGAAATTATTAACAAAACAGTATTCTCCATCCATTTTCTGCCGCTTGTCCCAAACGGGGTCGCGGGGGGGTTCTGGTGTCCAACCCAGCGCACACAGGGCGAGGACGGGGGACGCCCCCTGGACAGGTCGCCAGCCCATCGCAGGGAGAAGCGGGACGGGGACGGCACCTTGCTCAAGGGTACCCCAGGGCAAGCTATTGGGAAGGGGCTCGAACCCCCGATAAAACAGTATTATCGTCAAACTCAACTGAATTACTGGTCAAATAACTTTTAATTTTCAATGACGTGTGTTTGTCTCAGCACTACTTCTACCTTTATAACTACAAAGACACAGTGATCTTGCAGGGCAGTGGTGACCTTATGGTTAGGGAATTGTCCCCAGGACCAGTAGGTTGCCCTGAGGTTCCCTTGAGCAAGGTACCGTCCCCATCACTGCTCCCTGGGCACTTTAAATAGCTGCATGGTGTAAATAGGTAAAAAGCAGAAGCTGAATTTTGTTGTCTCACTGTGTGTTGTGCTGTGTTTCACAAAGACAAAATGGTCACTAACTTCTCTTCATTGCCCTTGTGGAGAGCCTTCAACTAGCTAAATATGAATGAAGTGTTAAACAGATTTGGCTCCTCTCATCCAAAAAGTTTCTTATTCACAAACATTTTTCTTAGTATTTGTCCATTAAAAGAGAATTATATATTGTAATATATACATTTTATTCTATGCATCAATCCAAAAAGTTGTTTTAAATAAATTTTCTTTTGTGTGTTTAAATGTTAGGCAGTGTGTACTGATGGCAAACTCTTTAATCACCTCGAAACAATATGGCGTTTCAGTCCTGGTATTCCTGGTTACCCTCGTACTTGCACAGTAGATTTCTCAGTGAGTAATGTACTTCAAATATACAGTAAATCCTTGCTGAGTTTCTAATTTCACATCTGTAATATATTGTCTTTTTCCTTTTGCTCCCTCTTTATTCTGGTTAAAAATGTCCTTTCTCCCAGATTTCATTCGAGTTTCGTTCGCTGCTCCACTCCCAGCTGGCAACAATGTTTTTTGACGAGGTAGTAAAACAGATGGTAGCTGCATTTGAGCACAGAGCAAACAGACTATATGGACCTGAGACACATATTCCACGTGAACTTATGTTTCATGAGATCAATCAAATGTGAGATAAAGCCTTTATGAATTGTACCTGGAATTCTCTATAGAATCTCACATCAAACATCACAAATATCTGGTCTAATCAGCTTACCTAAAAAATGGTAGCTGTGTTCATTGCACTGGAACCGCATTACCGCTACCTCACTCTGCAACTAATTTTTTCTTTTTTTCCTGAAGAACAAGACTTTTGTGTTCATTCTCCCGCACATCACACACTCACATCACAACAAAAAAACTAACTGGTCTAAAAACATTTTTTACTTGTAGTAAATGCGAAAATACTGCACATAGGCTTTTGAAAGACTGTACTTCTAAACTTCTGCAAAATGAAGGATCGTTATATTGTCTGTATTTTGTCTTGGTGAGGTTGTGGCCTTTAGTTAATTTATGATGCAGTTTCATGAGGGTTTTTTTTTTTTTAACTTTAGGGCAAAATTAAATAAACTCTTAAGACATTTACTGTTTTTTATGAACATATTTGATTAAATAGTCAACTGAGAATAACCTAACTCTTTAATCTTATTCAGCATGCAACAGGGTGATCATAAACAGCCATTATGGGAATCCTTGTTTTTAAAATGCAGTAAAATTGCACTTAAAATAGAGATCCTAAAATGGAAAAAAAATTTCAGCACTATAGTCCTGCAAGGCCTAAATAAATTACACTTTCAGAATACAATAAATAAGTAATTAAAACTTCTAGGTCAACTGTACACATCTGTGGACATCTGCAGATTTGATTCTGTCATGAATATTAAGCATTTAACTAAAACTCAGAGCTTATGAGAGGGGAAGGTGAGCTTTTATGAATGTCATCTTATTTTGATTGCAACTGACAGTACAAGTAACAAGCTCTGTGTATACACATTCAGGCATTTCACAAGCATTTTTCTTTGTATTATGTATTTTTGGGCAGACCAATTTTTAGTATTTACCTTAAGATTTGACTGTAATAGTTAAATGTGTATTTTGTGGAAATTTATCTTGCATTTGGCAAGCTGAATTTTTTAATCACAGGGTTTAAGCATCCAGTGTTTGTACCTTTGCAGTATTATTAATATTGTTAGCCTGAAAACTAAACATTTCTAAACTAAATTACTGATACTACTGTTATATAGTTAAATAGCATGTCCAAATTAAATGTATTCGTTGCAATAATTATGCATGATTGCTAAAATATTTTGCTGTAGTATAGCCGAGGAAGCGCTGTGCAGCAGACTGAAGTTATACACTAAAAGCACTGAAATGCTTGAAAGGAAGGCCTGACAGCAGTCAGCATCACACTTAGTCATTTAGTTTCATGCCCTCATAACTTTAGAAAAATCAGCAACCTAATTAAAAATATTTTTTTTATTTAAAAGTAATTTGTGACTTTTTCATGAAGCTGACCCAAGCAGGGTTTCCTAAAATCATCTTAATGTAAATGTTTTAATAAGTACTTATTAATAAGTACTTTTCTGTGTATTGTTATTTATATATAGTACTGTGAAAAAGTTTATGCTGTAAACAAAGAATGCTTTCAGAAATAATGATTGTTTGCATTTTGTACATTGATAAAAATAAAGTGAATCAACAAAAGAAAAATCTAAATGAAATCAGTATTTGGTGTTACGACCTTTCGCCTTCAAACCAGCATCAAATCTTATGGCCCCCACAGAGCCCTGATCTCATCATCATCAAGAGTGTCTGGGATTACATGAAGAGACAGAAGGATGTGAGGAAGCCTACATCCACAGAAGATCTGTGGTTAGTTCTCCAAGATGTTTGGAACAACCTACCAGCCGAGTTCCTTCAAAAAGGAACTTCCTTGTGTGCAAGTGTACTTAGAGGAATTGATGCTGTTTTGAAGGCAAAGGTTGGTCACACCAAATATAGATTTGATTTAGATTTCTCTTTTGTTCATTCACTGCATTTTGTTGATTGATGAAAATAAATGATTAACACTTCCATTTTTGAAAGCATTCTTTGCTTACAGCATTTTTTTCCACACCTGCCTAAAACTTTTGCACAGTACTATAATATATATAGGTTTCTGCTTTGGTTATGGGATACTTTTACAACTGCATCATTCAGTTGTTTGTTATTTAATCAAGTTCCAAACTTTATTTATGAATAAAAGTTGATGGTGGGCCTAAACCTCTGGCCTGTGATACAGGTAATATGCTGGTGGGTAGTCTGTCGGTGTCTTTTGGATGAGAGATTTTTGGAGTCAGAAACAATTTAACGTTAAATTGGGGGAATCGTGTGTCTTTCCTGTTTGAATTGCTGAGGTTTTTTTCCTACTGAGATAAATTGGGAATATTCAAAAGCGCTTTCTATATTCGTTATTCAGATATAGTGCCTGACTTATTTTTTTCTTTATCGTTACCTTATTTTTAGGTGTTATGTGCTGGCATATGATGATATTTAGTTTGATAAATTTGCCTTGTTTTAACATAAAATTACTAAAAATGCCATAAGCTAACAAAATTTGCAGGTTGAGTCCAATTCAAACGTTAATAACCCCAAATGTTGTTGAGCAGGATTCATAAGTTCATTAACCTTTGCAAATTATCCTGGGAATGTGTCTGCTAAGTAATGTAAATGATAATTCACATTTATTTATGATTACATAAGTTTTTGGGTAAATTACAGTATCTCACAAGTGAGTACATCCCTCACATTTTTGTAAATATTTTATCATGGGACAATACTGAAGATATGACACTTTGATGCAATGCTTGTAGAACAGTGTAAATTTGCTGTCCCCTCAAAATAGCTCAACACACAACCATTAACGTCTAAAGCACTGGCAACAAAAGTGAGTACACCCAAGTGAAAAATGTCCATATTGTGCCCAATTAGCCATTTTCCCTCCCTGGTGACTCGTGGAGGAGCGCAAGGTCTCTAACATCCATCAGCTCCCTGATGTCATCATGGAGGAGTGGAAGAGGATTCTAGTGGCAAGCAGTGAAGCTCCATTCCCAAGAGAGTTAATGCAAGTGCTGGAAAATAATGGTGGCCACACAAAATATCGACACTTTAGGCACAATGTGGACATTTTTCACTCAGGGATGTACTCACTTTTGTTGCCAGTGGTTTAGACATTAATGGCTATGAGTGGCACCATTTTGAGGGCAAAGCACATTTAGTTATACAAGTTGTACACTGACTACCTTACATTGTATCAAAGTGTCATATCTTCAGTGTTGTCCCATGAAAAGGAAATATTTACAAGAAATGAGTGTACTCACTTGAGCTACTGTATTTGTCAATGTATTTTGATACTCTTAAATTGTCCAACCTGTACAAGATCACCCACAGATTCATTCAAGGAAGGAAAAAAAAAAAAACTTAGTAGTGGAAAGAAACAAAGACATTTTGTTATAAACATTTATTGATTTTCCTTTTTCCTCAAGTTTTCCCATTTTTGTTCAAATAAGCATTTCTTTTCCATTCAACCAACTTCACCCCATTCACCAGTTCCCATACCTTCTCAGGTCATCTTGACTTCAACCAATTCACATTTACTGCTGATTCTTATTTCTCAGTATTTGAAATAACCCGCCAAGACTGTGGCTGGAGCACATAAAGATGTACAAGTAAAAAGTATCAAGTACTGTATCATGTACACAAGACTGCTTACATCTTGTGAAATAGCCAGAAGCAAAATGGAAATGATGAGGAGTGTTTATGGACCTGTCAGCAGACAGTGACTCGCTACAATATTCAAACCAGTGCTCTAAGGGCAAGCAAGAAACAAAGCAGGACCAGCCTGTGCTGAACCCAGGCCAAAAAAAAAATAAAATAAAATAAACCAACCTATTTACAAGAGGAAAATTGAACCGATATTAAAAGGGTATAGCCTTATAAAATGAGGTTTAAAGAGTGATTACAGCCTACTCAAAGGTGACTAGAAATTAGACACCCATATCTTGATCTAGTGAAATAATTAGAAGTAGAGCTCATACATTTAATCTAAATATTTACAAAACATAAATAAAATCACAAATTATGTACTCACAAAATTAGCGATTTTTTTTGTACAAGAACTCAAAACTCTACATATAAGACACCAAAACCAAAAGGGGAGTGGGGTTGGGGACTCCAGCCAAACATCGAGAAACCAAAACTAGCAAGTGCTTATTTTGGAGTAGCAGGTAACTGAAGCGCTTTCGCATTAACAGACATAACAAAAAAAAAAAAATAATAATAATAATAATTCACACCTCACACGATCTGGGTCCCAAACACTGGCTGCTTAGACTGAGGTTTCAGCTTGCACTTAAAAGTTGACACTTATGCAAATGGTAATAACCGAAACGGTAATCTATACTTCAAAGCTATTGGTACCATTACACTCCGTTGCATTTAGCTTCCCTTCTGAAACATCCATTAGCAAAGGAGAGGAGAAAAATAGACACAAAATTTAAATACAGGTTATTTCAAAGCCAGAGATTTTCTACAATTGCATGATTGGTTGAAGTCATTGGGTAATAAAAGAATATAAAGCGACAATACTCTTAACAGATCTGCATGCTTTCCAGCCTGAATTTCCAGCCCAGTTGTCATTAACTTGTATTTGGGGAAAACCTGTGTCATCTGGAGTGTTCACAGAGGCAGAAAGATTTAGCTAAAAATATTGGAGAAAAGATGTTTGTTCAAACTAAGAAGGTCTAGTCAGTTTCATGGGGAAATTTCTATACAGCGGAGACTTGTATGTATGCATGTGTGTGTGTATATACACAAACAGTACTGTGCAAAAGTTCTAGGCAGGTGTGGAAAAAATCCTGTAAACAAAGAATGCTTTCAGAAATATGACTATTTTTATCAATTTACAAAATGCAAAGTGAGCGAACGAAAGGAAAATCTAAATCAAATTAAAATTTGGTGTTACTACCTTTTGCCTTCAAACCAGCATCAATTACTATGGCCCCCCACAGAGCCCTGATCTCAACATCAAGTGTGTCTGGGATTACAAGAAGAGATAGAAGGATGTGAGGAAGCCTATATCCACAGAGGATCTGTGGTTAGTTCTCCAAGATGGTTGGTAGGTTGTTCCAAACAGGTTCCTTCAAAAACTGTGTGCAATTCTACTTAGAAGAATTGATGCAGTTTTGAAGGCAAAGGGTGGTCACACCAAATATTGATTTGATTTAGATTTCCATTTTTGAAAGCATTCTTTGTTTACAGCATTCTCCCCCCCCCCCTTTGCACAGTACTGTATATATGTATTTTTTTAAATTAAAATTCTTAAAGCAAAAACACTAAACTGACTGCAACAAATTTGTGGAAAACAGAGTGCCTGTTTATTCAAATAAAGGCCTATTTTTTTTTTTTTTTATATACACAAACCAGAAGCTCTTCATAGTATATAGCTTATGCTGAAAAATGTCCATCTGCTAAACTCCTGCCTTCACGTTTGCTAGTGGTTAATCCACTAAAGATACTGGTATGCTTAAAACTAAAAATGCCAGTACATCAATAATGGTGTGGGAAGCATAAGCACAAAAGGTCAGTGACTAGCATTTTTAAATCTGGAATTTGTCAATGTTTTAAGAATTAGGAATTCTAGGCCAGAAGGTATGTATTTTGGTTTTCTAAAATGAAAATAAACAATAATTGTACTGAATACCAAAGGCCCTTTTTTAATGTGAAATTTAAAAGTGTACTGTCTCTTTGAATCCCATGGCCTGGGGCTTATTTCTAATATCTTAGCACCTCCTCTGATCCTGTTGCCTGGCCTGGTTTCTCTAACCTGACTTGGCCCCCACAAGGGCCATAAGTCCATCTGTACTCATGGACTTGGGACGTTCCAGTGGAAATCCTAGTGCTCTGCTCCACACCAACTGAGCCAGTACACCCAGGGCCCGGGACACGCCAAACAGCACCGTGTAGTAGTTCATTTCAGTCATTCCATAGTACTGGGTGGGGGAAATATGATGAAAGATGATTATTCAATGTTATTCCTGCTTTCCCCTGAAGAACTGTACCACCAACACTACTAGTACCATCTTTCAATATAAATTCTACACAGACCCAAAGATCTTAAGGACTTGTGGGTAGTCTCTTACCTGCAGCAACACACCACTGTGGGCATCAACATTGGGCCAGGGGTTCTTGGCTTTGCCCTGCTCCAGCAGCACATTGGGCACAATCTTGTACAGCTGAGACACCAGCTTGAACATGGGGTCATTAGGAAGGTGCTTAAGAGCAAACTCACGCTGGCATGTGTAGCGAGGATCTGTTTTCCTCAACACAGCATGTCCATAGCCAGGAACCACCTGGGTCACAAATGGGAAAGCATGAGAAGCTAAATGCTAATGGTTGGTTATAGATTTTCTTCATAAAAGTACAAGAAGTGATGCTATTGTATTTGTGACATTTTTGTTCTCACCCTGCCAGATTTCAGTGTGTTCCAGATGTAATCTCTCATCTTTTCATCAGCCACTTCGCCACCCAGCTCTTTTTGCAAAGCTGTCAGCCACACTAGCACCTCCTATTTGACAAAGGAAGAACTGCATTAGAAGGAAAGATTAAATTGTTTCTTTCCCCGCAAAAGTCTATTGATTTTAATATTGTTTACATACTAAATGTTTGTACCTGGTTAGCGAGTCCGTGCAACGGTCCAGCTAGGCCATTCATGGCTGCACTGAAGGACAGGTAGGGGTCAGAAAGGGCACTGCCCACCAAGTGGCTGGTGTGGGCACTTACATTACCACCCTCATGGTCACTGAACCAGACAGAAAAATGCAAACATTTTACACTGAATCAGTACCATCTATCTTTTTTTTTTTTTTTTTTTTAACATACACACACACATGGAAACTATTCCTTGAATATGTGAAATATTTAAACAAAAACACAGTTCAAGGAACTGCCATCATTGCATCATGAAAGCAATGCACCCTTAGGCTGTACACCCAGACTACATTTTTAGCTTTTTTTTTTTTATTTATTAACCTTTCAACTCTGTGGAAAGAAGGTGATCTTAGTTGCATTATAGCAATAATGCATTATAGCATTTTGGTAACAGTTACTATATAACTACACATCAAGCAAAGGCCTTTTGCAATGCATTTTCTCCAGGTGCAGGCCAAACTCAAGTGCCAATACTAAAATTTTTTATTTACTTTTTATCATGTACCAAACTATGTTTGTGAATATATTGTGCAACCAATAACAAAAACCTAAGAAGAAACTACCTGTGGATGGTGAGATACAGCCTCATGAGCTCAGTGAACTGAGGGTCATTGTAACCCAGCATGTTAGTGAAATTGTGGGACCAATCCAAGTTTGAGTCAATGGCTCCGATACTGCTGCCCTCCCGATACAAGTTCCGGTAGATCTTTGCAGCCACACAGGGAAGCTTGGCAATTAAGTCCATTGAGTCCTCATACACAAACTAAACCAAGAAGGATGCAGTAAGGAACTGATTTAATAAAGATTTAATGAGAAGTCTGTTTGCAGGTTATTTTGATTTACTTTCCATTAAATCTATTAAATTCATTACCTCCCAATATTTGCTCTTGTGGACTCCCTCAGAATAGGCTCGGGCAAAGCTACTTTCACTGTTTAGGGCTGTGATGGCAGCGCTAAACTGGGACATGGGGTGCAGATTAGTGGGAAAGTTATCCAGCATGGTCACCACATGAGAGGGGAGAGCTGCCCGCTTAGCCCATTCCTTTGACAGCCAATTCACCTGTGTGGACAAAAATACAGGATTAGGACTTTTGATGGATATTGTCAGGAGTCTTCTGATACAAGTACACTTAAAACTGCTTACCAGTTAATAGGTCTGCTGTTGTCCTTTATCAAGGTGTTTCCACATAATAAGTACATGAGTAGAATTTATAGTTTTGTGAAAGCTATAAATGGAGTTTAGCCAAATGAGTATATCCAGATACACTATAGACATGCAAGTTATAAACAGCCTCTTATGGTTTTCCTTTTAAGCAGACCTCCCTTGCTTGAGTTTTATAAATTGAAATAGTATGAAATTTTTTTTTACTGAAGAGTATGTCTCATTAACAAAGTGATAGAGATATGTACTACAGTGTAGAGTTAACATGAGAAAAGTTATGTTTTTTTTTTTCTATCAGAACTAACATTTTTGTGCAAACTGTGCTGGAAAATCATTCTTACTGAGTATGGGAATACAATATTTACTTATTTAATCAACTTCACTGCTTCCATGCATTAAGTAATTATAGATATGGTATGACCACATGTTGCATAAAGTGAAGAAACAGCCCTCAGTCAGTTTAAAATAGAGACAGACTATTACACACTATGGCTGAGGAATTGATTCTTCCCATAGCTATTGATGTAGGATATGGTTTCAGCTATGATTGATGAAGCAACAGCTAGTTAGCTAAAGATTGGTCAAAAAAACATAACTGCAAAAGTCTGGTTTTGATGTTTGTGTGTGTTGCGCGGAGGGATTCTTTTTTTTTTATTTTGGTTTTATCATCCAGATACTTGACACCGTAATTCCAGTTTGTGTAAAGCTGAAAATCATGAGATCCTATACAAGAAACTTTTACTAATCACTCACCTGTTCCTCATTGGGAACTTGGCCTGTGATCAGTAGCCAAAAGAGTCCTTCAGGCAGCGGTTCATCACCACCTGCAGCTTTTGGTAACAACTGCTGACATTCTGGAATGCTGTAGCCACGAAAACGGATGCCCTAAAGACAGGTAAATGTAAAGGTTCAGTGCATATAGATCTGTGGTTCATAGATCCAAATTACATCAAGAGCTATGCTTCATAAAGATTTAGGAACATTTTTATCAGTCTGTAAAATCTATGACATATAACTTACCTCATCAGGGTCTAGCACAGAGGTCTCATAAACTAGGCCTTTCATGCCCCTCATTCCTCCATAGACCTGTTCAACATATATTCTCATTTTAATAACAGTTACATAAAATCCCCTTACCTATATCAACATGCAAAGAGAGTCTACAGCTCAAAATGCAAACATGAATACAATTTTACTTCAGCATGTGTTTAATAGAAAATAAAACACCACATCAAAGATGTCTTTAGCCTATAAAGTATAATGAAGTTAAATCTTATTATAGTTTGTGTACTTGTGTACCCTGCCCAGCTTTAGCCAAAGGAATATTAGACAGGTCCAGTTACACTACTACTAAAATCTTTGAACAAAATAATGGCAAGGTTGAAAATGTTTATACAGGCTTAAAAACTGTAAAAAGTAATTCATTTTAGCAATCTAAAGCTACATTAATTTAAAACCCATCAAAAAGCCAGTGTTTAAACTTCAAAACATTCAAATAGATTCTCACCATATCCACAGTGATTTGTCCAATGTTGGTTTTTCCATATTGCTGCTTGAAGTTCTTGACCCTGTTCTGTTCTTTGGGGACAAGCTCTGCCAGCACATCTTTCAAATTCTGCAAAGATCAAAAAGGTCAAACATATATTCAGGGTACAACAATAAATAGCTTTTTTGCTTCTGGAGCAAAACCTGTTGATGAATTAAGTAAAGAATTTCACAATGAATTCACTTATGTTGACAATGATGGAGTTTGAGGGTGAAAAAAAAACTAAATAATCAATGTCAGTAGTTTGATTATTGAAGTCACGTGACAAAGGGAAAAAGAGGTTGGCTTGAAACTTGATAACAGCAAAAAACCTTCACATCTTGGGCGAAGTGACAATACACAGCTGGAAGAAGAAAACAGTTCAGTAAAGTGTACAAGTATAAGGATACTTACTGTAGATGTACTGGCATTTCTTGCAGCCACAAATAGACATGCTGCATTCTGTAGAACAAAAACAAAAAGTAAGAAACATTTTCAGACTATGTATAATTGCTCCAAAACTAGTGTGCACACAACACTATACTATTTTGCAGAATTGTAGAAAATAGAAGCTGCATGTTAGAAGCAGTTCTTCAGAGAAACCCTATAATCCCCAATATAGCATAAATACAAGACATGCCGTTCAAAAACGAAATAGGTCTAAGACTATTATGAAATCCTAGGGATTGGGATAGTTGCACTTCAGGTCCCTACCCATAAATCACTGCCAGTTGCCTTTTAATCTTATACTAGAGATTAGATGTCATCCGAGCATGATGCCATTCAGGCAGGAACAATCTACCTGATTTGGGGAAGAGAAGAATGGAAGAGAGAAGAAAAAAAGTCTAGCCTTTTTTTTTTTTATAGAATATTGTCCTCTTGTTTCTGAAAGCTCTATGCATTTCACTATTTTCCCCCCTGCTCCCTACATATCTGATTTAAAGATACCAGCTCATTTAGTACCCTTTACTGGATTGAAGTGGGCATGTTTTACTGTCATACTGATATAATTTTGCACTGCCTCAACATAATACAAAGACTATCTGTGTAACATATTCTATAATCAGTCCAGGATCATTGAATCACTGTATAAATGTGCAAAAATGTATTCGGTTTATTCAAATTTGTTCAGAAAGAACTGCATGAGGGAGCATGCACTGTAAATAGTGAAGGCAGGCAAGTTACCACGTTCTTGACCACAGTCCAATAAACTTTCAGCAGTGGCGGTGAAACCCTACACCCAAGACCCAGCACCCACCATGCAGTTTGGAAGATGAACATGAACAGCCCTGAAAATAAGTTGCTGTTTGGTACCATAAAACTATGCCTGCATAGGCACCAAGTCATTGCCCCATTTAGAGAAAAGAAATTGAGTAACCCAGTAAGACAGCAGATTTCTCCTGCTTAGACCTGTTTTAAATAAGTGACATTCTATGACATAGATAATACCCATGTAATTCCACTACTTTCAAATGACCTGCACTTTATTACTAAAAATAAATCTTCCCTTTGTTTTGGAGATTGCAAAAGATGCCTAGCAGCTCCTGTTGACCTGCCTTAGTAGTGAAACCTGCCTTTATTGAAACTGTAGAGCTGTTTCATTACTGCAGGTTAACTAAAGCACTAAAAACCATAAACTCCCTTACTTTACAATAGCTCTTCATAGATGTTTCTATAGTTATAGACTATAGTATAGACTAAAACTATAGTTTTAACAGAATCCCAAGAGTATAAAACCATTGCAGCATAATTTTATATAGTAACCTTGAAAAACAAATAAAAAAAATAATAATAAAAAGTGTGACTTGGAGAAGAGGCTATGAGCTGGCAGGTGTCACCTACAAGTCTGAGAACATGAGGACACTTTCTTACAAAGAACCATTTTTGTTTTGGGGAAAAATTGGGAAGTATAAAAATCCAACCTGAAACCACTGAGCTGAATTAAAAGCATTAATTCATCATGAATTCAGCAGGAATATAAATAAAAATGCAACCAGTGTCATATCAAAACAAAGGACAGTTAGACACCCATATTATATAGGTCAACTAAATTTGGAAAAGGACATTTCCCTTTAGTCAAAGGTTTCATTTCATTACTTTTTTTGGTAAGAAAATTTTTTTTTAAATTACAAAGTGGGCAAAATTAAAACCTATGATACACATTTAAAAGAACACCATGATGGCTTTTTCAGAGCACAAATTTTATCTGGGTAGGTTTTTTTTAAGGGGTTTTCTGTAATCACTGTCAGCATTTGGTTTTAAGCTCATGATTTCTTCCACTATAATTCCTGCAGTAACCCTAAAAACTATAAAAAAAAATAAATAATCATGTCCAAACCTAAGTAGACAGGATGTGCATAAAATAAAAATATATTAAAAAAAACCAAAAACAAAACAAAAAACACCACATGTGCACAAAATTCAAAGTTTACATGATCTACTGAATTGTGAACACGTTATGTAACAGTTGTTTAAAAAAAAAAAAAATAATAATAATGCAGTATTCATGCCACAGAGACATAATGCAGCTTAATCATACGGTACAAAGTTCAATTAAGAAAGGAAAGGACAAGGACATATTCATCATGATACTTTAAACAGCTATTCATCTAACCATGCCACAGGCAGGAAGCAGGATAAGCTATGGTTAAGAGCTATGACCTCCATAGGTCACAAGTGCCCTTTACTCCGTGGGGGAGGGGGACGACGACAACAACGGCGACGACGACTTCAGCGTTCTCTTTTACACCCCCACCAATTTACGTATGCACAATCGTTTTAATTTAAATCCTTTTCATGTGAACACTTAAAACAATTATGGGCATTAGTCACATCATAAAGACGGTTAACAAAGCAGCACTGATAGCAGGTTCGTACAGTTATGGACAGGCCTTCCATTTATAAGGTTAGTTGAAAATGAAAAGCATAATCAAAAAGCTTAACACCAGATAAATTGTACTGTATACTAAAACTGGATTAGGTAGTTCATTAACAATTTACTTTAGATATATGAAACATTTTCAGGACCACATGTTTAATACCGTTTTTGTTTCTTTTACCCCTCTCTTGTACTCATCCAAAAGGTGAAGACAATCAATCCCACACCAATATGTACTTAAACTACAGGTACGAGTTTAAGCACTCTGAATAAGGTCGGATCTCCACATTTTGTCCAAATATAGGACCTTTAGGTAAGCACATTGTGGTCTGTAGTTGGACTAAAGTGAAAATCGATTCATTGGTTGGCAATAAGCCGTAGAAAGGGAGTACTGAAAAGGAAAAACAGAAGGCCGTATCAGCTGCTCTGGACTACTATACGCAAGGAGGTAAAGAACATGTAAAAGGTAAAGAAGAAAATAGAGAAATACACCTGGTGCAGCCTTAACTGAATGTTTGAATGTTCAGCTAACAGTATATCAATGACAGGAATCATTTGCTATCTCTCAGCACTAGAAGTTTCAGAACTCCTTGCGTTTGCACAGTAAAACCTAAAAGACTGCGGAATAAATTATCCGTTAGCACTGTTAACGAACAAGCTAACTGCTTTGTTTGTGCTATCTAGCAGCAAACACTCGCCGTTGAAAATATTAAGTGAAAGAATCGAGAATTAGTATCTCTGTACGGTAACGAAACACGTTAACAACCAGGTGACGAGCGGTAGCTTTAATTACTTTTGAACCGCTACGGGAAACCAAGCGTAAGCCCAACCAAGAGAGTCGCCCTCACTTCAACCGTAGCATCTAAACGCTAACGCTAACCGGCTAGCTGCGAAAGCCTTACAACAGTGACAGTTCAGATACTCTCCAATTTGATGAGCTGTTATATCGGGTTACTCGTACGTTAAACTATTTCCTTTGTAGTTACACAAAAGTAATGCTATTAAACGACAATGGGACTTTAGGATTATATTTAAGAAAACTATGGACGAAACTCTTAGCAGGCTAAGCAGGTCAGACACTGAACAGACATCTAAGCTGGCTGTCCTTTTTTGTGAATAAGGTGACGAATCCTACCTTCGAGCTAAGGAGCCTCGGGGCTAGCCTGCTGATAGTAAGGAAGGACATGATGTTTGTTTATAAATATAAGTAGTGGGTAGTAATTGATCCGCTGCCGTCACGCCGCGGAGCCGACTGAAGGTGCCCCTCTGACACACTGGCCGCAGTGAAGGTTGAAGAAGTGATTCTGGCCCAGAAGTAGCCGCAGTATTGACCGGATGGGGCCTGTGAGGAGGAAATCGCGTAATGCTACGCTATTCGTCAGTTGTTACGCAGCGCGATTTCATTGGTAGTCGTTTGCTTCCTTTTTAATATGATTGGTTCCAAACCAAAGAGCGTAATTGCGTTTGAATAGTGGCTTTCAAAAATGCCTGCGGTAAAAAGAGCTGTTTCGTGTGCAATAGGTAATAGTGATGTACCGAGGATTTCACTTTCCATTCGATAAAATTTAAAACGTGTACTTAATCTATTTAAATCTGTAATTTTTTTAATTGTTGTGTGTTTATCATCGTATTCTCTGGCAAGAGATTGAAGAGTCACTACCACATCGGCTGACTATTTGTGGACTATTGTGCTTACTTACGTAGGAGACTGTATGAGTCAGAATTAATGTATTTATTTACGGTAGTCCCCCATCATACTCAATTTAACAGATAAAAGTGGTGAATGTATGTCGCAGGATTTCTAGTAGGTTAGGTAAGTTGCTGGCCAGTAGGGCTGGTTTGACTGGTCTCCATACCTTTTGATAAATACATGAACCTAAACTGGCTTTTCCATTCAGATTATTGCTAAAATATACTGCAGGAAACTTTATTTAAGGGTGAGTTCTGAAAAGGATGCATCGACATTTATAATATAACATTTATAATCATTAATTTATAACGTTTAACTGTGCTGTAGACATTGCTTAGAGATTTGTAAATCCAAGCAGGTTTATTTTTATGTAGAAAGAAAATACATATTTATTAATATATGGGAAGGCCTATATGTTGTTCTCCTCAAGTTTTATTGCTTTAATTATTCCACTTGTTTTTGGCTGTTTGAGATATTAACACCATTCCAACCCTGCCTGTTAAGTCTTGATTGCGTACAGTGTGCTAGCATACACATTCACAACCTTCCAATTTCAAAGCAGTGGCCACTCAAAGTCTGGATATTTTCCCATTGGAATGAATGTGGAATGCAATTGATTTGGACTCCCATTTAAATACTCTAACACAGACAGATACACACATACACACTCTCTTGCTCACTCTCTCTCTTACACACTCTTACAAACACTCACACTTAAGTTGTGCAGTGCCACATTTTTTCTTACAGAAATGTAAGTTCAGTTTTATTTATTTTTTTTAAAGATTCCTAGATTTTAGATTTAGTTCCATTATTTGGTTAATTAAATGTTAAATGGAAATATGTGTTTATATGTAAATTTATATGTATTATTTAACTCTATAATAACCAACAATAATTTGCATAAACTGTACAAAAGTTTAATCAAGATCAGAGTAAAACTCAACATACACAAATATTTAAGACTTTATTGGAAAAAAGTCCTTGAAAACAAGTCAAGGCTGAAGGAAACTCATTCAAAAGAAACTTCATGCTGTCTACCAATTTCCATGGCTCACTGAATATTTTTCCCTTATCATTAATATGACAAGCATTCTGAAATGTTTTTCTTTAGCACATGACAATGTCATCACAGATTTTCATTATTTAACATTTTAAAATAAATCAGTAATGCACACAATTACTTTATGAAGGTACTGTACACTAAAATGAAAACATCATTAACTAGAAGAAAAACAGCAGAAAGAATAAGATGGTTGGATTGTAGTAATCCTGAATAAGCCTCACTTCAGTGTGAAGCTCTCTGCTAAGTATACAAAACCTTAGGAATTGCATCATTACAATGTACCTAATTACAAAACCTTAGGAATTGCATCATTACAATGTACCTAATTAGTCCCAAAATTTGCATTTTAACTCCCAGGTGGTTGTACACAGTATTAACTGTATCCATAATATCGGTGGCCTAGTGGTGAGGGAGTTGGCCACAGGATCGGAAGATTGTGGGTTCAGACCCCTTACCAGTATGTTGCCCTGAGTTACCCTTGAGCAAGGTACTGTCCCTGTCAATGCTCCCTGGGCGCTTTCATAGCTGCCCCCTGCTACACAGTGTTTGTGTGCATGGGTTAAATGCAGAGGTCCAATTTCGTTGTGGTTCACTGTGTGCTGTGCTGTGACCTTGCAATGACAAGAACAGTCACTTTCACTTTTCACTGAATATTTTATAAATTCTTCATATGCTATATGCTTTATTCCTGAATTTGCTGAAATTCTTTCTTCTAACAAACTGTTTTATGATTATTGTTGAGGAGAAATGCCTCACTACAGCTGGACTATACCAGTTCCTTTGGAAATAAACTCAACCACCAACCGCACAAAGTTATGGATGAAATGGGGATTAAGTTCATAACATTACTTATAATGAAACCCTAGAAATAAAATGTATGCTGCAATAGCATGAATCCATTTCAGAACTTTTGTCAAAATATTTTAGTCACAAAATATTAGGCACATTTTATATGATCCCACACAGCGTTTTTTTTTTAATATTATTGTACTTAATGGGAGTTTTGACGCTGTTGGCAGGCTGTTATAAAAAAAAACAAAAATATGCTTCACCATGCAGTCCTTTTTTCATGCATAGCAAGGGCTAGAGCCAGATAACTTAATGAAGCATTCTGTTTGATAAAATCTAGCATAGAAAAGGTTATGGGGAATATGACTTTATATTAGTGACGCTCAGCCATAGAAATTCATGGAGTCCATTGCAGTTCAATAATTTTGCCTAATGGTGTCACTGTAAGAATTCAGTTAATGCCACACAGCGTGTCCACTGACAAAGCAACTTTGACTGAATTAGTGAATATTGCCTATACAGGTAGAATTGCAGCGTTTATTAAAACAGACTCTAACACGCTTTAGGGTTAAAGCACAGAAAGACAATGGTAGTAGTGGAATTCTGGCAGGCTAAGTTGCTGTAACTGCCTGACTGACAGGGCAGCGGTGGCCTAGTGGTTAGGGAGTTGGCCCTGCATCGGAAGATTGTGGGTTCGATTCCCTCACAAGTAGGTTGCCCTGAGGTACCCCCGAGCAATGTACCGTCCCCGTCACTGCTCCCCAGGTGCTTTCAATAGCTGCCCACTGCTGCACGGTGTTTGTGTGCATGGGTTAAAAGCAGAGGTCCAATTTTGTGGTTCCCGCTTGCTGTGCTGTGACCTCGCAATGACAAGGGTTGTCACTTTCACTGACAGAGCTGGTTTGATTGATCTCCATACAGTTTCTCTTTCTTTTGACTAACTTCAACTGAATCCTGGATTTAAAAAAAAAAAAAAAAAATCCTTATTAGTCCTCTGATTCTCTCAGAAGAAGAGTACAATCAGTTAGTTCAGTCCTCCTCCTCTTCCTCCTCCTCTTCTGTAACCATAAGGGGATCATGCTTGAGGCAGCTATGAAAGTAGTTAAGGAGGGAACGGTGAAGGTGTTGAATGCTGCGTTCTTCTCTTAGTGTGTGCCCCTCGTCCGGGTACAACTGCAGTGTGTAGTTGGCCTCCACTTTGACCAGACGACTCAACAGTTCTGCACTGTGCTGGAAATGAACACGGGCTGCATGCACACAAAAATACACACAAACACCCATTATCCAGACTCATGATTATTCATAATCTAGATAGATAGAAGTGATATATGTTAGATTTCTGTGGATTTTTTTCATAAATGTACCATCTGCAGTGCCATGCAACAGGAGAAAGTTTTCATTTTTTAATTTGTGGACATCTTCCAGTAAAGAGGCAGTCTGCAAAAACAAAACCAGAAACATGAACTTTATAAAATATACTAATACTTTTTACTCATTTTTGATGTTTTCACATTTACAGAGAGGTCCTGTCCCACTTTACCCTGATTTCATAATCACAATTGGAATTTAACAAACAGACATGAAAAACATCTAAGCAATCTAAATCAGAAAGGGGGTGAATAAGACTAAATTGTTTTTGATCTCTAAATGGTATAAGCAGCAGTGGCCTAGTGGTTAGTCACCCGTTCTGAAGGTCGTAGGTTCAAATCCTGGACTAGTAGGTTGCCCTGATGTACCCTTGAGGAAGGTACTTTCCCCATCACTGCTCACTGGGTGCTGAATATATTGCTGTCCCCTTCGCACTGTGTGTATGAGAGGCACGGGGAGTGCATGCAAACAAAAACACAGGAAGGACCTAGACAGCCCAAGAAGTGAACCCTGGACCCCGTCCCAGTGTGAGCAGCCAGCGCTACCCACTGCGCCAGAGTGCTGCCCCACATTGAATCTTGACATCAATTAAATACAACCTTTCCAGCAATGTCATATTTAAAAAGAAATGTCTTAACAAATATCACTCTAAACCTCAAAAAGGAGAAAGATTGATATTGAAATTTATCAGGAAAGAGTTAGAATCAATCTCTCGCATGCTGGGACTCCAATTAACCACCATGAAAGCTATCAGCAAATTAAGAATAGATTGAGCAGTGGTAAATCTGCCAAAAAGGGGAAGCCTAACAAAAAACCCTCTGAGAGCACATAAAAGCCCAAAGGAGAATTTGCAGGAGAACCTGGAAGAACATCTAAGAACATCTAAGGACCCGTAGGCCTCTTAGCTCACTTAATTTGAGTTTTCATGAATCCACCATTACGAAGATAAAAATGGTGTCCATAAAAGAGATGCGAGGCAAAATCCATTGCTAAGCATGAGCAACTTAAAAGCACAGCTAAGTTTGGCCATAAAGCTCTAAGTGGAAAATTTTGGAAGACACAGATCCATGTTACATATAATACAGCTTTCCACAATAAAAAACATTTTTGTCCACAGTCGAGCGTTGGTGGTAGTGTCATGATGTGTGGATGCTTTCCTTCTTCATGATCTGGGCAACTTGCCTTAATAGAGGGAATTCTGGCTTCAATTCATGGATAGCAGGACAACAATAAAGAAAGAGAGCTAGTCCACTTTTGAACTGGAAAAAAAAAGATTTTTGAATGGCCTTGTCTTGATCTAAACACTAACATCTGGCAGGAACTGAGAAGGGCAAAAGCCTCCAATGTCAACTTACCCAAAAGAAAGATTTACATTAAAAGAGTGGAAGCTATATGGGTGAACTAAGCTCCATCAGTGTTATTTTCAGCAATTCAGCACAAACCTGAACATAAAATCATGTGAACTCAGGGTGAATAGGTGGTTAGATAATGTTTAAAAAATGTGGTTTCCAATTTTCATCATGGGTGTTGTCACATGTGAGGTGTTTTGGGCACGCTAGAGGGCGCTCTGTTCTGACTGAGCACACCTGAGCTTAAGAAGGCACAGGTGTGCCTCATTGGGGCTGACTATTTAAGCCCCGATGAGTCAGAACAGAGCGCGGCTCATTAGTTAGGCAAAGCCTATGTGTAATGGTGGTTCTGGTATATGTCACTTGGTATCTAGAGTTAGACTGCAGTTCCTCGGTTCTAGGGGTTTTGATTAGAACTGCAGTCCCTGCTCCTTGTTTGTGTAATTGTGAATAATAAAACTATGTTCCGAACCCCTGGCTCCGCACTGGCGTCCTTCCGGCACCCCGCCGCCATTACAGAAATGAGCCGCCAAAACCTGGACGTCAGGAGCCGTGAGGAGTGGCTGGAGGAGCTAGAGTGAGCACTGGGAGCCCAGATTGAGGACCTCTGAGCAGGGCTGCCCCTGTGGCAGCCAGGGCGTTGCGAGCGGAGCGGTGAAATGCAGAGAGTCACCGCCACTGAGCTCTCGCGGTGCCTGGACCTGCTGGATTGCTCAATCCAGCTCGCCCCTTCGCTGGAGTTCGGCGAATGGCTGAAGGAGTGCGGTCGAGCGGAGAGGGCGGTACGGGCCGTTTTAAAGGTGATGTTATTGGGGCGATTCCTCGAGGAAGAGGCTTCGTTCGTGCCCCTTTCTTTACCGGCTCCTGCTCTCCACCAACCGCAAAGCCGGAAGTCGGTGGAACCCGCCTCCTTCGCCACTCACAGCGGTCCGCCCGCGGAGACAGCGCCGTGCAGCCAGCACAGCGGTTCGCCCGCGGAGACAGCGCCGTGCAGCCAACACAGCGGTCCGCCTGCAGAGACAGCGCCGTGCAGCCAACACAGCGGTCCGCCCGCGGAGACAGCGCCGTGCAGCCAACACAGCGGTCCGTCCGCGGAGTCAGCGCCGTGCAGCCAACACAGCGGTCCGTCCGCAGAGACAGCGCCGCGCAACAAACACAGCGGTCCGTCCGCGGAGACCCCGCCCTATGTGAAACGCGGCGAAAAAATGCCGGATACGCCGCGGAAACAAAGAAAAAAGGGCAAGAGGCCCGCACCTGGCACAGTACACAACCCCAGCTCCTCAAACCCGTCTGCTGAGCAGAGTGCAACAGAGGAACCGTTTCAGGTAAGAGAATTAACTTTGAGAATCCAGGAATTAGAACATGAACTACAGGAATCTCAGAAGGTCTGGCTGTCTGTTCTGGGTGCAGAAAGACAGAACAAAAACATTTAAGTTGAGCAGCTCCAGGAAATGGAGGCTGAGCTCCTCACCAAGGATCAAGAAATCGGTACACGAAGTCTGGATCTGGCCGCCTTGAAAACAAAGTGTAAAAAATTGGAGGAAGACAACGCCTCTCTTTAGGCTGTGACACACCAGCTGCAGGTGAGCCACCAGTTTCAAGTACGTTCCCTTCAGGAGGAACTAGCTACAGTAAATGGGGAACTTCAGGAAAAGCAGGCTAGGTACCTAGAGCGTGAGAAAGTCTGTAAGGAGCTCTGTGAACAGATACTGTGGCTAACTGAAAACTTGAACAGCACCCAGGAGGACTTCAGGGCTGTGTCAGAAAGGCTCAGACAGGCCAACTTGAAGCACAGTGCACTTCTCACCGACATTCACCTACGAGACGATCAGATCAAACAACAGAGGGAATTGCTAACGAGCCTCAACCAACAGCTGGCCGAGAGCAAGACCTCTGTTCTGTAGGTAACCAGCTCAGCCACCCATGAAAGACTGAAACATGAAGAGAAGCTCACCACTCTGCGTTCTCAGCTTGAGGAAACCACTGGACTCTTGTCTCTTTGCCAGAATGACATGGCAACCTTGGAAAGGGAGAGAGAGGTTTTAGCTCAAGACAATGGTGAGCTTCGAGTAGAAGTCAGGGGACTCATGCAGGAGCTGAAGCAGGTGCAAGGCAACTATGCCACTCTGCAGGCAGAACTGAAAAAGGCCAGGAAGGAAACAAGAAAACCCACTGATTTGCAGGACCCACACAGAGAGTACGGTCAAGGAGGGCAGGTAATGCACAGTTTTATATGTTTGGTTTTGGACAAGAAACTAAGAATTCACTGTGGTTATGAGAACCTGGACTCCGTGAGACTCACCCCGCAGGTACATGGAGCAGGGTGTCACAGGGCCAAGAGGGATGAACCACAAGGATTCATTTATGTTTAGCTCTCTTTCAGACCCTGCCAGGCCAAGGCTTTCCAATGAGTTGGACCATTCCTCACGGGACCCACATGGTGAGTCAGGGAGAACAAGTCGTTTCCTTACAGCCAGCTCCTTGACCGAGGTACCCATAACGAGTAGGTCTCTTTGGAAATCACCTGCATTGATTACTTCTTTGAAACGCTGGCAGAGAAAGCCCCTGGTGGAGATCCTGTCCACCGATACGTCAGGTGAGCATATAAACTTGTATTGCAACAGAGAAGATCCAGAGACTATGTTTCAGGATTATTTCCCGTCCACATTTCCCGTATCAAGGAGGAAGGCTAGGATTATTCCGAATCCCCTGCCCTCTGCTAAGGCCTATCGGCCAACTAGGCGAGGACTTCTTAGCGAACCTGCTCTGAACATACCCGTACATGTTGCTGGAACTAACACTTTATATGTACCCTTCACACAGTCACAGTTGCAGAACCAGACAACCACATCCAGGAAGTTGGCTCCCAGTCTGGTTCAACATAAACCACTTCCATCTATTACTTCAGGCATCATCTCTGGAACAGACTGCCCTTCATGGATCTCTTCCCTTGTCTCAGTGCATTCAGTAAGTAAAGTTGCCGAAATCGAGTCCAGTTCCTCAGAGGTACTCAATTCCCTTGACCTTAGCCTTTCCGAGAGGGATCCAGAGGAGGAGTGCTCCAGAGGCTTTGTGGAAGCTACTGGTGATGACACCCCAGCAGCCCAACCTGATGTGCCTGTGGAGGACCCACAGATACCAGAGACACCGGAATCAGTCAAACCCCCTCCTGCTCAGAGGAGAGCAACAGCGTTCACTGCAGCAGTGGAGGGGTACCTTTCCTTTATTGCTGTCAGTGCCCCCAAAGGAGTCTTCACACCAGCTGTTCTTCCCCCAAACATCCTGCTCAATGCCCGTGTGAACATCGTCCCAATTGGCACAACCCTACAACCAAGCTCCCATCAGCACCTGAAACAGCAGGAACACACCTTGCCGGTTGCACTGCTTCCCAACACCGTGCCCATAACACGTCCCCGCTATCAGTCTCCTCAGAACTTGTGGCCTGTACAACATTGGTATGAAGGAGACGAAAAACTCCCCGCCTTGGATTATGAAACGAAAGTCATGGAAAGCGAGAGGGACGGAGATCGGAAGCGGCGCACACACAGGGTAACGAACTCCTCCCCTTCTAACCACAGGGAATCTCTTGTATGTAGCTCTTTTTTAGGTGATGACCAGACAAGGCCCTTGAACCAATCATATGAGTCCTCCAGAGGTCCTACTACAGAGTCAGCGAGACAGGTGAGGGAGGAAACACGGAACGGCAGAGAGACACCGCAAGAATGTACGGCTAAACACAAGTACCAAGGGGACTTGGTTATCAGAATATGGACTGAAACTCTAGGATTCCCCTCACCACCGCCAGCTGCCTGGACATGGCTGATCAGAGGTCCTTTTGTGTTTTTTTTTTGTGGACCTGACCATATGTCCCCAACAAGGGACTTTTTGTTTTTGTGAAATTTCGTTGTTCTTGACCTCCCCCCAGAGGTTCGGCTATGTTTTGGCACTTCAGGAGCCGCGCCTTTTGGGGGGGGGTTCTGTCACATGTGAGGTGTTTTGGGCACGCTAGAGGGCGCTCTCTGTCACGAATGAGGTGTTTTGGGCACGCTAGAGGGCGCTCTCTATCACATATGAGGGGTTTGTCACGTATAAGGTGTTTCTGTCACATGAGGTTTTTTAGGCACGCTAGAGGGCGCTCTGTTCTGACTGAGCACACCTGAGCTTAAGAAGGCACAGGTGTGCCTCATTGGGGCTGACTATTTAAGCCCCGATGAGTCAGAACAGAGCGTGGCTCATTAGTTAGGCGAAGCCTATGTGTAATGGTGGTTCTGGTATATGTCACTTGGTATCTAGAGTTAGACTGCAGTTCCTCGGTTCTAGGGGTTTTGATTAGAACTGCAGTCCCTGCTCCTTGTTTGTGTAATTGTGAATAATAAAACTATGTTCCGAACCCCTGGCTCTGCACTGGCGTCCTTCCGGCACCCTGCCGCCGTTACAGGTGTCCAATGAGAGCTGCAGTGGGTGGTTTTTTTGTTATACCAATTTTTTTTTTATACCAATTTGTGCATAAGTCCTTAGCAACTGTAGTTATATAAGAGATAGCTGAAAAGGTTTTATTTGTCCTGCAACCACTTCTTTATTAAAGCAATATGAATAATTCTCTTCTAGTTCATGAATGCAAAAATGTTAGAGACAAACAAAAAATGAACAAAAATGTTTATAAATATAAGACAGTTCCTACCATGTAGGCATGCTCTTCTTTTCCAGGGAGCCCCAGGTATCTCTCTGAGAAGGCAGCACCTACATAAAGATGTTGATTAGAATTTTATAAATGGTCATGGCTGCTGATAGTTTATAGAAAACAGGGTCATGTGATTTATCTGTAGATTAGAAACTTACTGTAGAGCTTAAAATCTGTGATTGGGGCCATGATGGCTGAACATCTGAACATTTGTTCAGTTGCTGCAAGGATCTTCAAGATTAAATAGCCCCCAAACCCCTATTAATACACAATACACAAACCTATAGTAAAACTCTTTGCATTGTGCTGTGATGTTTAAATCTACTGACAAAGTAATTGTATCAGATTATGAGAACAATTGAACAGTGCATTGATGATCGAGGGATTGATTTTGCAGGTGAAAGGAACAGAATTCAGAACAGAAAAGAGACAGTACCTTCCCATAAAGAGCAATTCTTCGGCCATCAATATAAGGCAACTGGCTCAACCACCTAAAAGTTCAGAATTAATGGTATTAATAATTCCCTTTAAACAGGGCCTTGATAACCTCTGTCAAAGCCAGTAAAACAGATCATCATGAGACTGAAAAAATCAAATAGTATTTGTTGCATATTTTATATTTAGCATTTGCTGCTTTTTTTGAAGAATACTTTTATGCATGCTGCTGTTATGTATGCTGCTGTAGTGACTGGAACTTCCTTCAAAAGGAATAAAATATTTATGTGTCATGTATTAAGCCAGTCTGCCCTGGTGCCTTATGATGCTAGGTGATGCTAGGTCTTGTCAGCTCAAAGGTATATAGATCCCAGTGAGTAAGGGCAGAGTTATCAGTCATTGTTCCTCTTGTGTGTCGTTGTGGCTTATGTTCTTGAGGTTGTTTGAGTACTGTGTTTGGTTAACACTTTTGTGTTACACGTTATTCACAATAAAACCTCTTTCTGTTGTCCTGACTCCACGATTCCAGTTCAGTTCACATCAGGATGACTGACCAAAACATGGATTTAGAGAGTCAGGTTCACAACCTGTTTCAGGGGGATATATTACAGAGGCTGGGAAGATTCTCAACTGGCTCGAGTTAGCACTCCGGCTGTCTAATGACCGGAGGTTAGCCTAGCTGGCTCATTTCTATACAGCGGTTTTCCCTCCCTCAGTGGGGATTTAATAGGGAGATCAGTCTTCAACACTCGCAGCGATTTGCTGTGATGCCCTCTTGGCTCAGGCTAGCCACGAGAACCCGCTTAAGCTAGCAGAGGCTAGCAGCTCTGAGCCCTCTTATCACCCTGAGAGGCGGGTCCCGGATGAGAACTCGATGGCAAAGCCAAAGTGTAAGAGATGCAAGCACAGAGGTGAGGCTGTTGCTCTGGAGTGTGCCCCATGCTTCTCAGGAGAACAGCTGTCTGTTACTGGCTCCTGCTGTGGGGAGGGTCAACTTAATGGGTCGAATTTCCCCCAGCCAGCTCTGACTCCGGTGGACCCTTCTATGGCCAACTGTCCAAAGTCCCCACAGCTGACCCTGACTTCACATTGCCCCTCATTAGCTGGTAGGGTGCTTGCTGAAACTCCCCTGATTTCCCCTGTTTCCCCTGAGCTGACTGCCACTCTCCACAGTTTAATGTACCTTTCTCTGTGTTTGTGCCCCTAACTGTCCCTGTTCCTGTTATCATGCCCCAGCTTCATCCCATGTTCATGTCCTGGCCTTGTCCATTATTTACAACCTGGCCTTCTCCAGTGTCCACTCCCCGGGGAGTCATGTCTGTCATGTTTTGCCCTGCTCTGCCATGACTAGGCAGACCTTGATGTGTCACCAGGTGTGCATTGTCAATCTAAAGGTATATAAATCCCAGTTAGTCAGGGCAGAGCTGTTGGTCATTGTTTGTCTTATGTGTTGCTGTGGCTTGTGTTCCTGAGATTGTGTGATTACTTTGTTTGGTTAATGCATGTGTGTTTCACATTTACAATAAAACCCCTTTGCATCCAGACTCTGCATTACATCCAGGCAAATCCACCACAGTATGTATGCACAGTCCCCTCTAAAAGTATTGGAAAAGCAATACTAATTAATTAATTAAATAATTTCTGTGTACTAAAGACTTTTTGTTTGAGATGAAGGATGAATGTGGGTTGAAAGATCTGGTTGCTGCATTTTAAGTTTATGATTTACATCTACATATGTTAAATTATAACCCAGCACATTTAGTATCTGACCAATTAGTTTTCCAGTGAGCAAAAGTATTGGGACATGAGAGAGTAACAGATCTTTGCTGTTACACAGGTGTATTCTGTTTGATTTTCCTGCTGACTTATTTTTAAAACTATAAATAGCTGTTTATAAAATCTACTAATAGTGAAAGCTTTAAATTTCACCTGTGATGACTGCATTTGTTGTTAAAAAGGGAAAACTAACCAACCAACTAAAAGCAAAGAAGACAACATAACTATCTATGTATACATAACACTAATAATGTATACATTGTATACATAATGCATACATAACACTGGGCAGCGGTGGCTAGTGGTTAGGGAGTTGGCCTCCGCTCAAAGGATTGTGGGTTCGATTCCCTCACCAGTAGGCTGCCCTGAGGTACCCTTGAGTAAGGTACCGTCCCTGTCACTGCTCCCCAGGTGTTTTTAATAGCTGTCCACTGCTGCACGTGTGTGTGTGGGTGAAACGCAGAGGTTGAATTTTGTTGTGGTGTGCTGTGCTGCGTTTCACAATGACGAGGGTTGTCACTTTCACTTTTTTCACTTTAAAAACGTGCATTTTGAAAGAAAGAAAAAAGAAAGTGATTAATTGTGTTTCATTGTGAAACACAGCAAAGCACACAGTGAAACAGCAAAATTAAGCTTCTGCATTTTACCCATACATTCACACACGTGCAGCAGTGGGCAGCTATTGAAAGCAGTGATGGGGACGGTACCTTTCTCAAGGGTAACTGCAGGGCAACCTACTGGTAAGGGATTGGAACCCACAATCTTCCGAGCCCGGGACCAAGTCCCTAACCTCTCGCCCACCGCTGCCCCACATCTTTTAATTTAAGATCATTTTCATGTCTGAGCTCTTCAGCCTATCCCTAAAGGTATGCCCAGCAAAAGTGGGCCACGGTTATCCTATTCTGGGTGAGGTATTTGTAAACATTTCAAAGGTTTTCAATGGGGCATGGTGAATTATTATTAGTCTGGTTTATTACCTGAAACCTTTCTATTGTGTGTCTATAGCAGGAGCAACATACTCTTGACAGCACATCTCCAAGGTTTAGGGGTGTACACAAACCCATCCACAATGTTATGGCCCATGGTATTTAAAACATGTTTTCAGCTTCTAAGCATATTTTGTACCTTTGTACCTTTAGTACCTATCTTTATGAACAAAAAGTACTATTTCTCATTTTACAATTGCATACATCTACATCCCCCTTCTTTTTTTTAGAACAGTAACTGAGACACTCACTCTACCACACCCAGTTGGTCTTTGATACGGAGTGAACCCAGTTTGTCCATTGTACTGGTTCTTTGGCCTCGTGGGGCTCTACTCTTACCATCCACCTTTGCAAGAACTACTCCATGCAGACTGGACAGAATCTGAGGCCAGCCCAAGTCAAACTCCTCAGTCACTGTCTGACTACCATCACTAAGAGTGAGAGAGAAAACAAGATTGATGTTGGACCAGAAAAGAAAAAAGTGAGAACACTTAAAGAAAAATTCTAAATTAGATCTTATTATACAGTACATCCTGAAAGAAATCACAGCGCTCCACTTTTTTCCACATTTTGCTATGTTACTGCCCTTTTCCTTATTACTGCATTATTAAGTGGATTAAATAATTATTTTACCCAAAATTCTATACACAGTTCCCCATAATAAGTGATAAAAGCTTTTGAAACCATTGCAAATTTATTAAAAATAAAAAAACTAAAATAAAACATGTATTTACAGCCTTTGCTCAATACTTTGTTGA
Organism: Hepsetus odoe; assembly: GCA_017165825.1. Lineage (NCBI taxonomy): Eukaryota > Metazoa > Chordata > Actinopteri > Characiformes > Hepsetidae > Hepsetus > Hepsetus odoe. The sequence goes on along the minus strand of CM029385.1, from coordinate 8,618,644 downwards.
AGCACCTTTGGCAGCAATTACAGCCTCAAGTCCTTTTGAGTATGATGATGACGAGTGTCAATGCACAGCCATTTTCAGATCTCTGCAGAGATGTTCAACCAGATGCAAGTCTGGGCTCTGATTGGGCCACTCAAGGACATTCCCAGAGTTGTCCCGAAGCTACTGCTTTGTTATCTTGGCTGTGTGCTTAGGGTCATTGTCCTGTTGGAAGATGAACCTTCAACCCAGTGTGAGGTTCAGAGTGCTCTGGAGCAGGTTATCTTAAAGGATGTCTCTGTACATTGCTGCATTCATCTTTCCCTCAACCCTGACTAGTCTCCCAGTTCCTGCTCCTGAAAAACATCCTCACCACCATGCTTCACTTTAGGGATGGTATTGGCCAGGTGATGAGCAGTGACATGATTCCTCCAAACATGATGCTTGGCATGTAAGCCAAAGAGTTCAAAGAATTTTGTTTCTCATGAGTCCTTCAGGTGCCTTTTGGCAAACTCCAGATGGGTTGTCATGTGACATTTACTCATCTATCTCTATCTATCTGCTCTAACTAGAGTGGTGAATAATATAATGGTTGTTCTGTTAGATCTTAGTGCTGTGTTTGACATGGTGGATCATTCCATTTTAGTAAATAGGCTTCACTCCAATGTCGGTATTAGCGGAATAGCCCTTAAATTGTTCAACTCCTATCTCACAAACTGTTATTACTTCATCCAAATGGATGATTATGGCACCCCCTCACCTATGTCACTAGTTAATTATGGAGTCCCACAAGGGTGGGTGTTGGGCCCAGTGCTCTTCTCCCTCTACATGCTCCCACTAAGTACTATTATACGGAAACATAATGTTAGTTACCACTCTTACGCTGATGACACTCAGTTATACCTATCTGTCAAATCATGTGATAAAGCATCAACCGGCACTTTAATTATTTGCCTCAATGATATTAGGGATTGGATGAATAACAACTTCCTCTCACTAAACCCCAAAAAAACTGAGCTGCTCTTGTTTTGTAGTAGTGATGTAGATAGGGCCAACTTCATTTCGCATATCCGGGATGCAGGGTTGAAGTTTTCAGTTAGTACTCTGGCACGTAACCTTGGTGTTATCCATCCATCCATCCATTTTCTTCCGCTTATCCGAGGTCGGGTCGCGGGGGCAGCAGCTCCAGCAGGGATGCCCAGACAACGTAGATCGACTGGTAAATTGAGAGCTTTGCCTTCTGGCTCAGCTCCTTCTTCACCATGACGGACCGATGCAGAGCCCGCATCACTGCAGAAGCTGCCCCGATCCGCCTGTCGATCTCCCGCTCCATCTTACCCTCACTCGTGAACAAGATCCCAAGATACTTAAACTCCTCCACTTGGGGCAAGGTCTCACTCCCAATCCTGAGAGGGCATTCCACCCTTTTCTGACTGAGGACCATGGCCTCAGATTTAGAGGTGCTGATTCTCATCCCAGCCGCTTCACACTCGGCTGCGAACCGATCCAGAGAGTGCTGAAGGTCACGGCATGATGAGGCCAACAGGACAACGTCATCTGCAAAAAGCAGAGACCCAATCCTGAGCCCACCAAACCGGACCCCCTCAATGCCCTGGCTGCGCCTAGAAATCCTGTCCATAAAAGTTATGAACAGGATCGGTGACAAAGGGCAGCCCTGGCGGAGTCCAACCCTCACCGGGAACAGGTCCGACTTACTGCCGGCAATGCGGACCAAGCTCTGACACCGGTTGTACAGGGACCGGACAGCCCTTAACAGGGAATCCGATACCCCATACTCCCGGAGTACCCCCCACAGGAGCCCCCGAGGGACACGGTCGAATGCCTTCTCCAAGTCCACAAAGCACATGTAAACTGGTTGGGCAAACTCCCATGCACCCTCCAGGACCCTGCTAAGGGTGTAGAGCTGGTCCACTGTTCCGCGACCTGGACGAAAACCACATTGCTCCTCCTGGATCTGAGGTTCGACTATCCGACGGACCCTCCTTTCCAGGACCCCTGAATAGACTTTCCCCGGGAGGCTGAGAAGTGTGATCCCTCGATAATTGGAACACACCCTCCGGTCCCCTTTCTTAAAGAGGGGGACCACCCACCGGTTTGCCAATCCAGAGGCACCGTCCCCGATGTCCATGCGATGTTGCAGAGGCGTGTCAGCCATGACAGTCCTACAACATCCAGAGCCTTGAGGAACTCTGGGCGGATCTCATCCACTCCTGGAGCCCTGCCACCAAGGAGCTTTTTGACCACCTTGGCAACCTCGACCCCAGAGATGGAAGAGTCCACCTCGATGTCCCCAGGCTCTGCTTCCTCCTCGGAAGGCATGTTGGTGGAATTAAGGAGGTCTTCGAAGTACTCCCCCCACCGACCCACAACGTCCCGAGTCGAGGTCAGCAGTGCACCATCCCCACTATACACTGTGTTGACCGTGCACTGCTTTCCCCTCCTGAGACGCCGGATGGTGGACCAGAATTTCCTCGAAGCCGTCTGGAAGTCCTTCTCCATGGCCTCTCCAAACTCCTCCCATGCCCGAGTTTTTGCCTCAGCAACCACCAGAGCCGCATTCCGCTTGGCCTGTCGGTACCTATCAGCTGCCTCCGGAGCCCCACTGGCCAAAAAGGCCCGGTAGGACTCCTTCTTCAGCTTGATGGCATCCCTCACCGCTGGTGTCCACCAACGGGTTCTAGGGTTGCCACCGCGACAGGCACCGACCACCTCCCGGCCACAGCTCCGGTCAGCCGCCTTGACAATGGAGGCGCAGAACAAGGTCCATTCAGACTCAATGTCCCCCACCTCCCCCGGGACGTGGTTAAAGCTTTGACGGAGGTGGCAGTTGAAGCTTGTCGTGACAGGGGACTCTGCCAGACGTTCCCAGCAGACCCTCACGATGCATTTGGGCCTACCAGGTCTGACCGGCATCCTCCCCCACCAACGAAGCCAACTCACCACCAGGTGATGGTCGGTTGACAGCTCCGCCCCTCTCTTTACCCGAGTGTCCAAGACATGGGGCCGCAAGTCCGATGACACGACCACAAAGTCGATCATTGAACTGCGGCCTAGGGTGTCCTGGTGCCAGGTGCACATGTGGACATCCTTATGCCTGAACATGGTGTTCGTTATGGACAATCCGTGACGAGCACAAAAGTCCAATAACAAAACACCGCTCTGGTTCAGATCGGGGGGGCCATTCCTCCCAATTACGCCCTTCCAGGTGTCACTGTCATTACCCACGTGAGCATTGAAGTCCCCCAGCAGAACGATGGAGTCACCAGGAGGGACGCTCTCTAGCGCCCCCTCCAGAGACCCCAGAAAGGGTGGGTAGTCCAGAATGCTGTTTGGCGCATAAGCGCAGACAACACTAAGGACCCGTCCCCCGACCCGAAGGCGGAGGGCCGCCACCCTCTCATCTACCGGGGTAAACCCCAATGTACTGGCGCCAAGCCGTGGGGCAATAAGTATGCCCACACCTGCTCGGCGCCTCTCACCGGTGGCAACTCCAGAGTGGAAAAGAGTCCAGCCCCTCTCAAGGAGACTGGTTCCAGAGTCCAAGCTGTGCGTCGAGGTGAGTCCAACTATATCTAGCTGGAACTGCTCAACCTCGCGCACTAGCTCAGGCTCCTTCCCCACCAGAGAGGACGCCAAGGCCCCCGTTTTCGGCCACCGCCCAGCTCACAACGCACCCGACCTTTTTGGCCCCTCCCACAGGTGGTGAGCCCATGGGAAGGGGGACCCACGTTGCCTCTTTGGGCTAAGCCCGGCCGGGCCCCATGGGTGAAGGCCCGACCACCAGGCGCTCGCCAGCGGGCCCCACCTCCAGGCCTGGCTCCAGAGGGAGGCCCCGGTGACCCACGTCCGGGCGAGGGAGAACGTCTTCCAAAGTTTTTGTCCATCATCAGAGGTCCTCTGAACCGCTCTTTGTCTCTTCCCTCACCTAGGACCTGTTTGCCTTGGGTGCCCCTACCAGGGGCATAAAGCCCCGGACAACATAGCTCCCAGGATCATTGGGACACGCAAACCCCTCCAGCACGATAAGGTGGCGGTTCAAGGAGGAGCCTTGGTGTTATTTTTTATTCAAATCTTTCATTTAATCCCCATGTTAATGCAATTGAGAAGACAAACTACGGCGTTTTCTGTCAATGGAAGACACGGCGAAAGTAGTACATGCATTTGTATACAGCAGATTAGATTACTGTAATGCCCTACTTTCTGGAAGCACTCAGGGCACATTAAGCACCCTACAGCACATGTCCGGGGGCCCGCTGTGGTCATCACCTGAGTCCAACACCAAATTACCAACTGGTTTGTGCTGTGCATCCGATGTGCCAAGGGATCCTGGTGGCTAACCGGTACCTGGGGCCGCGCCGACTTGCTGAGCCTGGAAGCCACTTAGGACGCTGTACTGATCCTGGGGTTAAACCCGAATTAACTTTGTACTGCAAGGGGGTTGGGTAGCCAATCTACCCTGGACCCTCAGAGGGTTTTTCTCCACACAGTGGAGCTTTTGGTTCCTCTCCTCCGTAGTCGTCTGGCTTTAACTTCTAGTAACCTGTGTACCATCTATGTAAACAACTCTGTTGTGAAAGGCGCTATGTAACGCGCCGGTGCCAGCGAGGTCGCTGGGCACCTGTGTGCGAGCCCTGCCCCCCGCCACGTGACAGAATGACTCCGTGAATCGGAGCAGGACGCGGGTCCTTGCGTGTTTGCTCACGGAGTCATTCTAGTTCATTACAACGCCAGTCCCCCGGAAGGGGACTTCGCGGACCGTGAGTTCCTTTGGTTCGGAGGGGCACGGGAGCTGGCTCCCACGTAGGCGCTGCGGGATGCGGGCCTGCGATTCCGGCTCACGTGTCTGCTCTGGGAGGAGCTCACGGGGTTCCGGCTTCACCGCGGAGGCGGCGGAGTTTCTCGAGTTTTTAGTTCTCTCGGGTCTTTTTTGGGTTTTTTTTGGTTCTCTCGGGTCTCTTGGGTTTTTGGGTTTTTTGTTCTTTTTGGGTTCGGGGGGATCCTGCCTTGGATGAGGCAGGATCTGGCGCCCCGGAGGAGGCGCCATTGGGGAGGGGCATCTGTAACGCGCCGGTGCCAGCGAGGTCGCTGGGCACCTGTGTGCGAGCCCCGCCCCCCGCCACGTGACACGCTATACAAGAATAAATTGAATCGAATTGAATTGAATCGAATCTATCATTTACTCTACCATACAGGCGTGATTGATGGAATATTGTGAAAAGGGATGTCCTTCTGAAAGGTTCTCCTCCCTACCCAGAGCAAATTCCTTGGACTTCATGGCTTGGTTTGTGCTCTGACATGGTGTGTGCCTTTGCAAATCATGTCCAATCAAATGAATTTACCACAGATGGACTCCAAACAAGTTGTACAAACTTCTGAAGAAAGATCAGTGGAAACAGGCTGCAACTGAGTTCACTTATTGAGTTTCATGGCAAAGATTGTGAATACTTATGTATATGTTTTATTTTTGTTTCAAGCAAATGTTTTTCACTTTGTCATTACAGAGTATTGTGTGTAGAATTTTGAAATAAAAAAAAATTATTTATTCCATTTAATCCAAGTTTGTAACATAGCAAAATGTGGAAAAAGTGGAGCGCTGTGAATATTTTCTGGGTGCACTGTATAATAGTAGCAAAACTATCCTAATGAGTAATATATTTCATATACGTAACAATCTCATGATAAATTACTCATCAAGTCAATGCTGAATCAATGACCATATATTAATCAATTAATCAGCTGAACATAATGAGATATGTAATAACAGTGATTTATACTTATAAGGCACAGGCTTACATTATGATGAGGAGTGGGTGCAGGTTTCCCTCATACCCCAGAGGCAGGGATAGTTTCAAATGCAGGTCTAGAATTATGTACAGAGGCACTTAAAACACAGCACAACTGTACATGAGCTGTCCATGAGCTCCTCAATATTCAAACCACTAGCAAATAGATCCTAATAGATCTATCCTAATAGATCCCAATCCTAAGTAAGTGTCTATGTTGTTTTTGCTATCTATATTTTTCATTCACACACTCCCACAGTGTGGTTAATTACAATGGAACAAGCAAATAATGAACATGCAAATATAGCTGAATATATATGTGTAAACCCATACACACAAACACTCTGCTATGTAACCTGTCAACTTTAAATGGAGCAGTCCTGCTTCAGTGAAGATCCTATTATATCCAAACTAAAACAATTAGGTTTATCACAAAGTCAGAAAGTAGCCAAAAGTTGTAGACAAAAATTAACTGGAACTTTACCATTGTCATCAGAGGACAGCTTCTTGAAGACTGTCTTTGGAAAATGTTTGATGCTAAGAAATGCTGCAAGGAGACTGTTGTCTTCAACCACTGTGAAACCTGTTAAGTCAAGTTAGTTTTAGTTATTTAGAGCTTTTCACAATTATCATGAGAGTAGCTTTACAGATTCAGAGTCTGAATCAGTCTGAGCCCTTAGTGAGAAAGTCAAAGACGACAAAAGGAAGGAAAAAACCTGTAACGCAGGAGAAAGAAACCTCAGGAGGAATCAAAATCAGAATGGCAACCCATACTCCTCTGGTCAGCATTGGAAAAGAAAAGCTGAAAGCAGGACATCACTAAAAGTTTTATAGCTTTCATGCTTTTCTTGGACAGATGCAGAAAAAGTGATGATCCATCTTGTCACGTTCCTTTCTACAAAAATATCAACAAACTATGCTGTTAGGGATTGCTACTTTCATTTACTTCACTTCAAATGTAGTTATTTTTTTGGAAAAATGCTTTATTGAGAACAGCAACAGCAGTAATCCCTGAACTTCTCTGAAGTGTTCTCTTACTTCTCTTCACCATTCTATTAATGACTTAGTCTGTCTTATGTCAGCTTGTGGTTAGATTATACATTCATTTTTGCTAGTTTTGAAGTTTCTTCTGAGTACATAAAATTTTAAATTTTCGTTAGAAATATAGGATTTATCACTGAAATTACTTTATTTGTTGAAGGGAAAAAATTTTATTATCAGGGAAAAAAAATAACTCACGAGAGGGGTCACTTGTGCTATGGACAGTCACTGTTGGAACTCCTGGGCCTACAATCACAAACATTGAAGATGAGCAGAAAGTAAATGGGCAAATAAGGCATATTATCACTGGCATGGTAAATTACATTATTTTACAATTTTTCCAAATATATAATGGTCATTGCAAGTATTTCTAATACATCTAGTAACTATTATAAAATAAAGCAATAAGCCTTAACAACCATTATATCATATGTAAGGGATTTATTAGCCATCATATGAAGCAGTGCTTATTCTAAACTGGGTTTAACTTCATTTATTAGCTTGTAGAATATGTATTCAGAAAACCACTTGAAACTGTTCCCATTTACAGCACTGGTTTAGATGGCACATGAATTCAGAATTAAATTTTTGTCATAGGTGTGCATAAATTAAATATATTTAAGACAGCTCAGCCACATAGATTTCAAGAATGGACATGTATGTTTTATTTAGGCTGATTTTGACCATTTATAGAAGGCCTGTAAACAATAACCACCTATTTATAATGCATTTCTTTTTAAATTGTGATATTGTTTTAAACAAATGTTGAATAAAAAACACTGATGAGAAACTAATGCAATGGTGGTGCTTTTCTGACTCAATTTGCACAATTTCCAGAAAAATACCATAATTTTATGTTTTTTCCCTATTACCACCCTTACATATCGTTGTTGTTAATTCCTCACCTAAACAATGAAGTGTGAAGTATGTCTGGTTTGGACTGAAGTCAGCTCTGAAGAAGCTACAGCGTTCAAAGAGGTTGCAAGTTAAACACTGTCGATGGAACGCTCCTCCAAGTTCAGCACTGAAAGACAAAAATTGGTAGAAAAAAAAAAAGTAGTTTGAAAACAAGAATTTCAATAGTTTCTATAGAGTGTAGAGTAGAGTGCACTAGACTCAGGGTAAACCACTACATTCTTTTCCACTTGCTGGGAGTGCTGCAATAAAAAAATCAATAGGAACTCTGCCTGGACTGCGTGGCTGAGAGGCTCAAGACATTAATCATGGATTAGGAAACACTCCTAACATCTAAGTAAGTCACGCTTCACTTTAAGCTCCCTCCCTTCTCCCTCATCCTCTCCTATTACTGTTAAACACATCTCACACATCATCTCATTCATCCTTCTCACATAAAGAAGACCTGATGCAAAGCTGACACTTAGCATCAATTGATTACCTAGATTGGGCAGATCTATTGATTGTACAGATTAAAAAAAAAAAAAAAAAAAAACTTTTACAATAAACAAACATTAACAACATCATTAAATGAACAAAAAGTGTGCTTCCCTTTGAATTTAGAAGCACCAAAAAACATTGTGGTCTGATTGGCCAGCCATTACATCTAGGCAGTATCACTCATGATGAAGTATTCAATTAAAGTCATGAGGAACTTTGAGCAGGAGACAGATGCTCACCTGTATAAATGTCTGCTATGTCTTGACTCCTCTGTGCTAAGGAAATAACTGGAGATGGAGAAACACAGAAATCTTGAAGTTTTGTACAGTTATTTTTCAGGACTGGAGTAAATAAAACTTAAGAAATTAGTTCTAAAATAAAATACTGGGTAAAAGCAAAGGTCAAACAGTAAAAAGGGTTGTGGTTTATATATCATTCACAGAATAAAAAAAAAGTGAAAGTGAAAACCCTTTTCATTGTGAAATGCAGCAAAGCACAACACAATGAAACCTCTGCGTTTCACCCATACACAGACGTGCAGCAGGGGGCAGCTATTGTAAACGCCCGGGGAGCAGTCACAGGGACAGTACCTTGCTCAAGGGTACCTCAGGGCAAGCTACTGGCGAGGGAATCAAACCCACAATCTTCCGATCCTGGGGCCAACTCCCTAACCATTCGGTCACTGCTGCTAATGGTGTAAAATAACTTAAAATGCAGAATAAAGTGGTACAGAGGCAAACCATAAAATTAGTTTAAAATATAGTTCATTTTAGAGAGCACCATAAAGGGGGTTTCACAATGTATTTTCTAAAAGTGGAAAAATGTGGAGCATTTCACATTTTGGGGCAGCGGTGGCCTAGTGGTTAGGGCGTTAGCCGCACGATCGGCGGATCAGGGGTTCAAACCCCTTCCCAATAGGTTGCCCTGAGGTACCCTTGAGCAAGGTGCTGTTCCCGTCACTGCTTCCCGGGTGCTTTCAATAGCTGCACAGTGTTTGAGTGTGCATGGGTTAAATGCAGAAGTCCAATTTCGTTGTGGTTCACTGTCTGCTGTGCTGTGACCTCGCAATGACAAGGGTTGTCACTTTCATAATCAACAGCCTGTTTTTCTTGGTGATTAACTTTTTTTTTCCAGAACCATGCCAAAGACAGCTTCTTCCACTATGCCTTGAAAACAGGTGAATTGTTATACTTTATGTGAATGTTTTACAACACGAGAGAAACATAAGTAAAACAAAATATAGTTCGTTTGAAAAATATACATCTAAAGATAAGACACCCAGTGCATACATTTTACCATTCTTCTCATCCAGGGCACAAAGTGCTGTTACATCCCAGTTCCCTGAAGTAAGAAAGCGAGGAGAAGCAGATGGAAGGGCAGACTGGAGGGAGGAAATATGGAGAGACAGAAACAGCAAACAAGGGAGGGAAAATCTAATTTGTAAAAACATCGAACAGCCACAAAATTAAAACCAATGTCAAATGAAGTGAATAACATTAAATATCCTGTTACAATGGCACCTTTGGGAAATGTTAGGGAGAAGGTGAACAGTCTGCACCAGAATCTTTTTGACAAATTTTGATGATCTGAAGACCTGGTCAGGTGAAATTTTCCAGGTTAGGTTTTCCTGTATGCATGGGTTGGAAAGATATGTGTGTGTGTGTGCATGTGTGTGTGTGTTTGTGAGAGAGAGAGCCTTTTTCTGTTTTTTATTCTGTGCCTGAACCTTTATTGAATTCTGGTGGGATGTACATACAAATGCCGACATGTCTTATTGTATGTGGCCTTATTGTGAAGGTCCCAGCTTTTATTCAGTCAGCACACTACCCTGATTGCAATTGCACTACCATGAACAACATGAAATGACTGGTCCTACAGACCTGGGCAGGGAAGCTGGTGATGTGGCGGAACTCCCCACGGGCTCCTTGTTTGGCAAGCAGTGTGAGGTAAAACTGTGAGCCATCTGACGAAAACAATGGCTCCTCCTGTTGGACAAGTCAGCATCAATACACACTTCAGCAACCAATCAGTGAGAGTGCACTCAGCTTTGATGCAATTAATTACTGTCACAGGCATGCACTGCATTCATAAATTAAAGAATGGAGGCTGAAAATTGATCTTGCTAAACATCCACCTTGTGAGAGAGGGAAGAAAGAGAGGGAGATGGAAAGAAAAAGAAAGTGAGGGAGACTGAAACTACCTGCTGCTGATTCTGCAAAAAGTCAACAGCCGTTTTGGATTTCTGAGGGAAAAAAACAGAAAACAAGGGCTCATAGCTCATAAATAAAAAATGTCGCTATCTTGGGTGTAGGTTAAAAAAATCTGAAGTGTATTGCAACACATAGCTCATCTTCAGGGATATCATGTAATGATCCATTATTGGTTATTCTTATTTGTAGCTTATTTTTAGCTTCTTGTTTAATAAACTTTTATACCATTAACTACAGAATATGTTAATAACTTGCTATAGCATAGAAGGAATATTTTTCCTGTAAAGGAAGATGTGAATTCAGACGTATGAAACTTGGAAAATTATGCAGAGTAATGGAGGGAGATCTAGGGGTCCACTTCACATCAAAGCATTTTGTTTGCTCTCCCCTTAGACTCCCAATTCAATTCATGATGTTTTTGATAAGTAGCTGATAATGGAATACAAATGTTAAAGCATGGAACACAAAAAAGTACAAGATATAATAATTTCAAAAGCACACACACACACAAAGTCAACCTTTAAATGTTAAGCTGAACTGCTCTCAGAACATATATAAAAAATATATATATTCTTTACATTCTATAAAGAAAGAATGGTTTCCTCAAACCCTTTCACGGGGAAAGAAAATTAGACAGTGTGAAATTTGGCTGAGTTGGCATTAGAGCAGTGGTTCCCAAAATTTCTCTGCAGGGCCCCCCCTTTTCAAGATAGGAACATTATTGAGCCCCCCCATAAAACTCCCTTTTCTAATTGAGTGACTGATTACAAATGATGCAATTTCACCACTGTGGGAGAAATAGAAAGCATACTGAAGTTAAAAACAAGAATAAACAACTGTCTCCACAAAAATGGCACCACCCCTGCAATACCTCCCCCACCACCCCCTCCTTACCTCTGAGCAGGCTCCAGTTGTGGCCTCGCACACACACATCACAGACTGGTTCTGTACACGGTTTAACCAGCGCACTGCCAGACGAGTGCTACTGATCCAGCTTACCATAGAAATGTAACTATCTCTTCAGGGTTAAAGAGAATAACAATGAAAGAGAAGGGGCAAAGAAGGATTATGTTGCATTTTAAAAAATGAGAGCAAAACAAATAAAACTAAGGTAATGAAAATTCACAACAAACAATTACAACACTTTGCTTTTAATTATAAAGTTGCAGCCACAATAAGTTAAGATTAACCTCTCTGAGCAATTAAGTAGTTCATAACACTGAACAACTGCAAGTTTTATTAAAAAACAAATGCAGGCAAATGGTGTGTAAGGATTGTAGGCTTGGACCTCAATATAAGAAATAGACTCTTACACTACCTTCTGCTCTGCAAATCAGGTGGGATCATTTCCAAAGTGTGGGCTGGTCCATAAAGATTAACCACAAACAGGCTCACCAAAGGGATATTGGATCCGGCCTGTCCGAACCAACAGACTTGTTTTTAATTAAAGTGCTGTCTAATGTTTCTGATTTTAATTAAATATTTAAATCATCTTACCTTAGGGTATGGGTATAGCAAATTCGAGGGATAGATCCCACTTAGGAAATGAGGTATCTCCATAAAGGGTGTGGCAGAGTTGTTGAGTTTAAGGTATGCCAAACGAGCACCATCTTTAGACCACCAATGGGCCGGATATTTTTGTAGAATCTCCTCTAAATGTTTGGAAGGTAAATAACACCAAGTAAATTAAAATGTAATAAATGTGATTTTTTTGATCAATTACAAATAGATGTAAATGTGTTAAGGGCAATAGAATCATCTCTGTTTGACCTCTATAATAGATCTCTACCTCTACATTTCATTGCATAAATAAAGCAGAAATTACACTTAGTATCCATCATATAGGACATATAGGACCATTTTCAACACAGCAGTTGTATCATTGTGCTTGTTTGAGTGATTCTGGCATAGTAGAGTTTTTAAATGTTCATATCACAAGTGTACAGTGATTTTCATTGCAGGGCAGTGGTGACCTAGCGGTTAGGGAGTTGGCCCCTGCATCAGAAGATTGTGGGTTTGATTCCCTCACCAGTAGGTTGCCCTGAGGTACCCTTGAGCAAGGTACCGTCCCTGTCACTGATTCCCTGTGTGCTGTACTGTGACCTCGCAATGGCAAGGGTTGTCACTTTCACTTTCACTAAAGATGATGTCACAAAACAACCTTACAGAAATCTGAAAAAGGGGACAATGAGAGCCTTGTTTGGCCCTTGGGGATCTCTCTAGGAAAAAGAGAAATCAGAGAATAATGGTTTAAGTTAAAGAAAAAAGACTTGTGAGCGGGTTAGGGTTAGTAGGTTAACTCTACTAAAAATATGTTCCTTGTCTCCTCAACCTATGTAAACAAATGATCAGCGTGGATTACAAAATGTGCTTCCTTTAAGCAGACAGGGGCAGAGGTGCAAGTGACTGTTTCCAGTTGCAGAGGATCAACTCTGTATTTCCCCCTGATGGCCTAGCTGAGTCCAGCAGCAGCCCAGTCCTTCCTTGGGTGGAGGAAGGAGATGCTTGTATGGAGATGTGGATGGTTCAGGGGACTTGATATGACAGAGCAAAAATTCACATTTAGACACCTGCCACACTCTCAGCATTAACTTTTCTTAAGGAAGGGATTGTCTATATAAAGACTAAAGACTACATCATCTAGGCTGGCGGGAAACTTACTAATCTGTTCTGAAAATGTGGTACATGTGATCCTAAATGCAAACATAAAAAAAATAATGGCGCAAATGGTGTGATAGAGGTATGTCACATGTGGGTTGTTTTGGGCACGCTAGAGGGCGCTCTCTGTCACGTATGAGGTGTTTTGGGCACGCTAGAGGGCGCTCTCTATCACATGAGGTGCTTTGGGTACGCTAGAGAGCACTCTGTTCTGACTGAGCACACCTGAGCCCATGCAGGCACAGGTGTGCATCATTGGGGCTGACTATTTAAGCCCCGATGAGTCAGAACAGAGCGCGGCTCATTGGTTAGGTCGAGCCTACGTGTAATGGTGGTTCTGTCTGTGTAACTTGGTATCTTGAGTATAGACTGCACCTATATTCCCTGTTCCCTGGCACTTGGGTTTGGATTTGAACTGCAGTCCTTGTTTCTTGTTTTTTGTAACTGGGAATAATAAAACTATGTTTCGAACTCCTGGCTCTGCAATGATGTCCTTCCGGCACCCCGCCACCGTTAATAATAATAATAATAATCCTTTATTTATAATCCCACGAATGAGAAATTTGTCCTCTGCATTTCACCCATACACACACGGGCAGCTACTGAAAGCGCCCGGGGAGCAGTGACGGGGACGGGACCTTGCTCAAGGGTACCTCAGGGCAACCCACTGGGGAGGGGATCGAACCCACAATCTTCCGATCTGTGGGCCAACTCCCTAACCACTAGGCCACTGCTGCCCAGAAATGAGCCGCCAAAACCGGGACTGGCTGGAGGAGCTAGAGCGAGCACTGGGAGCCCAGATTGAGGACCTCCGAGCAGTGCTGCCCCAGTGGCAGCTGGGGCGCTGCGAGCGGAGCGGTGAAATGCAGAGAGTCACCGCCACTGAGCTCTCGCGGCGCCTGGACCTGCTGGATCGCTCGATCCAGCTCGCTCCCTCGCTGGAGTTCGGCGAATGGCTGAAGGAGTGCGGTCGAGCGGAGAGGGTGGTACGAACGGTTGTAAAGGTAATGTCATTGGGGCGATTCCTCGAGGAAGAGGCTTCGTTCACGCCCCTTTCTTTCTCCTGCTTCAGAGGTCAGAGGGTCAGAAAGGAGGTGATCCTGCACCATCAGGCAGCTTCCCTGATTCAGGCTGTGTTCAGAAGACACAGGGAAGTAGTAAAGTACCAGGCCATAAGGGTGTCAGCCATCAGCATTCAAAGACATTATAGGTCCTACATTAAGGGTAAATTTGAACATGAGAGATTCCAGGTGTTGAGAAAGTCTGCGATACGCATCCAGGCAGCTTTTAGAGGTTATTCGGTTCGAAAAAATGTTGATGCTATGAACAAAGCTGCTGTCATTAGTCGCAGAACAGGGGGAGTTGCTGACAGGACTCTACCAGCAGCTGACCGAAAGAGCCTCTATGCTCCAGGTGAATGCCTCGGTCTCGAACAAAGGGGAAACAGAAAGAGAAGAGGCTTTAGCTCAAGACAAAGGTGAGCGTCATGGAAGGAGCAGCAAATTCAGAGAAGATAGAGAGGTCTCCAGATTAGAGGTACAAGCTGTGATGGTTTTCCAAGGAGAGGGGCTGGGGAAAACATATGAACAGAGAAACCAGACCGTATGCCAGACAACGAGGAGAGTTGAGACTCCAACCGTTCAGGAGAAACTGGAAGCTAAAATAGCCACTATGGAAGAGCAGTTGAATCAGACCAGGGCAGAACTGAGATGGGTGCAGGACCACAACGTCGCTCTGCAGGCTGAACTGAGAGAAGTCCGTTGTGAGGCCGGTAAGCTCAGAAGCTAGAGAAGCAAGTCAGAGGTATGGAAGTAAAAGTGGCAATCGTCGAATCTCGACTCACTTCACCAACAACAGTGCAGGCTGGAACCCAGGTGGTGAATGTCAAAACGGAGCAGCTGAAGAACAGTCCAATGGAGAAACAGGTAAAGATTCCAGAGGTGGAGCAGCTGCATTCTGACTCCCTACCTTCAGTTCACCCTCACAAGTCAGCAGACCCAGAACAAGGTGGCTCGTGGAGGGATCCAAGTAGAACTTCTCATAGTGGAACCAGGAGCTGGGACACTGCGTCACTGGGCCCCAAGCGGCCAGGAAGTACGACCAAGAAAAAGAAAAAGGCAAAAGACATCAGCAATAATCAGTTCAAGGAAGTGAACGAGGACTTCGGCACTGTAGATTCGGGGATGAGAGACGGGAGGAACAAGGCTGACAGGGGTTGGAAGCAGAGTTCGGACTCGTTGAGAAAGACTTCCTCTTTGAACCCCGTAACGTCTATGTTTAGCTCTCTTTCAGGTTCAGTCAAGTCCAGGCGTTCCATGGAGTCAGGCGATGCCTCCAGGGACTTCAGAGCCAAGTTCAGGCACCAGTCAAAGGGGTGGACGGAACTGCTGGGATTCCCCTCACCACCACCAGCTGCCTGACATGGCTGGTCGGAGGTCCTTTTTGTGTTTTTTGTGGACCTGACCATGTGTCCCCACAAGGGACTTTTGTATTTGTCAAGTTTTGTTGTTCTTGGCCTCCCCCCAGAGGTTCGGCTATGTTTTGGCACGTCGGGAACCGCGCCTTTTGGGGGGGGTTCTGTCACATGTGGGTTGTTTTGGGCACGCTAGAGGGTGCTCTCTGTCACGTATGAGGTGTTTTGGGCATGCTAGAGGGCGCTCTCTATCACATGAGGTGTTTTAGGTATGCTAGAGGGCGCTCTGTTCTGACTGAGCACACCTGAGCCCATGCAGGCACAGGTGTGCATCATTGGGGCTGACTATTTAAGCCCCGATGAGTCAGAACAGAGCGCGGCTCATTGGTTAGGTCAAGCCTACGTTTAATGGTGGTTCTGTCTGTGTAACTTGGTATCTTGAGTATAGACTGCAGTTCCCTGGCACTTGGGTTTGGATTTGAACTGCAGTCCTTGTTTCTTTTTTTTTGTAACTGGGAATAATAAAACTATGTTTCGAACTCCTGGCTCTGCAATGACGTCCTTCCGGCACCCCGCCACCGTTACAAGGTTGCATAGATAGTTGATTCTCTAGAGAGGAAAATTTGCTATAAGCTCAGGTTCACCTAGCTTAGTGAAGTATGATATTGTGCCAATGAACATGTTTAAGGTTTTGCCTACTGAGGGAAGAACTTTACCTGCCATTATTTGGAGGTGTCATACCAGTGCAAGTGCAGACTTTTTTAGAGGGTAATAATAAGGCACAGCTCCAGGTTCTGATGCTGATGACCTCAAAATTTTCATTGGGACTCCCCATGACACCTTGAGACTGAATGATCCGGTGTCAGGTTTGAAATTTATTGTATTTTTTAAATTCTGAATCCGAGTGCTTTTAACCTGAATCTCATTGACACTGGTCTGCGTTATAGCGACAGCTGTAGATCTTTCATTACAAAGATTTTTGCTGTGGTCCTTGCTTTCCTATAGATTGTTATGTTGATTTTAGACATATTTAGTTCATCACCAAAGACAGAATTCTTTCAGATGTCTCTCAAAGGGCCTCAAGAAATATCTCACTACTCACCACTGTAGTTTCAAGAGTCAAAGGAATATTTGATAAAACTTGCCATTGGAGTATCAGCAACTCCCAATTAGTATCCCTTAAGATATTCACTTTGTTGCTCAGTCTGTAGAATGGGATTGGATCTGTTTAGTGACCTCTCCAGGCTCAAGTGAATCGCAGTGACTAGACACAGTGGAAATGATTGTTCTATAGTAACCAGTGACTTAAGAATTCTTGCCAGCATGCTATCAACAAATCTGACGATAAAAGCCCTGGGGAATGTGTTAATTTGCACAGGAGCATACTGCTTAGATTCGACTCACATTTCATTTGTGTCACTAAAAAACAGTCTGGAGGAAAAAAGAAGGCTTGTGAGAGTCCAGGTCACATTTTAGCTCCTGGTCAATGAATGACCCTGGGAGGAGAACTACTATTAGTGCCTTGTTTTATTTTTATCAACCACATTATGGAACCTGTTGTTTCCCTGGTATCCAGTGGAGAAAACAAAACCAGCCACCTCCCTTAACCTATGTGATCAAAGTACAGAGGCAGATCATCTTCCCTAGGGAGCTGGATCAGAGTGGGTGCCAGGGAGCATGGAGGGTACAGCTGGCCGAGGGCTTTTGGTAATAACCTGTAGCTGCTTTCTTATTTGCAATCACTGCTATGCATGTCCAGTTTGCTAGAGTGGTCCTAAGTCTTTGTTTGCCCCTCTGACTCTGTTTGTATCTATGGCTAGCTTTCCAGAAATGGAAAGATGTGCTACATCACCAGTCACGAGCCAAAATGGATGGAGGACCACGTGCTGAGTAGAAGGCAATAGGAGAGAAGGACCTCAATAAATTGCTCTTATGTTTGCTTATTGAGCCATCAGAGATAATATATAAGCTGTCCTTAGGGGACATATTATGGGAGATATGACAAAACAGCATAAATACACAACATTTCCATCCAAAAGACCAGGAAGTAGTGGGCCTAGTTATTTTTTTGCAACATGAAGAAATCAGTAATTAAATAATTTAGGGAGTGATTTGCAGAGTCTAGTTAAGAGAACCATGCACTATTATCTAATGTCTTCATGTAATTCATCTGATGCTTTGGGCATCCTCAGAAAAAATAAAGCGCAAGCATACAGCTTAGGTAAGAGGATAGACTAGATAGCTTTTTAATATTGGTATGGATATGTTCTGCACACAGACATGCGACCCATTGCTTATTTGTACAAAACAGTACTTAATTCTGTAGTAAGTATATCAGAAAGATTATATTTTGGATGAATAATTCTAGCATTTCCATATAGAAATGGTTTGTAGGTCTTGGCCACCTGGAATGGGGGTATGGGAAAAAAGCCCTGAAGCCAGGTAAGGAAAGGTGATTGGCAATGTGAACCAGCAGTGGTTTTGTTCAATCCCAGCCACTTGGGATGCACAAGCCAGTTTGCTCAAAACCATCACTGCGCTGCCAGGCTTTCTTTATGATGGAGTCGGTGTTGAGGGACCACGTGAGGTTGTCAGTGATGGGTACCAAGAAGCAGTGCTCTGGACCATCCTCCCACAGGTGGTGTTGATGATAAGAGAGTGGAGTGTGGT
The DNA here is from genome assembly GCA_017165825.1 of Hepsetus odoe. Classification (NCBI taxonomy): domain Eukaryota; kingdom Metazoa; phylum Chordata; class Actinopteri; order Characiformes; family Hepsetidae; genus Hepsetus; species Hepsetus odoe. Next base: position 8,600,477 of record CM029385.1, on the reverse strand, counting down.
CCCGACGTGATCTCTGAAGTTAACAACCATCTCTTTAGTCTTGTTGACGTTCCAGAGAGACAATTGTTGGTTCTGCCTGATCCGTCTGACTCTTGCTGTATCTCTCCTCTCTGTAGACTTACACTCGTCTCACGCTGATCAGACCCACCAGTTTGTATCATCCAAGCGAATTTGATGATAATAGTTCCAGGCTGTTGCTTGGCTGCACAGTCGTGGGTCCATCAGTGTAGACAGCAGTGGGCTGAGCACACAGCCCTGAAGAGACTCTGTGCTCAGTGTGATGGTGTTGGAGGTGCTGCTACCCAGTCCTGACTGACTGGGGTCTCCCAGTCCAGGGAAGTCAGGATCGGTTACAGAGGATGATGGTGTTGAATGCTGAACTGTAGTTGATGAACAGCATTCTGACTTAGCTGTCCTTTCTGTCAAGATGAGAAGGGCCAAATGGAGAGATGATGGAGATTGCATCGTCTGAGCCCAGGCGATTTGGGATGATCATGAGCTGCAGAGTCCTGAGTGAGGAGGATCTGGGACTTGATGTGTGCCTCATGACCAGCCTCTCAGGCCACTTCATGATGATGGGTGTGAGTGCAGCCCGGGGCGATGAGTCGATTGAGGCAGAGATGGATAGTGTCTTTGGCACTGGAATGATGCTGGTGGTCTTGAAGCACCTTGGAACACTGGTGGTGCTCCACAGAGAGGTGTTGAAGATGTCAGTGAGATCTGCCAGCTGTTCCTGCACATCCTCTGAGCACGACCTTGAATATTGTCTGGACAGCAGCTTTCATTGGGTTGACTCTGAGAAGGCTATTCTCTCGGCTGTGGTCAGACAGAGAATCCTGGTGATTGGAGGAGGGGTGGTCTTCCTCATTCTCAGGTATCATTCACTGCATCAAACCGTGTGAGAAGTAGTTCAGCGCATCCTGGGGAGGGAGGGGTCACCGTCACAGGCAGGTGGAGATGTCCTGTAGTTGGTGAGGGCCTGGATGCTCTGCCACATGCGCTGCGTGTCACCAGTGTTCTTGAAGTGGCCATGGATTCTCTCTGCGTGAGCACGCTTTGCTGCACTCTGATGGCCGAAGATGGGTTTGCCCTCGCTTTTCTTAGAGGCGGCCCCTGCGTCCACTGACTTGAAGGCCTTGTCCGGGTTCTCAGAGTCTCACGCCAGCTCAGCGATCATCATGGCTTCTGGTTGGGTCGTAATCCACACGCCTGATGAACGGAGACAGTAACATCCTCGATACGCGCTGATGTAATGATCACTGAAGCTGTGTACTCCCTCCAGATTGATGGGTCACGTGGGTTGCAACCTCTACGCAAGCATGCTCCAATCGATCGCGTTCCGACGATCCTGAAGAGCAGAATGCTCCTGTAAGGCGGTCGCTGCCCTTCGGTGAGTCTCACGGCACGCCTGGCGATGGTCTATGCGCTGGGATCAGCACAGAGATGTGATCAGTGTCGGTGGGGGTGGGGCTCCGCTCTGTGCAGCGCCCGGCCATGTTGTGTAAACACTGTCAGCATGTTTCCCCCTGCGCTGCAAGTTCACATGTTGATAGATTTAGGAGAATTGACTTGCATCTGATTTGATCTCGACGGCATATTAAACAATCTACGTCAATTGTGATAGGTTTTAGATCCGCTGATAATTCCATAAAGTTCAGTACATGGAGTACATGGAGATGAAGCACAGGGTGAAGAAAGCAATGGCAAAGGCTAAAGATAAGGTGTTTGGTGGTGTAGTAGGGAGATTGTGGCTGAACGAAGAGACGGTGCTGGGAAAGGTCGTGCAGGTGCGATTAAGGATGAAAGCATGCAGGTGAACAATTACTTTGAGTGGCTGATGAATGAAATGAGAAAGTGGAAGGAGCAGTGTGTGAAGAGGATGAAGAGAAGGAGTTACAATGCTTTGTGGATTTGGAGAAAGCAGGGTTGACAGGGTGCCTAGAGAGGAGTTGTGGTTTTGTATAATGAAGTCAGGTGTTGCAGAGGAAATGTGAGTATTTCAGGATATGTATGAGAACGGTGTGACAGTGGTGGAGATCTGCAGTAGGGTGACAGATACAACTGATAATGAACAATGGAACTGATGAAAGAACGGAGAGCGCGGGGCTGGAGGTGTCAGAGTTAAATGCTGGGAAGTTTCATTGGGTGTGAGAGGATGGACAGGATTAGGGTGAGTATATTGAGTGACAGCTCAAGGTAAACCTTTGGGGACAGGGTTAGAAGCAGGTTGTGGTTTGGACATGGACAGGAGAGGATCCACATGCAGGGTGTTTTTGTTTGGGAGGGATGCTGCAGAGACTGAAGAAATGGAAACTGATGATTTGCTGTGGCAACCCCTAAATGGGAACAGCTGAAAGAAGAAGAAAAAAAAGTAGTATGGTTTTATGCCAGGAAAGAGCACTATGGATGCAGTGTTTACTCTGTGGGTGTTGGAGAATAAAAAGGTCAGAAAGAGTTGTATTTTGCCTTTTTAGACCTAGAGAAAGCATATGACAAGGTGCCTAGAGAAGAGTTGTGGTGCTGTATGTGGAAGACAGGAATAGCAGAGAAGTACAGGATATAAGGTATGAGTGCAGTGTGACATTTACAGCATTTAGCTGATGCTCTTATCTTACATTTCTTCACTACAGGGACAGTCCCCATGGAGCAACGAGACCAATGATGGTGATGCTGAGTGCAGGATTCAAACATGCAATAAGCAGCCTGTAGGTGAGAATGTCCTTCGTGCTAGATCACACCCCTGGTGAAGAAAGTTCTGTAAATGCAGATGATGAATGTGTTTAAAGTAGGAGATGGGATGACATCAAGTTCAACCCTGAGCCTTTCTTGTTTGCAATGGTGATGGACAGGTTAACAGACAAATGAGATTAGACAGGAGTCCCCCATGCACTATAAATCTTTGTAGGGGCAGCGGTGGCCTAGTGGTTAGGGAGTTATGCTCTAACAACAGGGGTTACATTGCCAATCAATTGCCAATCAAGACGTTGGACTTGGAGAAAAAATATGACAGGACAAGGTTAGACAAGTTTCCCTGTGTACTATGATGTTTGCTGATGATATTGGGATCTTTCCCAAGAGTAGGGAGCAGCTTGACAAGACACTGAGCTGGAATCTGCTCTATAGAGAGGAGAGAATGAAAGTGGTAGGAGAGACAAGGATTATATTGGGAGAAGAATGTTGAAAATGGAGCTGCTGGAAAGAGGAAAAGAAGTCCAAAGAGTAGGTTTGTGGATGTGGAGAGAGAACATGTCATCTGGGGTTGGATTTGAAGGAGAGAGACATCACATAAGGCTGGAAGAAAATGAAACAGTTGATCCGTTGAGGACCCCCTAATGGGAGCAGCAAAGAAGAAAGCTTAGGGTTACAGCCAAGGCACAGCTCCATTGAATTTACTGCACACGATTTTGTAGACTTTTTGCATTTATGCAGAGAGACTAAATAGACTGTAAACAGCTGGCTTTAGAGAGTATAATCTAAAACATGTTGTGTGCTACGCAACTTTGGGGCAACTCATGGGCAGTGCTAGGTTGGCATCTGTAAAAGCCAATTTCACAACAGATTGTCAGACAGTGAGGCTTTGTAATTCATCACTCCAAGATCTTGTTTTCTCTGTTCCACAGTCAATGTCAGTATACTTAAATCAGATGATGTGTGGCATTGTGTACAATAAGGCTTTATTGTGCAGCTGCTCGGCGCTGGATGCAATTTAAAGCTGACAGTTATTCTATTGTGTTTCAGATGCATTTTGGAGTCTGTACTGGAGTAATATTAGAACAGAGTATGGTATCAGGAGCGATGTTTAAAGTCATTGATTTTAAACATCTGTAGTAATCCCAAGCTCAATCAGAAAATTGTCCAATCAACGGATTAATCTTCTTAATCCCCACAGATTTAGTTGTTTGATAAATATGTTTTATTCTCAATTTTATATTTTATTCATTCAGAAATAAATGTTTCTGTGTATCATGTTTGCAGTGCACGTGTGATTACTTTTATGGAGTCCTCAGGTGACCCTCACTAATATAAAGGTATATAGATCCCAGTGAGTCAGAGTCAGAGCTGTCGGCCAATGTTGTTTATCCTTTGTCATTGTGGCCTTTGTTTGATTAACTGCGTGTGCTGTGTTTAGTTCAGGTTTGTGTGTTTAGCGTTTTTTGTTACTAAAACCACACAGTTAACCTATCAAACCATCACCCAGCATGTGACAGCATCTTTTACACTGAGACCCCAGTGTGAGTGCAAAGATATTGTTTATAATTATATGTTGGAAAACCAAAGAACAATTTATATGAACAAAATAAATCAGCATCAATATAGCATTTTTAGGAATAGTTTAAAACTCTTTAATGTAGTGAGGGCGTGATCAATATGGCTGGCCATCTCTTCAGCTTTGGAGTCAGCTCAAAATGGTACACAGCCCCCATTAAATGATGAACAATAATTTGTAAGACATGTTACTAATGCAGTTATTTTTGATGTAAATAAAAATGTATTTGGGGAAACAGTGAGTGACACTTAACTAAATATATACTAGTGGACAGGACTGATTCAAAACAGTCAGTGAAACTAAATGTAAATAAGACCTAAAAAAATCCTTATTTTGCTACTGAAGATTAAAACCCCATGAAACCAATGAAAGAGTTAAACCCAAGCAAAGAGAAAACCCTCACAGGAAAAACAAATTGCAAAAATGCAGCGTAAAAATATTTCTGCCAATAAGGGCCTGTAATAAATGGCCTCCAAACTGCGATCTCCATCAGCTAAAATAGAGATGCAACATTGTTTATTCAGTTTCATAGTTTAATTTTTATTTTCTAATAAAGTACTGATTTTGTTATTTTTTTAGAAAGTTTACAGTTTTTTACTAAACCTGTTGCTGCTTGTCTTGGGTGAAGGTGTGTTTTGGGCTGATAGAGGGTGCTCTGTTCATGCGACACACTGAGCTCATGAAGGCACAGGTGTGCTTCATTGGGGGCTGACTATTCCCAGGGCCCGATGAGTCCAGAACAGGCTGGCGGCTCCATTCGCTGGAGTTTTGATGTTTGGTAGGCTGGGTAACTTGGTTTAGGCTGCAGGTTCTTGGTTTTGGTTTGAACTGCAGTCCTTTGTTAATATAGTTAATAAAGTTATAATCCAAACTCCTGGCTCAGCGTTGGCGTCCTCTCCGCACCCCGCCACCGTTACGAAATAGGCATCAACGCAGTGAGCGTTGTGAGTCAAAGTGCGATCACGAGTGGGTGTTGCGAGGCAGGTGCAGCGTGATAAATGTTGGAGTTTATTGAAACCTGGGAAGCGAAATTGCGGCATCGCGTTAGTCTGGACCTCATTGAGGTGGGGCGAGATTGAGTCTGCGGCGGGCGCCGGCATGCCACCACAACATATAGGTCGAAGATAGGTGTGACTAGTTCAGCCTTCCTGCTGCAGAAGGCTGCTGCGCTCAACCACACGAAACACACAGCGATGCCTGGACATGTTGAACCACATGTCTTTTCCCGCTCGACGGTAGAAGCGGGCTTTCTCCTACATTATTCAGCGGGACATTGATAGTGGGCGACCCTGCGCAGCTAATGAGGTTCGATGAAGAATTCCACATTCGCGGCTATTGGAGGTTGATGAGGTATACCTGCAGCTAATGGGGCTTTCTACGCATTAAACAACTCTGCAGCTCGGCGTGAAAACGCAGCAGTGAACACAATGGCGGATGACAGCAAACAGTGGAAGTGGCGGCTCCCTGCGGCCTTAAACAAGGAGGCAAAGAGGCCACCGCGGCAAGGCGAGGCGGTGGCAGAAGCGGCCGTTCTACTGACGCGGAAACTGGAAGATAGGCGGAGACAGCTACACCATCGTGCGTAGCCACAAAGTCGACCAGAAGGCCGCTGCGGCAGAGCGGCATGAAAGGAGTCGGCCACAAACCAGCACCAATAACCACGTCTGCTGGGCAGGAAGCAAGAGAAGGAGCAGCTCTCCAGGTTAGTGGAAGTTTGCAAAATATGAGTTAGGTGCAGGTTGATTAAAGTTTAACATGAAGACTGCATGCAGGCTGAAGCTGCAACAAACACATCAGGACTGTTCATGATAATACTGGCTAATAAGATGAAGCAGAAATGAAGTCTTTGAAGGAGGAAAAAAATGACTGCTGTTGTTCTGCCTGAGGATGAAGGCGAGACAGACTCTGAAACAGAAGCGCAGGCTGCCACTGTGATACAGTAGTAACTGAGGGCTCACTGTGCTGAGGCGGACTGTTTATGCATCAGAGTATGCTGCTGTTGCCATCAACTTGAGGTATCGTTCCACCAGATGCCAGAAAAAGGGAGAGATGCTTGAAATTGCGCTCGGCTGCAATGTTCCTGCAGAAGCCTTCCAGAGGTCAGAGGTCAGAGGAGATGATCCTGCAACATCAGGCAGCCACAGTTCCAGACTCGTTCAGAGACACGGGAGGTAGTAAAGTACCAGAACCGTAAGGCTGTCTGACCATCATCGATCAAAGACATTATGGGTCCTACGATGCAGGGTAAATTTGAACATGCTGAGAATTCAGATGCGAGAAGGTCACTGCGGTGTGCGTCGCCAAAGCGAGCGTTTTAGGGGTTATTCTGTTCAAAGAATGCTGCTGCTGCTGTTTTTCGGCTTTACCACATCTCATTATTCCGGGCTGCAGCCAAGAATGCTGAAAGCAAAGATCTGTTTTTCAGAGCAGCTGGGCAGTGGGGTGTTCTTCAGGCGGAGGTTCAGAAGGTGGAGCTTGGACATCAGCAAGGCAGAGGTATCCATTTTGTTCAGACATGCTGCGAATTTGCCCAAGAAGTCATTCAGAGGAGCGGAGCAGGATCTGGCAAGCGGATCAGAAATTTGCAAGGACAGTCCAATCACCTGGAGATGAACAGTCGCTCATGAATATTTCAGATCACTGAACAGGAAGGAGTTGCCTGACGAGCTCTACCAGCAGCTGATGGAGAAAAGCTGCTCGATGCCACTGCTGGTGAATGCCTCAGTCATGAACGAAGGGTTGAACCACAAGGAAAGAATCATCTATCTGCTTTCTCAGCTGGAGAGGACCAAAGGACTCTTGTCCAGTTGCCGAAGGGAGATCGAAGCCATGGAAACAGAAAGAAAAGCTCTGGCTCAAGACTGGTGAGCTTCACCCAGGAAAAACAGTAAATTCGAAGGAGGGGAGAAAGTCTCCAGAATAGAAGTTGCAAGCTGTGATGGTTTGTCCCAAGAGAGAGAGGCTGGAGAGAGCGGATGAGCAGAGGGACCAGGCTGCTTCTTGAGACAACGAGAGTTAAGACTCAGCCATTTTGGAGGCTGGAAGCTAAGGTGACACTATATGGAAGAACAGGTGAATCGAACGGAGGCAGAGCTAAAGTGGTGCAAGGACCACAACGTTGCTCTGCAGGCTGAACTGAGAAAAAGCCTGAGAAGTGAGCCAGTAGCTCACACAGAGCTGGAGAAGCGGAGTCCGAGGTATGCGGAAGCAAAATTGGCGATCTTTAAATCTTCTGACTCACTCCACAGACACCAGTGCATGCTGGGACCCTAAAGTAATTTCAACACCAGATGAACAGCTGAGAAAATTGATCTGATGGAGAAGCAGGAAGAATTCAGAGGTTGAGCAACCAGTATGACTCCCCTACCTTCAGTTCACCCTCATAGTTCAGCAGACTCAGAACAAGGTGGCTCGTGGAGAGTCAAGTGGAACTACGTAGTGGAACCAGGGCTGGGATGCTGCCTCACTGGGCTCCAAGCAGCAGGGAAGTATGATCAAAGGAAGGCCAAAGACTGTCAAGAAATGACCTGCTCTCAGTTCAAAGAAAGTGAGCAGGCAGCTTCTTGCACTGTAGATTCTGTGATGAGAGACATTAAGAACAAGGATGGCAGGGGGCTGCAGAGCAGGTTAGGACTATGTGAAAAGACTTCCCTCTTTGAACCTATGAAAATCTGTGTTGGCTCTCTCTTTCAGGTTCCGTCAAGGCAAGGCGTTCCCATAGTCAGATGATTCCTCAGTGACTCCAGGGGTCGAGTCCAGGCAACAGATGAAAGTGGACCTTTGAACTACACAAGTTCCCCTCACCACACGCCTTCTGCCTGGACCTTGTGGTCAGGGTCCCTTTTGTGTTTAAGTGTTTTGTGGACCTGACCCCATAAAGGAACTTTGAAGAGTGTTTTTTTTTGTTCTTGGCCTCCCCCAGAGGTTCAGCTGTGTTTTGGTGCTTCGGGAGCCGCGCCTTTTGGAGGTTCTTATGTCACGGAGTGAGGAGTGTGTTCTGGGCACAGTAGGTGCGCTCTGTTCTGACTGAAACACACCTGAGCTCATGAAGAGCACAGGTGTGCTTCATTGGGGCTGACTATTTAAGCCCCGATGAGTCAGAACAGAGCGCAGCTGATTCGTTAGCCTCACCCTACACACTCTATGGTGGTTTTGGTATTTGGTAAGCTGGGTAACTTAGTTTAGGCTGCAGTTCCTTGGTTTTGGTTTAAACTGCAGTCACTTTATGTAATTTTATTATGTAGTTAATAAAGAGATTGTGATCTGAACTCTGGCTCAGCATTTAGCGTCCCTCTCAGCACCATACCCGTTTACACTGCTCTATGAATGAGTGATAGTCTCTTGCCATCAGTTAGGTTAGCAACAAGTAGGTATTTCAAAGTGTTCAATGACATGTTCATGAGCTTTCCCCGGATATTGCATATGGGTGTTTTTCGTCTCTTACTAATATGGATTCCAAAGAATGTGGCAGAACATGTTGCATCACTACATCAGAGGTTCTCAAACCAGCAATCATGGAAAAATGTGGATTGTCAGGCTTCTCTAGGAGCAGCCTGACAATCAGAACACTAGATCACATCCTACAGTCCCTAGAAAGAAAACAGCTCCAACCCTCAGGTCAATCGGTTAGTCATTCCACCTGTCCATCCTTTCTGTGTGGGGCAGATTACTATGTTAAATGTCGAGACTGGTAGTAGGGTCCATTTTCAAACATTTTACCTGCTTTAGGGCAAAGTAAATCTTATATCTAAGAGTAATTTATCACTGGACTGCTAATCCATTTGCATTACTAAAGCCATAAAGTCCATACTGGAAATGGACCTTTACAACTAAGTCTGCAATTCAGAAGACAGCAGTCAGTTATTCTATTTTAAATGTGTCATGCAAATGTGCTATACTGAAAAATGCCTACTGTGGCATGCAAAAGTATTCACCCCCTTGGCATTTTTCATGTTTTGTTACCTCACAACCTGGATTAAAATTAATTATTTGAGAGTTTGTACCATGTCATATACAAAACTTGCCTACAATTTTGAAGATGTATTTTATTGTCAAGCAAACAACAAATAGGACAAAGTAACAGAAAACTTTGTGCATAACTGTTCACCCACCCTAAAGTCAGTAGTTTGTAGAGCCAGTACCTTTTATCAGTACCGCAAATGTCATTACCTGTGCGGTATTACCTTCTGGGGTGCTTTGGATAAGTCTCTGTGAGCTTACACATCTTGCCACTGGGATTTTGCCCGTGCTCATGAACGAAACTGCTCCAACTCCCTTCCTTATTGGATGGTATTTAACATGAACAGCAATCGAAATACAGATTCTCAATTGGATTGAGGTCTACTCTGGACTTTGACTAGAGCCATTCCAACTGTTCAAATGTTTCCCCTTTAACCACTCGAAAGTGTTGCTTTGGGTGTATGCTGGGTCATTGTCCGCATGCTGGAAGGTGAACCTCCATCCCCAGTCTAAAATCTGACAGACTGGCCCAGGATTTTGCTCCTTGAATATCCCTATGTTTAGCACCATCCATCTTTCTCAGCAGGCAGTTTCCCAGTCCCTGCTGCTGAAAAACATATCTCACAGCATGATGCTGCACCCACCACACCACATGATTCACTGTGGCGATGGTGTTCTTGAGGTGATGGGATGTATTGGGTTTGCGCCAGACATAGCATTTTCCTTGGTGGCCGAAAAGTTCAATCTTAGTCTCATTTGACCAGAAGACCTTCCTCCTAACATTTGAGGAGTCGCCCACATTCCTTTTGGCAAACTCAGAATGTGCCTTCTTAAAATATTAGCTTTTCTGGCCACTCCATAAAGCAGCTCTATGGGTCATGCGGCTTATTGTAGTCTGGACAGATGTTCCAGTCTCTGCTGTTAGGCTACCACAACTCCTTCAGGGCTATCTTTGGTCTCTGTGCTGCCTTTCTGATTAATCCCCTTGCCTGGTCTGTGAATTTTGGTGGATGGCCCTCTCTTGGCAGGTTTGTTGTGGTACCAGGTTCTTTCCATTTGAAGCTGATGGATTTGATGGTGCTCTGAGATCATCAAAGATTTGGATATTTTTATAACCCAGCCCTAGCTTGACTTGTACTTAACAACTTTGTGTCTGGGACTTGTTTGGAAGCTCAACAGTGTTTATGATGATACCGCCTCTGGGCCTTTCAGAAAAGGTGTGTTTATATAACAGATCATGTGACACTTGAACAGCCCTTGCAGATGAAAGTGAAAAAGTGAAAGTGACTACCCTTGTCTCTCATTCATGATCTGTACAGCACACAGTGAACCACAATGAAGGTGGACCTCTGCATTTAACCTTGCACTCAAACACCGATGCAGCAGGGGCAGCTATTAAGAAAGCGTGGGGAGCAGTGACAGGATGGTGCTGCTCAGAATTATCTCAGGGCAACCACAGGTAGAGATCAGACACACAATCTTTCGATGCGAGAGCAACTCCATACTGGGTGTGACTTGTTCATTAATTGAAATGACTTTTAAGTGACTGGGTACTGGTTATCCCAGGACTTTTTAGAGCTTCATGCAAAGGGGTGAATAAGTATGCACACCATATACCATATATCATATATATATATATATATATATATTTTTTTTTTTTTTTCTCATTTCATTTCACCAACAGACTGTTTGGCCCAGATCCATCATAAATAAGATTGAAAACTAGAAGTGGGGAAATTTAAGTACCGTTAGGAATGTAACAAAGTTACTTGCAAGGGGGTGAATACTTTTGCAAGGCACTGTATGTAAATAATATATTTCAAAAAAAACTTCATACATCTGACCAGCTGTAATGTTTGTGCTCTATTAAAGTGTAACTCCAGATATAGATGATGTCTGAATTTGCTTTTAATCATGAAAAATATAAATCGTCTGCCTGCTTCTAGTTTCCCTAGAGCCCCATGCATCTATAGAACAGACAATTTTACCTACTGGGATGAGGTCCATCACCTCCCTACAAAATACCAGATCACACACATCCATACACAATAAGCAAGCTTTACTTGATAGACACAGGTGTTAATTAAATCAAATAGGAGTAAGAACACTCTTTCAACATGTCATTTCATTAAATGACTGAGAAGATTAATGCAAAAGCAAGATGCAAATGCTCATAAGATCGCCCACCAAACAAGACAAAAAAATACACCAACCATACAACTGAAGGATCAGATCATGCGATGAAACCTCACTGAAGTGTTCTACCACAGGACAATCAAACAAGCTTTAAGGCACTTTCTGACGTTTCACCACTGTATATATGTAAAAGTAAGGAGAGCCTTGGACTTTCATTAATAAAAAATGAATGGAGCAAATATCCTCTAATAATCCATCCATTGTCACGCATTCCCTGGCAATTGGCGGCATCCAGCCCAGCGCACACAGGCGGGCAGAGGGCGCACCCTGGACAGATCGCTTGGCCCGCCGCGAGGAGGAGCGGGGTGAGGCGGCACCTTGCTCAGGTACCTCCAGGGCAACCACATTGGGAAGGGGATTCGACCCTGATCACTCGATCCCACGTGACCAGCGCCTAACCACTGAGCCGCTGCCCCCTCTGTAATAGTTCACCGTATTGTAATGAAACGATGAGCTCAGAATTTTGCAAATACTAGCGCAGGTACAGTGCACCTAGTGGCCGAATGCAGTGCAAACTGAAGAGCTGAAGGCTCATAGGCTTGTTAGTAATGCACCACTTGCCCAGTGCAAGCGCGTGCAGTGCACCACCTCTGCCACCCGGTAGCCCACAGTGCAAGAGAGCATGGGAGGCAGTGAAGGACTGAATACCTGAAAAGGTAGGAAAATATCAAGCAACTTTCAAATGTAGAAATAAACCTATCCGTATATACACAGATGATGCTTTCATGAGATAAACTAAATCCTTTGAGATATAGACAAAATTCCACTGGTACAGTATATTATATAGAGCACAGAAAGGGTGCGAATTAATTTCAGTCGGTCATTTTTCACCACTTGTCCCAAAGCGGGGTACGGCGCTGGTGTCCGCTCCAGCTCACAGGGTGAGAGGCGGGGACGCCTGGACAGGTCATCAGCCCGTCACAGGGAGGAGCGTCCAGGGAGGAGGATGGCACCTTGCTCAAGGGTACCTCGAAACTTGGTAGGAAGGGGTTAGAACCCCGATCCTCCGATCATGCGGCCAACGCCCTAACCACTAGGCCACCGCTGCCCAATTAATTTCAAATTATCATTATTTTGTAAGCTTATATAGGGTCCCATTGATAGTTCAAGTAATTAAGCTGATAGTAAATTTGCTATCTATTAACGAAATCCAACAAGTAAAACTCACTAAGTGGTTTAAAAGTTAAAAGTTGGGTAATTTTGGGTAATTGCAATGATTACAAAAGAATTGTTGTGGACCCAGAGCTTCTGGGTCAGTTCTTCCTATAGGTATTGTCATTATGGTATAGTGTATTAAAAAAGGTGTTACAAAAATTAGATGTATAGCCATATCTGTGTAGTTTTTATTTGATATTAAAATTAGATTTATTTAGCCCACAACAAGCATGAAAATTCACAATAAAGGGATGACAAAATGAGAAGTAAAAGAGATAACATTGTTTCATGAGAGCTTCTTTCCATGTCAAAAACAACAAGCAGGAAATTTTCTCAGTAGTTGGTGTTCCCTGTTTTTTTTTTTTTTTTGTCCCATGTGCCTATATGGAGCCTGACTCATGGAATTGAAAATTAAAAAATGTGTCTTAAGCTTCTCTGTATAATAATTAAAATGTAGTATGGTCATGTTTCAAACAAATGAGGCTTGTTTTGTGTCTGTGTGTGTGTATGTGTGTGTGTGTATGTGTGTGTGTGTGTGTGTGTGTGTGTGTGTGTGTGTGTGTATATATATGTGTGTGTAATACTACTTTGTTTTTTACATAAAAGTAAGTGACCCTTCACGTGTTGAGTACACAGCTGCTTTTGAGTGGAACTCCCTGCGAAATTACCACCTCATTTAACATTTACTTACACACAAGGCTGCGTGCAGCAGGGGACAGCTATTGAAAGTGCCGGGAGCAGTGACAGGGACAGTACTTTGCTCATGGTTACCTCAGGGCAACCTACTGGCATTTGAACTCACAATCTTCTGATCCACTGAGCTATATTGGTCCTGTGTGAACATGATAATGTTTTGTTCTTGTTTTGGCTGCTATCTTAATTTCTGTCTGTATTATTGATTATGTAAGTAGCATGAATATGTTTTATTACATGAAAAATAAAGAAAGAAGAAAAGAAATACAACCATATATATATACTGTATATATATAGATATATATAAAAAGTTTACAAGTTTACTTTATGGGAGACAGTTTTGGTGGTTTTGTAATTTTTGTAATTTATTAATATACTATTCATTTTCTACTTCATTTTCTTTTACATTTCTAGAACATCTGGGAGCAATTAACTGTACATTTATTTCCATTTCCATTACAGGAAACGAATCTGATTTTCCCACACTGATGCATGCCCAGCTGCAAACAACACCAGCCTGTTTTAAGTTCCTAGGAAAGTGTATGCATATATGAAATAATTTTGTTTTAAAAAGTATATTTGTATATTGTTCTTTCACCTCATTATTGCACACAATAACATGTTACGTTTAAACCAGCTACTAGGGATACACAAAACCAGTGTATTTATCTGTACCAGTCCCAAGCCCAGAAAAATGAAGGAGTTATGTCTGGCCACAGCCTTTACATAAATCAATGTGTGGACAAGATACAGATTTTCATATCAGATAGGTTTAAGACCAAGGCTAACAAAGGCCATCAGCATATTTTTACAGCTATGTTGTACAGGTTAAGAGACAGTAGCACCAATATGTAAGAATGACAGAGGAGGTTTAAGTTGGAGGAATTCAAAAGGCTTAGATTTAATTGATGAGGATGGATAGGATTAAGAATGAGTTTATCAGAGGAACAATTCAAGTTGGATGATTTAAAGACAAAGTCAGAGAGGCCAAGGAATGCACTGGTTTGGAAATGTGCAGAGGAGAGCCAAGGAGTACACTGGCACCATTTCCCAGCCATTTTTGTGAAAACAATTGTTAACTGGAACATGGGATTCTGCATCAGTGTGACAAATTATTAGGCCCTGGACATGAGATAACTTGTTCAGTTGCTCAGTGGAAAATAATCCTATAAGTCATCGGTATTGATTGGTATCATTGCCTGGCTGGCATGGTATTTTCTATGATGCACACTTAGCTGCATGAAGACAGAGAACTGGCTCAAATGCAGTGATTTTACCTAAGCTCTATCAGCTCCACGTTTGAGGTCATCACAGTGAATAGTCTGCTTCTAGATCTTCCAGCCTTCTGTTGACTAACTTTCTACTGCCGTCTCTGCCCCTGCATGTCGTCTCTCTACACCCAAAACCTCTTCTTTGGTCTTCCCTTTTGTACAATCTTGTTTCACTATGCTATATCTTGAAATGTCAACCTCCAGCTGCCCATCTTATGCTACTAATAATTTCTAATCTATGACTAATCTCGTCCACTCTGTGATGTATGTAATTTACTATAGCCACTTCTATTCTTTAGTCAAATCACAACCATCTAACCTGCAGATTATCTTTGATACCATACCTTCCAATCACATTTACATTTACAGCGTTGCCAGACACACTGCTCCAGGCAACACAACAGCGCTGTTTTGTTTGATCCTTCATATCAGTAACAGCTCAGATCAACAGCTGCTGATTCAACACAACTACAACCAATTAACAATGTAGTAACCCCTGTGAAAGATGTAATAGTGTTTCTTTATATGTATATATATAAGCAGGTTAAATAGTATATAGTATGCAATAATATTATAGTATATAATATATTATATATATATATATATACTTATATATATATATATATATATATATATATATATATATATATATATATATATATATATATATATATACATATATATGTGGTATATATACTATAGACACAATATTTTGAGTCTTTTTCCCTTTTCTGGAGACAACAGGTACATAGGCTTGACTAGAACATGCTTGTCAAAATCTTTAGTCCCGTATTTTAACAGCATGATTAAAAAAATTTAAAAAGAGCATTTTCTGAGGTTACTGAATGTTTGACTCCATGTTCCTGAAAATACTGTGGTGCTTAAATGCCCAGATTTTTTCAAAGTACAAAGCTTTAAGGTGTGTTTAACCTACATTCTGCAGTATGAACCTATTTCATAAAGATCAATCTGTGTTTATACAGTCACTAACCTTTAGCACAAGAATTGGAGTGGTCATTTATTCAACATCCTTATTTGTTTTTCAATATTTTCTAATTAGGCTACTGATAAAATCATGTCTTTTTTCAACTTTTTTGAATGAAAAAATGGCTTTGGGAAAACTGAAGTCCTCAAGGTTCTGCCACTTACTGGCAGAATGGCCAAAGATTAACCATGGGGAGGCTGGTTTTAGCTGGCGAGGTTTACTAGTGTGTGTGGGACAGGTTAATCTGGAGAGAACAATTTCTGCTCCACTGTTCACAGTAAACATGTGCAATCATAGGAAATTTGTTACTCTGATTTTACAGGAAGGAAAACAACAAGTATAATTTTTAGTTGCTGCTCATGAATGATACTGAATTGGATTGGTGTAATATTTTGCACTGTGTCCCAATATCTGGCCACCATAAGAAATGGAATGGAAAAATGTCCTGTACTCAGATTCAACTTGAATTGGAAGAAGTTACTGGAATAGTGGGCATTTAAAGAGGCTGAAGTATCCATATGTTCTCTTCTCTATAGTTATATGACACTTTAAATACCTTCCTAATACGATGCAGTGTGACACCTTAGAGATATCCTTCAGATATACACTGATTACAGACATCTTCACCTCTCACTACTCACTTCATCTCAACTCTCTCTCTTTTTCGGTTTCTGTCTATTTTCAGATTTTGCAGATTTATAGTAAAAAGCTATTACATCTTCCTCTCACTCCATTTCAACTCCATTTTGTCCTTTTTCATGTACTCATTTAATTTCATATACCCAAATGGTCTTCTGAACATGACCACTCCCAGTCCTTTTATTCTCATGCAAGAAGATGATTTCCATTTACCATGGTGATCTGGGAGAGACAGGAGATCGTATCATGTGTTACCTCCACCATTCATGCATCTCTTTCTCTCTCTTGCTCTCTCTCTCTGTGCTCTCTCTCTCTTTCTCTGATCTCTCTCTCTCTCTCTCTCTCTCTCTCTCTCTCTCTGGCTCCTCCTCTCTCTCCATTGCATGACTCTGCTACTCTCTCAACTGTTTTAGGCTGTCTTGGCTTGCTAGGCTGCTTCAGTCATGGCATTAAGAATGAGGAAAACAGCTGAGGAGGGAGAAGGGGCAAATCAAGAGGGTGTGGCCAAACATTGAGGCAGAAAAGATGCACTTATAGACAAAAACACACACACAAATAGATGCTGTTATCAAGAGTATAAAGTGAAAGAAATGCCAGGCTATGTGCATGAACAGTAATTCATGAACTTTCTCTAACCACATACATATACAGCAGTGTGATATAAAAGAAAATCTAGCTATGACTATTTGCATCTTTAAGTTATTTGTGAAGAGCCACAGAAGTGTTTGTGTGTGTCCTTTTATATATTTTATATTCACAACTAGTTTTACAGTGAATCTCGCTCAAATCTCATGAACCCATTATTCCTACATAAGATAACATGGAATGAAACATGAACATGAAATAGGATTACAGTAACTTTTATTAAAAGTGTTTAGAATCATTTATATAAGGATAAAAGACAAATTACCCCTGTGGCTCTTCTGAAACATTTTCTCTCCTAAGGCGATAGTAGAAATACTACAGAAGGTTTTGTATTAGTGAACCATTCTTAAAAGTATGATGTGGGCTTCATCGCTAATTCTTTACTCATACTCTATTACTAGCATTGGAGCTCCTACCCCAGCACTCTCATTTTAGAAGAGAGAAAACAATTTAGTACAGAAACAGTTATTTACAAATCAGGGGCTGTGGGATGATCATTCCATTTTGCTTTGCAACGGCTGCAGAATGATACCTATATGTTGTTTATTCAGGCCACATGTTGGATTATTTAATATCACTGACTAAAAAGCCCACTGCTGGCCTTGGCCCCAAGTTCATTCCTCAGTGTGATTCAGGCCAAACCGCCACCAGTGATTTCCGTACCACTGTCCTTTACCACCCCCATTCCCCTAAGCCAGCCCATCTATTCCCCCCAACCCCACACTCACTCTCTCTTTCCTGCTCACCAGTTGTCACCATCCCCCTCTGCTATCTCTTATCCTACCATTCTTTCTCAATCTTTACCTTCTCACTCTTCCAGATCTTCTGTGTCTCTTTCCCTATTTCTCTCTCCTTTTCATCTCCCTGCTTTCCTTGCCTCTCCTCCTCTATTCATCTAGATATTAATTCCTCACACACTTCATTATTAAACAACACATCTCCAATGCTAGAAAATAAATGTACTATCAGTTGTGTGTGCGACACCTTACAAGGAGCCAATGTTTAGAAGATTAAGGCATGCTTTAACCTAGCATACTTCTTAATGATGACTTATGTAATGATGAGTGTAGCGTCGTATTCTGGACATCTTATAGCTGAACCGAAGAGAGTCATTACAGAGCAATAAAAAGCTTTAATAAGCGTAACTGTGCACAGAAATTTCAAACAAACTGACATGTACAGATTAACAAGACATACCACACAACTCTACTGGCTCAGTGGGGCTTTTTAAAGTAACCCCAAATGAGCTTGCACTATTGTGTGCCACACAGGTATGCTCTCCTGAAACTGTGCTGTGTGATCTAATGTTAACATATGCTATTTATACTGAGAAAACTATTTGTAAGTGACTAATATTTTAAGTACTTACAGGTGAATGTTGTAGGCCATCAGAATAAACCTTTTATCCTTTGACAATCGGAACTTCATGGACTTTAGATCCTAAAAAAAAAGGAAAAACTATAAACTCAGAGTTTAGAGAAATAAAAAAAATGACAGTCATTCTAGTCATGTCCAGTTCCATCATAAGTATCTCCATATTAAGACTATCATTGATTTTCAAAATGCAACATTATCTTACAGCTTTATGTGCTTTACTGATGCTAACTGCAAATTCTGTGATATCTTTTAACAAATGCTGGCATCATGGGTGAGCTATTCAACCAGAATCAGTTATGTTCTTATGGACTTTGAGTCTCGGATTGGTGCGACATTGCAGCAACAATTGTCAACAATAGGGCCAATGCTTAGATAGTTGCAATACTCAGGTGCTACTTTCAAACACCTTCAGTCCTTTACAAATCAGTAGGCAGGCCAATTTGTTGTTTTACTACATCAGACACAATTGGTTGAGCTAAAAAGAATTAAAAGTCAGACTTTCATGCCTTATTTCCTGGCATTACCAATGATGTCCTGAACAATGACAACTAGTTGATGAAAATAAACACAACAACAGCTAGTGACGGATTAATACAGACAAGTTGTTCTCTACCAGTACTAGTATGAGACCAAAGTGCACGAAATGAGAGGTTGTTCAAATCCAAACATATAATCTCTGTCCCTATTAAGCACTGTAAGAGAAAGTGTCCATAGTTTGGGCTTCCATTTACAGGAAATGCATTCAAACTTATAGTTGAAATATTAAGTGTTAACCCCAAATTATGGAACGTTTTCTAAACCTCTTCCAATGTTTAGTGTGAAATGAGGCTTTTAGTGTTATAAATGAGCATTCACCAGTGCCTTTATTTGTAGCTTTTGTTTGTATTATAAAATACATTTTTGAGCTTAGCATATGTCTAGATATGAAGTAAAAAATGGGTGGTCAAAGATATTGGCCCCATGTGAATGTTTGCTTTCCAAGCGCACCTACACATTAATTAGCAATCATTTCTTGAAACACACCTGTGCAGTCGGTCTGGCTTCCTATGCATCACGCAGTCAGTGAAGCCCTAACAACAGTATTCAATATAATGAGCTCCAGGAACCAGGGCATTTGAACACAGAGGACTGTTGCACTCACCATTGCTAGAACAAGGATATCAGGTCTGGAGCTCAGAGAGAATGTGGTGCTTCAGTAGCATTGGGAAACTACGCTTTCTGATTTCAAGTGATTCACCCAGTGTCTGGAACCAGTTATTGCATTTGCACTGTTACCAAAGTCTAAGAGACAAATTCTATGAAACAAACCTAGCCATAGCGTGGCATGAATTTCAGGAATCTCTGGAGAAAATAGATCAGAAGATGTCTTAAGGCCCCCGGACATCTGCCAGATGATGACTGCTGACCTGGCATCTTTTTGGAATTGGAAGTTTCAGGAACACAGTTGTGAGGCTCTTTCTTGTCACATGGTGGGCTTCAGATATCGTCCCCAAAGAACGCCTACTCAAAGGCGGCACACCAGCCTGACTGATTTGCCCGTGAACATTTGAAAGGTAAAGATGAGTTTTAGAAGTCTGTGCTTTGGTCTGATGAGATTAAACTGGAACTGTTTGAGCACATGGATGTGCTACGTTTGAAGAAAGGAGAGTCTTCAACCTGAATTTGATTCCACAGATAAACATGGTGATGTGCATCATGCCTGTGGGGCTGTTTGCAGCCTCAGGCTTTGAGGCCTTGTTTGCAGGTGCATATCATGAAAAAGAAAATTATGTTGACACATTTTGAGGAGAATATACAATCTGCTCATGTATGAGTCAGACTTAGAGTCCTTACAGCTGGGTCTTCCAGCCAAGACAATGACAAAAACCACATCAAATTTGTCAACAGTTCTCAGGATGCAAAACTGAATCCTGGGTGGCCACTTTGAAACCAGGACCTCAATCCATATTGAGAATCTGTGGCGGGTGCTCAAAGTAGTCCATGCTCGAAATCCATCTGGTGTTGGACCAGCTACTGAACAATTTGTGGAAGAATGGTCCAAAATCCCTCAGGAGACCTGTGCCAACCTAGTAAAGAACTGTTCTAAGAGATTGTTGTCAGTTGTGGCTTAGAAAGGGTACACTACTGACTATTAATGTGAGATTTGTAATTTTGGATGTCTCATTTTTGCCTTTCTTGTTCCTTCAGTGTGTCAATAAAATATCTAATTAATCACCAATGGACATTGTTCTTTATAGTGTATTTGTTTAAAAATAACAACCTTGTTATTAATGGTCATGGAGAAATCAAGTGTTTTCTAATTGATTCATAAGGGAGAAGCTAATAATTTTATGTGGTGTACAAGGAAGAAATGTATATCATACATAGAGACAATAAGACCACTGCAGAG
Organism: Hepsetus odoe; assembly: GCA_017165825.1. NCBI lineage: Eukaryota > Metazoa > Chordata > Actinopteri > Characiformes > Hepsetidae > Hepsetus > Hepsetus odoe. Next base: position 8,579,901 of record CM029385.1, on the reverse strand, counting down.
TTCGAAATCGGGGAAAAGTGATCTTAAGCCATTTATTTAACAATGCATTTTCTCTCCTGAAGAGTAGACTGAAGAGAACAACTTTGCAGAAAAAACAATGACTAAAATATGCTAAAAGTTAGTAAGACCATATTCATAAAAGAACCAACAATTCCTGAAGTCCATGACTTACAGGTGTTGATGCAGTTATTGCAAACAAAGGATCTCTAAATGTTATTTAAATTATTCAAAATTTCATTTTCAAGTACTGTTGCTCACTTTAAAAAGTGGGTGCTAAAATACAAAAGGTGCTGTGTTCTATGCAATTTTAAATATCTAGATATAAATACCAGAGAAAAGCTTTTCATCTCATCACATCCCAAGCCAAAATAGCAATTGGTGCATAGCAAAAAACAAATGAATCGGTCTTGCCAGTCAAGGGAAGGCTGCCATTCAGTTACTGCATAAATAGTTATTCTACTCACATTTAGGTATCCAATGTTAAAAATTAAACAAAATTTAGTTTTGATGGGAGATTTATGTTTCTTTCAAACAATTCTCTCTTCATCGTACAACCAGCAGATAGTGGAGCAGATAGAAAGAATCAGGTTGAGACCTAAATAAAGCACTGTTGTGACGGAGCCCTCGCCAAGATTTAAAATAAATTGTTGGAGTTTTACAGCAACTCTCTGGGTAAAGGTCTCTGTCTCGTGTAGTATGAGGGGTTTGTGCATGGCTCAGTGGCCAAACCCACCATAAGTCCTGGTCATCACCCCCACCATCTTGCTCAAAGTGATTCTCCTGCTAAAGTAGTCTCTTTGAAGCTGTGTGTTAGGGACGCAAACAGAGAGTCAAACAGAGTGAAGAAAGAAAGTGTGATGTGAGAGTAAAAATGAGAGATTAAACTGTTGTGCTAATGCCATCCATACTTTTTTTTCTGTTTTTTTTTTCCTTCAAACTGACAGTACATCATGGTCCCTTCACTTTGTGTAGAAGTTTTGTTGCAGTGTGCTGTCACTGGCGGTGGTAGTTGACCAACTTGAGTATACATCCTTCAATTCACAAAATTAACCCATTATTATTGTGTGTCATACATTCTGATGTCTAGCCTGCAAGCCATTGTACTGTATCAGTGTTTAGTATAACAGAGTTCAAACGAGAAAGTGCTCCACCCATTGTGCTGTTGTCTAATAAGAGTTGTCAGTTGGGTGTTGAGTTATGCGATGAACTGCTGGCCTTCCTGGAGGTGCTGGCACCATGTCAGTCCTCTGCCTGGGAGCAACTTATTCAGCACGGTCAGTAAGCAATACTTCAGCCCTGGCTAGAGGGCCAATACGATTTCATGAAAATGACCATGTTAATGGCTGTATTTCTTGACCGCCATTCACCTATTCTAGTTCTTATCTCCAAATTGATTAAATTTCAGCTGACTGTTCTTAATTATGCATCGATGCTTCCAGAAAAATGTTTCTTTGTTTTACAGTTATTCAGACTTTTTAGAGTGAACAGAATGATATTTAATATTTCAATATTCTTTATTGTACTGAAAAGAATACATATATCTCTACTTTATTACTCTCATTTGTGGATCCATATTACATTTTCACTTGTATTTGTAAAAATTTAGAAACTTTATTCTTAACCTTATTAACATATGACAGGCAAAGCTTTACATAACAAATACTGGTTGCATTTGCATTCCCTAAGTCCCAGATTACAAAAGATATTGCATTTACTCATTTAGCATGCGTAGTGTCCAGTGACTTAAAGTAAGAAACAATCATCTTGATTAATGCCAAGTCAAGTTGGGTGATGAAACCTCAAAACCAGGATTTACACTCAGTTATACAGTTATTTCTAATTTGTGTTATCTATTTTGTGGTGACTGAATGGGGAGGAGCAACTGTTTACAATGTCAGTCTCTCAGGTCCTTGTTCAAGGTTCTTGGCTTTCATTCAAGTATTGTGTTTAAAAGCAGAGTTTATCCTGCATGAGTCAAATCTGTTGTGAGCATGACCATTGTAGGTTGCACAGGGTCATGAACTGAAATCCTCTGCTCTCCAGGTCCTCCGAAGAGAGCCAGGACTACAAAGAGAGCTGGAATTCATCTGCTTATAAAAAGACATAGTGAACATGTAAACAAAGGAGTAGCATCCTGGCAGAGAAACCTTCGAAATCCAAGCATCTCAGTTATTGTGGCATTTATCTTCAACCTGATTCAATTTCAATTCAAGATATAGTCTTATGATTTGATTACTGGCTCGTCTTTAAAAAAGTTCTGCAGATGAACTTAGACTGACAATGACCAGTGATCTAATGAATTGAGTTTTATCTACTGCGGTGCCACAATGATTAGACGGTGCTTTTTTGCACCAGGATACGTTTGTGCATCTGGAACAAATGGAAGTTACTATCAGTCTCAGATTGTTGACAACTGAAACAGATGTTTTACAAAGGAAATGTGTGGAACATAAGTCTGAGAAGTACATCATTATTTGATTATTAATTGTCTTAGCGATGCAATTATTACAATAAAATGAAAAATGTTGCCATTTATTTTCATATGTTAAAGTGAATAAAAAGCAAGCACCTCAGGTACAAAATGAAAAAGCAGTGAGCCAATATGGTCACATGCTTTCAAAACAGTCCATGGCCTTCCATTATGGAGTCTGCTCAGTTTCTTGATCTGTGGATCAACCTTTTGTGCAGCAGCAGCAATACATCCTAACCTGTTTTGAAATTGTTTAGTTTTCCTTCCCATATAAATGAATAAGAAGCCCAGGGTTCTCTAAAGAGAATAGTCAGGTGAGAAGGGTGGCATAATCATTTTCTTTCGCTAAGGCCTGCACTAGCTAGCCACACCTTAGTATTTCCACGTATGCGATGGAACATTATCATACATGAGTCTTGTGAAGAACTTTCACTCTATCACTACTTAGAAAAGTGTCTTCAACTGGCAATATGATTTTGGGAGGTTGAAGTTTGATTCATATTCCTTCAAAAAATCCAACAGTTGTCTTATCTGTCACCAACTACAATAACCACCTCCATCTCACTGGAATCAGTGAAGTGGAGGCTGTGCCTCCCTACTGATCAGCCAGGCCCTTCATCTGGTCCATGAAGAGTCCTCTCATCACACAGTCATAAAAAGCCTCAAAATGCTGTATGCTTAAATCAATTAGCATTCAAATCTTACATCTTGAGTTGTACCTTATAAAAATAATAATATTATCAAAATAATCATTTTCCTAATAATTATGCACAATCTTTTCTTTATTGTCTACAAAGCAACCTTCACCAGATGATTTGTGATTTTTCAGTATTTTAAGAGAAGGTTTGTTATGACATAATTCCAAAACCTCTCATATAATAAAAGCTTCTAAATGTTCAGTTTGGATAATGCAAATGTTTAGTTGAAACAGAGTTTTTTGTCTTCTTCTCTTTTTCCTTCTCCTTCAGAATCACCCACTGGATGTTGGTTTTGCCCCACTATTCATGCCTCCTTCACGACCAACCACATAAGCATCCTCTCCTCTGATATCACTGAACCTCTTCTTTGGGTCTTCCTCTTCTCCCCTTGCCAGGCAGCTTCATCTTCAACATTCTTCTCCCAATGTAATCACAAATCTCCATCTGGACGTGTCCAAACCAGCCAACCTTGCTTCTCTAAAACTTGTCTCCGACGTCTAGCTAGGCTATTCCTCTAATATACTAAATTTCTAATCTGTCCAATCTTTGTCACACCCAGAAAATCTCAGCATCTTTGAATTCTGACACCTCAGCTCTTTGTCAGTTCCCGTGCTCCAACCTAACACTGCCTCCACCTACTGCTCCTGGCCCTTTCCCACATCTTTGCTCATGCCCATCCTGTCTCAAATCCACTCCAGCCACTTTCTCCACCATTCAACCTGCCTGCACTCTCTTCTTACCTCCTCTTCCACTTGCCATTCTCTGGACTGCTGAGTCCAAGTATTTAAACTCATCTACCTTTATCACCTCTACTCGCTGTATCTAACCTCCACTTTCTCCTTTTCATTCCACACTCCCATGTATTCTGTGTGCCTACTACTTTCAATCCTCTCCAGACATATCTTCATCTCCATATTATATAAACTATTCCCTTCTCTACTACTTCTGAATCACCAATATCATCAACAAACATCATCACGTCCATAGGACTCCTATCTGTCCATTACTGTGCAAATATGAATGGACTCATTGTGATCTTGGTATAATCAACCTCTATCAATGCATCCTCTTTTCTGCTGATATCCTGGCACACTTTCCTCATATATCCTGGTTTTCTCCATGCTTCTCTATATTCCTGACTTCCTCCATTGCAAATCACCACCAACTCCTCCTCTGACACCCCTATCATGCTCAACGTATATCATATGTATCTGTGTCTTCATCTATCAAACTGTACAACTCTTCAATGCCCCACTGTATATCATGCTTCTCCAGACAAACAGTTATCTTTCCTTGGCACAAACCGCCACTGCTGTTTACTAACAATCATGTGCCTCTTCTTACTTCTCCTTCACACTATCTTTCCCATGGTACACTTGAGATTTGGCTGATCCTTCATCCTCTATGATTACCAGGCTGTGTGCCTCCACCCTTATTCTTGAAAATCAGTACAAGACACTTGATCTCACTCCTCAGGCATCCTTACACTTTCCAGGTGTGGGCCAGCAATCTGGTCAAACTCCATCTCTCATAAACACCTCTATCTTTACTGGTGCCATCACCCCGGACCTTGCTTTCCAGGGTGGCTGGTAGCAATCTGGTCCCAGAAACTCCATCCTCATGTGTACTTTCTGTACTTCCACTGGTATGTCACAGTTGCCTTTCCATTGTTCATATCTTCATCACTGCCCATACTTCCATCTTTCCTTATATGCACTGCACTTTCTTTTCACTATCTCATCGTCAATCTTTTTATCATTCCTTAACTGTACTTCCTTCCAGATCTGCACCAAAGTACCTTTCTGTGTCTGCCTTTTCCACTTCTGTAGTGGTTCAGCAATCCGAGTAGCACTTCAACACCTCCCAGGGCCCGTGTCAAGTACTGCCTGAATTCCACCTTGCAGTCCTCTTTCTTCAGCTTCCACCACTTGACCTCAACTCTGCCCCCTTTCCCTCCTGATAACCACAGCCTTCAAGGTTATTCCTGCAGTCCACCATGCATGCTGTTTAGCTACACTCTCCCCTGTGACTACTTTGCAGTCCCCTCAATCTCCTTCAGAGTGACCCACCAGCAAAAGATATAATCCATCTGTGTGCATCTTCCTCCACACTCTTATGTGTCTTGCTGTGCTCCCTCCCACTTCTTAAGAGCAAGTACATGCCTTCACTCCTTCTTCTTCTTACTCCTTCTCCTTAGAACCTTGTTAGCTCAATTTCCACCAGTACCCTGCAGAACTAACAGCACTGGTGGCATGGTTGTTGTTACCAGACCTCAACCAGTTCGATTAAGAAATCCGGTTTTGTTTGCATAATAATTTTTGCAAAAACTTTACCCAGATACCCTTCTCATTAACCCTCCCATTTATCTGAGCTTGGTACCTGCTTGAAGAAATACACTGCTTTGTACGATTGATATATTCTGAATGTTTGTGTATGTTTGTTTATGCTTATCTATCTCATACCTCACACACTCTCTCCCTAATCTCATCCTTTCTGTTCTTCCACTTCCTCTCTATCTTTCCTTTTCCAGCCCACTGTTTCAAGCCTTTTCTTTTCTTTCTCTGATCCAAACATCCTTCATCACATTTTTAAGTCTTTCTCCACAACCTCATAATTTTAATTTTTCTAATCATATTTTTCTTGTAATGTTCTCTTCCTCCCAAACACCCTTCTTTGTGTTCTCTTACCAGGAATGCGGGAGAGATGATTGAGAGAAGGCTGATGACAGGACTCCCAGGGTGACAACCAAGGCAATGCCTGTGCCCGGCCCCAGTTCAGGAGTCCCACTTGTGCTCCCAGGTCCTGGATAGAATAAAATAAGATAAATCAGAAAAGAGATGCTCAGCACTTAGCTCATAGTACTATTTGATTCTTGAAAATAAATTCATGATTCAACATTCTATGTACTGTATAAAAATCTAAATTAAGAAAACTATGACTTTATCTGTCTTTAAAAAACCTCTTAAATAGAATTGATCTTGGAAACTGAAACTATGACACATGACAATTTAACATGCTTAGGTAGAGCTATATACACAACATAGGCTTAATTATTATCAAATAGGTCTTATTATAATAATTATTCCTTGGTTATAACTAGTAATAACCATTGTGTAATTCTGACACTGAAGAATTAAAGAGTGGGCCATCATACGAGCCCTTAGTTTATGGCACCTCTGATGTTCACAGTGGAACTGCATTTAACCTGATTAGTCGGTACATTACAATTGGGATTTAGAGCGCACTATGGAAAAAATTGATGATATTACATGAAATGTATAAAATATTTTTCTCTCAGAGGAAACTATAAACATTAAGTAAAGCACAAAATAGATCAAAAGTCAGGAAGCTATGTTTAAAATTGTGATGTATAATGTCCTGATGAATCCTTACACTCTGGACTTAATCAGCTATAGAATGAATCAGCTTGAATTAATCAGCTTTCCTTCTTTCTCTCTCTCTCTCTCTCTCTCTCTCTCTCTCTCTCTCTCTATATATATATATATATATATATATATCTCATATAATCATCTTTTTCACACATACTCATACATACTCCACATACATACAAGCATATTTGCTAACTTCATCTTCATTCACACACATCATGCTCCTGATACACAGACACACTATTTCCTGTGAGACTGGAAAGCACAGTGAGTGCTGCTTCATTTCCACAACCCCTCACAACTAGATTTTGATGGAGTTTAGTGCCTCAAGTCTTTGGGAAACAAAATGGGTCACTGTGAAACGTGTGTAATTTAGAGACAGTTCACTGCAAAGTCACAAAACCAAGTTTCCCAGTGAATGAGAGAGAAGTTAATTGTGCTCCATATTGCTGTCTTAGTATCTAAATTTCCCCCAAACGGTGTTTCTTTTCACCTATATTGGCAAATACCAAATTTGCAGTCATAAAGTGTCTGTTTAAGGCAATTGTAATTGCATATGTCTTAGGGCAACTCATTTGTTGTTGAAATATTTAAAAATGTTCTTTCGATATCAAGCTTCATCATCACTTTATCATGAGATTTAGCTAGGTATTCAGTCTCCCTGTGCATAAAAAGGATATTAAGGTATACTCATGAGCAACTTCCAGGCAAGTGTAGTTTTACATTTTTCTCCTAAATATATTCAAATCATTCAAGCCAAACCTCTATTGCACTATGAATATTTCAAAGAGACTCCTGTTGCAGATCATCCTGTTAATTTCTTCCTGTCTTATCCATCTTCCTCTTACATGTCTTTGCCTGCATCTTCCTCTCTCACCATATCCAAAAACCTTCTCTTTGGCCCTGTCTTCTCTCTTGCCTGCCAACTCCATCCTCAACATGTTTAATTTAATTTAGAATCTCTTCTTTCTCCTGCTCATGTGAAAAAGTAATGCAGTTCTTTTTCTCCAAAGAACTGTCTCTCTTATCTACTCATTTCTAATCCTGTCCATTCTTGCCCCTCAAATGGAAATCTTGTATGCTCTCTGTAACTCCAGCTCAGCGCTGTCTCTGTCTTCTGTCAGTGTCATTGTCTACCAACCCATGTATATAACATAGTTAGTCTCAATACCCCGTCTTCTAAACTTTCCCATTCACTCACTGTAGTAACCTGCCACTCTTCTCCCACCACTCCAATCAGTGCTCTCTTCTTACCTCTCTTCACACTTCCCATTTACTCTGAACTGCTTGAACCAGCATGTATTTAATCTCACTACATTCAACTTCTCTACTCCCTGCATCCTTATCATTCTGCTGTGCTCCCTTTTATTCACACTCATGTCTCTCTCTGAAGCACATCTCAACCTCTCCTGGGTCTCCTCAAGCTGCTACCTACTCTCATTACAGATCACACAGAATCATCTGCAAAACATCATAGCCATGAGGGCCTGTTAAAGACCTATACCAATACCATTTACAAAAAGAAATAGCTGATCCTTGATGTACTTAAATTTCAATTCTAGTTAAAACATAATCTGTCACTCCTTCTGCAGACATTGCTATGTAACATTGCCTCATCCCTTATTATATACTCTAAATTATTTACATATTTCCCTGGCACTCCTGATTTTCTTTCTACTCCTCTCTAGGTACCTTGTCTATTGGTGTCTTGTGTAAGTCCAAAAAGCCACAGTGCAACTCCTTATGAACATTCTCTATAATTTCCTTCAACATCAGAACAAACACTGCATTTTTAGTGCTCTTTTTTTTCACCTAGATTCTACTGTTCTCTCCTAGAACTCTATGTTGTGGCATGCTGATCGCTACATCCATGCTGGTCCTGCTATAGCTCACATCGTCATGGAAATCTATCCCAGTGCACTTCCTCCACTCAGCAGGCGTCTATTTCACAGCGTTAAACAATCTGTTTAAAAACTTTACTACCATCTCCCTAAACACCTTTGCATTCTTTGTCACTCATATAGCTGCCTTTACTTCCCACCTTGTTAATCTATTGCAGAAGCCTTAGTTCACTATTCTCATCATCAATCTCTTTAAATCTCTTGGTCCTTCTATGACACACTGTAGTAGCATCGGCTCTTTTATACTGTAGTCTATGGTGTGTGGAAAGAATCCACTTGAAAGGAGGACAGAGGAAACTAAACAAACTGGTCAAGAAGGGTCAGCTCTGTGTCCTGGACTGCCGGCTCGATCCATCGAGGCAGGTGGGGGAGGAGAGGATGTTAGCTCAAGCGAACATCCATCACATGGACCCAACCCCTCCCACCCCTGCATGAGACTGTCGAAGGCACTGAACGCTCTGTTCAACTGACAGACTTTACACCCTGTAACGATGGTAGGTGTGGGAGACGCCAATGCAGGCCAGTGGTTCGGGCATGCTTTATTAACATAGGAGCAATATAAACCAAAGTGCCACACCATGCTGTGCAGAGGCGCAGCCTGCGTTGTGAACATAACGCTCTGTCCACCATTACACAGGCTTAAATAGCCCCTACAAGCACCTGTAACAAGCCCAGGTGTGCTCAGTCAGAAAACAGAGCACCGTGTCTGCTCGTGCCCGATGGAACCACGGGCATGACAGACCGTGACAATAGCCCCCAAACACCACTCCTGGTCGAACAGATCGAGGAACCTCAGAGGGAGGCTGAAGCAGTTAAACTGGAACAGTCCCCCTTTAAGGCGCTGGCCAAACCCCACAAACACCCAAATTACAGCAACAGGGACCTCTTGCCAGTAGTGTTGGTCACAGCGGTGGTGAGGGTATCTGAGTCTCAGTCCATATCTTGTGCCAGTCCCTTTGGTGTTGGGTTTGGCACCACAATCCTTGGTTTCTCTCTGCTATCCCGGGTTTCCTTACGTCACCTCTGCTTGACCCTGCAGCGGGACCTCTGAGAACTCTCCTCTGATTGCTCGAGAGCTCTGTCACCAGTTTTCACCTGAAAAACGATGCAGATACAGGGGAATCTCTCTGTGTTTGGAGGGAAGATTGTAGTTACCTCAAATGGTCAGCCCGCCTCCCGATGCAGCATGGCATCCTTCTTGCTTGTCCAGGCACGCCAACGCCTGGATTACTCCTCTTCTGAATAGGTGATTCGATTAATCCAGCCTCGTCGTGGGTCCTCCTGAGCACATCAGATGAGCGGCTGGATTATCAAATCCCAGCGATGCACCCACCAAAACCTCTGAAGCCTCCTTCTGGATCACCTCTGAACCCAGGTCTTACCTGTCCTGTGCTCTGCCGGTCTGGTTCAGGTGACAACCATGAGTGGCTGTATTTTAGCTTCAGCTTCTCCTGAATGGTTGAGTCTCAACTTTTTTTTTCCTGCCGTTGTCTGGCAGACAGTCAGGTTCCTCTGTTCATCCGTTCTCTGGCCTTTTCTCTTTGGACAGCCGTCACGGCGTGCAACTTTATTCTAGAGACGTCTCTCCCTTCACACTACAATTTCGCGCTCTTTCATGACTCTGCCTTTGTCTGCGAGCCAGGCCTTTCTTTCTGTTTCAGCAGCTTGATCTCCCCTCACAGCCCTCTGACCTCCTAACACAGGCTTGCAGGAACATTGCAGCGAAACAGTTCAAGAATTCCTCACTCTGCTTTCTGGCAGCATCAGTGTGGGCGATACCTAAGCTGGATGCCCAACCAGCAGCATATTTCATACATGGTATCGTCGAAACTTCCATTGAGCCTATGCTTGCCTTGTATCACTGTAAGCGGTATTACAATTGTTTCTGTCTCAAGTCTGTCTGGCCTTTGTCCCTAGGAATCAAACAGAACAACAGCAACCCCCTTTTCTCCTTCTAAAGACCTCATCACTTGCTTCCATCATCTTCCAGCTTCCCTACATTAATGTTGCTGCACAGTCTGGCTGCCCACAGTAGCTTCAGGTAGTGTTTTCTGCCTAAATGCTTTCTCCTGGCCTGAATGGTTACACGGCCTCATGTTCAATCCACATCTACCTGTACCCAAACTTTCATTCTAAATACCACTAACCTGGAGCTGCTGCTTCTCTGCTTTCAGCCAACGGATGGTTAAGTAGTAGATCGAGAAGTGGAAAGCTTCTTGATGCCACGCTTTCTTGTTCGTGAAGGGCTTTCTTGGTCGACCTCCCTGGTTCTGCGATGCGGAAGTGGTCACCATCTCCTGCTCTCCAGTGTCAGGGCGGCTTTCTTAGCCATCTCTTAGTGGGCGCCGTGCTGGCGCGTGGCGTGGGGCGCCGTGCTGGCGCGTGGCGGCGCGGGGGGCACCGTGCTGGCGTGTGGCGGCGCCGTGCTGGCGCGTGGCGGCGCGGTGGGCGCCGTGCAGGCGCGTGGCGACGCCGATGCCACAGCGCTGATGCAGCGTAGAGCGCCACGTGCTGGCCCGGGGGCGCCGTGCGCTGTAGCGTGGGGGGCGCCCGGCGCGGCGCAATGCGTGAGAGCCGGCGCTGGCCAGCGTGGCGGCGCGAAACTACCAGCGTGGCGCTGTGAACGCGGAAGGCGTGTTTGCTACGACCTCACCAGCGAAACGATTACGCGTTGGCCGTGTTCCGCTTTATCGGCTTGGCGCAGCCTCTCTCCGCGCTGGTGGACTGTAGTTTTGCTGTGCGCTGTGCGCGGCGACGCCAGCTGGCGCTATGCTTCCGCATTGTCGGAGAGCGGCGTGACTGGCGCTGTGCTTCCGCGCACATTGCGTGAGCGGCAGGCTGGCAGCGGTGCTCACGTGTGCGGTAGCGCGACCTTGGTAACTACGCATTGTCTTGAGGCGCGCGGCACGTCTTCCGCATTATGGCAGCGGAGGCGGCCAGCGACGGGCTGTCTTCCGCGCTGCGTGGCAACCTTCACGAAGCCCGTCTTCCATGTGTACAAAAACACCCGCGTGGTTCAGGCGTGGAGGCTGGTAGCTGTGCCCTTCAGCAACCATGGAATCAGCATCGGAGGAACTGGCGGAGCGATCCATGCGCATCGGGGATCCGGGGTGGGACCGGTGGGAGCACATCGGCGTCACATTCCTCAGGCGGCGCTCGCGGAGGGCTCTGGCGTGGCCGTCCCGGTTGTCCGTCGCGCAGTCCTCACCCTCAGGCGGCGCTCAGCGGAGGTCCAGAACACGCTTCTTCCTCCGTCCTCCTTCTGCAGCGTGGGCTGAACATTCATGCCAGCTGATTTGATGTTCATCTCTGAGGCGAAGTTAGTTGTGCTGCTTGCAGCGCTCGATCCGTTTGTAGATCACTGCCTGCTTTCCTCCCTGAATGACTTTTGCAAGCAAATTTACGGCATGTCTGAACAGCGATACCTCTTTTTAATTGGTGCCCAGCTTCACCCTTCTGAACCTCCTCTAGAAGAACACTTGCTGCCCCGCGGGCGGCGTTTGGTCTTTATCAGCATGGCGTATAACAAACCGCGTTAGCTGCGTCCATGTATGGCGCGTCATCCTGCTGCACCGGCGCTCTTGGCGCTCATGACGTCCAGGTACTGGCGGTTCATTCTATGCGATAATGTATGCAGAGGTGGCAGGAGGACACCAATGCAGAGCCAGTGGTTCGGAGGCGTAACTTTATTAACATAAAAGAACAATATAAACCAAAAAGTGCCACCTCTTCGGTAACTGCAGAGGCATAGCCTAGATTAATGAACAGCTCTGTCTGACACACACCGGGCTTAAACAGCAGCCTACATGAAACACCACCTGTCTAACAAGCCCAGGTGTGTGCTCAGTGAGCTGAAGCGTAACCATCTATCGTCTTGTCGGAACCATATTTGTGCTGCAAAGTATTATACAAATAAATAGCAAAAAATAAATACACAGGTTTTCTAGTACTTTACAGAGCATCACACTGCACTACAACACTTTCCCATAGGGCATCCTGTTGCCACTGCTCCCCAGATAATGACCTGCCACATGATTCTTTCTATCTTACAGTGCTGACTTTTCAACTTAAGTGGTCTACTGTTAACATCAAAGCTAAGGCAGTCATGACCTGTGTCCAGTTCCTGAGACCATTTTTTGAATGCTCTGGCCCAGCTATATAGCCATCACTTGAAGTCTTTACAGGGACAGTTGCTCATGTCATTCCCATTTTCCTTCTTCAATACATCGATTAAAAACTTCATTCACTTGCTGTCGTATTACCCTTCTGCCTCTGCTTAGTGTCGTGTATGAACAGAAGAAAACCCTCTATGGACTGCAGACACATAAACACAGACCAGTATCTTCTCACTTAATTTCTGAGTCTTGGAGATGAGCTGTATATAACCCAACATCCATCTCTTTTTATCTCAAAATAGGCTCCATGAGCCCCACCAGTCCAGATTCATACCAGTGCATTCAACTGAAACTGCTCTACTAGCTGTCTCTGAAGAACTCCATGCTGCAAGATCAAACAACTGGTCTTCAGTCTTGATTCTCCTAAAGCCCAACTCTGCAGCCTTGACACAGTAGAACCACCAGATCCTCCTCACACCTCTCTCCAGTCTGGGGATTGTTGGGTGCAGCTTGGCATTAGTTCTCCTCCCTGCTTAGAAGGATCAGCAGCACAGAGTGTCGCCGTGGGCCATCAGTCTGCATAATGAAGACTGATAACTGGTGTTCCCCAAGGCTCAGTTTTTGGTCCCCTTCTGTTTTCTTTATTTACTGGCTCTCTGGGGGATGAGTCTCTCATGGCATCTCAATCACTGTTAACCTGATGATTCCAATTATGTGGAATTGTGTGAGTCAGAACCAAAAGCAACTTATGATTATTTACAATTACAAGCTGTACTCTCTAAAAAAACCAAATGGAAAATTGATGCATATATAGCTTTTCATCTAAGTGAAAGTGAAAGCTTGTCATTGTGAGTACACAGCAAGTCAGTGAACCACAATGCAACTTCTACATTCAACCAGGCTCTGCATTTCATTTATAGACACACATGCAGCAGGGGGCAGCAATTGAAAGCACCAGGGAGCAGTGAGTGGGACGGTTACCTTATTTGAAGGAAGTACTGCAGGCAAAAACCTACTGATGAAGTTCAAACATGATCTTCGATATTCCAATGTATATGTTTCCAAACATGAAATAGGGCAGAGTCTATTACAAGCCATATGTTCCAAAGAACTGTGAAACTACCATTGATTTATTTCTGTATAGTTTGTGATGACTGAACTGAAGTAGGGTCATAAATCAAGGTAATTGATGTAGCTAACACTCTTATTCAAGAGTGTTATTATAAAGCAAGTTTGTAAATCACATGATTCACGTAGTGTGAACATGAGGTTCTTAATTTAATAAGCAAGCTCTTGCATATTGAAGATGCAAGATGACAAACTTCAGATCACAAAAAACATATTCTGCAGCCATTTAGAGGCAAACACGATAATCTTACTTATTGAGTAAAGGTGCATTAAAAACAAGTATGTTGAGAAAAGATTTATATAAATATGTCGTATATGTAACATGTGTTTTAAATTCTGCCTAGAGCTTATATACATACATGTGATTGTACTTGAAAAGAGATGCAGGGAATTGGACACTAAATGTTTGATGGAATAATGCAAACTTTCTTTCATTTGTGTTTCAGTTTTCTTCAAGAGAGAGAAAATAGATTGTCAGTTTGTACAGTACTATGAAGCATGGACTCATTGGTGAGCAGCGGAAGTTACATCACCACCCAGACTACCCCGCTGCTTGTCCAGACTCTGGCCATCTCCAGACTAGACTATTGTAACTCTCTTGTGGCAGGTCTACCTATGAAGGCAACAATTGATTCAGAATGCTGCTGCAACAGCATTTGAATGCTGCAAACAATATGTCTCTTCTCATTCCTTCAGAACATCAACCTCCTCTCCTTAAGAGAAGAGTAAGACATGCATTGAGACTTTTCTCAATCCTGGCTCCTGAGTGGTGGAATGAACTTCCTCTTGTGGTCAGAACTGCTGAATCCCTTGCGGTTTTCAAGTGTTGTCTGAAGATGCACCTGTTCAAGGAATGGCTAGGGGAATAAACGTCCTTATTCAGCTTTACTCTTATACCTTTCTATACTTTATTCTCTTCTTCTTCAAAAAAGGTTACTAGAAGTGGATCTAAAGCACTGATGTAAAAGTCGTCTGGATAAGGGTGTCTGCTAAAAGCAATTTTAGTGTTGTTGCTGAGTAGAGGCTGTTAAACCCTTTCTTATGATTCTTGCTGCTTTTAAACATTGCTTTAAGCAAAAAATTTTAAAAATGTAATGAAAATCAGACAAAGGTAATAGAAGGGAAAATGTGGTATTGGTGCATCCCTTAATGAATCAATTGCTCTCAGCATGAAATGGTGTGCGTGAAAGGTGCATAAAAAGACTAAGGAAAACAAATCCATTTTTAAATTTGTTTAAATAATTAAAAATTACAATTCAAATATTTAACAGCCAAGGGAATAAGACATGTTCATTGACTGAGCAGTAGCTTGATGACAGGCAGAACAGAGGTATCAGTAATCTGAAACAAGCACCAGCTTAGCTATTTACAAAGGCTGATGGCAGTGAAATGATGTCTGTGGAGGTAAATAGAGGTGGGACCTGTTTGAGTGCACGCACATGCATCATCGGCAATTCCCATAAAGCCTTTGCATTCATTGAGTGCTCGGTATTATGTGTCCCCACAGACAGAGAGGCCAACCTCTCTATGTCTGTTCTTATCTCTCCTAATGTTGATGGGCAAAGAAAGTGATGGAGCAGGGAACTCACTGATGAAATCCGCAGTGTCAACAACTGTATGAAAAATGTTTTTACCCTTGGTGTTCACTACAGTGTAGTTAAAATGACACAGTGCTTATCTTATTGACTAAATGTTTTTTCATTCTCTGATATTATTCAATGCCAGACCTGAGTGCATGGGTGCAGCTCTAGAGGTCATCCCTGGGTTCTGAAGCAATTGGTTGTCAAACTTTGATGCCTTATGGTATATATGCTACTGCAGAAGAAAATAAAACAGCCTTAGAAGCTTCACAGTGATATGTTCAAAACCCTGGAAGTCTGAATATAATTGGATTAGCACTGTTGTTTGGAAACAAAACTTGACTACTCGAGCAGTTGCCAAAATGGAATAATGCCAAAGTCTCGTCTTTAATAGACCTTTTCACCTCTAAATTCTTAACACTGTCATGTTAAAACTTCTTTGATGCATGTAGGGTGGATATTCATAGAACTATGGCTTCCTCCTCAGACTGGGTGAGCAAGTCATAGCCTGATCAATAAGAAGTGTACTTCTCATTATGTCTAACTTTTATCATCTGTGTTTTCTTGCTCACATACATTTTCCAAAAAAGATCTAAATGTAACAGTTGGCCTCTCAGATTTTGAAGGCCACGGTTTGGACCCAAGTGCAGTGCCAGAGCTGCAGTACCCATGGTGAAAACAAAAAACCCAAACAAGTGAAAACAAAATGCCCCAAACAAGTGAAAACAAATACCCAAAGCAAGGTAAGAAAATAAGTACCCCAAACAGGTGAAAACAAAGTGCCCAAAGCAGATTTGGCGGTGTTGAGAGCGAACGTTGTAAAGGAAAAAATTAGGGAGAACTAGGAAGAGGAGGCCTGGCGTCGGTCAGCACAACAAGCCTAGCTGAGAATTTCAGACAACAAACTAAGCGAAGACCGAGAAAACCCAGGATCTTTGCAAATTACATCTGAGTCAACAACAACCCAACAACTCTGACTCGTTTCTCTCCATTTAAATAAGCCCAGCTTACAGGTAGACCAAATCACTGTTGATCACCGTGCCTGATTAGCTGAGTCTTAACAGCAGTTTAGCTCCCCCTGAGTGCTAAATCCGGAGGTAGAGGCTCTATACACTAAAAGGTCTGACATCTCCTCATACTGAATTGATCATGCTAGCTATGCTTAGAGATAACATTTAGAATTAAAGTTTTAAAATTATCTTATGCTCAAAATAAGGAGTTTTACCTGTCTTTTGACAAAGGTGGTGAAGTGAGGTGAAAGTGACTATTTGTCAGTGTGATACAAAATGCAACCTGTGCATTTAACCTTACACTCATGTGCAGCAGTGACAGCATCATACAGTACCCAGGGGAGCAATGGTGGAACAATACCTTGTTCAAAGGGCTCCTCAGGCCAATCTGTGGTGGTCTAGGACTCAAACCATGACCCTGATCCTGGGCCACAATCCCTAAACACTGACCACTGCCTTTAGGAAGCGCTGCTGTTAGTTGGAGATACTGCTGTGGCATATTCGCAGGCTTAGGTAGAGCAAGCTCCTTTTCCATGTTCATGTTCTAAAAGTCAATTTAATAGGCAATCCTCATATAGAGGGCAAATCAGAAATTCAACTGTTAAGAACAGATACTGAACTTGATTTTAGACAAGACAGAGAGGGTTAAGGGAATTGCTTTAAACTTAGTACAAAGCTGTCACGGTTTGGGTATGTTTTGTTCATGGTAGAGGGCACTCTGTTCTGACTGAGCACACCTGACTCCTTGAGGCACAGAGGTGTTTAGCTTCATTGAGATGACTATTTAAACCCCAATGGGTCAGAACAGAGCGTGGTTCATTCACTGGGCAAAGCCTTAGGTTACGGGTGGTTTTTAGAGTCCTTATGTCTTGTTTGGTTTGCATTTGTCAAATAAAGTTATGTTCTGGCTCACTGGCTCTATCTGCAGATGTCCCCTTCCCACCCATGCCTGCCGTTACAGAAATGAACCGTAGCGCTGGGCGTTGCGAGGCTTGAAGAAACGCGCCCTGCGGTGATCACAGAGGACTGATGACAGACACCCCCTGCGCCATTCAACAGATGTGAAGGCGCCGACGGGAAAGTGGGACATTGGCAGAGAAGGCCGCCTGTGACACGGAGAGCAGGAAGTTGGCTGAAAATGCTCCCTGTGCCGTTCATCGAGGGAGGTCGACCAAGAAGGCCCGTCACAGCATGGAAAGCGGCATCAAATTCGACCCCATTGATACCACTAACCCGTCTGCGGGAAGAAGGCGAAGGAAGCAGCTCCAGGTTAGTAGAAGATGGAGATAATCAGTGAACTGATGTTGAAAGTTAAAGATTGAACAAACAATTCCAGGAATCTGAGAATGTGTGGCTGTATCTTGTTCTGGGTGAAAAAACAGGCCAAAATGTTCTTGCAAGAGCAGCTCCAGGAAATGAGCTGAACTCACCCTGCAGGATCATGAGAATTTGTGCACTAAGACAGAATCTTGATGTTTGAATGTAAAGTTAAGAGTTACTACACTGGCCAATTGTCAAGCTTCAGGAGATGGAATTAGCAGCTGAAGTGAGCAGAAACTGTGTTCAAGAGATTTTTACCAGCACTCAAGCCAAGGAAAATGAGAATAAGTGAATTTGAAATAGTTTCACCAGACTGGAGGTGAAGTCATGGTGGAGAAATGAACTTCTCAAGCCAGCAGATCTATAGCTACTCTGGAGAAGTGTCTGAGGTATGTTCCCTTCAGGAGGAATTAGCTGAAGTTAATAAGGAACTTGAGGAGAAGCAGGCTGTGTACCTAGAATGTGAAAAGGACTGTAAAGACCAGAGAGAACAGATTATTTGATTAACTGAAAGTTTAGACAGTACCCAGGAGAAACTAAGGAATGGATCAGAGAAGCTTCCTCATGGACATTCACCAAAGAGATGAACAGATCAGCTGCATGAACATTCAGATCACTCAATAGGAGGAGTTGTTGACATGGCTTAACCAACAGCTGACAGAGAGAGAGAGAGAGAGAGAGAGAGAGAGCTCTGCATCTCAGACTCTTCGCTAATACAAATTGAAAGACTGAAAACAAGGGAAAAGATCACCAGAAATCTGGCACCGCAACTCGAGGAGACCAAAGGCCTCTTGTCTCTTTGTCAGAGGGAAATCGAAACCAGGGAAATAGAAGGAAAAGCTCAGGACTACAGTAAACTTCTAGGAGAGGTCAATGTCATGAAAATGAGTCCTGAGAAGCTGCAAGCGGTGATTGAGGAATGGCTGAAAATGGGTAAGTTAACCTTGCAGCAGAAACTGGAGAATAAAGTGGCCACTATGGAACAACAACTGAACCAGACCAGTGCAGAGGTAAAGTAGGTACAGGACAACAGCGCCGTTCTGCAGGCAGAACTAAGAAAGCCCGAATTGAGGCCAGTAAACTCGCAGAACTGCAAGAGCATTTCAGAGGTATGGGAGCAGTATTAGAGACCTGGTGCTCAGAAGTGAAGGTCTTGAAATCTCAACTTGCTCAACAGACCCAAGTGCAAGCTAGAACCCTACAATTGGAAGCTCCAAATGGGCAGTGGAGGAACAGACTCATGGATGAGAAGGGCAAGGAGAGGAAAATCAACATTGAACTTGAGCCTTTCAACCCCATCAATACCTCACTCTATCTCCACAATAACTCTCCTACAGCATTGTTGTCTAACAGCAAGTCCTGCTTCATCGTGATCAATGGTAGCGGTGTGCAATATGGGAAATCACAGAGCGACACTAGAGAGGTGCTACATAAGGTTACAGTGGACCCTCCCAAAGAGCATGGTTGAGGAGGGCAGTTTGCATGTTTGAGATAAGAGAGAAGAATTCTCTAGAATTCTAAAATTCTATGAAGCATATGAGTGATCTGTAGGATAACCTTGGAGATGAAGGAGAGGAGGAAATTGAGGGCAAAGTTGAGGATCAAATGGTAGAAGCTGAAGAGGAAAGACTGCTAGGTGGAATTCAGGCAGGAGTTAACATGTGCACTGGGAGGTAGTGAAAAGTTACCAGATTTCTGGGCAACTACTACAAAAGTGGTAGGGAAGAGCAAAAAATTTCTTGAGTGTGACATCTGAACAGAGGAATGAGGATAAGGAAACCTGTGGTGGAACCCAGAAGTTCAGGAGTGTGTACAGAGAAGAGGCAAGTGAAGAAGAAATGGGTAGCTAGAGATGAAGAAAGTGAACAGGAGTAAGGACATAGAACTACAGGATGAAGAAAGCAGTGGTGAAGGCTAAAGATAAGGTGTATTGTGAATTTGTATGAGACATTGGAAAGTAAGGAGGAATGGACAGGTTGAGGGATGAGGTTAGACAGGAGTGGTCTATGATGTTTTCGGATGATACTGTGATCTATAGCAGAATAGGGAGTCTTAACAATAACCTGGGGAGAGTGGAGATGCTCTAGAAAGGAGACAAAATCAAGTGACTAGAACAAAGAGAATACAAGTGTGAACAAAAGGGAGGAAAGTGGAGTGTTCGGGGTGCAGGGAGCAGAGGTGGAAAAAATGGAGGAATTTAAATATGTGGGATCAACAGTTCAGAGTAACAGGGAGTGTAAATGAGATGAAGAAGAGAGTTCAGGCAGCCTGGAATGGGTGGAGAGGTGGCTGGGTGACAGGCAGTACCAGCAGGGGTGGTAGAGTGGGCGGCAGTGAGACCAGCTATGCTAAACAGGTTGGAGACAGTGGCGCTTATGAAAAACAAGCAGCAGAGCTGGTGGTAGCAGAGTTAAAGATGCTAAGATTTTCACTGGGTGTGATGAGGATGGGCAGGATTAGTAGTGTGTATATTAGAGGGGCAGTTCAAGTTGGACATCAAACCTTAGACAAGCTAGAAGGAAACTTAAGTTTGTTGGTTTGGACATGTACAGAGAGAATGAGATTATATTGGAAGAAGGATGTTGAGAATGGGCTGCGGAAGAGAATGAGAGGAAGAGCAAGAGACCGTGGATGTGAAAGGCGGATGTGGTGAGAGAAGACATGCAGGCAGATGGTTTGAAGGAGGAAGATGCAGAGGAGCAAGAGGAAGCCAGAGGTTGACCCTTTCTGGTAGCTAACAGGAGCAGCCAAAAAGAGATGAAACAAATTTTAAAAGCTGGTAAAAGGTGAACTAGCTGAATACAGTAGAAAATTATGATATTTTGTGTACAGAACCAGATGCAGAAAGAGGAGTAAGGCAGGTTTTATTTGAAGTGAGTTCAGATTGTTTTACATAGCAAAGATATTAAGTTCTGAAAAGTCAAACTGAAACTGAAAGGTGTATGTAATACGTCTTCTGATCATTTTGGTACACAACTTTGTCATATTTAGTGGGAACCAGAGTGAAGAAAGAGTGTAGTTAGGTATGGTGTCAAGAAAGAATGCAGAGGTGAGATGATGGTGGATTCCTGCTAAAATAATGAAAATAGCTTTTGATGAATTAGTTATTTTAAGAGACAGGAGGACATATAAAGTGGAGGAAGATGCTAGATGGATTATATCTATCAGAGGTTATTCCATTGGATTGGAAACTGCCAAAATACATGCAGAACATATTCTAGAGTAGTTCAGAGTTACCAGATTGCTGGGCAACTAGAAATGGTCAGATATACAGTTTGAAAGATGTTTAATGTGGCATCCTATCAGAAGAGGATAAAGGAAACCTAGCGTGGAATAGGTAAAACATACCATAAGCTCATCACTGTGCTTGTAGCACAATGGAAGTCCATACTAAAGGTCAAAATGGCATCTTATGTCATCTTATATAACCTTTCCATAGTCCCCTGGAGGAACATTGTTTGTTTCTGTGTAATGTGTATCTCTACGATGGAGCTGGCGACCTGTCGAAAATTAAATCCCCGTCCTAGCCTGTGCGCTGGGTTGGACACCAGCACTCCCCCGCGACCCCGTTTGGGACAAGCGGCGAATAATGGATGGATGGATGGATGTAATGTGTATACTGAAATGCCAATAAGAAACCTGCGCCGACTGAATTGACTTGCTATAGCAGGCTTTCATAGGTGCTTCAGAAACAGACTATATAATTGACAATGGTAGCAGTGTCCCCTGTGTGTCCTTCGCCCTGTGTGAGCTGGGATGGACTCCAGCACCCCCTATTGAAGTTGATTGGAACAAACGTGAAACCAGCTGACTGATATGTTGTATATTAACTATATATATAGTTGAACATTAGAAATTGTATTCAGCAGAAATGCTCTGCCTTCCCCTAATATTTTCTGTATTTCAATTTATAAACGCTAAGTGCGGCTGTTGCTGATCTTAAGATTCAATATAACGTGCAATCAGCCAGCATTCAGCATTCTGTAATGTATAAAGCCAAACCAAACCAGTTTTGAAAACCAGTATCAGAACTTTTAATCTCAGAAATCTCTCTTTAAGTGGAAGACTGACAGGTGAAATTCAATTTCAATTTATAAACCTTCCAATGAAGACTGCTGTTGCTATCTTAAGATTCAATATATAAATGCAATCAGCCAGCATTCAGCATTCTGTAATGTGTATAAGCAAGCAAACAGTTTGAAAACAGTATCAGAACTTTTAATCCTCAGAAATCTCCTTTAAATGGAAGACAGCCAGTGTAATGAATCTAAGAACAGGAGTTATATTTTATGTCTATACTCTGAACAAGCTGTTGCTGTGATAATCAGAAGTCGAGCAAATGCAGCAGATGTCTTTAATCCTGAGCAAAGAGTAGTCACAACAACAAGCAAAGGTCAAACCAGTAAAATCTAAAACTCACAAGGCCTAAAGCAGCAACAGGATATAGGGAAAAAGAAAAAAATCAGGAAGACAGACACAGAAGGAATTAAGGCTTTGCATGTTTGAATCTAAAAATTAATGTGGGGTAAAAAAATGTTATCAAGATATCTCATTTCTTTTTTGATTGTAGTGCTAGGCTTGCAATTATTTTGTGCGATTCTTTGTTTCATTACCATTGTGAAAATATAAATTTTTCTTTATTTAATAGAAGTGATTCTTCAGATAATGATGATACTAAGACACACTGTCAACACACCTGTGTACCCAGGCCAGGAGAGGTCCCGTCCCAGGTACGGCAGACACTCACGTACCCTTAAGTTTATCACCACTGATCACCCACTTCCTGAATAACCTCACCCCACAAATGACACGCCAGTCGACCCAGTATTGTCCGTTCCGTCTCTGACTGTCCTGTGGCCCAGCAGATTCACGGCTTTTGTTTTGATTACGTGTTCCTGATTAAGCGTGTCCTATTGCAGGCTGCGTGTGCCTGCCTTGCTTCCCGTGTGTAAAGATGACAGATGAATGGACCTATGAGCAGCAAGGCGCAGCGGCCGGGATTTTTTCCGGCGAAATGGCGGACATGGAGTTACGACAGCGGATCGAATCACGAGGATCTCGGGGCGAGTAGCGTGTCGAGACCTCCAGCAACAGCTGGGCGGTTAACCATCTGGACGAGGACCCGGCCAGCCCGCGTGGCTTTCCCCTCGCCCGTTAAGCCAAACGCCAGCCCCGCGATAAGCCACATCGCGGCGCTCTTCGAAGCGCTGCGCAGGCGATCAGATTCATGCGGCGTTTCTGGTCGCGACTGCTGCCGCTGGACCCTGGTTGATGAAGTTGAGAAAATCAACCAGCAGTTATCCCGGAAGCTCACGGTAAAGCGCGCTGGTGAGAGCGGCTGTCTGGAAAGCGAAGTGGTGGCCGGACACACGGTGACGTATGCGATCGCTTTTGGTGGTCTTGACCATCCGGCTCCCATGAGCAGTCCAAAGAGGCAACATGCGCCTGAAGCAGGGGAACGGCTCCGTCGCGGAGTATGCCCTCGGCTCCACGCATTACCCGCGACGGAGGCGGTTAGGCGATCTGCCCTGATGGCGGTGTTTCGGGCCGGCCTCCACCCTGACATTCAGAGGGAGCTCGCCTGCCGAGACGAGGGACTGAGCCTGGATGAACTCTTCACCCTGGCAATTAGTCCACGCCCCCCGTGGCCACGGCCGTCAGTCCACGCAGCGACCGCGGTCCCCAGAGCCCCATGGATGGGCCGGATTCACCTCTGAGGCAGAAGAGGAGCGATCGAATCCTCAATAAACTCTCTGTTTGTACCTACGGCCGAACCAGGACATTGGCGAAGGACTCGCCTGGCAGCTAAAAAAGATGCACAGTCGATGGTGACAGCTGACCCAGGTGGGGTGTCGCAGGTCACCAGCCCTCTCACCATTCAGCTGTCCACTCACACCGAGACCCTGTCCCTGTTGGTTTTGCTGCTTTCTGATCACCGGGATCGTGCTGGGCATCCATTGATGGCTGCGGGGTGCCACAACCGGTCCTGACTGGACCGAAATGAGGTCCTGGTCCCCAGGTTCTCTTTGCACTGCAACGATGGAAGTCCCTGGCTCCATTTACCGTTGTCTATCCGATTGAATGCGTTCAATGAGTGGTGCTGAGTGCAAGGGTCACTCGACTCCCTCCTCACCGGCCATGGGACTGCGCTGATTGAACTCCATCTGAGGCCCACTCCTCTCTCGCTCTGGCATCTATCCTCTCTCGGGCCAGAGCCTTAGGAAGCGATGCGGAGAGTATATTGCTGAGGCCTCCGACAGGGGTTCATCGTGCCATCCGCGCCATGGCCTCGCGCGGGGTTTTTCTTGCATTGCAGAAGAGGACCAGTGGACTCGGCCTGCGTGTGATTATCGAAGGGGACTGATCACGCGTCCGTTAAGTTCGCTCACCCTCTCCCACTGATTCCGCGTCGAAGCCCTCGAGCAACCAGGGCCACCATTTACCAAATTGGATCTCCACGGTCATTATTTAGTGAGAACCGGGAGGCGGCAGTGGAGGACAGCCTTTGCGCATGGCGACAGGTCGTATATTAGCCTTTTTAAAAGTAATGCGTATGGCCTCAAGAACGCCGTCTTCCGAGTCGTTATCAGCGGCGATCCTGAGGACATGTTGGGCGGTTGTAGTCACCTACATGGCAGCACATCCTGATTTACTCCAAGAATTGTGACTCACATGTCTTGGGTACACAGGGTCCTTTCGCCTCCTCTGAAGCTGCGGGTTGTCTCAGGAGAGATACCAGTCCATCTCTCAGAGGTTTCCTTCTAGGTGCAGTCAGACCCAAAGGGGATGAATGCATGGAACAAAAAGGTGGCGGCAGTTACCAGCCTTTGGAGCAACCCACACCATGAACAACACAAAAGCTTTCTCAGGTTTACAAATTTCTATGAGCAGTTTATTCCAAAAAGCTTTAGCGCCCGGCAACCACTAACAGCCTGCTAAAGGAAAACAGCCCACCTTGGCTGGGCCCATGCAGGCACGCGGCCTTTTAGACCTCAGCGGAGAGTTCTTCGGCGCCATTCGGCTGCCAGACCCGGAAGAGACGTTCGTGATGAGTAAATTGCCATCGAGTAGGTCTGAGGCGTGCTGTTGCAGTACCACGCCGACACTCCAAGCCCTTCCCTGTGCAGCTTCTTCTCCGCTAGGTTAACCCCGAGATGGAAGTGACATGGTGGCTGGGGAACTCTTGGCGATCAGGTCACTGGAGAGTGGCGGCACTGGCTGGAGCGCCAGCATCCACACCTCCTGCTCCGGGCATCCGGGTATTAACTGCACAGGAGAACAGCTGAAAAAGAAGTACTGGTGGCCCACCTTAAAGTCTGATGTTCGGGCACTTGTACACTCCTGTTCCACCTGTGCCCAGACTAAGAACACCTCTCTGAGTTACCAGCCGTGAGTTATTGCCCCTGCCGGGTGCCACCCATCCGTGACCTCACGGTAGCCATCCGATTTGTGCGAACTGCGTTCAGAGCCACCGTGTGATGTTAGTGGTGATGGATCGGTTTTAGAGAAGGATGCTGGGTCACATCCCCCTTTGCTGCTCTCCCACGTCTGCTCTACAGGTCGTGAGGCTCTGTTCAGTGCGTGTTTGGTGTGCAGTTTCCCGGAGGACATACTATCGACAGAGATTTGATTCCTCTCTCAAGTCTGAGTGGGCCTTCTTTTAGTGATTGAGGCCTCAGTCTCATTATCCTCTGGTTACCATCCCCAAACCAATGGTCAGGCCGAGCGAACCATACAAGATTTGACTAGATTCCTCCGGGCGTACTGTCACCTGGCAGCACGACTGGGCAGGGATTCCTCTGGCCAGGCCAGTATGCCCAGAACTCCACTACGCCATTCCTCCACGAGAATGACCCGTTCGAATGTGTGTGGGTTTCAGCCTCCCCCTCTGCCTGGGATGCACCTACAGGATGTCGGCATCGACGCATGGTTCCAAGGAACCCTTGAGCAGGCAGTGCGCTCTTTCTGCCAACAAGCGACAGGCGTCAGGAAGACTGACTTCCCAAGCCCGGAGGCAGGGTGTGGCTCTCTCCCATCCATTGTGACCTCAATCTACGGATACCTGGCTGAAACTCAGGCCCGGATTCATTGTTCGCAAATAGGAATCCCAAAGTCAACCCGGTCACCTATAAATCTCAAACACCCACAATCCGCATCACGCGTAACCCCTGTTTCCGCGTTTCCCTCCTCAGGCCCCTACGTCCGGGGCCCCTGGCACCTCAGTGGGGAATGCTGAACCCCCTCCCGTCACCGTCGCAGCAGGTCAAGCCCATGAGTCCACGGCTCCTGGACTCCGACAACGTTGAGGCTACAATACCTGGTGGACTGGGAGGGCTGCAGGCCTGCAACCCGTAGCTGGGTCAAGCCACGGGACACTTCTCGACCCTCAACTCCGGCTGACTACCACACACTTAACCACCTAACCTTTACCCCTGCCCCAAACGAAGCCGACCCCCTTAGCTGGCGGACCCCACAGCACCCTCAGGGCGGGTGATCTTGGAGGCGCGTGGACTAGGCGTCCGGAGGGAGGTGATGTCACGCCATGCCCAGGCCAGGGAGAGGTCCAATCCCGGGTACGGCCGGGCTTTCACCTTCATAGTTATCACCACTGATCACCAGCACCTGGATAACCCCTTACAAATGGCCTGCCAGTCCGATATTGTGTGTCCGTTCCTGCATCCTCCCCGGCTGTCTGTATTGTGGAGTTCTGACTTTATTTTGATTACGTGTTTTCTGATTCTGACGATAGCCATTGTTGGAGCTGCGTGTGTGCCTGCCTTGCTTCCCTTGTGTAAAGATGACACTGCCAGGTTGTGAGTGTATTCAATAAAGTTGTATAATTTGGCTCTAAATGTACAATTACTATGATAACTAACTCCACATACTTTCAACAATAATACCTAATACAATCAAGAGAAAACGGGCTTAAGACTGAACCCTGTGAGACACTGTATGAATCCAACTGCATCTCTATTTCCTGAAGCTGGGGATAAGCCCATCTCCATCCATCCTCACCCACATTCCTATGAGGACCATAAGAGCATTTAAGAAGCTCGTCCCATGGGAAATGAGACAGCAGCCAAGTTAGTGATAACCTCACCCACCGCTAACCATAAAACTCTGTTGTCTGGGAAAAGGTTCCGTAGCATATAGGCCTCCACATTCAGGATGGGTTTCTCCCACCTGTCCATCAGACCTCTCAGCCGAACAGAATTCTTACACACTTCCATACAACTTTACATATTTATCCTACTCTAAAACAATTATTTATAAGGACTAGTCTTTGCACTTCCATATGGGCAGTGGTGGCCTGAAAGTAGTTAGGGAGTTGCTGGATCAGAAGGTGTGAGTTTGATTCCCTCACCAGCAGGTTGCCCTGAGGTACCCTTGAGCAAGGTACCGTCTCCATCACTGCTCCCAGGCTCTTTCAATAGCTGCCCCCTGCTGCATGTGTGTATAGGTGAAATACAGAAGAGGTTGAATTTCGTTGTGTTGTGCTGTGCTGTCTTTCACGTTCGTGCGTTCCTGTAACAAAGAGTTGTCTCACTTTCACTTTAAGCATTCTGCTAATACAGTATTTGACATAACACTGTATTATCACTAAAATATTCATTATTACTGTAATCACTGCTGCTCTTCACTTGGCAGTCTACCAAACATATACTACTCTCTGCTCTGTGTCAGCTATAACCTCTGTAATATTGTGCAACAGTAGTTTTGCACTGTATGCTTCTACAGCTAATGCGCTGTGTTATATTGTGCCTCCCTTGAATCCTGGAGAATGTATTTTTTGTCACTGTGCACTGTGTGTACAGTTGAAGCCAAATTATTACTTTAAATTATGGAACATTTTCTAGCTTATCTTCCCAATGTTTGCAGCGTTGATGACTTGATGTAAACAAACATTCATCAATTCTTTAGTAGCTTTGGTGCATTTGTAATATAAATACATTTTAGAAACACCCATATCTAATCTATAATCAAAAAATGGGGGTGGTCAAAAATATTAGCCCATGTGAATGTTTGCTTTCAAAACACACCTACAGTAATTAACCAATCAGCTTTGAAACCACACCTGTGCAGTCAATTGGCTTCCTAACAACATTCAGTCAGCATAAAAGACTCCAAGGAACAAGGCACTTTGACAAGATAAAGAGGAAATCAGTCCTGGAGCTCCAGAAAGAGATAGTAGAGAGGCTCATGATAAGGGAGGAGGCTACACCACCATTTCCAAGCAGTTCACGATTATCTCTGGGAACTGCTGTACATTGCATAAATTACCAGTGCAGGGAGACAAATTCTGCCAGAAACAAACTTGGATGTGGCACTTGAAGGCTCAGTTTCAAGAACTGGAGAGGGAAGGCAGTCAGAGATGTCAGCAAGGAGTCCCGGATATCTGCCAAGATGATTGTTACTGACCTGGCATCTTTTTGGAGTTGATGTTTCAAGGAACACAGTTGTGAGGGCTCTTCATCGTGGTGGGCTTCAGGGACATCGTCTCAGAAGAACCCCTTTACTCAAACGGCTGCAACAGCCTGACAAGATTTGCCGTGATATTTAGAAAGGTAGAATGATTTTGGAAGTCTGTGCTTTGAATCTGATGGGGACACAAAGCTGGAACTGTTTGGGCACATGGATGTTTGCTTATGTTTATGGCAAGAGAAAGAAGGCCTTCAACCCCTAGAACACAGTTCCCACAGTCAGCATGTTGAGTGGGCATCATGCAGAGCTGTTTGCAGCCTCAGGCACAGAGGCCTTGTTAGGGTGCATGGCATCCTGTGAAAAGATTATGTTAATATGCTTTGAGGAAATATGCAGAAATCTGCTTGTAATCTAGGCTTAGGTTGTCGACAGGTCTTCCAACAAGACAAACAGTTGCTCAAGGATACCAAAACCAAGATTCTGGAGTGGCCCGCCCAGAGCCCAGACCTCAATCTATTAGAATTTGTGGCAAGGTACTCAAAGAGTGAATGTCAGCTGCTCAGAAATGCCATGCAATTTGGACCAGCTAGAACAATTTGCAATGGAAGAATGGGCCAAAAATCCCTCAGAACCTAATAAAGGCTATTCTAAAGGAGATTTGTTGTCAGTTGTGACTCAGAAAATTTACACTATTCAGCTATTAATGGCCGGGAGGCTAATAATTTTGGATGTCTCATTTTGCTTTTCTTGTTTCAACTTGGTATTATCAATAAATATCTAAATTAACTAAGTGGACAATATTGTTTAAGTAGTTGTATTTTATTGAAATAACAAACTGCACTGGTAATGGTCATTTTCACATGAAAGAAATCAAGAGTGTTGTCTAATTTCTTAAGAGGCTAATAAATTTTGGCCTCAACTTTGTGTATAGCTGAAGGAAATAGCAAACATGCAACGACAAATTACCATTGTGTTGTAAAAACGTTCTTTTATGAGCAGGTGGGCAGTGGAGAAGCAATCTTTGTGATGCACTATTGCACCTGCTAGTCTCTCCCCCTCTCTCACAAATACTACTAGTGCCATACATCAGTGACAACTTCTCTGTGAATTTTTACACAAGCATTCCTCTTTGCCTGGCTCACAGGTATCATCCTCTGCACCATTCTTGTCCTTCTCTTTATCACACACGGCTGGCAAGATACACATGGGAATGAACAGCTATCCTGCAGACCTGAAACTTACTGAGCATTTCCACCCAGTTTGAAACTCATTCAACAATCACGTTCATGGTTATCTAAGCAGTTCTTGTCTAGACTATTTCCAAAGCCCTTGTTGCCATCCTCGCAGTGACTGCAGTTTTCGCTGTGTGTCATGCGTTCTCCTTCTCTAGAATGCTCCTGACCATGGGCAGTCTCAGAAGCTCCGATCTCCAAGACCAGTGTATAATCCAGAACATGAGTGCAGCTCGCAATCTCAGGTCATAATCCCAAACAAAAGGAACCTGCAAGACCTCCAAAACATGTCATAATCAACAACCCAGGGCCCTCCTTTTGGTCTCACTGAGCTCACCTAGACCCCTCTGTGCCTGCAATTTGCAACTTTTTCTCCAACCGAGAAGCAGACTGAGTGCGGTCTTGTCCACTCTCGTGTTTCAGGCTTTTCGTTTTGTGCTTGGCGAGGTGAGCCGCCTGTCAGCTGAGGCTTCTACTCTCCTCTGTCAGCTGCCAGCTGTTTGTCAGCAAATCCTTCTGTTGAGTGAGCCAGATAGGGTGTGGTGGCCTAGTGGTTAGGGAGTTAGCCTGCATGTGAATCGTGATTCGATTCCCCACCCAGTGTTGCCCTGGTACAGGCAGGTGCACGTCCCCATCACCTCCCAGTGCACTTTCAGCCAACTGCCACTGCTGCACGTATTATTGTATGGGTTAAATGCAGAGGTCCAATTTCGTTGCATGATTAATGTGTGTAATAACAGCATTACTCCACAGCCCAGCAAGAGGTTGTCACTTCACTTCCTTTCATGTTCATGCAGCTGATCTGAAGTGCCTTTAGCCAGCTACATTTGGCCTGTCGACTTTTCTGATTCAGCCGTTAGTTTCTCCTGGGTACTTTTCAAGTTTTCAGTTAACCCATGAATCTGTCACCCTGGTCCTTCATATTCCTAGGTACCCAGCCTGCTAACTTTATGATTCTTCCTGAAAGGAATGCCTCATGAACCGATTTACTTTCCTGCAGCTTGTGATTCCTTGCATAGAGAACCTTTTTCATTTTCCAATCTCTTACCTTTGCCTCATTTCGCCTGGCTTCCATGCCACTCAAATAAAAATTCCTCACTTCCTTGGCTTTTTAAATTCAAATTTCCTTGATGTGGTTTCTACTGCATCAGCCTGGGAGTTAGTCTGAGCTTCTCTCTGAGACTTGTGATTGTATGCTAGCATTCTTTAACTGCTTTCAAGACATCAAGACCCTGATTCCCTGCATGAATTTCATAATCCTTGGTGGTAAATTCATCCTCAAACACCTCCCTCATTTCAGTTTTGCTCAGCAGAGAACATTTTAGCCTGGAGCTGCTCTGTCTCTGCCTTCTTCCTGGACTTCTTGTTCCAGAGATCTCAGCGTGCCTCCTTACTTCCTGATGTGCTGCTGTCCTCAGGCGGTCTCGGTAGTCCTGGCAGATTGGTTAGTTGTGTTGGGCATGGGGGTCGACTCCATGATGCCACTTTCCATGGTGAAGGGCCTTCTTGGTTGACTTCCCTTGTTGAATGACCAAGGGGGCATTTTCTGTCGACTTCCCACTTTGATTGAGGCAGGGGGCATTTTCTGCCAACTTCCCACTTTGCAGCTGGTGAGGAGCTGGGAAAGGTGTTGGAGAAGGAGGACAAAGCCTCTTATCAGTCATTCAAGGGACAGCCCCATGGCATGCGCCATTATAGCCGTGGTGCCTGTTTAATCCGACATTACTCCTCGATCCCCTTCCGTTGGGCTCAGAAAAGCCAAGCGGATTAAAGCGTGGCCGATCAGGTGTTGCGAGGAATCGTGTCCGTTGCACTCTGTGCCTTCATCCGGTCCTTCCTTGAACTCAGAGAAAGAACAACACTTGACCTGCACACTGGTGCAAAGGTCTCCAGGCAGCTGCACCTCTACCCTAGAAGACCTCCACCAGTTACTGCAGATTTTCTCTCATGCTCCTCGGAACCAGCCTCCTTTCGCAATGCTTGCACGACATCAGATTCAGGTAGCTCATTTTCTGAATGCTGGTGTGGTGTGGACGCTCTGTTCTGACTGAGCACACCTGAGCGTGGCTCATTCACAGAAGCTAAGCCTTAAAGTTAACAGTGGTTTTTAGTTCCTTGAGTCTTGTTCACGTATCATGGATAATAAAGTTATGTTCTTGATCCATGGCTCCGCGGTGACGTCTACCCCACCACACCAGTGTTACAAGTACCAGCACTCAGAAATATTGTAAACTTAACTGATGATCATTTTAAAGGCCATTTCAAACCTAGAATTTTCATGTAATTTCTACTTGAAAAATGAATGCAAATGATACAATACAATGTTTTAAAATAAATACATTTAATACAATCTATAAACAAACAAACATTTAAGAAATATGAAAACAATTTTTATGAAACTGGAAAAAATAAAACTGCTTTGCACCACCTGGTGTGTAGTAGTTTTCAAAGTCCTTACCTCAGTTTACATCCTGCAGGAAGGCGGCTTGAACTTCCAACCTGAAAAACTGTGGCACTGGAGGAGGCAGAAGTAGAAATGTTTATACATTTGCAATAGATGTAATTTTTCATTTTGAAAGCATTTCAAATTATATTATCTTTTGATAACATTTGATTTGATACGGAAAATATTGTGATTCAGTTTTATCAACACTAATTTGATCAACATTGGGGCATGTCAGTTTAGGTTGTAATGTCCAGATCTTACCAATTCTCCAGAAGACCTATGCAGAATGTGGCATTAATGGAACACATTTCAAAACTTTCAAATCTCAGGTGTGACTGATGCATCAACCATTGGTGGTGACAAAATCAAAGAGCACCATTACAATTTATTCTATTTGCTCCCACCCAGCACTACTTGCAGGTTCTATTGGATAGTGGACAATTCACAAATTGGACTCAGGGGAGTTCCTTAACTTTGGTTTAAAGTCAAGACAGTAAATACCTCACATAAATCATTTTGAGCAGTTTTGGAGAACTAGTGGTCTGTGAGAACATGCGAGGGTAGCATGCTGGAAACTGTTGATCATGTGCGCAGCACCTGCAGGCATTCTCAGTCCCAATATTCAATACTGAAATCACCAGACTTTACAGAGACATGGCACTGCATTTAAGAAATACTGATATCTTCCTGGAACTGAGAATTGCTATGGGTATTTTATTGAATAATTTCTTTCATTTAGTATAAAAGTTAAACATGACTCTTTTTGTGTGAGAAACAATTCAGTAAGACAACAAATGATGAAGTCAATGAGGCAAACAAAAAAAAAAAGTGGAAAAAGAGGTAGTAAGTAAAATGCTCAATACTTGCAGATACTCTGAAGCCATCAACCTTTCATGTCCAATACTTTAGATAAGATGTGAGGATGCTGAAAAATTTACAATTCTGAATAGTTTGCAGGGAAAAGGTAGAACATGGAGCTGATAAACAGCAGGCCATTCCAGCAAAAGCCTGGGCTGTGATTGGACAGCTTCACAGGAAACGTGTATCGGAATAATTTTATGAAAAATTTGTATGTTGTAAAGTGTCTAAAGCTTTTTGTTTTGGCACACTGAAAGAGAATTTCCACTTGATGTCTTCTGACTGGACTGGATACTGGGGGCATTCTGTGCATGATGTGAAATTACTGGATTCACATGGCAGCACAGTGCAAAGCTTTAACAATTTGTTGATGATTAATAAGTCATTGTATAAAATCTATCAACAAATCTTTAGGTTCTGATGTTTTTTTAACAGTGATTTTTATTCATGATGGCAGTGAAAACATTATAATATATACATTTTTTTTTTTTTTTTTGTGCAAGGAGGAACAGGATGAGTACTGCCAGAGCCCTACAAAGTGGCCTCCAATGTTTCTGACCAAACCATTAGAAACAGACTTCATGAGGGCCTGTAGTCCTCTAGTGGGCCCTGTGCTCACTGCCTGGCACTGCGTAGCTCGACTGGCATTTGCCAGAGAAGACTAGAATTGGCAGGTCAGTCAATGGCACCCTGTGCTTTTCACAGATGAGAGCAGGTTCACTCTGACCTGAAGGGGTCTGGAAAAGTCACGATGAATGTTATGCTGCCTGCAACATTGCTCAGCATGATTGGTTTGGTGGTGGGTCAATGTTGGTCTGGGTAGGTATATCCATGGAGGATATACCTGTATGAAATATACAGACCTATATGAAATCATTAGACCCATTGTTAGACCCTTCGCTGGTTCAGTGCATTCTGGGTTCCTCCTGGTGCATGATAATACCCGGCCTCATGTTGCAAGAGTATGCAGGCAGTTCCTGGAGGATGAAGGAATTGATACCATTGACTGGCTTCCATGCTCGCCTGACCTAAATCCAATAGAACATCTCTGGGACATCATGCTTAGGTCCGTCCACCAGGTTGCACTTCAGACTTTGCAGGAGCTTAGTGATACCCTTGTCAGGATCTGGGAGGAGATACCATCTGTCATCCCCAGGACACCATCTGTCATCTCATAAGGAGCATGCCCCGACTTTATCACGCATTCATGCAAGCATGTGAGGGTCATACAAATTCCTGAGTACCATTTTGAGTTGTCCCTTGCTGACTTCAAATTAAGCTCTCTGTAGGTTGATAATTTTCATTTTCATAAAATGATGTGGCATCCTTTTGTTCCTAACACATTACTCATTACATATCGGTATGGATGTCCGGCATGATTTTTTTGCCAATTGAGAATTGATTTGCTTTCAAAGTGTTATTTTTTCTGAGTAGTGTGTGTGTGTGTGTGAGAGAGTGTGTATATATATATATATATATATATATATATATATATATATATATATACATACACACACATACACACACCTCAGAAAAAATATAGGAACACTTTGATAACACATGAATTCTCAATTGGGGAAAAAAATCATGCCGGACATCCATACTCTATTCCTATTTGTTCTGAGTAGTATATATATATATATATATATATATATATATATATGAACTCAAGGGATTGGGACTAAACAGCTGTGTAGCCTAGTTTCAGTTGGCTAAAGATTGGAATCTGGAGCAATGGAAGAAGGTCATGTGGTCTGATGAGTCCAGATTTACCCTGTTCCAGAGTGACGGGCGCATCAGGGTAAAAAGAGAGGCACATGAAGTGACAGCAAATGTGTGCCGTAATCAAAGCTAAAGGCAATCCAATGAAATATTTGAAATTTTGGATGGGCAGTGTATATACAGTCATGTGAAAAAATTAGGACACTCTACACTCAAAGCCTGTGTGTTTTTGTAACATTCTTGGACATATAGATATATAATCTCAATTTAAACATGTGTTTAAACAAATGTAATTCTACAAAAATATGATTTCTGGTGAGAAATAAATTAGCACGCTCCCACCTTTATTCCCAATTAAAGTGGCTAAAATCACACGCAGGTGTAGCACATCAGGTGCACATGATTAGAGCATGTTTATTCAGCATTTTAAAGGAGGTGTGTCCTAAGTAAACTTCAGACATTTAGTCTGGTGTGCTCCTGACTATTGACCTCAATAGTCAGGAGCACACCAGACTAAATGAGTGAACATCATGGTGAGATCAAAAGAGCTGTCTGAGGCCTTCAGAAGGAGACTGTAGCAGCTTATAAGTCTGGTGAGGGATTTAAAAAGAACCCAAAAAAATTTGCAATCAACCATTCCACTGTCCAGAAAATAGTCTACAAGTGGAGGACTTCCAAAACAACTTCCAACATGCCCAGGTCTGGCCGTCCAAGCAAGTTCACCCCGAGAGCAGACCGCACGATGCTAAAAGAAGTCTGCAGAAACCCTAACATGTCATCACGGGATCTACAGCAGGTTCTTGCTACTGTTGATGTTAAAAGTGCATGCCTCTACAATCAGAAAGAGACTGCACAACTTTAATTTGCATGGGAGGTGTGCAAGGAGGAAACCTTTGCTCTCTAAGGCCAGACTGAAGAGAATTTGCCAGAGAGAATATAGACAAAGACCAGGTCTTCTGGAATAATGTTCTGTGGACAGATCCTAAATTTTTTTTTTCCTCAGTTAGAATACAAATTTTTGTTGATATATTTTGTTTAATAAATAAATTTGATTTAATGAGTTATTTTTTGTTGTTTACCTTAAATCACTTTCTTTTCCAGAGATGAATAAAAACAAGTGTGAACATTTCTTAATAAAGAGCTGAATATTTAATGGGGTTTCCTAATTTTTTCACATGACTATATACACATTGATGTGTGTGTGTTTCTCATTTTTGTCTATATACAGTACTGTGCAAAAGTTTTAGGCAGGTGTAAAAAAAATGCTGTAAACAAAGAATGCTTTCAGAAATATAAATAATGATTGTTTATTTTTTTAGCAATTTACAAAATGCAAAGTGAGCGGACAAAAGAAAAATATCAAAATCAAATCAATATTTGGTGTTACTACCTTTTGCCTTCAAACCAGCATCAATTCTTATAGGTACATTTGCACAAAGTCATGGATTTTGTAGGATTATAGTCAGGTGTATGATCAACCAATTTTACCAAACAGGTGCTAATGATCATTAATGTCACACGTAGGTTGAAACACAGTAATGTTTGAAACAACCTACCAGCTGAGTTCCTTCAAAAACTGGTTGCGAGTGTACCTAGAAGAATTGGTCACACCAAATATTGATTTGATTTAGATTTCTCTTTTGTTCATTCACTGCATTTTGTTGATTGATGAAAATAAATGATTAACACTTCCATTTTTGAAAGCATTCTTTGTTTACAGCATTTTTTCACACCTGCCAAAAACTTTTGCACAGTACTGTATAATAATTATCAAAATTGTATCATATTTTGTCAAGATCTTCAACAAGCTTGAGACAACACAGTAACAGCAGAGGTTTAATTGCACAATTGAAAAAGGTGTTTTGGTAAAACATAACAAGCCTCTCACAAATGAGATCGAAACATCAGCAACACCTCATGTAGCCAATTCAGAAGAACATGAGAAAGAAATTTGCATGACAATAAAAGTGTTTTTAAAGAACTAAATTAAAGAACGGAAGAGTTAAAGCAAGAAAATTAAAGAACGGAAGAGTTAAAGCAGCAGAGTCCAAAAAATGGAAGTGTTGGTGTTATATTAGGGTTGAGGCTTGGAAGTCTGATGTCTACAGACTGAAGCACATATAGTAGCAATTAATTAAAGAACAGAGAATACATATCAAAATGGAGAGATTCCAAGATGGCGGCGCGGTAACACGCAGCGGCCGCTCCGGGGTCCAAACTTTGGTGCTAAAGTCTGTAAAAAAGTCTTTCATCCGACTACTTTTCACCATAAGACTTGCACATGAGCATCACATCTGTGAATGCTCTTAAATATAACCGTCAAACACTGTTGGAGCTCAGGAATCAGTCAGGATACAGTCTTCCAGCGACTCTCCGAACAACGCTACGGGAGCTCAGCGTGCTGCGAAGTCCAGGCCTTCAGTCCCCGAGATCGCCTGCTGTACCTGGCCGACAGAGAGGACATTGGAAGCGGTGTGAGAGGAAACAGAAACGCGGCAAGCGTGCTGGGGTCCGGGCTCAGCTAAAGGCTAACGCTAGCCGACCGGCTATCCTGTCCATCCTCCTCGCCTCACCTCATCCTCCTTCTGTAACTGGATCCTGGACTTCCTGACTGGGAGACCCCAGTCAGTCAGGATCAGCAGCACCTGCAACACCATCACGCTGAGAACCCCTCAGGGCTGTGTGCTCATCCCACTGCTGTTCACATTGATGACCCACAACTGTGCAGCCAAGCACAGCTCGAACCACATCATCAAATTTGCTGATGATACAACTGTGGTGGGTCTGATCAGCGTTGGAGACGAGGCAGCTTACAAAGAGGAGATACTGACGGACTGGTGCAGAACCAACAACCTGTCTCTGAACGTCGACAAGACTAAAGAGATGGTTGTTGACTTCAGGAGACCACGTTGGGACCACGCTCCACTTATTATCAACACCTCACCTGAGGAGATGGTCCAGAGCACCAAGTTTCTTCACATAACTGACAACCTCACGTGGACCCTCAACACCAATTCCATCACTAAGAGAGCCCAGCAGCGTCTCTACTTCCTACGTAGACTGAGGAAAGCCCATGTCCCACCTTCCATCCTCACCATCTTCTACAGAGGAACCATTGAGAGCATCCTGAGTGGCTGCATTACTGCCTGGTACGGGAACTGCAACGTCTTAGACCGCAAGTCCCTACAGAGGGTAGTGAGAACAGCTGAGAAGATCATCTGGGATTCTCTGCCCTCTGTACAGGACATTTTCACCACTCGCTGCATCCGCAAAGTAACCAGCATTGTGGATGATCCCTCCCACCCATCCCACACTCTCTTCTCCCTCCTGCCATCTGGGAAAAGGTTCCGCAGCATATGGGCCTCTACTTCCAGGATGGGAAATAATTTCTTCCCCCTGGCCATCAGACTCTTAAACCGCTAATGTCTCCTCATTCCATCATTACCATTATCTATTTATTTATTTCTTGTTGCACTCTGCACTTTAACAATAACGCTGCTCTGCCACACTGTTACACTGCCAAACAACCTGGGCTGCTTTGTTCTAGAACACTGTGGCCCTCTTAAGGATGAATGTACTGTCTGCTGTGCTGTCTGTTGTTGCCTTGTTTTGTGTATTATGTTGTGTATTATGTTGTCTTGTGTCTTGTGTGTAGCACCAGGGTCCTGGAGGAACGTTATTTCGTTTCACTGTGTACTGTGTATATGGCTGAAATGACAATAAAATCCTACACGACTGGGAACAAAAAAAAAAACCAAAAGGCAAACCTACAGCCCTGAAAAGAACCACTGGATTAATAAATCAAAAGGTGACCATTGCATGCATTACTGAAAAGTAAAAAGAACAGTTACAATTACAAGAACAAATTAATAACACAAATAATAATTTTCAAGGAATTGTGTTTTGGTCAGCATCATAAATCCTCATTTGTGGTCTCTTTCCCTTCTGTATTAATGTATTGATTATCCAGAGAGCAGCAATAGTAATAGTTGTAAAAAAAAAAAATAAATTAAAGATATGGTCTAGTGGTAGGGTACTTGCCTATGTACTTGCCTATGTACTTGCCTATGGACCAATGGCTCAAGAGGTCCCAGGTTCAAATCCCACCTCAAGCACTACCATCACTGGGTCCCTGAGCAAGACCCTTAACCCTGAATTGCTCCAGGGGGACTGTCCCTTCAAGTTGCTCTGGATAAGAGCGTCTGCTAAATGCCGTAAATGTAAATGTAAAAAGATAAATCACATTAACTTATGCTAATGAAGAAAAAACAAATGCTGAAACGTTTTTGTTGTGGGTGGCAGGATCCCCATATGAGCTTAAAATTTGCCAAACATATGGTTATGACCACATGCTCAGCTTCCTCTGCATTGCTTCACCCCCAAAAGTGTCATTACAGGAAAACATGATCCTCTTGGAAAACTCTCAGGAACATATTTGAAAATATTATTTGTAGCAGCACAATTCACATTTAATGAAAATTGTCTTTAATAGAGTCACAGATTACATCTAATTCTCTGATACATATTTTACTGAAAATACAGTGAGCACACTCTATTGCTCCATGTAAACTACACTCATGTCAAGTGCAGTGGCACATATCCTCATTAGAGAATTCTCTCAGTACTTTTACAGACTGATGCATTATGAGTGGGCTGAGAGTAGAACCATCCTTCATTATCTATATACAGAATGGAGTTAGATCCATGTCAGACCTAGCAACACTGCTTGTGTTTTCCTGCAGTGAGAGTTTCTCTGCATCCACTGATTTCTTACATCCAGCCCATAAATCTGCCACTTCAAACAGCATCCCACAGTAAGAGTTGTCACAAATCTATCTCTGCACTCTATTAAAGAACTTTGCTAAGAAATAGTAAATAAGAAATGCTTCAGAAGTAAATGAAAATTATTTGGGTTAATGAATAAGTAAATGTAACTGATAAATTATATAACAGCTCTCATGTTTGTAAAACCCTTGGTTCTGTCCTTTCTAGTCAGGCTGTATTAGCAAATGTGCTGCAGTCAAAGTACCGCATTCTGGATCATCTGGCCCCAAATGTAATCTTTTATTTATTTATGAACAACCTTATTCTGGGTTATAAAACCAAATATGTTGCAATGGCTTTTGCAAATCTCATCTCTGTCCTCTTTACACTGGAAAAGCTTTAGTAGAAAAAAGAAAAGTCAACTGTTATGGAATTAGTTTTCCAGAAATTATGACTATGTTTTGTAATGTTATATATGAAGGTATAAGAATGTAATTAGTATTCTTTCAGTATCACTTCACAGCAATAAGTTTTTCAAACAAAGTGAAAATGTAATTTCTTTTTCACAACTGTGAATGAAAGCAATTTAACTGAATTTTAAAATATATTCCAATATATTCCAGGGTTACAATTCCATGGCCAGCAAATTAATTTCAAAGCCTTTCACATAATGAAACCCCAAGACACTCTTTATTGCAAATGTTCCTGTGTAATTGCTGGGGTAGGGATTTCTTTCTGTGCTGAAGAACCAGATCTACACAATTCACAGTCAAGGGGAAGTCTTTATGCTAGGATTTAATTTCAAGACCCAATCCACAACTGTAGCTGCTAATTTGTTAGATAAGACAATTGAAATGTGGAGGCACATTAACTAATCTCCATATAGTACCTTCCCCTTGATCCAGTAACTCTGGAAAAATAAAGTGAAAGTTAATTAACTCTGCCTGAGAGCTTTCAACAAACTGAACAGAGAAAAAATGGCTGGGAAGAAGCTTCCCATGCAGCCTTGATGGAGTAGTTGAAGGCACCGTACAAAAAACAGATAGACCCCAGGCATGCATCTGTAATTCATATTTGAGAGAGTAATTACTTTTCAATTTTCAAAGGGGTACATCCTCCCTGGTCAATAATAATATAATTAGGCTAAAGTCCATTCAACCATGAAGTTCTCATAAAACTAGATGGATTTTTTTGACAAGTAATAAAATCCATAAACAAGCAATAAGTTTTCTTATATGAGAGCAAGTATGTGCATGTCCTCTCAAAAAGAGCAAATCCTTTATCCTATATTTTATATATACACACACACACACACACACACACACACACACACACATACATACAGTACTGTGCAAATGTTTTAGGCAGGTATGGAAAAAATGCTGTAAACAAAAAATGCTTTCAAAAATGGAAGTGTTAATCATTTATTTTCATCAATCAACAAAATGCTGTGAATGAACAAAAGAGAAATCTAAATCAAATCAATATTTGGTGTGACCACCCTTTGCCTTCAAAACAGCATCAATTCTTCTAGGTACACTTGCACACAGATTTGAAGGAACTCGGCTGGTAGGTTGTTCCAAACATCTTGGAGAACTAACCACAGATCTTCTGTGGATGTAGGTTTCCTAACATGCTTCTGTCTCTTCATGTAATTCCAGACACACTCGATGATGTTGAGATCAGGGCTCTGTGGGGGCCATAAGAATTGATGCTGGTTTGAAGGCAAAAGGTAGTAACACCAAATATTGATTTGATTTATATATTTCTTTTGTTCGCTTACTTTGCATTTTGTAAATAAACAATCATCATTTATATTTATGAAAACATTCTTTGTTTAAAGCATTTTTTCCCACACCTGCCTAAAACCTTTGCACATGTCAGGACTTTTGGGTTTCCTGCTTCTGTTTTATTTACAGAAGAGAGCGCTCTGTTCTGATGGAGCACACCTGAGCTCATATGACACAGGTGTGCTACATTGAGGCCACCGGTGATGTGCCTGTGAAAGACCCACAGATACCACAGGCTCCTCTGTCACCGTGACAGCACAATACTGCATATATATATATATATATATATATATATATATATATATATATATATATATATTACACTGCTCAAAAAAATTATAGGAACACTTTTTAATCAGAGTATAGTATCAAGTCAGTTAAACTTCTGGGATATTGATCTGGTCAGTTAAGCAGCAGAGGGGGTTGTTAAATTAATCAGAGTCAGTTGTTTTGGTGTTAATGAAATTAACAAGGGTCAACAATGAGATGACTTCAAAAACAGGAATGGTTTTGCAGGTGGAGGCCACAGACATTTTTTCCTTCCTCATCATTTTTGACTGCTTTTCAGTAGTTTTGCATTTGACTAGGTTCAGTGTCACTTCTGGTAGCATGAAGTGATACCTGGACCGTACAGAGGTTGCGCAGGCAGTCCAACTCCACCAGGATGGCACATCAATACGTGCCATTGACAGAAGGTTTGCTGTAGTCAAGTAGTAAAGTAGGTTTTTATTGTCATTTCAACCATATACACAGTACATAGTGAAACGAAACAACATTCCTCCAGGACCCGTTGCAGGTACTTGCGGTTGGAGACGTTGCAGTTCCTGTATCAGGCGGTGATGCAGCTACTCAGGATGCTCTTGATGGTTCCTCTGTAGAACATGGTGATGATGGGTAGAGAAAGATGGGCTTTCCTCAGTCTGCAGAAGATAGAGACGTTGTTGGTCTTTCTTTGCAATGGAGCTGGTGTTGAGGGTCCATGTGAGGTTGTCTCCCAGCACAGTCTCAAGCATGGAGGAGATTCCAGGAGACAGGCAGTTACTCTAGGAGAGCTGGACAGGGCCTTCGAAGGTCCTTAACCCATTTCTATCAGTACCTTCGGTATCTGCTCCTTTGTGCAAGAAGGAACAGGATGAGTACTGCCAGAGCAAACAAACAGACTTCATGAGGGTGGCCTGAGGGCCCGATGTCCTCTAATGCGCCCTGTGCTCACTGCCTGGCACCGTGGAGCTTGACAGGAATTTGCCAGAGAACACCAGAACAAGTCCGGCACTGATGCCCTGTGCTTTTCACAGATGAGAGCAGGTTCACTCTGTCACATTATGCTGCCTGCAACATTGGCATGATCGGTGTGGTGGTGGGTCAGTCTGTTGGCCTGGGGAGGTATCCAGGTATCCATGGATATCCATGGAAGGACACACAGACCTGTACAGGCTAAACGATGGCACCCTGACCCTACGGAGTACCATTTTGAGTTGCTGCAATGACATTTCAGCAAATTGGACTAGCCAGCCACATCGGTTTTTGATTTTAAGTTTCTTCTTTGATTATTTTAAATTACTTGGCAAATTAAGCCTTCTGTAGGTTCATAATTGTCATTTTCATCAAATGATGTGGCATCCTTTTGTTCCTAACACATTACCCATTCCATGGATGGATATCCAGCATGTTTTTTTTTCCCAATTGATATACAGTATCTCACATGAGTGAGTATACCCCTCACATTTTTGTAAATATTTTATTATATCTTTTCATGGGACAACACTAAAGATATGACACTTTGATACAATGTAAAGTAGTCAGTATACAGCTTGTACAACTGTAAATTTGCTACCCCTAAGTGAAAAATGTCCACATTGTGCCTAATTAGCCATTTTCCCTCCCCGGTGTCATATAAGTCATTAGTGTTACAAGGTCTCAGGTGTCAATGGGGAACAGGTGTGTTACATTTGGTGTTATCGCTCTCACACTCTCTCATACTGGTCACTGGAAGTTCAACATGGCACGTCATGGCAAAGAACTCTGAGGATCTGAAAAAAATAATTTTTTCAGAAGCTGCTCTATATACAGATTGCCTAGGCTATAAGAAGATTGCCAACACCCTGAAATTGAGCTGCAGCACGGTGGCCAAGATCATACAGGGGTTTAACCGGACACATTCCACTCAGAATAGGCCTCGCCATGGTCGACCAAAGAAGTTGAGTGCACATGCTCAGTGTCATATTCAGTTGTCTTTTGAAAATAGATGTATGAGTGCTGCCAGCATTGCTGCAGAGGGTGGCCCAGGGGTGGGCTGGTCAGCCTGTCAGTCCTCAGAACATATGCCGCACACTGCATCAAATTGATCTGCATGATGCACAAGAAAGCCCACAAACAGATTGCTGAAGACAAGCAGACTAAGGACATGCATTACTGGAAC
Organism: Hepsetus odoe; assembly: GCA_017165825.1. Taxonomy (NCBI): domain Eukaryota; kingdom Metazoa; phylum Chordata; class Actinopteri; order Characiformes; family Hepsetidae; genus Hepsetus; species Hepsetus odoe. Next base: position 8,536,637 of record CM029385.1, on the reverse strand, counting down.
AATGTCCTGTGGTCTGATGAGACCAAGATTAACTTATTTGGTTCAGATGGCAACCAGTGGCATGAGTGCTGGGGAGCTACAGTTCATCGAGGAACCAATGAATGCCAACATGTACCATGACATGCTGAAGCAGAGCATGAGCAACTCCCTTCGGAAACTGGGCCACAGGGCAGTATTCCAAAAGGTTGCGTTGGTTTGGACATGTCAAGAGGAGAGACGAGGATTATATTGGGAGGATGTGCCCCCCGTCTCCAACACATGCAACATAGCTGGTCTCACTACTGTCCTGTAAAACAATTTCACTCGCACTAGTACCCATCTGTCACAAACCACTCCAGCCACTCTTCCCCACCCATTCCAACCTGCCTGCCCTCTTTTTCACCTCTCTTCCACTCTCTCTTACTCGTCAAGTTATATGTCAAGCTGCTCCATACTCTTGTGACAGATCACAATATCATCAGCAAATATCACCGTCCATGTTGGCTCCTGTCTAACCTCATCCATCAAACTGTCCTTTACTATTGCAAACAAGAATGGGCTCAGCACTGATCCTTGATGTAATCATTTTCACACATGGATTGGCCACCAGAGAGTCCAGACCTTAACCCCACTGAGAATCTTTGAGATGTGATGGAGAGGAATTTGCACAGCAGTCCAACTCTCATCATCTCTACAAGATCTTGGCAAAAAAAATGAATGCAACTCTGTATATGAATTAATGTTATGACATTGCAGAAGCTTATTGAATCAATGCCACAGTGGATGCATGGCAGTGTATGTTATATAATATAAAAATAAAACTAGATTGCTGGATTGACACTTCTGGGGCTCTTTTTTATTGACCAAAGTCATCGTCTTCTTCTTTCGGGTGCTCTCATTTAGGGGTCACAACAGCAGATCATCTGTTTCCATTTTTTCCTGTGCTCTGCATTATCCTCCTTCAAACCACATCCATAGACATCCACTTTGGTCTTCCTCTTTTCCTCTTTCTTGGCAGCTGCATCTGCAACATCCTCCTCCCAATATAATCCTTGTCTCTCCTCTTGACATATCCAAACCAACGCAACCTTGCTTCTCTAACTTTGTCTAACCTGAGCTTAACCACAGTCTCCAACCTGTGAAACATAGCTGGTTTCACTACTGTCCTGTAAACCTTCCCTTTTACTCTAGCTGGTACCCGTCTGTCACAAATCACTCCAGTTACACTTCTCCACCCATTCCAACCTGCCTGCACTCACCTTCACCTCTCTTCACCTCTCTTCCATACTCGCCGTTACACTGAACCGTTTATCCCAAGTATTTAAACTCCTCCACCTTTTACACCTCTACTCCCTGCATCCTAACCACTCCACTTTCCTCCCTTTCATTCACACTCATGTATTCTGTCTTTGACCTACTCACTTTCATTCTTCTCTTCTCTCGAGCATATCTCCATCTCTCCAGGTTCTCCTCAAGCTGCTCCCTATTCTCACAATATCATCAGCAAACATCATTGTCCACGGAGACTCCTGTCTAACCTCATCCGTCAACCTGTCCATTACTACTGCAAACAAGAATGGGCTCAGTGCTGATCCTTGATGTAATCTGACCTCTACCTCAAATACATCCGTCACTCCCACTGCAGATCTCACCACTGTTACACTGCCATCATACATATCCTGAACTACTCTCACATACTTCTCTGTAACACCTGACTTCCTCATACAGTACCACAATTCCTCTGTAGGCACCCTGTCACATGCTTTCTCCAAGTCCACAAAGGCACAATGCAACTCCTTCTGACCTCCTCTATACATCTACATCAACACCCACAGAGCAAACATTGCAGCTGTGCTCTTTCTTGGCATGAAACCATACTGCTGTTCACTAATCATCACCTCTTTTCTTAACCTAGCTTCCACTACTCTTTCCCATAACTTCATGCTGTGGCTGATCAATTTTATCTCTCTATAGTTACTACAGCTCTGTGCATCACCCTTATTCTTGGAAATCGATACCAGTACACTTTGTCTCCACTCCACAGGCATCCTCTCACTTTCCAAGATTCTGTTAAACAATCTGGTCAGAAACTCAACTGCCATCTCCCATAAACACCTCCATGCTTCCACTGGTATGTCATCCAGTCCAACAGCCTTTCCATTCTTCATTCTCTTCATTGCTGCCCTTACTTCCATCTTGCTTATTTGCTGCACTTCCTGGTTCACTGTCCTCATGTCATCCAATCTTCTCTCCCTCTTTAATTTTCTTCATTCATCAGCCCCTCAAAGTACTCCTTCCACCTGCTCAACATGCACTTTCTGGCCAATCGGGACAGGTCCTTTTCTCCCTCCTTACTGTCTAATCTCTCATACAATTCACCAAACACCTTATCTTTGGCCTTTGCCACTGCTTTCTTCGCTCTGTGGTTCATCTCCTTGTACACCTGTCTACTTTCTTCTTCTCTCTGCCTGTCCCACTTCTTTGCTTCCCTCTTCTTCTGTATACACTCCTGTATTTCTCGGTTCCACCACCAGGTTTCCTTTTCCTCCTTCTTCGTTCCAGATGTCACACCAAGTACATTTCTAGCTGTCTGCCTTACCACTTCTGAAATTGTTTCCCAGCAATCCAGTAGCTCTTCAACACCTCCCAGTGCCCGTGTTAATTCCTTCCTGAATTCCAACTTGCAGTCCTCCTTCTTTAGCTTCCACCACTTTATCCTCGACTCTGCCCTCACTTTCCTCCTCTTCTTGACCTCCAAGTTCATCCTATAGACCACCATCCTATGCTGTTTAGCTACACTCTCCCCTGTCACTACTATGCAGTCTCAAATCTCCTTCAGACTGACCCTCTTGCAAAGGATATAATCCACCTGCGAGCATTTTCCTCCACTCTTATACGTCACCCTGTGCTCCTCCGTCTTCTTAAAATAAGTATTAACTATGGCCATTTCCATCCTTTTCGCAAAATCTACAACTAACTGACCTTCAGCATTTCTCTCCTTGATACCCTATCTACCCATCACCTCCTCATCACCTCTGTTCCCTTCACCAACATGACCATTAAAATTTGCACCAATCACCACTCTCTCTCCCCTGGGTACACTCTCTATCACTTCATCTAACTCACTCCAGGATTCTTCTTTTTCTTCCATCTCACAGACAACTTGCGGGGCATAAGCACGGACAACATTCATTATCACACCTTCAACTTCAGGCTTCAAACTCATATCTCATACCCTATATGACATCCTCTTCACCTCCAAAACAGGATAACACCTACCCCATTCCTTCTTCTATCCACACCATGATAAAATTATTTAAACCCTCCTCCAATACACCTGGCCTTACTACCCTTCTCTCTAGTCTCTTGCACACACAAAATGTCAACCTTCCTTCTCGCCATCATATCAGCTAATTCTCTACTTTTACCAGTCATGTTGCCAACATTCAAAGTCCCTACCATCACTTCCACTCTCCTCCCTTTCTTTCTCTCCTCCTCCATCTGGACATGCCTTCCTCCTCCTCTTATTCTCCTACTTTGGCCAACAGTAGTCCAATTTCCCTGTAGGCTAACAGCACTGGTGGCAGTCATTACCCCGGGCCTTGACCGATCCGGTATGGAATTCTGTTTCATTGTCCAAATATTGATTTGGCAAAAGTTTTACACCGAATGCCCTTCCTGACATAACTCTCCCCATATATCTGGGCTCATATGAATATCCATGTTGTAACAAAACCAGTTTGCTTGTGCATGCTAGGAACAGAATAATGAAGCCTATCTGTCTATTGTGGTGTAACATACATTGCCTGGCCAAAAAAGTCACATACTAATATTTTATTGAACAATTTCCACATGTGATCATTTTGATGACCTTATGCAATGTCACATTATTTATTTTAATTCTGACTCACTTGTGCACTCATTTTCTTGTGCTAAGTAGGGTGGCAGCACTGGAGCCTATCCCAGCTCTCACAGGGCAAAGGTGGCCAGTCAGCTGCAAGGCAGATACACAGGAAAAGCACACTTAGACTCGCACACACCCGGACCAAGAGGGCAATATAGCATTTCCAATTCACCAGATATGCATGTCGGGGCAGTGGTGGCCTAGTGGTTAGGGCGTTGGCCACATGATCAGCTGCTCGGGTGTTCGAACCCCTTCCCAATGGGTTGCCCTGAGGTACCCATGAGCAAGGTGCCGTCCTCCTCCCTGCGATGGGCTGGCAACCTGTCCAGGTCCCAGGTCCCCTGTGCGTCCCCTGTCCTCGCCCTGTGTGCGCTGGGTTGGACACCGCGACCCCGTTTGGGCAGAAAATGGATGGATGGATGGATATGCATGTCTTTATGAAATGGGAAGAAAGGAGAGAACCCAGAAGAAACACCCCCAGACTTGGGCAGAACGTGCAAAATTCACACAAAAAGGACCTGGGCTAAATAGAACCCTGGATTTTCTCACTATTAGGCAACAGCGCTACCCACTGTGTCACCATTCCATACTAATTTCAACTAGAGTTGCATCACTAGGATATTGTTTTTAATATAGGAGAATCATATCACTGTGTAACATCTTTTCCAGCACATCCCAAAGATTCTCAGTGGGGTAAGGTCTGGACTTGTGGTGACCAGTTCTTGTGTTAAAATCATCTCATGCTCCTTGAGCCACTCATTTACCGAATGAATTCTAGCAATATGTTTGTATCATTAGAGAAGAAAAAAATCCATTGATGGAAAACATGGTCATTCAGTAAATCCAGTAAGTCAGCTGACATCAGTTTTGGGCACATAATGTTGCTCCACCTAGACCTGAACAACTTTCCTGTCTCTACAAGATGGCGCCACGTGAGAGGCAGCCAGTTACAGGAGCTCTGACAACTTTCTGTTCTTTTTAATCTATTTTCTTTACTTTATTTATTACTTCTTTCACTTCCTAATCTAATCTGTCACAAGTACAGCAGTCTGAGGAGACTTGTAAACTTTTTTTTCTGTTTTTTAATTGTATTTCGACTGTTTAACCCTGCACGCGGTGAGACACCGGGCAATGGGTTCATTGTTTACACCTGGGACCAGCTGCTGGCGCTTAGCAACCAGCCAATACAGCCCAGCGAAAGAGCAGAGATCCCCAGAGAACTACAGCGGAGGAGACGGGGCTGCAGAGCTGGGGTGAAACACTGGGAGAGGAAGAGACGGTACAAGCCATCTGTACCCTCGGTCATCATGGGGGATGTCAGATCTCTCCCAAATAAGATCGATGAGCTAACGGCGCTCACCAGGCTCCAGAGAGAGTACAGGGAGGTCAGCATGATGTGCTTCACGGAGTCCTGGCTGACACACCTCACTCCAGACTCTCTCGCTGCTGTACCGGGATTCCACCTGGTGAGAGCGGACCGGAGCGCGAAGGAGACCGGTAAGAGGAAAGGCAGGGGGATTGTGATGTATGTGAACGAGAGATGGTGTAACCAGGGGCACATCTCCGTTAAAGAGCAGTGCTGCACACGGGACGTGGAGCTGCTAGCGGTCAGCATCCGACCGTACTATCTGCCGCGTGAGTTCTCGCAAGTCATCGCGATAACTGTTTACATCCCGCCGACGGCAGACGCAGCAGCAGCTTGTGAAACAATACACACAGTTTTGTCACTTGCAGAAAGCACATCCCCAAGCCTTCCTCCTGATTTCTGGTGATTTTAATCATGTCTCCTTGTCCTCCACTCTGCCTACTCTCACCCAGTATGTGGACTGCTGCACCCGGGACAACAGGACATTGAACTTACTGTATGCAAACGCTAAGGATGCATACAGAGCATCACCCCTCCCTCCACTGGGACACTCAGACTATAACCTGGTCCATATGGTTCCCTCTTACATACCTCTAGTATGCAATCAACCCCCCACTACGAGGTATGTGAGAGGATGGTCTGATGAGTCTAGCATGGCACTCAGGGACTGTTTTGAAATCACAGACTGGGAGGCGCTGTGCAGCCCACATGGAGAGGACATCGACAGCTTAACAGTCTGCATAACTGACTACATCACCTTCTGTGTGGAGAACACTGTACCGACCAGGAGAGTACGGTGTTACTCCAATAATAAACCATGGCTGACCCCTGATCTGAGAGCTCTGCTGAAGCAGAAGTCAAGAGCCTTCAGATCAGGAGATAAGGAGGCAATGAGAACAGCTCAGAAGGAGCTGAAAAGAGAAATAAGGAGGGGGAAGGACAGACAGAGAGAGGCTGGAGGAGCAGCTCAAACTAAACAACATCAGAGGTGTGTGGAGAGGACTGAACACCATTACTGGTAGGTGCACAGTGAGTAGGGGAGGCCCAGAGTCTGGAGATAAGGACTGGGCTAATAGTCTAAATCTGTTCTTCAACAGGTTTGACTCAGGAATCTGCCCCTCACCCAACCATCAAAGCTCATCACATGCCAGTGCCCCCCTTCACACCTCCCTGCAAACTCCAATGGCACCTCCCCTTCACACCTCTCTGCAACCCCCACCAGGGATATCAGCTGCGTATCCCCTTTTATCTTTATCTTCTCCTTCTCTACCCCCCCTTTCCCCTGAGGAATCTACTGCTCCCTCCTGCTACCCCACTCATCAGGAGGCTCCCACTCTCTCACCACACGATAGCCTCTCCATCACAGCTGACCAGGTGCGGTGTCAGCTGAGGAAGTTGAAGCACAGGAAAGCCACAGGTCCAGATGGCATCAGCTCCAGCCTGTTGAGGGACTGTGCAGATCAACTCTGTGAGGTTATTACCTACATCTTTAACCTCAGCCTGGAGCGTGTCCCCATTCTGTGGAAGACTTCATGCCTCGTTCCAGTCCCCAAGACGTCGCACCCCAAGGGGCCAAACCATTTCAGACCTGTTGCCCTCACTTCTAACCTGATGATCATCCTCCATCACCTTCGTCCACTGGTCAGGAGGGACCAGTATGTATGGACCCGCTGCAGTTTGCATACCAGCCGCACATTGGGGTGGATGATGCTGTCATCTACCTGCTGCATCGGGCCCTTACTCACCTGGAGAGTGCCAAGAGCACTGTAAGAGTCATGTTCTTTGACTTTTCCAGTGCTTTCAACACGATCCGGCCTTCAGTTCTGAGGGGGAAGCTAGAGGGAGTAGGTGTGGACCATCACATGTCTGAGTGGATTATTGACTACCTCACCAATAGACCCCAGTATGTGAGACTCCAGGACTGTGTGTCTGAGGTGGTGGTCTGCAGCACTGGAGCCCCACAAGGAACAGTCTTCGCCCCCTTCCTCTTCACCCTGTACACGGCAGACTTCAAACACAACACGGACACCTGTCACCTGCAGAAGTTCTCCGACGACACTGCTATTGTTGGTCGTGTGTCGGAGGGGAATGAGCAGGAATACAGGGGGGTCATCAGTGACTTCGTCAGATGGTGCAATCAAAACCATCTGTGCATCAATGCCAGCAAGACGAAGGAGCTGGTGATTGACTTTCGCAGGAAGTCACCCCCCATCACACCGGTGGACATCCAGGGTTTGTGCATTGAAACGGTGGAGGAGTACAAATACCTGGGTGTCCACATCAACAATAAACTGGACTGGTCCACCAACACAAATGCTCTGTACAAAAAGGGCCTCAGTCGTCTACACCTGCTAAGGCGGCTGAGGTCCTTTGGGGTAAACAAAAATCTCATGAGGACATTCTATGACACTGTGGTAGCGTCGGCTGTTTTTTACGCTGTGGTCTGCTGGTGTGGAAGAGTCGCAGTGAGGGACAGAGGGAAACTAAACAAACTGGTCAAGAGGGCCAGCTCTGTCCTGGACTGCCCGCTCAAGGCAGCCCCAATGTGGCAAACTTGTCACTCAAGTGAGCACTGGTGTGCACAATCAGAGCAGCGCGAACTTAAGTCCAAACGGCCCATTCCAGGGCCGACATATGCTCCGCTGCTGCCACAGCCTCCCTGGCGGGTTGAGACACAGTACCTGACACCCCGCCCTTCACCGGCATGCTGGCTTGAATTCAGTCTCTGACATTCTGCACTCTCTCTGGCAGGCTGAAACACTGAAGTACCGTCTCCCTGGTCTTGTATGATGGCGTCCACATTCCACCATCCAAGGCCTATGTAGGCGACAGCACCAAAGCCCCGCCTTCTCTGGCTGATGTTAATGACAGTGCCAAAAACCTGCCTTCCCGAGTTGATGTGAACGACAGCGCTGAATCCCTGCATTCCCTGGCTGATGTGAACGACAGCTCCGAAACCCTATTTGCCTGGGCTGACGCAAGCAACAACATCAAAATCACGTCTACCTGGAGTGATGGGTGAGCCTGCCTCACAGCCCGGCTGTTTGGGCTAACGCAGGAGCTAGCTTGGCAGCTTCCTCTGCTGTAGTGAGGGCAGCAGATGTCTTTGAAGACCCACCTTTTCTTTGCTGACAGGTGAGCCGGCATAGCAGCTCCACCTCTTGGGGCTAATGCGGGAGCTGGGTTTGCAACACCACCCTCCTGCTTGCTTGAGGCAAATGATGGCTAGTCATTTCTGTAACGTTGGGGTATTATGTGCTGGACATCAGTGCAAAGCAGAGAGCTTCATACTGAACTTTATTATTTAATTAACGTGCACAGAACTCATAAACCAAACATACTGAACGTAACATGTATAAAAGGTAACATAAATAAACACAAAAGCAAGCACACAGAATGACCAGTGCCCTGCTCTGACTCATTGGGGCTTATAAAGTCAGCCCCCAATGAGGCACACCTGTCACTCAAGTGAGCACCGGTGTGCACAATCAGAGCAGAGCACCCTCTTCTGTCACATTTCCCAATAAGCAGCCACAGATCAGAACACTGCCTGTGGTAGGCAATAGGCCTGATGGAGGCATCACTTCACCCACCTCTTTTCTCATTCTCATTCCTCTGGAACTGGGTTTATCTAGACTCATCAGGTGACATGTCCTTTTTCCTTTGCTCCAGATTTATATTTTTATTAAAATTGATTTTCTTAAAGGTCCCAATACCTTGAGCTCTCCTTGCACTGTGTGTGTGAGCATGCTTTTACTTAGGGCAGCAGTGGCCTAATGGTTAGGGACTGGGCCTTATAATCAGAATTGGGAAGAGTCCAAGTAGGTCATGGTGATGCATCCTTAAGCAAAGTACTGTCCTCTGTCTATATATATATATGTTTAGAGCAATACAGGTGGTATCATTTTTGGCCAGGAAGTATATAAACATGTGCCTTCTAATACCCCGAAAATGTTTGTTGGCCCGCCATAGCAGTATGGCAGAAAAAAATAGTTTATTTTATTTATTAAGTGGTCTCTTGAAAAATACATATTAAGATAGTGTGTGTGTGTGTGTGTGTGTGTGTATATATATGTATGTGTGTGTGTATATATATATATATATATATATATATATATATATATATATTATATCACATCTTAAATAAACAGGCAAACTGTATATAATGGTTGACAGTCAAATGAAAACAGTCAGTCAGTCATTTTCTGCCACTTGTCTCAAAGTGCAGAGTGGGGGAGTGCTGGAGTCCATCCCAGCTCACACAGGGTGAAGGATGGGGGACACACACTGGACACGTCACCAGCCACGCCAGCTCACACGTCATTGCAGGGAGGAGCGTGACAGGGATGGCACCTTGCTCAAGGGTACCTCCAGGCAATGGGAAGGGTTCGAACCCCCAATCCTCCGATCATGCGGCCAATGCCCTAAGCCACCTAGGCCACCGCTGCCCCTCAAATGAAAATAATTTTTACTTATTTTATTTTACATCTTTTAACTATGGCTTACCTTTCCAGAGCTGCTACGCGACAAAAAAGTGCAAAAATTAAGAAATTCAGCTTGCAAAGCATAAATTGCTTCTACATTCCCCTGAAATGCATACAACAAATCTATAGAGCTTTTTCTGCTGAGGTAAGCATGTATAGACAACATGACAGAAAGGTGAGAATTCCAGTCATGGCCAAGGAATACCTCTGGGTTTGGGTCTTTCAATCCATCTCATCAAATTCACATGGCGCCTTCACATCTGTGATCATTTCTCATTTAATTGAAACAGCAGTAGATGAAGAAAAACAGGCAATTCCTCTGTGGAATATTTGGTGGGAAAGAACATATAACTGAAGAGGAACATTATTAAGGATTAATAAGGATTAATTAGCTAAACAGAAAAGTCTTTCTGTACATCAGAATATGTACAACAGCAACAGGCCCACAAGTCTGTCACATGCAAAATGAACTATGAGACTGCTGGAGAATATTGCTTTCAGGCTCGAGAAGCAGAATGCAGAGCAAGCAGAGCAATAGAACCAAACTAATTACTCAGGTGGTTCCCTATCTACCCGTGGGCCACACTGAGCTGGAGTGAATTACATGTGCATTTGTGCCACCTCCTTTGTGCCGCAGCCATACAATCATTTACACTGTCGCCTCACATTTACATAACAGAAATCTTTCCTCGGGTGTGCTCAAAAGACTTACACTGTTGTAAACAGGCTTGATCTGTGTATGTATTTAAAGCAGTGATGATACTCTTGCTGATATTACTTAAATTTGAAGGATACAGAATATTTATGTTTGTCACAGTGATATTTCCCGGGGGTCAAAAACTCAGGCTCAGATCAGTGTGGTGCACGGGTGTATTTGTCTAGGGAAAAGAAATCTGAATGAGTCACTTGTGTGTAATAATGAAAAATACCTTGCATCTTTATTGCTCCAAAAGTAATCATCCTCTTACATCTGTTAAAATTATCTACACTATAAAAACAGACCAAGGCTGTGTTAATCAAGACCATTAAGACTAAGCCTATACTTATCTGTTCCTCAGGAGACTCTTTGATATGGGCTGGGAAAGGAACCCTTTGGTGTGTCATTCACTGAAACCCTAACAGTTAGTGAGTTGATGACTGTGTGTCCAAGCAGCAAAGACAATATAAATGTGACGCTGAGGTGCCACAGCTAGAAAACCATTAAACTGAATTGTTTGTCATTGGGTAAAGTGGGAGAAACAAATTCATTCACTTCTAGTGATACAAAAGACTAATGCTGTGGTTCTAAACAAGAACTCCTATCTCTGCATGCAACTCACCCAAGTACAACTAGGGTTACTGTCATAAACAGAACAGGACACATACAACTTGGCAAACACAGCAACACATGAGTTAAAGAAGCATTGTTCAGTGGGGCTTTGTTTAAGGCAGTGATGAGCTTGAGGTTTTTAAAAGTGTGGATGAACCTGTGCTTGACACCACCTAGCCATGTGAGAATAAATGACAGATCTCTAGATGGAGGATGTTGCATGGATGGTCCCGTTTTAATTCAGCTGCACACTCCTGTTAACCCACATTTTCATTTTCATAAGAGAATCATTTTCTCTCTTATTCGTATAGCCATCGTATAGTTGTAAAAGGCAAAAGCCAGCCAGCCAGCCAGCCAGCCAGCCAGCACCCCCCCCCCCACACACACACACACACACACACACACACAATCAATCAAACGAGTCGCTCCTCAATGAGCATATGCATTAGCCTTGCTACCAGGGGTGGAGACAGAATTTGGGAACACATGCACTTTATTACCAGGTCCGTGGTCATGTTCTGCTGCGTGGTGGCGATCATGTTGGCAGCAGCTCAGAGGAAAGCGAGCTCCGCAGAAAAAAGAAAAGGATCTAAAAGGTGAAAATCCTTGCGCCTGTGATGACTCCTCACGCGCAGGAGCTTTTTATAATCTCTCACCCCAACAACTCTGCTGTTTCAGCATGAATAAAGTTACCCATCTCTCTGTTCTCGCCTTATCTCCCTTCGATCTCTTTTCTTCTCTCTTCCTCTCTCTCTCCCTCTCTTCTTGAACCCCACCGCCCCTGCTTTCTCTCTCTCTCTCTCTCTCTCTCTCTCTCTCTCTCTCTCCCTCCCTCCCTCCCTCCCCGAACGAGATCAATGGTTATTGACCAAGCAAGAAATTAATCAGACAGCGTGCAGCTTCATCTCGCACACTCAACTTCTCCTTTGAAAACAACTTAATATTGTTAATGAACCCTCCCGCTCACACACTAAATGCACCCAGTTACGAATAACAAAGCATATTCTCGTTGCAATAAAATAGTTATAATAAAATATTTCTTAATTCAACAATAATATAATATTTTGGTGCAATATAGAACGATTTTAAGATTATTTAAAGAATCATGTACAAGATTCAATTCAATTCAATTTATTCTTGTATAGCACCTTTCACAACAGAGTTGCCCCAAAGCACTTTACATAGATGATAGACATAGGTTATAGTCATGGTCTAAAAACTGAAGGCTAGAAGTTAAAGCCAGATGACTACGGAGGAGAGGAACCAAAAACTCCACTGTGTGGAGAAAAAAAACCTGAGGGTCCAAGGTCGACTGGCTACCCAACCCCCTTGGGTATACTAGCAGTACAAAGTTAGTTCGGGTTTAATCCCAGGATCAGCACAGAGTCCTAAGCTGCTTCCCAGGCTCAGCAAGTCGAGCGCAGCCCCAGGTACCGGTGAGCTGCCAGGATCCCTTGGCGCATCAGATGCACAGCACAGACCAATTGGGAGTTCGGTATTGGACTCAGGCGATGACGACAGCGGGCCCCCCCGGACATGGGAAAGAAATGGAATGGGGATGGTCAGTAATGAACAGGATCCAGTATTGACAGACACAGAAAGGAAGCAATACAGTGCAATGGCATGTACAGCAGCACCAGCGACATTAGTAGTGGTGCACTATGGTGATTGGTGCGGGTAAACTAAACTAAAAAAGTAAGTCTTCAGCCGTGATTTAAAGACTGAGACCCGTACGTAAGCAGGCAGGCTATTCCATAATCTAGGGGCCCTGTAACTAAAAGCTTGTGCACCTATACATTCATTTATGCGAGGGACAATTAGAAGATCTTTATTCTGGGATCTAAGTGGGCGGTTAGGTGTATAGGCATTAAGCAGCTCGGTTAGGTATATTGGGGCAAGACCTTTAAGTGCCTTGTAGGTTAAGAGGAGGACCTTGAAGTCAGCCCAGCACTTCCTGCTCCTGCTAACAATCCTAGCGGCTGTGTTCTGAATGCACTGTAGGATGCTTAATGTGCCCTGAGTGCTTCCAGAAAGTAGGGCATTACAGTTATCTAATCTACTGTATACAAATGGATGTACTACTTTCGTTGTGTCGTCCATTGACAGAAAACACCGTAGTTTGGCATTATTCCGAAGTTGCAAGAAGCATGTCTTCGCAATTGCATTAACATGGGGATTAAATTAAAGATTTGAATAAAAAATAACACCAAGGTTACGTGCCAGAGTGCTAACTGAAAACTTCAACCCTGCATCCCAGATATGCGAAATGAAGTTGGCCCTATCTACATCACTACAACAAAACAAAAGCAGCTCAGTTTTTTCGGAGTTTAGTGAGAGGAAGTTGTTATTCATCCAGTCCCTAATATCATTGAGGCAACTAATTAAAGTGCCGGGTGATGCTTTATCACATGATTTAACAGATAAGTATAACTGAGTGTCATCCGTGTAAGAGTGGTAACTAACATTATGCTTCCGTATAATAGTATGTAGTGGGAGCATGTAGAGGGAGAAGAGCACTGGGCCCAACACCGACTCTTGTTGGACTCCACAATTAAGTAGTGACGTAGGTGAGGGGGTGCCGTAATCATCCATTTGGATGAAGTAATAACAGTTTGTGAGATAGGAGTTGAACCATTAAAGGCTGTTCTGCTAATGCCGACATTGGAGTGAAGCCTATTTACCAAAATGGAATGATCCACCGTGTCAAACGCAGCACTAAGATCTCACAGAACAAGAACAGTAATGTTTCCTGCATCACTTGAAACCATTATATCATTTACCACTCTAGTTAGAGCAGTTTCTGTGCTATGGCCGTGCCGGAAGCCTGATTGGAATTTATCTAAGAGATTATGTGTGTCTAGATATGACTGCAGTTGTCTCACAACTAATTTTTCTAGAATCTTAGAGAGAAATGGGACATTAGAGATAGGTCTATAATTACTTGGTGAGCAAGGGTCCAAGTTAGGTTTTTTAAGCTGTGGTCTAACCACTGCCGTTTAAATTGATTAGGGACTACACCTGAGGTCAAGGATGCATTCATGATATCAAGTATAGGTGTTAATAGTACTCCTAAGGATTCCTTCAGGAGCTTGGTTGGAATGGGATCTAATCAGCAGGTTGTGGACTTTGCCTTGGTTATAACCGAAATTAGCTCAGAGGCATCAATGAGATTAAAATCACTAAAATATTGTGAGCACTGTTATCCACCGTAGTTTTCGTGGTTTTATATGTAACCACTTCACAATTTGGTGACTAATTATACTAATTCAGGCAGCTTCAACCATTTAACAAAAATGGACATGATCATTTTTCAAGCAAATCTAAATAAAATTTTTTTCTTTTTTGTAACTGATCAAATACCATGCTTAATGTGAATGAAATCCAAAAAGCACAACTAAAAGCTGAGGTAGAACTAAGCTATAACATGGCAGAATGGCCAGATTATCTTGCTTATTAAACTTACTCAATATCCATTTTTGATCATATTAGGTAATTTATTCTATGTTTGAACAAACAATTTAGATCTGGCAATGCACCATTGAATCAGTTTGAGATAACTTGGGCTAAGGAGTAATAGTAAGAAGGAAGACCGTTATCAGGAATCACATTCTTTTTTCCATCATCTGGATGGTTTGGTGCATGTGTTTCAATTATTTGTGGAATAGATGGAACCAGCATGCACTATAGTAAGAATGCAAGCCAGCAGAGGCAGTCTGATGCTTCACCCAATAATCTGCTGGGACATGTATGTTTCTTGCTAACATCAATATAAATGCAGGGCATTATAATGATGTTAGTAAGAAACATACATGTACTTAAACACTGTTGCAGACTTATTATGGAAAGGTTATTCTCTAATAACAGTATCTCTTTTTCAGCAGAATTGTTCTTAAAATGTTGTGTAATTCAAAAGACAACCTGTGTAAACACAATACACAGTTTTCAAATGGTATTGGACAGACAAAAACTCAACTCAACAATATTCTATTCTCACTCACTAATTTTCATAACTGCTTGTCCCAGTTAGGGTTGCGGGGGGTGCTGGAGCCTACCCCAGGTCTCACAGGACAAAACATGCGGAAAGACAGACCCAGGGCCTTCTTGCTGTGAGGCAACAGCACTACCCGCTGCACCTTCATATACTCTATTCTATTCAATAAAAAAAAAAAATCCAATAGACCTTAAGAAAAAGATTAAATGAAATATATCATTGTTTATAAAAAAAAATTAAAAAGACAAAAGAAAAATGTCCAGATCTGAAGCTCAAATACAGCTAAATAAAATTAAGAATTTGGAGTACTTTGCATTTGAATTTGGAGTTTACCCTGAATCCCAATGAAACATTGTAGCAGAACATGAAAAAGTAATTTCAGGGTCAAAAACCCTTCAATGAGACTTTTTAAATAATTGTTTTAAATAATTGAAACATTTTTTTAAATAATTTTAAATTAAACTTGAATCTTAAAAATCTTGAAAAAAGTGACCAAGTAACTACCAAATATTGAGTTTAAGCAGAAGCAGAAATCAATAAGGAGGCATGTATATATATATATATATATATATATATATATATATATATATATTGTATGTGTGTGTGTGTACAGTGTTCCACACCTGCCTAAAACTTTTGCTTTTACTGATATATGTATCAGTATCAGTATGCAGTATTAGAGGTTGCTGTTTATTTCCTTTATGTGAATGTATGCATTAGACATTAGACATCCACTTATATATATATTATATATGACACTTTGATACAATGTAAAGTAGTCAGTGTACAGCTTGTATAACAGTGTAAATTTGCTGTCCCCTCAAAATAACTCAACACACAGCCATTAATGTCTAAACTGCTGGCAACAACAGTGAGTACACCCCTAAGTGAAAAATGTCCACATTGTGCCCAATTAGCCATTTTCACTCCCTGGTGTCATTTGACTCGTTAGTGTTACAAGGTCTCAGGTGTGAATTGGCAGCAGGTGTGTTAAATAAGGTGTTATCACTCGTGCCCTCTCTCATACGGGTTACTGGAAGTTCAACATGGCACCTCATGGCTAAGAGGATCTCTGAGAATCTGAAAAAAAAAAATTGTTACGAAGTTGCTCTACATAAAGATGGCCTCGGCTATAAGAAAACTGACCAACACCCCGAAATTGAGCTGCAGCACGGTGGCCAAGATCAGTGGTTTAAAGTGGTTTAACAGGACAGGTTCCACTCAGAACAGGCCTCGCCATTGTCAACCAAATACGTTGAGTGCACATGCTCAGCGTCATATCCAGAGGTTGTCTTTTGAAAATGGACGTATGAGTGCTGGCAGCATTGCTGCAGAGGTTGAGTGGGGAATGGAGAGTGGGGAGTGGGGGGTGGGGGCTGGGGGGTCAGCTTGTCAGTGCTCAGACCATACGCCACACACTGCATCAAACTGGTCTGCATGGCTGTCGTTCCAGAAGGAAGCCTCTTCTAAAGATGATGCACAAGAAAGCCTACAAAAATTTCGCTGAAGACAAGCAGACTAAGGACATGGTTTCCTGGAACCATGTCCTGTGGTCTGATGAGACCAAGATTAACTTATGTGGTTCAGATAGTTTCAAGCGTGTGTGGCAGCAACCAGGTGAGGAGTACAAAGACAAGTGTGCCTTGCCTGCAGTCAAGCATTGTGGTGGGAGTGTCATGGTTTGGGGCTGCAGGAGTGCTGGCGACACTGGAGAGTTACAGCTTATTGAGGGAACCATAAATACCAACATGTACTGTGACATACTGAAGCAGAGCGCGATCCCCTCCCTTCAGAAACTGGGCCACAGGGCAGTATTCCAACATAACGACCCCAAACACACCTCCAAGACGACTACTGCCTTGCTAAAGAAACTGAGGGTAAAGGTGCTGGACTGGACAAGCATGTCTCCAGACCTAAACCCTATTGAGCATCTGTGGGGCACCCTCAAACAGAAATTGGAGCAGCACAAGGTCTCAGACATCTAGCAGCTCTGTGATGTTGTCATGGAGGAGTGGAAGAGGATTCTAGTGGCAACCTATGAAGCGCTAGTGAACTCCATGCCCAAGAGAGTTGAGGCAGTGCTGGAAAATAATGGTGGCCACACAAAATATCAACACTTTGGGCACAATGTGGACATTTTACACTTAGGGGTGTCACTTTTTTTTCACTTTTGTTGCCAGTGGTTTAGACATTTACGGCTGCGTGTTGAGCTTTTTTGAGGGGACAGCTAATTTACACTTTTATACAAGCTGTACACCGACTTCTTTACATTGTATCACAGTGTCACATCCTCAGTGTTGTCCCATTAACAGATAAAATATTTGTAAAATTGTAAGGGGTGTACTCACTTTTGTGAGATACCGTATATATCTCAAATCACAGGTGGAACTGTAAACTATAACATTAATTCCAGTGCTGTGATGGTTGAGAGATTAAGGTGTTGGACTTGCAATCCAATAGGATATCCCTGTGCATGTTTGAACCTTGCTCACAGCAGTGTTTTGGAGGCTTTATAGCACTTAATCTATTAATTGGGGTGTTAGTGGCCTATTGGTTAGGATCATGGGTTTGAATCCCAGACTAGTAGTTTGCCCGAGGTACCCCTGAGCAAGGTACTGTCCATGTCACTACTCCCAGGCGCTTTCATTAGCTGCCCCCGTGTTTGTGTGTGGGTAAAATACAAAGGTGTTATTTCGTTGTGGTTCACTGTGTTGTGCCGCGTGTCTCACAATGACAAGAATGGTCTCTTTCACTTCACTTACGCATCCTTTGGCTCCATCTCATATAGGTTGTGTGTGTGAATATACCGACGATATCTCTTTCTAAAAAAGTGAGATTTAATTTATTAGACTTCAAAACAGGCAATTTGTGATTAGAGTTCAAGCCTTTGTGGATGTGTATTCGGTGAATCAGACATTTACACGCCTTGCTCCAGACCTCATCTCTACCGATTGCTCATCTGGCTCCACCTCTTCGTAAACGTCACTTCTTAGACGCCTGCGCAGCGTAACGCTCATTGGCTAGCGGGTAAATTTGAAACGCAACCATTTCCACAACTACTCCGTATGACTGATGTTGTTCACATGGGTGGTTGATGTTTTGCAGTTTTCTTACCCCCCCCTCCTCTCCGGTAACGCCTGATTAAATTAAAAACGAAAACGAAATCCAATCGGGACGATTTAACGTGTTAGTAAGTATCTTTTTTTTAAATAACCAGATTAAACTATGAAGCTAGTTAGTTCATACGGCTAATGTAATTAGTTTGCCTAATTAGGCTGCGACAAGCTAATGGCAAAATTGCATTAGATTATTGCTACTTTTACTATCCATCCGCAAAAGTAATCTCTCACATTTGACCTTGGTTATCTTATGTATAGTTTCCGTTCTTGCTGGGTTTGCTTCGCTACTAGGTTATCCTGCTAAGCTAGTTACCTAGCATGTTGCAGCAACACAACGTCCTTTTTCTACGAAATTATAAGATTATTAAGTATACGGAGAAACAGAGCGTTTCGGGTTGAGGCCTAAGACTACGTACTACGTAAATGTTTATTAAGTGGATTTGTTCATTGTGGAGGTAATGATTCCAGAACTGCAGTTTATATTGTTGGCTCTGTAGAACATGGAGACTGCTGTGATGAGCCTTCTCGGCGTGTTCGAAAATCTTAGAGCTCATGTTGACGTCCTCAGTGAAAGCATTGAGCCCCGTAAGTGAGCCCCTTATTATTCATGAATATGATGTGTACAAAGTTAATGATGTAAGAACATAATTTCTTATACTCGTTGGTGCATTTTCAGAGTTCATTCAGATGGCACTGAACTTTGAAGACTGTCGACGTAAATGGCTTAGAGTGGAGCAGGAACTAGCCTCTTGCAAGGAGGTGCTTGCCAAAGCAGAGACAGAGAGAGGGGCTCTAGAGGTCAAGCTCAAACATGCTCGCAACCAAGTGGATGTGGAAATCCGAAGGCGTCAAAAAGCTGAAGCAGACTGTGAAAAGTTGGTATGTAATACTTCACATAAGTATTGACATTTAAAGAGACAATGTGTGAATTTTAAGAGTAGGCTTATCCATCATCCTCATTCTCTCTTGTGTTTTCTTTAGGATCGGCAGATCCAGCTTATCCGAGATCTGCTCATCACAGAGGGTTCTAGTAGCAGCATCCAGCTTAATGAAGAGCAGCGTTCAGCTCTCGCCTTCCTCAATGCACGCTCTCAGGCACCTGCCAATCTCAACAGCAGTCGAAGGTGAGTAGAGTAGAGTAATCTTTTAGAGTAGAGTAGAGTGGAAGCTAGGATACATTATAAAAAAATATATTGAGTTTAAATAATTACTGCAGCTAATAGCATGGAATGCTGTTGGTACTGGTGATGTTTAAAAAATGCTTGCCTGTTGACGTTCTCACATTTTTATATTAACTATTCATATTTTCTTTAGGTTGACCACTATAGATGAATCGACCTCAATCTTGTCAGACATTAGTTATGATAAAACCGATGATTCATTGGTAAAGCATTTCCTTGTTCTTTACATAAAAAATATCTCCCAACCATGCATATGCTTAAGAACTTTGGGTGTCTAGTACAGTTTTTGAGGGTTTTTTTTTTTTTTTTTCTCTCTCTTCTCTCCCCCCCTCTCCTCCTCCCCCTCCACTGTTTCTCCAGGACTGGGATTCTTCTGTTGTCAGAACTGTTAGACTGAAGAAACGCCAGAAAAGAGTAAGCTGGTGACACTTTTGCCATAAAATCTCTGAGCTACACTGATCTTTGTAGTCCTAAAATCAGATTCTTTGACTCA
Source organism: Hepsetus odoe (assembly GCA_017165825.1). Classification (NCBI taxonomy): domain Eukaryota; kingdom Metazoa; phylum Chordata; class Actinopteri; order Characiformes; family Hepsetidae; genus Hepsetus; species Hepsetus odoe. The sequence goes on along the minus strand of CM029385.1, from coordinate 8,516,811 downwards.
TTTTAGCGCTCCTCCAGAAACCACACTGATGGGCCACCTGCTGCTGCCAAGAGGTCTCGGTCAACTGGCCGCACCTCAGAGAAGGTATGCGTCTTTTTTTGTGTGGGTGCATTACTGGGGAATCATTTTTACTTTGGTTTAAGTACTAGCTGCACGAGCTAGTGGTAACGCTCACATTTAGGCTCTGCAAAATTTCAGAGATAGGATGTCTAAACCCATGAAGCAGAAGTGCTGTTTGTGCTAAAATTGTTTTCAGAAGGTATAATGTTTAAACCCTAGCTAACTCATTGTTTATAAAGTGCTTTCTTGTATTGTCAGCAGTAGTGATAGAGGTTTTAATGTGGTTTAACTGTGTGGGCACCCACAGGGCAATGAATCTCTGGTGGCAAAGACCACAGTTACTGTGCCTAAAAATGGAGGTGCTATAGAGGCTGTTACCACTGTTGAGGCTGTACCTTACTGGACCAGAAGCAGGAGAAAGACCGGTAAGTTCCAAGTTTTGTGCTGTAATTATTTTTGTGGTAAGAATTGTACAATTAAATTTTTTTTTTTAAACAATTTTCTCATTTGTTGTTGGGGTATGCAGGCCCATGGCCTGCAGAAAAAATTTGGGGTCAGTATATTGAATAGTGTACTTTTAAGTTTGTTTCTTTTTTTGGCTGAGCTTTTGCACAGAGGCTCTTGTGATATATTCACCATGCTACCTATTAGCTTTCAAGTTAAATCTGGAGTTTTTATTTATATGAAATATACATGCACAGAAGTCACAATGAAACAGCAAGATATAAAAACAAAAAAAAACTGGCATATCAAATTTACGTAAGTATTCAGACCCTTTAAAACACATTTATACTCTGCTGCTTCTAACTTGGTGGTCCATGGCATTCTTTAAATTGATTGGAGTCTACCAGTGCCAAACTTAATTTATTGTATGTAATTAGCAAAGGCACGCAAGGACTATACAAGGTTGATGGTGTATGTCATTGTGAAAACCAAGCTATAAGATGGACAATTCTCTCTATCGGCCTGTGATACAGGGTCATTTCAAGATACAGGGTTGTATCACCCTGTTTATTTTTTCCTGTATTCTGTAGCTGCAATGAATTGGGAAACTGCAGACACAGACTCTGTTCAGTCTGTCAAAGTGTTCAAGCAGCCCAGTTGCCCTGAGCGAGGGAGCAAGGCAGATCCCTGTACACCCCAAGGCAATGGGGGTGTCCGTCTACATGAGTTTGCCTCCAAAACGGTATGTCTAATACTAGGTTAATGGCTGCCTGATTTCATTTGTACACTTACTAACTTGTCACTAGAACATATTGTGTTTTTTTCTTTTCTAGGTGATAAAACCAGAGTCTTGCGTTCCCTGTGGGAAGAGAATCAAGTTTGGAAAAATCTCTTTAAAATGCAGAGACTGTCGGGTGGTGGCCCATCCTGAGTGCCGTGAACGCTGCCCATTGCCCTGCATCCCCAGCATGGCAGGGACTCCTGTGAAGATTGGAGAGGTGGCATGTTTTGTCCCACTCTAAATATTATAATTTTTTGAATAGAATTTTGATTCTAACTAATGTACTACATTAACTTGGTTATACATGAAGATGAAAGAAATATAAACATCATTACTTCCTTTTTATTCTTATAAACTGTTTGTGTTTTGTAGGGGACTCTGGTAGACTATGTCTCTGTTACGCCCCCCATGATTCCACCATTGGTGGTGCACTGTGTGAATGAGATCGAGCAGAGAGGTCTACATGAGGTAAGTGTTCTTAAAATATCTTTTTATACTGAGAGCATATGTGAGCCAGCCAACAGAACAAGTGAGATGGTGAAGAATTCCAAGGGCTGCAGAGACTTACAAAATGTTCTGATGTAAATAAGAGACTCCAAAAAAGTGGTAATTTATTTTTATTTTTTATTTATTTATTTATTTTTTGCTAGCTTATTGCTCAATATGCTAAATTCTGAGAAATTGATCAGTCTTTATTAAAAAGAACTGCACAATATGAACATAATTGATGGTTTTTGTGACATTCAATATATTAATTGACATTGTCTTGAGCAACACTTTACAAAACCTCTATTTAATTTTGTGAACTAATTAAATGTTACTAGGATTTTCTTTGTGATCTGTAATGCTTTTGGGGGCAGCAGTTGCCTAGTGGTTAGGGAGTTGGCACCAAGATCAGAAGGTCAAGGGTTCGAATCCCAGACCAGTAGGTTGCCATGAGGTTCCCTTGAGCAAGGAACCATCCCCATCACTGCTCCCCAGGCAGTTTTCAATAGCTGCCCCCTGTTGCAGATGGTGTGTGTATGGGTTAAATGCAGAGGTGTCATTTCATTGTAGTTCACTGTTTCACAATGACAAGAATATTCACTTTCACTTCTTGGAGTAGTTCCACAATGAAGGTATCTAGCCCCGTTTTTGCTCAAAAACTGCTCCAAATCATGTTTTAGGAAAATCAATACTGGGAACAAAATGAGTTTGAAGGCTGAAGATTTTTTTTCTGTACAGATTTTGTATAGATTGCATTGTGCTTGAGACTCTGTTGGTCGTTTTGTGTTCAGGTTGGTCTGTACCGACTTTCTGGAGCTGAACGGGTGGTAAAAGATTTGAAGGAGAAATTCTTGCGTGGGAAGAATGTTCCTCTGCTGAGTAAGGTGGATGACATCCATGCCATCACTGGCCTTCTCAAAGATTTCCTGAGAAATCTTAAGGAGCCTCTTTTAACCTTCCGTCTCAATCGCAACTTCATGGAAGCAGCAGGTCAGTCTGTGCATTGATTTGCTTAATGTTAGCTTCTTAGTGTTTATTTAAAATTCTATATTTATTTTGGATACAGAATGATTTGAAAAGAATGATTTTACCAAGAATTGTAAAGAAATGCACCATGTTGCTTGGTTTAAGCCATATATATATGTCTGCAAAGATTTGTAATGTGATTTAATCTGTCTTGTCCTACAGGAGAGGGAATGTTTCCATGGTTAATTTCTGCCTTGTTCATGATTCGATTTCTGTCTTCCTAGAGCTGGCTGACGAAGACAACTCCATTGCACTGATGTACCAGACAATTAGTGACCTGCCCCAGCCCAACAGAGAGACACTAGCATTCCTTATCATCCACCTGCAGAGGTAGGAGTACAGTGAAGTCTTCCTTCACCACAACTACCAGAGTTCCTGCTCAGCTCTATTCAGTCTTTACATTTCTGTGAAGCACAAAGGGGGCTTAATATTCTAACAGTGAGATGGTTCTAATTAATTCCTCAGCCAGAGCAGCCAGGGTCTGTTCTGTGTAGGAAGTGCATATTCTCCTAGTGCGTGTCTGTTTCCACAAGTTGCTTTGGTTTACCCCCATACTTCAGAAGCATGTGAGTCAGGTAAATATATTTGAGCTGTGAAGGTTTTTTTTGTTTTGTTTTTTGCCCCCCTTTCGCCGCTCCTCCAGAGTTTCCCAAAGCCCAGACACTAAGATGGATGCAACAAATTTAGCCCGTGTGTTTGGCCCCACTATTGTGGGTCATGCTGTTGCTGATCCAGATCCAATGACCATCTTGCAGGACACCAAACGTCAACCTAAGGTATAGGAATAAACTCCTATTCACTGTACTGAAGGTGAATAGAATATTCAGATAATGAAATTAGAAAGAATCATAATTCTTAAAGACTGTTGTGTTTTACCTAAATTACTTTCTATAGTGTTTCTAACAAAATCCATCCTCTGTTTATCAGGTTGTGGAGCGCTTGCTGGCCCTACCTGTTGTGTATTGGAGCCAGTTTATGATGGTAGAGCAGGACCAAGTTCAAAATAATCACATGGTCATTGAGAACACCAATGTCTATGCCACTCCTGATCATAAAGGTATGTACCTTACTGGGGGTGGGAGTCACATGTATGGTTGCACATAAATCATGAAATATCATTTGCATATTTAATAACTGGGTAAATTATAGACGTTTCCATGTCACTAAGTTTTCTTGTGTATTATAATTAAAAAGTTTTAAATATTTTAATAATGTGAAACTTATGGAGTTTTGACTGTTTGTAGCAAGCATCTTTGGCCCTCTCACCACCCCAGAGCAGCAAATAAGCAAAACTCCTTCCTCCAGCTCGTTGTCCCAGCGCATGAGAAATGCCACCTTTAGTGTCATCACCCCCAAGTATGTTTTACTTTATTTACCAAACTCTGATTATAGATACTGGTATTATTCATGCGATGTAATGAAAAGAATGTTATTCACAATATAAGTTAGCAGTCTAAACCACAAAAAAAATTCTCATACCTCATAAGTGTCATATGCAAAACCTAGCCTAGTACATCATGTAATCAAGATTTTTTTTGCCAGATATACTTTTGGTGTATGTCTCATTAAAAAAATGTTATACTGCTTTTGTATCTTGCTTGAGTTGATGGATGAATGGTTACCATTGTTTTACAGGTTTTACAGCAAGAGTAAATCTACTGTAGGTTTCAGCCGACAGGGGAACTTCTTTGCTTCTCCTCTCCTGAAGTAACTGAAAAAAAATATATAAGCCACATCTGTAGTTTCCCCTGGCTTTTAGCAAACAGCTGCAATATATGAACAATGCAAAGCAGAGTTTATATATCATAACTCTGCATAGTATTGTTCATAAATTTGTCTTCATAAAAATGTTTTGCCTGTTTTTACTTTTGTGTTTGTACTGACACTTGTAAACTAAAGGGACAGTGAAAATATGCACTTCCAGTTGTATTTTAACATTTACTCCAAAGCTTAGGACTGTCAGTTTGGATGGGAGTTCTTTATCAAGAAGCCCAATATTGATGGTAACATTTAGAACTATGTTTTTATGCTCATATTTGTAAATGACAAGGTTTGCCAGTGTATCAGTATTTTACTATAAAAATTAGTAGGATAAATCCTTTTTTGCTCAAAAATTTTGTTTTGCATATCAGCTAGTGGGAATTCACTACTGGGTTTTATTCCAAAAGAGTACTTGTAAAAATGGACAAAAAAAGTACTTATACTGGAATGTTTAAGCATTGGTTAAATTGTCTAGGTTAAGGTTATACACTATTTCCACAAAATGTTAGTAGTTGGATTAAGATGATTAAGGGTGGGGGGAGATATTCCTAAACAGGACCTGGCTTCTTGGTTGAAACGGCAGTTTGTATTTTCTGTATAATGCCAAAAGATGATCTGGTAACCATTTTACTAAACATTAATATTTGCAAATCTGTGCACATTCTTGATTTTTGTATGTTTTCACTTTTATTTGTTTTTAATCAAATGCTATTTTTGCATTTTGCATTATCAGTCCATCTGCCAACAGTCTCATACATTTATGTGCTTTGCTGACTTGTATTATTTATTTGTACTTGTGCATAATGTAACTCTTGAATTAGAAACTCCATGCTTTTTAAACGGTGGCCACCTTCATTACACTGCGATCATAGGGGACTTTGCTGTAGACTGTTGTATGCATTTAATTTCTTTTTTTTAATCCAACTGCTGTACCGGTGTGAAAACAGTACAGTGTGTATAAGGTTCGTCAGTGTCAACCTTACTAATGGTCATCTTGCAGCATGTAATCTACTGTCCTGCTCATAAAATACATTTATTCATGGTATGTGGTGTGCTCTCCTTTTGGTGAAGTCAGTGGGCCACATGCAGTTATTACAATCAAGTGTCATTTACTTAAAAATGATCTGTTCCAATACATTTGCTCACTCACAAAACTGGGTTATCAAATTCCTACAGTGATTTGTTAACTGTAGGTGTAAATGCCAAGGCATAGCAAAAACATAATTATTTAATTATTCCAGTTATCACAATACTGTATACAATATATATTTTTGGAGATCAGAAAGATCAAGTGTTTATAAACAAAAATAAAAGATAAAGTGGGTAAATACTTATTTACAACAATGTGTATATACACACTCACTAAAATAATACCTGGTATAATTAAGTATTGCTGGCAACTTGCAGCATTATCTGGGTCCTTTTTAAAATTCCATTTCTGCTAGTCAGCAACAGCTTCTGCAGCAAACCTGAGAGCCCACAATGCCCACCCATTGTATTCACGCAGGCCCAATGGCTTATTTTTCCTCTCTATGTTAAGAATCAGGGTGGGCAAAAGGGTGACAAACACCCACACAGCTAGAAAAAATAAGGGAAAGATGTGGCTCATGTTTTAAGTTTGAATAAGAAGACACTCTGTTTTCAGTAATCAATTAATCTACTATCTTGGCTGAAGAAAATACAGTTAGGTCCATATATATTTGAACACTGACAAGTTTTGTATTTTTTCCCCGTTTACGGAAACATTCCATTTATAGTTTACTGTATAATGGACATGGACATAATGTTTAGACTCTCAGCTTTCATTTGAGGGTGTCCACATTCAAACTGGATGAAGGGTTCAGGAGTTCCAGCTCCTTAACATGTGCCACCCTCTTTATAAAGGGACCAAAAGTAATTGGACAATTGACTCAAAGGCTATTTCATGGACAGGTGTGGGAAATCCCTTTGTTATGTCATTATCAATTAAGCAGATAAAAGGCCTGGAGCTGACTTGTGGTGTGGTGCTTGCATGTGGAAGATCTTGCTGTGAACAGACAACATGTGGTCTAAGGCTCTCTCCATGAAGGTGAAACAAGCCATCCTTAAGCTGCGTAAACAAGTGGCAAAATCTACAGTTTGGTACATCCTGAGAAAGAAAGAAAGCATTAGTGAACTCAGAAATGCAAAAAGACCTGGACATCCATGGAAGACAACAGTAGTGGATGATTGCAGAGTCAGTTCCATGATAAAGAGAAACCCCTTCACACAGCCAACCCAGTGAACAAAACTCTCCAGGAGGTAGATGTATCAATATCCAAGTCTACCATTAAGAGAAGACTATATGAAAGTAAATACACTGCAAGGTGCAAGCCACTCATAAGCCTCAAGAATAGAAAGGCTAGATTGGACTTCAAAAAATATCTAAAAAAACCAGCACAGTTCTGGAAAAACATTCTTTGAACAGATGGAACCAAGATCAACCTCTACCAGAATGATGGCAAGAAATAAAGTATGGAGAAGGCGTGGAACAGCTCATGATCCAAAGCATACCACATCATCTATAAAACATGGTGGAGGCAGTGTGATGGCTTGGGCGTGCATGGCTGCCAGTGGCACTGAGACACTAGTGTTTATCGAATATGTGACACAGGACAGAAGCAGCTGAATGAATTCTGAGTTGTTCAAAGACATACTGTCTGCTCAAATCCAGCTCAAATGCAGTCAAATTGATTTACAAAACATACAGACAAAGAAAACCAGGAGTTTATTAAAGGAAAGAAGCAGAATATTCTTGAATGGCTAAGTCAGTCACCTGATCTGAACCCAATTGAGCATGCATTTCACTTGTTGAAGACTAAACTTCGGACAGAAAGGCCCTGGCACTATTGAAAACTGAATAACCTTGTAGACCATAAACATCAAAATAATTTGCAATAAAGCAGTTCAAATACCTTGCAAGCTCCAGTACAGAAAGAATACCCCAGGGCTATCTCTGACATTGTGTAACCTGCAATCTTGTCCTTGTTTCATGATCCGATATGCCCCAAGTCTGCAAACCAAGGCCAAACCTGTGACTCATTGACTTATTAACCCAGCTTTAATGTAATGTACTAATGAACTAATGTGACTTCACCAAAAAGGAGTACTATGTCAAAAATGTACACAAGACACACAAAATAGTACTGTCTACGCTGGTAAACTTGGGCTTGTAGGTTCTATACATTTTATACAAGTCAATATCAACATTATCAGGCATACCTCAGTCCCCATACAGTAACTAGGCCAGTCTGTAAATGTTGCCTCAGATGTTTTGCACCACCCCATTTACAACTGAGATGGGTCACCCATATAAAGGTACCAGACCCTGCAAATACAGAATAAACCTTCAATTAAAATGATTAAGGTGTTGTTTTCTATAGTATGGGTGCTGTAGCCATTCGTCCATGTCAGCTCAGTTTAAAAGTGAGGCGTGTTCACTGAATATTTTACTGAAGAAACTGCAGACAATTGGTTCCAAAGTTCAAGGATTTTCAAGAGGACATATCTTGGAAGAGGGGGACAAGCACATGAAGTCCTGGGTTCTGAAAGGCTGGGCTGATTGGATAACACTTAAACATAACTGAAAAGAAATGCAAATTGGGTGCTGAAAGGTGAGCAGAATCTTTGAACAAATGGTTAAAGGGTGAAATTATTTGATGGAGTGTTTTAAATCAGAAAATACAGTTCAGTGAATTAACTAGAGGAACATGTGGTTTTTCCTCTTTGCTCAGATTGTGTGATTGTTAGAATCTGATGGTTTATATTTGATGAAGAATTGTTACATTTAAGATTTGTATGAAAAGTACATTTGTAAATAGGGAAAAGTTCCACTAAACCCACTGTTTACAATGTTTCATTGAGGTCTAGTACAAATCATGGGGAACGTATGCAGGATAATACATTCATACATCAAGTCTCTTCCCAAACAAATTTTGCAATTAGCCAGAAACTTTCCACAAGTTAGTTTACATGCATACTAAGCAGTCCTGATTTTGCTCACATAATGTAGCCCCATCAGGTCTCGTGAAGAAGGTACATTTACCTGCCAAATCGAAAAACATTTCCGTTTTCAGAGCAGATGCAAGCACCCAACAGACCCACTGAACAGCTAAATCAACAGCAGCACATTTCGCTAGTGTAACCCCCATTGCTATTTTCAAAGAAAACAAAGTAATCTCTATGTTTACCGATCACGCACATAACACACACGTGGAGTTCCTACTCAGTTTATGCGCTAGGATTCATGGGAAATGTAGTACGTAGTTTTTGCACCTTTCTTCAAAAGATGTGGTAGAACGAGGCTGCAGATAAAAACATGTATTATACAACAGTTTTGGGCATTTTAAACACTTCACAGAAGCTGTTTACATTCGTAAATAGTTGTGTGCTTCCATTGGCTGTTTGTTACCGTCACTGAGAAAAAACTTGGATCGACATACAGCAGCTATGTCCTGGAAAGATAAGAGATTTATAGTTTATGGCTGCAGTAGTGCAAAGGCAAACCCACAACTGATCAGCAAAGATAACAGACTAGGTGCCAACTTGATTCTTGACTTTGCATCCCTTTGCAGGGCCTGCCTTATTATATATAATTTCTGAGACGTTTAAAAGCAGAAAAGGAAGAAGGTGTAAAGACCATGACAGAGAGAAAAAACAGCGCTAGCCCCAGCACCCTGTCAAAGGGAGGAGCTGCGGTGTTTGCCAGACAAGTCCAGAGGAAATTCAGCAGGGCACAAGAGAAGGTGAGTACGCGAATACATTTTTCTAAAAATATCAGCACTGTTAATCACAACTCGAGGGATACTTTTTACACTTTGGTATATTCCTTCTGAGACATTTTCAGAAAGTTCTAACATTTTATTTGTAGTACACAGAAGGAAAGAAAAGTCTCATGAAAAACAGATTTCAATGCTTGAGGACACCCTTTTCAGCTCATGTCTTAAGTTTCTATATGGATTAAGTAAACGGACTAGGGTGGCCATGATCAAACCTTGATTCTGTTCTCAGTAAAGAATTTTAGTTTTGAGTTTTGGATTATTGTCCAACTGGAAGAACCAATCGCCTCCTAGAGCTTTGCCAAGAACTATATATTTGTCTCATGTGATCATCTAGTAATGCCTGGCAAACTGTAGGCTTGAATTCGTTGGTCCTTGACAAGAGAGATTTTGTGACACCACCTACCGCCAACTCTCTGAAACAACTTCAAGTTACATAGGTGTTTGTGTCTGCCTGTAAATTGGTATCTTTCTGCATACAAATTCCTAGGGATGCTGATTTTTGTGGATTGAGCATCAACATGAGAAATATATTTTTTTTTTCTTTCACCCTTTCTATTTGAAATCATTTCTTACAGATTTCACTCAAATTTATGGAGGGTACTGTATTATGAATTATTCAATGTAAAGCACATGCTGTTCTGGCATTTCTTTTCAATAACCTACTGCGACTGATATAATTAGATATCTGTATAATCCATCTACATGATTTTAGTTTTCTTTTTTACTATTATCACAGTGTATAGAGTCACCTTACCATTATAGTCATCTGTATCATTGCAACCAAGTTTCCCTAGTTCTAATTATTTTTAAACATCTTGCAGGTTTTACAGAAGTTTGGTAAATCTGAGGAGACAAGAGATGAACAGTTTGAAATATGGGTACAAAACCTCCATGACCAACAGGTAAATGATTATACACATAAACAGAACTCCTTTTTGAAATGATGAGGCATATATACATTTTTGTTGTATGTGTTTGTTTAATTCCTGTCTTTTTTCAGAGTGATGGACACAGAATATTCAAAGACCTTAAGGCATACCTAAATGCTGTCAAAGGTTAGCCTCTATAGAATAAGTATGGCCAAAGAACAGTTTTTTTTACAGAAATAACTTTAACATACATACGTCTGAACACAATTACAAAAACAGAATGAAAAAACAGCAGTTACCTTGTCATTGTTTATTTAATTTTTATTTTTAATTCAATTCAAGGCCTCTGACCTCCACTTTACTTTAACTTGTCAATGACAAGCAAAGAACTGGAGTGATAAACAGCTAGACATAGAACAATTTCAATGTGTTTTCCACAGTGATGCGAGATGCTTCTAGCCATCTGTTTCAGTCTCTGTATGATGTCTATGAGCTTGAGTGGGATGGTGGAGATGATCTTGGTGCTGTTGTGGAGGTGATTCTGAATTAGTCAAGCAGTGTGAGAAAGTCAATATCTATCCCTGCTCATATGCTGTTTAATTTAACTAATTCAAATCTATCTCTGAAAAGGGAGAAGACCTGCTTTGGAATGATTATGAGACAAAGCTACGTGACCAAGCATTGCTCACAATGGAATCTTATATGAGCCAATTTCTAGATATGAGGGTAATATTAACACCTCCAAAACACTCTCACACACTGTATATAATATATAATATTTAGCTTTTTGTTATATTTTTTAATATTCTCTATGCTTTAGGAAAGGGTTGCCAAACGAGGCAGAAAACTTGTGGACTATGATTCTTCTCGCCACCAGCTGGAGTCATTGGAGAATGCTAAGAAGAGAGATGATCTCAAAATAGGCAAGGTCTGACCATGCAGACACTAAGCCTCTATTCACAGTGGTTATATTTGTATGTATATTTATATGGTCTTCTTTCTTTTTCAATTCATATTTATAATTGATCAAAACAATGGGTAATACGTACAATAACAGCATGAATAGAACAGGATCTTGAACTTAACACAATATTCATACATTGCTGGACAGTGCCAGACAGACTAGGTATGACATAAGGCTATAGTAACACAGCACTGCAGAGTTGCCCTGCTGTTTCAGATAAAAGCTTATGTATTCAAGAAGACTGAGGCTATTTCACATGAGCTGAGGAAAAGAAACATGAGCAGTAATACTTTTTTCTATCTGTATGTCTTAATCTTCAAACAATTCTTTCAAACCATATCAAATTGTCACTGGGATTTCAGTGTGAAATAAATGAAAATGTTCCATTTATCCCAAATCTAGCTGATCACACAAGAAATCATTAGTTCATGTTAAGAACAAATAATAAAACTAGTCAGTTCTGGATTGGTTGATTAGTTGATTTGACAAAAGTCCACCTTAGTGCAGATATGGGTGTGGTGTGAGCAGGGTGCTTTAAAGTGATTCATTTTCTTTTTTTTTTAAGCAAATTGACCCTCCCAGTTCAACCAAAGGTTGCTTCTATACAATGTCAAAATCCAAAACAAGCAGGTACATTTAAGAGTTACAATATTTGTGAAAGAAAGTGACAACCCTTGCGAGGTCACGGCACAGCACAACGTACCACAACGAAATTGGACCGCATTTAACCCATGCACACTCAAACCCGTGCAGCAGTGGGCAGCTATTGAAAGCGCCCGGGGAGCAGTGACGGGGATGGCACCTTGCTCAAGGGTACCTCAGGGCAACCTATCGGGAAGGGGTTTGAACCCTTGATCCTCCGATCATGCGTCTAACGCCCTAACCACTAGGCCACCACTGCCCCAGACCTCTGCTTTTAACCCATGCACACAAACACCGTGCAGCAGTGGGCAGCTATTGAAAGCGCCCGGGGAGCAGTGACGGGGACGGTACCTTGCTCAAAGGTACCTCAGGGCAACCTACTGGGGAGGGGTTCGAACCCCTGATCCTCCGATCATGTGGCTAACGCTCTAACCAGTAGGCCACCACTGCCCCGTACATATAATGTGATCTGAGGCAAGTGTGTATCGATTAGGCTTTTTCAATTTGTGAGCTTTATGCTTGTAGTTTGTGTGCAAAACAAAGACTGTAGAGGATGCATTTTTCTGGAACTAGGTATGAAAATGTCTAAGAATAGCTATTATGTATAACAATTAAGTGAATAACTATTTAGGAGCAGACTCCTTTTGTTGATCACCTTGCAGGCAAAGGAGGAGATGAAGGCAGCCCAGAAGATCTTTGAGGATATGAACCAGGAGCTTAAAGATGACCTGCCAATTGTCTATGATAGGTGTGAAGTCACAATTAAAGATTTGGCAGTTTTGTTTATGGGTCATTTTAGGATCATTGTTTCTTAATTTTTTAATAAATGTAACTTCTGAGATTTAAGTCTCTCTTTTTTCCCCCTTGTCCATAGTCGCATTGGATGCTATGTAACAGTATTTCAAGCTATTTCAAACTTAAGAGACATCTTTTATAGGGAAATGGCCCAGGTAAACCAAAACAAAAACATTTTTACTTGAAAATGTTTGTATCCATTTGGAGCACTGGAAAACTGATGTAGAATATTATTTTATTAGAATGTTTTTTTTTTTGTTTTTTTACAGAATAATCATAATTTGCTGAATATCATGAAGGATCTCAAGGCCCAACATCCTAATAAGAACTTTGTTATTAAGAACTTCAGTCGGTGTGTTGCTTTCTGTTCTTGTACTGTTTGTAGTTTATTTTGTTCTGTGCAACAAGTTAGAAAAAGTTTATCCAAAACATTTTTTCTGACACAGAACATTTCCTGAGAGGTTAAAACATTGGTTAAGTATGGTATGATTATTATTATTATTATTATTTTTTTTTTATTATTATAGGAGTGGGTCACTGAAGAGGAGATCACTGAAAAATGCATTGTCTCCAAGATCATTGAAAGCCAGCTTCTCTGACTTCCACTTGACTTACAGCCCCAGAGATACTCTAAGGTAAAGTGAAATTACTATTCTTTTTCTACAGACAGACCTTTTTTTCTGAGACTGTTGGCTTCTCCTCTGCCACCCACTGGCAAATGTAAATAGTGTTTGTGAATTAGTTATTTTGAGCAAGCACAAAAGCTCAGGAGAGAAATAAAAAAAATTCCAAATTGTCAATTTATATACTAAATATACAATAATTAGCTCTGAACACATGTGCTGAATGGTTGAAAATAGATTTACCTGGAGCACAGCACATTTTGTTAAACTATGTGGATGATTTTTGTATGATTTATGCAAAATTATGAAAACACTAATTACATACCACGTATTTTCCTCCTAATTAATTATATTTCCTCCTAAAATAATTTTGCCACTGTATTGGATTAAGCACACAAGCTCAAAAGTAGCAGTGCTATCCAGTTAGATTTATTGTCTAATATATCTATTCTGTTGTTTCAGGAGAGAGTACAATTCCAGTTTCAGATCAGACAGGGGTTCCTATGAGCCTCATAGCCCTGAGACCAGCCCTAGCAAATCAAAGCATACCGAAGACCCTGAACATAGGGCCGGCGACACATACAAAAGCTCCATAGATAACCTTGCTGCAGATGTAGTCCCTTCCACTACAGCAGTAACAGGTGACAGTGATGGCGAATACAGAGCTAGAAAGGAAGATGTGAAGTCAGAAGATGAAAAGACAGATGAGAAAGAGGGAGAGCCACTACCAACTGTAGACCCAGAGAGAGAGAGGAAGAGTAGAGATCTGAAAGATAACTCCTCTCTGGAGGAACCTGATGAGAATATTCAGAAACCAGGTGCACTTCAGGAAGTGATTGATTCAAATACTCCTACCTTACTGGAAGCTCCTGAAGATCACATGACTCACCCTGAGCCTCTTTCTGGTGGAAAGGAGAATGGAATAACCTCTGACCATAAAGTGGATACAGAAACATTTGAAGCCTCTTGCAAGGTAGACACATGTTAGATCTCAAAATCTTTTTTTTATGTGGAAATTCTTATGTGGAAACTGTCCTTTTTTAAATGTAAATTTTATTTCCCCTTGATCTTTAAGGACACCAAAAGGACTGATCATATGTCAGGTGAAGTGAAGGAGGAAACCATTTGAAAATAAGAACTATATTTAATAAAAGGTCAGTCTGTAAATCAGTAAAGATTATCAAAAATATCTTTAGCAATTTCCTGTAAAACAAAAAATACTGCTCATTGTAAATTATTGTAAATATATTTTCTCTGTTTCATAGGGATGAACTGTAATAACTGGATGTAAAAGAAATCAGCTGACAATGTGGATTTTTCTTTCTGAACACCATTACTCTGCTTGCTATTAAATACAAAATAACATTTGTTTGCTTTCTGCTTTTGAATCAGACATCATTTATAAAATGAATAGTTCAGCACATGGTAAGCCAGTATAATGTGGCACAGATTACAAGTCTTTTTATTAATTAACTTAAAATTAGTATTGTAAATTATTTTACATCTGTTTTCATGTCATGTGATTTCATTTTTCACCCCCAGGGCTGCTGAACATGGAAATTGCAGGTGTTAGATTATGGGCTTATAGGTTCCCTGTAGTAAAAATGTATGTTTTCATTTTACGTTTGATTGTTTTTATTTGTTTTGGGTTTTTTTTTTTGAACTGCTAATAAATTTGACAAATATAATAATCTATTAAACTCGCTTTAAGAATATCATTCCGTCGGCTGGGGTGTGTCTTTATCTTCATCTCTTAAATGACAGAATAGCTGAGGGTGTAGATAGCCTGTGATCACGCCATGGTTCTCTGTTGGAGGCACTGTTATTACACTTAGGGAGGCGTGAGAGTGCACGAGGAGGAAACCCATCGGGCGCGCGCCTCATGCACGCACACACTTAGTTCACCGTGACTTTTACAAGCGGTCATCAAAAACAAAGGCGCCCACAAACTGAGATGAAACTCGTAAAGAACTAATACACAGACTTGGTCCCACAGTTGCGAAGAAGAAGCTTCGACCTCAACTCCAACCAGGTAAGTGTGTTTGCTGGGCTTGAAGTTTTCTAGTGTTTAAATGGCGGCTAATTTATCAGCTGTTCACAACCGTGAACCGTTCAGATGACTTTATCAGCAGCAAAGCAAAAAACATTTGCGCTACATACCAGAGACAGATCCGGCCCACGCTTAAATTAGCGTGACTGTTAGAAGGGCGACTTCTAGTTTCGGGCCCGCTCAAAAAGCCGAAATTTCTAAGGTCATTTTCAGGAAGTGAAGCTTTCGTGGCAGACTGGATATAAATTACTTAGAGTTTTAGGCCAAATAAAGCTCTAACTGTCAAAATACGTGTGAACTGCTAGACTTATTTTTGTCCTGAAGAGATGTGGTGTTCAAAGCAGACAACGCTGTTTGGTAGCGGTTAGCCTGAATTAATCCATTTGCCAATTTAAAGTGGTGAACACGACTCCTTTCCTTTTATCTTACTGCAGTGGTTACTTTTGACTTTAGGATAAGAAAACGTTATCCCTCAGAAATTTGTAAAATGGCATCCAAAACTCCTCTCTGAAGGGCCCAAATAGCACTGTTTAAAATAGTTTTCATTTTTTTGTTTAGATATCGGTTTCAACCGTTTTCCACCATGGCGACCATGTCTCCTGTTAACAGTAAGGCATTCTTTGCTATTTTTTGAGAATAAAAGAGAAAAAGGTGCTTTTATGTTGGTTCTGTGTTGAAACTTAGTTGGGACTGTAAGGTTTATGGGATCTTTTCTCCTTTAAAATATGAAAACTTATCACCTTTGCTGTAACCTTTATAGCATGGTTTCTAGCCATTGAAGTCTAAGTTACCCATTTGGAGCCAGCCCTTTGCATTACATGTGCCTTTAGGATAACTGTTATGATCATGTTTTAACATTTGTTTATATAGAAGGCTTTAGTGCTCTGTATAGTGTAAATTCTAATGTTGGACATAATGCACATTACAGTTTAACAGTGATCAGATTGCTGTATCTCTGTGGTATTTGAGGCTTTTTTTTCTTTAAGTCACAGAAGTGGGGCCAGGGTCTGATTCTTCACTCAAGACAGACTCCACAGTCATAGGAGGTAAATGATTTCTTTGTAAAATATTTTGTTTTACGTGGTTTAAGTTGTAAGCTGTTCTTGGTTGTTGAGGAAGTTTTCTGGATTAGTCCCTGCTCTTGCAACCCTGACCAGCAGAACCGGTTTTGTATAGGCATTTAAAAATAGAAAAAGGAATCTGAAAACTGCATGAAGAAGTGTTTAGAAGGAGAAAGGTTGGTAACCTTTCAGGACCGGTAACTTTTCAGGAACTGGTGTAGGGTTTTTTCACTAAATTTATGATATTTGTTATTTTGCCATTTTTTCAGAGTGACTTTTTACATCAGTTTTTTTCTTCTTCATTCATGCTGACTCTTTTCTTATATGTATATTTCTGTAATAGTGGTGATTGTGCTGGTCTTGTGTACACTGGCTGTCTTGGTGTTCCTGCTATACCGCTACCTGTGTCACAACAAGGGCACTTATCGAACTACAGGAGAACCTGCACCAGGAGTGGACCCAGATCAGGTCTACCAAGACACGGTCACTGAAAATAAGAAGGAGTACTTCATTTGAATTGCTCAGGACTGAGGTGCACAGACTGCTGTAAATGAGTAGCTGATGATGGACATACTGGATAGGTATGCATAGATTAAAAAAAAAAAAAAATTAATTAGTTTTGCATTCACTGTGGAGACTATCAGGGAGATGT
Source organism: Hepsetus odoe (assembly GCA_017165825.1). Classification (NCBI taxonomy): domain Eukaryota; kingdom Metazoa; phylum Chordata; class Actinopteri; order Characiformes; family Hepsetidae; genus Hepsetus; species Hepsetus odoe. The sequence continues at coordinate 8,499,798 of CM029385.1, read as the reverse complement.
GATTTGGACTGACATGGCAGTTTGTTCATGAGAAAAGTGAGCGGTCAAATAATGTAACTCGTCTTGCTGTTACCTTACTTTCTGCCAAAGCCAATTTCCATATATGCTTATTTTTCATCCTGACAAAACATTCAGTACATATAACTGAAACCATTCCTGTTTATGGGTTGTGGTATACCTGCCATAGTTGTAACAACTGCACTTTCCAGGTCTCTCCACTAATTCTGGTTTGAGCCAAGCCATAAGAGGCAAGCATCTGTTATTTTTCCCATGTTCAATCCACATTGTCTAATCTTTTTGCTGATTATGCTGGTATGTGAAGCAGAGAAAACACTAAAATATGCATATCAAGGAGCAGAGTTACAAATAACTGGGCTAAAGCATACATTTTAGCAAATATCAAATTCATAAAATAAATATTATTTGATATTTAACCCCTCAACAGTACTATCAGATTTGTTAGTTTAATACTTGAGTGTTAGTATTAATCAGATCGGAAGTATAAGCTTAATATTATTACAACTCTTCTGATGGCAGATTAATTGTATGCTATAACACAGGAAAACTTTTCTCCTCTTCTTTTATCCTCCAAAGGCTGGTATGATATCAAAACTTCACATAACATATGTGGTATACACAAAACAGGATTATTCAGAGGTAGTGAAATCATGATTTTTCAAGAAACAATCATGTTGGAACAGACACAATTATCTCTATCGGCTTATAAAACCACTATGAATACAAGTAACTTTCACGCTACACTGCACTAAATCAAACAAAACGAATTATGATGTTTGTAATAATACATGCTCACTTTACAGAGCCCTGCAATATCAATAAAAAGACTCATGATTAAGAGTAACAAAGGCTATATTGCACAGTACTAACATATGTTTTTTAAAAACATCTGTCAAAGACCTGTGGTTGTGATTAAACTAAAAAAGTGAAAACTGAAAAAACAAAGTTACTAAACTATTGAGTATAACTTTGGTGCCAGGAAAGGTATCGCAACCCATAACTGATGTTATACATAATCTGTTTGGATCACCTAAGGTAGATGTACCCAGAAAAGGCTGATTTTAGAACATCATTGACTGACAGGGGTTGCATTATTTCCAACTTTGCTGCTAGCAACAGAACATACAATGTGCTACTTTTTTGTATAAATGTTTTTAGGTGTAATGTTTTATCATATCCAGGTTCCGTCATTACAACTAAAACTTGAGTCATTCTGGGCATGTGCAAAATTAAACAACTTGCCCCTGTTCTTATAAATGCTGTTTTTAATATAAAAGTTTAATGAACTGCTGCAAACAACCTTGTGCTTTAATGAGTAATATCCATCGATATTGTTGACCATTGTTGAAAACAAGCCTAATGGTTACTTTCTGAGGGGCATTTTCTGGGATTGTTTATAAGGACATTTAAGTAATAATGAAGGACATGAATAATCACATGTAATCATATTGCACTGTTACAAGTAGCCCAAAGCCCAAGTGTATGTGTATATATATATATATATATATATATATATATATATATATATATATATATATATATATAAAATATGGTGTTCATCAACACATTGTATCTTACACAACTATGTATTTCTTTTTCCCATGATTTATTCTTATAAGCTTGAATTTATTTGATGGCTTTTTTTTTGGTCTCTGCACATAAAAATATGCCCACTATGCTGAGTATGTGTTTACTTATACAAGCAGTTTTAAGTAACAAAATCCAGCAGGTCCCTTGCAATTTCCAAAATAGCCTTTATTCTAAAGTATAAAAACGTATTCTGCAGGAAATGAGGGACCCCTAAGGTTTAATACATACTAAGCATAATCCTCCTAGTCTTTTTTTTTTTTTTTAAATCACAAAAAATTTGATTCCCTGAATGCTCACTCTCTTTTAAAACCCATAACTTCTTGTTGCTAATGAAGTGTTAAATGATGAATTTTTGTAACTTAAAAACCCCATTGCTAACTATGCTAAAAAATGAGAAGAAAGCTTTCAAATCTTTCCTTATCTGCTTGTGCTTCATTCAGATAGTATAAAGAAAGCCATGCTAGCAACGAGTGCTCATGAGGAGGAAAAAAAATCTGTTTGAACAGGACTGAAACTTTTTAAAACCTGTGTCGGATACCCAGCATTACTGCTATAAAAGAAATTCCACAGATTTTTCAAAATGTAGAACTCTTTCACTAATGGTCTGATGTGAATTGAAACTTTCTAAATCAATTTCAAAAGTTTTCGCAGTAATGGTGAGAAGAACAAAAAGTAAACCCGAAATGTTCAATTCTTCCAAAAGCAACCAATGTTACCAATTATGCTTGTATACATGTACCCTTGTAACCTTAGGGTTAAAAGTGATTTCAGCTTTACCACCGCTTCAAACCACTCTAAATGGCTTCATTTAGATTAGTTTGAAAAAATTGTGGAATTCTATATATTTTTTTTTTTTCAGAAAAAAACGCTAACACAATTTTAATGTAGACATAGTGTTTACTGTACAAAAATGGGTGACCAATGATGTGGCCTGCATGAAGAACAAGCTTCACATTTCAGTAAATTTACAGTAGAAGCAATGGCAGATTAATTACAAAAAAAAAAGCTTTTAAACTGTAAACAAATCTGGTTCCACCTTATTGATGCAGAACCTTTAGCATTAATGACAATGGCCTAGATTCAGTAATGGTGATAAGATAAAGTAAGTTCTTGAACCACAAATGTTTTCAAAAATGTCAGAAAAGCAGTCCATCGACATGTGAGGGAAAACCTCTAGTACCTTTTAAGGAGCCTTTTTATTTGTATTGCATTTAATGCAAAAAAAAATTGTATTTAAATTTATGCAAAATCTATGAGAGGCAAGGCCGACTGGGGCAAGTGATCATTACTTCTGCCATACGCTGAACCTCAAAAAAAAATTATTCCATTAGAAACAAAAGAAGATATAGATAGATAAGAATTTCAGTTCCTTTTAAAAGAATATGTAATGAAACACTTTGAAAAGTCATCCACACAGAAAAATGTAAGACTGACACTAGTTGCATTTATAAAGCATTTGTACAAAAAACAAGTTGCAAAAAGTCTAACATTACAGAGTTGGTTGACAGTGCACTTAAATTAATATTTGTAGTATTTCTAAAAATGTAACAATAATATACCTTATTAAAAACAAAATAGTATTGAATAAAAGTGCAAAAGGCATGCAGAAACATCAAGATGCAATTATGCTAGATACATTTTTTTTTTTTAAACACACCCCACTAAAAAAGACAGTCAGAGCAATGGTGTGCTTTAGCAGGCATTTCAAACCTACAAACAATCACCATCTCCTAATTTTGATATGTTTTATCTTTTTATTCATTTATCATGTGCAGAATTATTGAGAGAAGATGACTCAAGTCACAGCAAAAGCATTTAGTGCATTCTAATCCAGATCTTTGGTACAACCAGCTCCTTGGTTATACATTTAAATGTTTTATTAGCAAAAAGAAAACCATGATGTGCTGAAGTACGAAAAAAAAAAGAAAATCTTTTGATTAAGCCCTGATCTCTAAATAATTCTAACATTGAGGAAAGCACTAATGAAAACTGTAAAAAGCACACATTTTTGTGTAAAGGAAACTGAAATCTCACTTAACTAAAATTGAACATTGCATTATGTACAGCTCTGGGTATCCGACATGATGGGAGACAAAGATTAAAAGGCCAACCACTTTCTGAACCAAATAGGATGGTTTTATTTTTTATTTTTTACTGCATTCTTTTTCTCTGTAAATGTTTGTTCAATAAATGGTGCTTAATGTCATTTGGCACCTCATTATATTTATCTATTCCAGCCTAAAAAGGTACAGTACTCAACTGTGACTAATTGGTAAACATTGTTCTACTACAATTCCTAAATCCCACAAGAGGAGAATGCATGAAATGTGTAACTTACAAAATAAGAATAATTATAAACAGAATAATACGTTACTGGAAGCCATTTTAATGGACAAAGGCTGTACTTAAACCACTGAGTGGGTAGTGCATAGCTACTTATATGAAAATACAGTTGATGGGACAAAGAAATAGCAGAACTAAGTTTGTTGCAGGAAAACAAAAACTAAAACATGGACTAACATATGAAACATGAGAATAAACTAAAAATTAGGTTAATCCATAGGGATATGTGTGTACAATGACAATGAATAAGCCTGACCGTGAATTGAGAAAAGTGCTTCTGATTCTACACAAACATTTCATGCTTTATAAGCATTACAGTTTTGTCTGTAATACTTTGTGTTTTTGTACTGAAAAGTTATCAACAGTGGAGTACTGTACCATTATTAGGGTTTCTAAAACATTACATTCCGTTAGGTTGTATCAGTATCATGGCATATCCAAGCTGCCCTGGGGAGAGGGAACTAGAGAAGATGGATGCTGAGGCCCAAAAAAGTACTGCTCACTGTTACCAGATGGTGTAGCCACCTCCAGAACCACCCAGAAAGAAGTTGTTTTTGCGTTGTGTCATCATCACATTTGCACCCTGCATGGCTGCCAGCTGTGCTGCATTGGGGGCATGTCCAGGAGGAGGGGGCTGTCATTTTGAAAAGAAAAGGAAATTCATTTTGATTTTTAACAACAGATTTAACAGTAATTAACTAAATGGATAATATACTAAGACTCATGTTGTGGCCAATAACAATATTCAAAGGAAATGTGATGCTAAAACATCATTATTAAATTATATATCCATGATTCATTTATCATTTAAAGTATTATGTTATTGAAATGTTTACCCTAATTTAGTCATTTAAACTGCTGTGAAATGGTGCGTTGTAGGAAAAAAAAATTGTTTACAATGTTAATACATACTAGTGGTTTTGATGCAAAAAATAAATTAAAAAATAAAAATTAACCACTGAACATGTAAAATAACCACTGAAAATTGTTTATGTACTTACAGGAATGGAAGCACTGGTGCCAGGGCCAAATCGAGCTCCAGTGTCAAATCCACCCTCCACTAATACTGTGGAGCCTGGAGGATACACAGGTCCCATAGGGTAGTAAGCCATTGGAACATTAGGAGCTACTGCCCCAACCGGCACAGTCTGAGGCATGGGCACATACATCTGAGTGGCAGGGTATGCAGAAGTCATTGGAGGTAGCTGACCAGGGGCCTGGGGTGGGTGCATATACCTTGGCTGGTAGATCTGTGGAGAAACAAAAACTTGTATGAGACACAGTGTGGTAAAAAATTATTTTTATAAAAATATTTTTTATATTTAAAAAAAAATAATTTGCTAAAATGACTGCTACACACCCATATAGTAAGTCAGCTGTTAGTGCTTTTCCTTACCTCAGAATAGGCAGGGGGGGCATCTGAGTAGGGGGGTGCCTGGGGAGGCACTTGCATAGCAGGAGGGTATATGGGTGCTGTGTTCTGTTGAGGATACACAGCTTGCTGTGGATATGAACCTGTATGGACAAAATTTGGTATTATTTTCTGACCGTAGATAGCACACTTTTTGAATAGTGATGCACCTCATTTGGCCTTTACACGGTAAACTAGAGGGTGAAAACCCGTCCAAGATGGCGTAAATAAACTAGTGAAAACTATCCAAAGTCCTTTCTGTTCCGGTTGGACTAGACATTGTCCGTGGTAAGACAAAAAATAATAATAATGGGATCAACTGGACACCAGCTAAACGTGTATCCTGTGAAACACGCAATCCAAACAGAAGGCATGTCCCGGGGTTAGCTAGTTAGCTACGTTGTCAAGTGGCAAATCTCGTTGAACTGGTATTCTGCATTTGTGTGACGATTTTTTTTTTTTTTTTTTTGCAAAGCGGACTATTAGTCGAAACTCAGGTGAGCCTTTATGTCATAGAGTTAGAATCAAAACAAATACAGCATCCGTTTGTTTATTTTTAGCTCTCTTCGCGTTAGCTAATGAGGTCACCTTTCGATTCACGTCATCGCTAGCAAACAAGCTTTTTTAGCTAGGCAGCACAGAAAGTAACCGCAAAAAGGGTTAACGAAACCAGCACACGGATCTGTTCGAACGGGGATTAATCGCTTTAGTTAAAAAAATAACCGATAGTGCATTTACAACTAATGTACTGCAGTTCGGAAATGGTGGTTAGCTGAAGCAGCTCATAGTTGCTAGGGTGCCCTTATACAAGCAAACCTCAAAATCCATAAACGCTACCACTCCAAACAGTTCAGCACGGACCACTTCGTATACCTACCCTTGCTGTTCATTCTTCTTTATTGAAGAGAAATACTATTAGTTAGAATAACAACCCTTAAAACAAACTCACAACACTTCGTCGAGATTAACTCTAGGTTTACGCTAAGTTCTTGGTCGCTTCCGGGATACTTCCTTGTTTTCATCAGACTGTCCTTTCTGTGAAGCTCGTCTACGTCATTGCTCTGACCGGTGCAGCGTAAAGAAAAGAATGTACGCGTGAACATTCACTTAGAAAAAGACAATTTCTAAGCAACAATTACCTAAAGGAATTAGGTAATTATTGCCTGTTTCAAGTACATTTTTCTATGTTACTGCTGGATCTAATTATTATAAATGCCTGCGTAGGAGTCCTCATTCAGTCCTTTATTTCATTATTACACGTTCCTCACGTTATTTATTTCAGTCTTGACTTTTTACTTATGTTATGAAAAAAAGTTTGCTTTGTAAATACACTGAAAGTAGCAAATTTCTTGTAGAGGAGATGATTTCTGCTACTGTCATTGAAGCCCTCTGTTCAGATTTATGTTTATCCAGCTCAAATATTTACCTAGTGAGTTGAGGTTTGTCTGATTAACAAAAATAAATTTAGAATAAGTCATGAATAGCTTTTGTGACCACACACCACGAACACTCTTACCAGGAGCAGTGGGCTGCATGCCTGCACTCACAGAATTGTGGGGTTAAGTGTCTTACCTTAAGTGTTCATCCAATGAACTCTCACCAAAATGTATAACTGTTTATATACAGTGCCCTCCACAATTATTGGTACCCCTGGTCAAGATGTGTATTTAGGCTTCTAATACATTTATATTTATATACTCCCCCCCCCAAACAAATATAGGCTCACTACACAAAAAAGAGAAGAATCCAACCTTTAATTGAAGTACATTTATTAAGTGGGAAAAAAATTATTTTAAATCATTAAGATTTACATTTTTTGTTTTTCTACTTTAGTTTTTAAAGTTGATCAGAGTAAATTGGAACTTTAAATTAGTAATTAATGACTTCCTGTGTCCCTGGGGTATAATTATGATGTGACATTTGTGCTCTTAGCCACTCTTCAACATGGGAAAGACAAGAGAACATGCTGTTCACGTAAGGCAAATATTTGTCGACCTTCATAAGTCAGGTAACGCCTGTAAGAAAATAGCTACTTGCCTAAACCTGCCTGTATCTACAGTCAGAGGATTAATAAGTGTAAAATAATGGGAACAGTGACAAACAAGGCTGGATGAGGACCCAAGTTTATCTTGCCACCATGCACAGTGAAGAGGATGGTAAGAGAAGTAAAAAATTCTCCAAAGCTCACTATTACAGAACTGCACCAAAGAGTGGTATCTAGGGGTCACAAAGTCTCCATGCCAACAAGCTGTTTTGGAGACATGCAAGGAAAAAGCCTTTTCTCACCTACAATCACAAATGCAAAAGTCTGGAGTTTAATGGGGCTTCAACTGGGATCGTGTGCTTTTTGCTTTTTGGCAACAAACCGATTAAGTGGGTCTGCCGTGAAACTAAGAATGAGTATGCGGAAAAGCATCTCATACCCACTGTAAAGTATGGTGGAGGATCTATGATGCTGCGGAGCTGTTTCTCTTCCAGAGGCCCTGGGAACCTTGTTAGGGTGCATGCTGTAATTAACTCTTTGAAATACCAGGACATTTTAAATCAAAATCTGGTGGCCTCTGTCAGAAAGCTGAAGATGGGTTGTCATTGGGTCTTCCAGCACGATAATGACCCTAAACACATGCTGAAATCTACATAAGAATGGCTCAACAGACACAAAATCAAGATCCTCCCATGGCAATCTCAGTCCCCAGACCTCAACCCCATTGAAAACCTGTGGGGTGAGCTGAAGAGGAGAGTGTATAAGAGAGGACCCAGGACTCTGGACGATATAAAAAGATTTTGCAAAGAGGAATGGTCAAAAATCCCTGTCAATGTATTCCTCAACCTTGTGAAATGTTCTAAAAGAAGATTAATAATAATAATAATAATAATAATAATAATAATAATCCTTTTATTTATAATCCCACGAATGGGAAATTCGCTCTCTGCATTTCACCCATACACACATGTGCAGCAGTGGGCTGCTATTGAAAGCACCCGGGGAATGTCTTGTTTGCCAATAATTGTGGCACACTTGATTTCATGTAAAAAAATTGATTTCTCAATGTGGGATTTTTTTTCCCAGTTAATAAATTTACTTCAATTAAAGGTTGTATTTTTCTCTTCTTTGTGTTGTAAGCCTATATTTTTTGGGTATATATATGAGGGGAAGTATTTAATCACACATGGTGTTAGGAAAACTAATTCACAAATGTTAATAGTCTGAAAAATAAAATTTCTCACTTGTACACTTTAATCTGACCACTTTCCACCTTTGTTCTCAAATCATACACATTACTCAAATCTAAATAAAACTTTTTTTAGTATAAATGGCATACAGAAACCTACAGTAGTTTTTATTATATTGTATAGAACACAAAGCCTTTGATTTTACCTGGGCATTTACAGCAAATTTGTTTATTTCAATTTGTTTCTCATTCAAGTCAAATCTTCCATCTTTAAGCAGTGGCTAGCAGCTGATGTGAAGCTAATTACAAATTCAGCTGTATTCAGCAATCCCAGTCTCCTTTGAGCTCCATGGCAATATGCTGCTAATGTATGCAAGTGGTTGTTCTTGCCAGCTGGCTCTGCAACAGAGTAAAAGATTAGTGTGTAAGACATGCTGCAACTCCTTTAACACTTCTTTACAACAAAACACACACATTGGTTTTGTCATTTGAATTGAACAAAATCACTGTTTCTGTGATTTCATGCCTTTTCTTTATTATAGTGACACATAATCACTACATTTCTTAATGATTTAATTATCGGTAGTTTCTGAGATATCTGGTGGAAATAAGATCAATCCGTTTGAGTAGAACCGCATGAACTCTGCATAACGCTGAAAAGGCATATACATTAGCTGTTTATTATCAGTTTAGTGGATCACAATTTGTAACCAGATTTCTTTCACTTTTTTACAGAACACTGGATTTTGCAGTAATAATTAAACTTGTGGCAGGAAACTTATGCTTGTTGTACCAAAGCAATTGCATGTTAAGTTTTTAGAGGTTTGGAGGTTCATAATTTGAAATCAAGACACCGCTTCTCAGATAGCTCATACTAAAAACTGCCACATGTTCATTTGGCCTTCCATACTGATGACACCCCATAAACTGTTAAACTCTCAACCTGGCACTTCTTTGCAGTCACTATGAAAAACACAGAAAATCACAAGTAAGTACTGACAAAAAGTCAAATAATTAAATAATTAATAATAACTGGTGATTGACTTTCGCAGGAAGTCACCCCCCATCACACCGGTGGATATCCAGGGTTTGTGCATTGAAACGGTGGAGGAGTACAAATACCTGGGTGTCCACATCAACAATAAACTGGACTGGTCCACCAACACAAATGCTCTGTACAAAAAGGGCCTGAGTCGTCTCCACCTGCTAAGGCGGCTGAGGTCCTTTGGAGTAAACAAACATCTCATGAGGACATTCTATGACACTGGTAGCGTCGGCTGTTTTTTACGCTGTGGTCTGCTGGTGTGGAAGAGTCGCAGTGAGGGACAGAGGGAAACTAAACAAACTGGTCAAGAGGGCCAGCTCTGTCCTGGACTGCCCGCTCAAGTCCATCGAGCAGGTAGGGGAGGAGAGGATGTTGTCCAAACTAACATCCATCATGGACAACACCTCCCACCCCCTACACGAGACTGTATGAGCACTGAGCAGCTCGTTCAGCAGCAGACTCTTACACCCGCAGTGTAAGAAAGAACGCTACCGCAGGTCATTCCTACCTGCTGCAATAAGACTCCACAACACAACATAACATTACATTGCTTGTTTATTATTATATATAATATTATATATATATTATTATTGTCGTATATTATTGTATATTATTATTATTATTATTATTACTGTATTGTATATTATATTTTTATTATTTATTATTATTATTATTACTACGACTTTTTATTACATCTATTATTATTACATTTATTATTTATTATTACATTTATATTCATATTCATATTTTTGCTATATTTATATTTTGCTACTTGTTATTTATATGTATAATTCATTCAAAACTTTTGAATTATTACAGTGTATATTACTCTTGTAGATATGTATATGTATATATATATATATAGATATATATAGATAGATAATTTATTATTATTTATTTATAGCTCCTCTACTTTTCTCCTGTACTTGTTTCTGTTCCTCTTTCTCTATATCTTTATATATTTTTTCTTTTCTGTCTGTACACCTGTCTTTTTTATAAGAGCCCTGTAACGCCCAAATTTCCCATTCGTGGGATAATAAAAGATCACTCTACTCTACTCTACTCTACTAATTTTTCACACACATTGCTCTCCTATGCTGTACCTCAGTGTAATTTCTGAACAGGTTATGTTGGCAATAATAGAAATGTGTTATAACACACAGTCCAACACAGCTTGCTGTGTATAGGGCTGTGTAGACTCAGATTGGTCAGTGTGCCCATGCTGACTCCTGTCATCTGCTAAAAAAAGTGCCTATAATGGGCACATGAACATCCAATCTAGATCACAGAGTCTGTTCAGATGAAGCAAGTTTCTTTTACATCTTATTGGTGATGTGGACACTCATCACCAGTTCAATAACTTAATAAGGTCCAACAGTGTCTCTACTTGCTGCAGATGGTGAGAACAGTCCATCTTCCCCCACCCATCCTCACCACATTCTACAGAGAGACCATAGAGCTTCACCAGCAACTGCATGGTATGGGAACTGCAACGTCTCCAACCACAAGTCCCCGCAATGAGGACAGTGAGGATAGCTGAAAAGATCATTGGGGTCTCTCTGCCTTCTTGTCTGGAAACCTTCATCACCGCATCCACAAGGGCAAAAAGCATTGTGGATGCCTCTACTCATGCCTCCCACACTCTGTTCTTACTCCTGCAATCTGGGAAAAGGTTCAATAGCATACAGGCCTCCATTTTCAGGTTAAAAAACCGGTTTATTTCCCTTGGCAATTACACTTCTCAACCAAAAAGGACTCCCATTCCCACTCCTTGAATGCAAACATTTCATTATTTATACAACTTTTTGTATTTTTTTAATATTTATTAATGTCAAGATTTTGCACCTTGCACTTCAATAACATGCTGCTAAATACAGTGTTATAACAGTGTATTCTAATTGTCATAAAGCACTCAGTGCTATATTCTTCATTGTTTTTCACTCAGCAATCTTGATACCACATTCATATACAATACAATCTTTGTTCTTGGTCACGTTCATGTACTCTGTTGTGTTGAATTATGTCAATTATGTTAAGTCTTTTTGCACTGTATGTTGTACTGGCTTCAACTGTATGTCTTATCTTGTCTTCTTATTTTGTTTCACTGTGCACTGTGTATATGGTTGAAATGACAATGAAACCTACTTGGCATTGACTTGGACTATGTATGTGTAAGTCACAAACCTGGGCAGAGTGATGCTCTGGGCAATGGGCTGTGAAACCCTGGATCCTGTATTATAGCACAGTGTTCATGCATCAGAGCTTAACTGGTGGCAGAAGGGGGACCTGCACAGCACAATGCATGTGGTTTTAATGTTATGGCTAATCAGTCATGTTCCTTCGACCAGGGACAGCACCAGACCTGCTTCGTTGTTGTTAACACTTTACACTTGAATAAACTTTTAATTGTAAGCAATACAAAACAGAGAAGAACAGAAAAGAAAGAAGTCTGCTTAACAAACACATGTGATGCTGGATGTGCCAAGTCCCACTATCGTGCATCTATGAACCCTCTTTCATATTTTGCTTTTAGATACTTTTTAGATAGATATTATTGTATGTTTCTGAAGACATCGTGGTTGATGTCAAAATTTGGAAATTGGAGCACTGTTCCTTTAAGGCAGCCATAGCTTTCGCTATTCTCGGGCCAGCGACATTTTTCAATGCAAGACTCGGCCTGCATAAATTATGTTCATGACGTAGTGCAAAAGAGCAAAATTCTGTTAATTTGGTTCGACTTTTCTGCAGATAACGCTTTCCCTTGGTCCCTCAGGTGCACCAAGTTCACCTGCGCGGTAGTTAACGAGGACAGGCATCATTAAATATTCAGTAAAGGAGGTTCGCGTCGCTGCCGAGCCTCCTTATCAATGCAAATAGCTCTTTTGTGTGCAGTCATAGCGCCCGTCTGGAAGCTGAGATGAATTTTTAATTATGTGTGTCTAAAACAAACTGTGGCAAAGCTCGCCGAAGGAGGAGAAACAAAGATATTAACCGAAATTGCACGGTAAGTTGTGAATATGATCGTATTTGGTTATGCTTTTTTCGCTTTGCGTGACTAAGTGGTGATACGAAACGGCTTTTTGGTTAATATGCAATGGTCTTAATTAGCATAATTTATATATTTATGATAAAGAGAAAGGAAACACATAAAACGCTGTCCCGAGGCATGGCATGCGTAGAGTATGAACAGAAGGCGTAGGTTTCAAAGACGAACGTTTGATCACTTAAACAAGTGTGATAGATTTGAAAATTTTTTTTATTTATATATTTATTTTTACTGAGAAAAAGCTGAGGGAGGGGTAGGAGGGCTACAACACCTGCTCAAGTTTAGACACATGAGGAAACAGAATGGGTCGTGCCTTTGGACCTTGTGTCCTTCATGACATTTGCCTGCGAGAGTGGAGATGTGTGTATTTAATGGAGCTCTGCCTTTAGAAACCAGTCGGTCTGACATTAAAACAACCCTTAAGGATGGCCCTCTCAGGCCGCTTTTTATGAAAATGTTGTTCCGCAGTGCATGCATAATGCCCTATTGTTTTTAAGCTAATAACACACGCCTGAGATGGTGCTAGCCTGAAAAGATCACGGTTCGCCAGCACACCTACCGCCTTGAACAGTATTAACACTGCCTATATGCTAAAAGCATAAAACTAGCAGGTTAAAAATAACAGAACTGAGAACATTTAAAGCTTAAAATGTGCTCAATCAGCGCATGGATCAAGCTGGCGATCCAGGATGGTTACATAATTAAGAGCCAGGCAGTCTGGAAGAAGTGCAGTTCATTTGAGAGGTTGCAGAGTTTTGTTAGAGCTGAGTGTTCTCTTTTATTTAAAAGTGTTTTACCCCCCCCCCCCCCCAAAAAAAAAAACAAAACAAAAAAACAAAAACAAAAACAAAACAACAGTGCAAAAGCAGTATGCCATAGTTGGGTTTGCTTGTGGAAATAATGATTTCCCTTGAACATGAATGGATGGCTTGATTCAACATGTAAGCAAGGCTTTGATTTTTTTTTATTTCAGGTGGTCTTGCAAGCAGTTTGTGCTTGTCATTATGGTGCCCCTGTGACCACCACAGGAATCAAACTGAACGATGGACTCGGAAGACCTCCCTGCAAACGACACTCCACTCACTGTCAATGAGCAGGTGCCGCATAAATGAAATTACCAAACATATTCCAGTTGCACACTCAGCTCCATGTGCAGACTTCTGCAAAGATTCCCTATAACTTCCATGAGATCTGATATGCTCATGAGCACATATTACAATTCCATTACACATTGCTTGCTGCATTGTTTTCCTGTTGCTTTCCCATGCCTGTGCATGTCACTTTAGTGTTGTCCAATGCATTTATCATTGAGTGAAACTCAAACGATTGTCTGTTGATATTGTGTTTCCAGAAAGCTGGATTTGGGCATATATGCTTATTTTTGGTTCCCTGTACTCATGTCTTTTCTTTTGTGTCCTCGTTTTGTAGGTTCATTGTGCCCTATTATGCGCTTGGCCTTTCTGTTCTCCTTAGCCATTCACTGTCTGACTGCAGAAGTGATTTTTCAAGTTTTAAGTTCCTGCAGTTAGACATTACCTGCTCGAGACAACCAGGTATGCATTCACTGTCCTTCTGCAAAGCTTTGCACCTAGATTGGCCTTGCTGTGTACCTGTGTGTTTTTCCTGTGCTGCTTTTCATACTCTCTTTCATTCTTCACATATCCTTTGTGTGAGGGTAGCAATGTTACAATGTAATTAGCTCATCAGTTTGTGTGTCTACATAAATAGACATTTTAGATCACACAAAAATCACATTTAAATATTGAGAAATAAAAGCACAACTTACTAGTTGTCCGCATGTTTGCTCATCTCCAGGTTATTGTCATGTCTGGTCACGAGACCATTCGAGTGCTGGAAGTGGAGGTGGATGCTGCTCTACCCTCCTCAGTAGCTGATGTGAAAGTGGAGGCAGGAGGAGAGGAAAGGGGAGGTCTCCCTTTAGAATCAGTTGAGAGGTGCATTCAGGACAGCCCTACAGCGACCAGCACCACAGCCACTGGTGAGAGAATAAAAGACCTAAGCAAGCTTCTGGTGTACCATTGTATCATATTCAGACGACACCATTGCTTTAAGTTTTACCTTATGTGTGTACTCACCGTTTCAGCAGAGATGACAACACCTACAATTCATACTATTGCGACCTCTGTCAGTGCTTCCCAGCCACAGACCAACATGCCTATCAGTGTCCAGACCTGTCCACAGGTAAGCTTTAAGAAGCAGTAGAGTTAGCCTTTTTGCCATTAACACTGTATTCTGTACCAAAGATACTTCAAAACAGAGGATCCTGTTGCAGTCCAAGTGTCCCTTGCTCTATTGTCTAATCAAGAACATTTGACTCTACTATTTAACTGTTCGAAAAATATTAACCTTTATGCTTGTTATTACTTTATGCTTGTTGTATCCTTATGCTCAGTTTAAAAGTTCATGCTGTCACTTCAGTAGCAGCTGGGGGTGTGGGTGAGAAAGTCATAAAAATTATGTTCCTGACAAACTACAAGCAGTTAGAATCTGTCTGAAACAAGGGCTTCTGTCACTGTAGTGAAGACTTTAGAGGCCTCATACTTCCTACTCACTACTGGAGAGCTTCTGTCCTTGAAGTGTAAATCGCAGAGGCCACATATTCCCTCCCTAACCTCTTATGAGAACAAATTTTGTAACCTTTTGTAACCTTTAATGACTAATATAAACTCTGTATGTTTGACTCACGCCTCCTTCTTGCAAGAATAAAACTATTTATTAAATGCGCGTCTTCTGGGTAATCTTTGATAAATGAGAGAATTTTCCTAGCATTAACTAATTAGCATGCTCCTTGTCAGATGAGTCAGTTAATAATTGTAAACATTAAAAAAAGGGATTTTGTTATACTCTGGTGCATAATGTC
Source organism: Hepsetus odoe (assembly GCA_017165825.1). Classification (NCBI taxonomy): domain Eukaryota; kingdom Metazoa; phylum Chordata; class Actinopteri; order Characiformes; family Hepsetidae; genus Hepsetus; species Hepsetus odoe. The sequence continues at coordinate 8,484,291 of CM029385.1, read as the reverse complement.
AAATAGTTGGAAGTGTGAACAGACCCTTCACTGAGGGAGTATACATTTTCTAAACATATCTGCTCTCTTCCTTTCTTTAGTGGCCAGAATAGAATATGTAGCAAAAACAGCTTTAGTCAAATGAAATTACGATCTTAGAATGAGTGGCCCAAAATGAATGGAATGTGTAAAGTGACTGATTGCATATATGATAACTGAGAACTGGAGTAAATGGAGCTCCATTTTTTTATTTGCTGACACTAACTTTGTGTTGATGTTTTAATGGGCTTGTTGTGAGGGGAAAACTTTTTAAACTCCTTGCTGGTAGACTGCATTATACTGCTAGCACTACATTGCCTTACTAGTGTCATGAAGTTCTATGTCCTGCATAAGCATTGTGAACAATGGAATATTCACTACTTTCCCTGACTACATCTGATGTATAGTCCATGACTTTCATAATATATCATCAGTGCTGACTGATGATATATTATGTCCCAATGTAGCAATGTAGCACAGTTGATTCAGCTCTGATTCAGCTCTATATTACTTAAATTCCTCAATTGTGATGATTTGTTATCAAACATGTCCAACAAATAATTTGTAGAAAATATTATATAGTAAATAGTAAAAATTTAAATAATTGTCTTAAGGGCATACTCTGCTTGCAGATAATGCTCTTAAAAGAAAATCTCTGAGGTAAGATTGCTAATAAAAGTTTTCCATTAAGGTTCTGACACAGGATGGCCTGGCTACTCTGATGACAGGCATGATGGCCCAGCAGGGCTCTTTGGGCCAGCCCTTGCTTATCCCTCTCAGTATTGCTGGCTCAGTGGGTGGTCAGGGTGGCCTGGCTGTTCTCACTTTGCCTACGGCTACTGTGGCTACTCTGCCTGGCCTTACTGCGGCTGGCCCAGCAGGAGGATTGATCAAGCTGCCTTTCGCTGGCCTGCAGGGTAAGAAAGTGTATTGCAAATAACATTTACCTTTACTGCATCTTTATTGGCTCTTATCCAAAAGGACATACATTACCTAAACAATTACCTAAAGCTTTTGTCCCATTAAATTTTCTGAAAAGTTTTTATACTGAATAATTTGGTAATGGGGGTTTTTAGAAAAGTACCAATAGCAGAAAGTCACAAGGAGAAAATCCTAAAATTAATGATTAAATAAATAAATAAATAAATGGATAAATAGTTAAATATTGGATAAAAAATAACACATTTAAAATGAGTCTGTAGCCTAGCCTTCAGTTTCAAATAAATGCTTGGAACATTTAAAGTGAAACAACCTAGGTCATTTTAAATTTAAATTTAAAATCTACTTGTCCTTTAAGCGGAAGTGTTTCCTTGAAAAAAAATGTTTTAATAGTGAAAGTGACAACCCTTGTCATTGTGAGGTCACAGCACAGCACACAGTGAACCACAACGAAATTGGACCTCTGCATTTAACCCATGCACTCAAACACCGTGCAGCAGTGGGCAGCTATTGAAAGCACCTTGGGAGCAGTGACAGGGATGGTACCTTGCTCAAGGGTACCTCAGGGCAACCTACTGGTAAGGGGTTCCGATCCTGTGGCCAACTCCCTAACCAGTAGGCCACCGCTGCCGCTGTGAGGTTTTATTTAGGTTTTATTTATGTTGCTGCGCATGTATATATTTTTTCTTCATATGTAGATAAGTAGCATACTGAGAAAATAGCTTTTGGTCACTCTCTGCTGTTTATTTTCTTTGTTTGAACGTTCTGAAGTGTTACTCAGAAAATGACCAAAATGGTCATGTAGCATGTATGATGTAAGTATGGTGCTTGACCTCTTGTACAGGACTGGACTGGCAGTTCTTTGAAGCATGCTGTGACTCTGTGTTCTTCCACTGCAGCTGCCACTGTCCTGAACTCAGTCCAGCCTCAGCTTCAGGGCCCTTCACAGACAGTTCTGCAACCCCAAACAGCAACGCTGCAGTCAGTGCAAGCAGCTGTGCAGCAGGCTCAAGTCACTCAAACCAGCACTGCACAGGTTTCTTCTGCTACTGTGGCTCCAGCCGTACACAAAGTTTCTGAGCCCAATGCCACTGTTGCAACACTTCAGACTCCAGGCCTCACCATCAACCCTGCTATTGTAAGTTAGAGTTCCTGTGCGTCAAATATGATCTATCCGGTGAGTTGGATTGGCATGTATTTGCTTAGGATAGGCAGTAAATTCATTCATAATAAGTATTCTTGAGCTTTTTGTGAATATTGTCAGTACTCACAAGCTGACTAACTGCATATTTTATTAACAAGAGGTTTAGAATGTTAGTCTATTGTCAGGAGATTGCAAAATTCAACAGAGTTTGAGCAGAGTATATAAAGAGAGTATAACTGTATAGCACGGGTGTGTAGGTGATTGCAAGGGAATATTAAAGATAATATGGTAACATTTATGTATTTTTTTAATGTAGCTAAACAGTCTATCAGTCTGTGGTGTGGTTATGAATGCAGTATTGTATACACAGTATGTTATAAAAGTAAATCCTAAATGCTTCATTGCTGTAAGGTTTTTTTTATGCCTGGCTGCCTCAGATCAGTGCTGCTTCTCTGGGTGCCCAGCCTCAGTTTATCAGCTCTCTGACTACGACTCCCATCATCGCAAGCGCTATGTCAAATGTGGCAGGTCTCACCAGTCAAATCATCACCAATGCACAGGGTCAGGTGAGAAATCACTGAATACATTAGTGAAAATTTGTGAAATTGTGTATAATTAGTGAAATTACTTTGAGACTTTGTTTATACCTGCACTTTCTTTCATTAAAGAACAATGCCCGTCGTTTTAATCTATGCATAAAACACATAAAACAAAAATTGTATATATATGTACATACATTTGTTATTGTAATTTGATACTTTACTATACATTTTATTTTTAAATAAAAATATCCAGGTGATAGGCACTTTGCCTTTGCTGGTGAACCCTGCATCCCTGGCTGGAGCAGCAGCACCACCTACACTACCTGGTCAAGGTCTACAGGTGCAGACTATGTCCCCTCAGCTGCTTCTGAACTCCCAGGGCCAGATCATAGCCACCATTGGAAACACACCGGCTGCTGCTTCTGCCACCACCCCCTCCAGCTCTTCGGTCCTGCCTAAAGCCACTGGCCCTCTTTCACTCAAGACCACAACACAGGTGACCTGCTTCATGTTGACATTCACTTATGTGATGTTCTGAGTAAGAGACCTACTACTGTGCAGCACTTCCACTAAGTCCAATTTAAAACAACTGGTGCTCTGCATATCAGTACATGGTCATTATGCAGTTAATAAATTGTATTTTGTATTTTTTTTAGAGGTTCTACTTTTATTATTTTCATGATTTTGTCTCTTTTTTAAAAAAAAGATAAAAGAAATGTGAAAGTGACCATTCTTGTGAAACACAGCACAGTGCAACACAACCGAATTACACCTCTGCATCTAACCCATACACAAGCTATTGAAACATGGAAACGACAGGGACAGTACCTTGCTCAAGGGTACCTCAGGGCAACCTTCTGGTAAGGGAGTCAAACTCACAATCTTCTGATCATAGGGCCGACTCCCTAACTACTAGGCCACCACTGCCCCTATGACAGGGGTGTCAAAGTCTACTCCAGGAGGACTTAAATACACCTGGTTTACACTTAGTGGTGGATGTAGTGAGTGTGTTTCAGGAGGGAAATCACCAAAATGTGCTGGACCAAAATGTCCAGCCCTCCAGGACTGGAGTTCGACACCCCTGCTCTATGAGCTATTTTGGATATTTCACATGAGTGACAAGGATATAGATTGAGACGATAGATTGCATCATTTGAATTCTGTCTTAAAATTGCACTTTGAATTGAATTTTTTCAAAAAATTTTCTATGCAGGGTCCCATGGTAACAGTAGCCCCGTCTCCTGTTGTGATCGCCCCACAGCCCACTGCTGGGAAATTAACATCCTCACTCTCCTCAGCTATACCCATTGCTTGTGCAGAAATGCCCACTGTTGGCCAGCTTGTCAGTAGTATGTGATCCCATTTGTTTTTCTGATAAAGAAATCTGCATGAAGTGTAGTAATTTGTCAGCTATTTTTTAACGTACAATGTCACATATAAAGTGTTTATTTTTATTTTTTTGTTCTTAATATTTAATTAGCTTAATTAGCATCCTGACTCACTGATGACTGATCTAGGCCTTGTTTGGTAGGCCTCCGCTAGCTAAACCTTTTGTTTGCATAACTGTATAATGAACCTGATAATAGTGAAATTGCTAATATATATATAATCATATTTATTTATTATGCAACCAGGTTAAGAAAAACATTTCTTTCATGAACAGAGCCACAGTCCAGTGTGACAGAAGAAGAGGGTATTAATCTGGAAGAAATCAGAGAGTTTGCAAAGAACTTTAAGATCAGAAGACTCTCCCTGGGTCTCACCCAAACACAAGTGGGCCAAGCTCTCACAGCCACAGAGGGACCAGCTTACAGCCAGTCTGCTATTTGCAGGTCAATATCACTTACTTTTTTTATGATCTCCCTCTCCCTGCCTTTCTCTTTCTCTCACTGTCCATTCATCATTTCAGTGTATCATACACAGATATGTCTGAACACCTCCTTCCTCATATTCTGTATTAATCCTGATTTTACACCCTCACTTTTACAGATTTGAAAAGCTTGATATCACACCCAAGAGTGCTCAGAAACTAAAACCTGTTTTGGAGCGCTGGCTGGCTGAGGCAGAGCTGTGGAACCAGAAGGGTCAGCAGAACCTAATGGAGTTTGTGGGTGGGGAGCCATCCAAGAAGCGCAAACGCCGCACCAGCTTCACACCACAGGCTATTGAGGTCCTGAACACTTACTTTGAGAAAAATGCCCTTCCAACTGGTCAGGAGATCACAGAAATTGCCAAGGAGCTCAATTATGACAGGGAGGTGGTAAGGGTATGGTTCTGCAACCGCAGGCAGACACTGAAGAACACCAGTAAGATCAATGTGTTCCAGGTACAGTAAGGAGGGGTGTGCAATACAAGACTGGAAGGAAAGTATAAGAAAATCATGGACACAAATAGTTTTTTTACTGTAACTTTAAAAAGATTGGTGCTTTTTGGATAGTGTCAAAATTTGTTTTTTTTTTGATGGACTTGGAAATGGCCTTGCATGAGTGGTATGAACCAAGCTCCTTGATTTTCTGTTTTTTTTTTTTCAACTCTGCATGTCCCTTGTACTGTCCTGTAGCACTGATACAACTGATGAATCATCAATGAGTAATCAGTTTGACTATAAATTGTAAATCTTCATTGTTCATAGTTTGTATGTGGTTGCCATTTCAAAGTTACAACTGATACTTTTATAAAGCAGTTATGAAACACTATGTAAACCCGCTAGTTAAAATCATGGACTACCAACATGTGGTGTAGTGTTGGCAAAATTGTCTATGAAGCAATTATCTTTTGATATTATTCCTTATATCCATTTGCTTGTGCAATATAATTTGCAGCTAAGGACTAAGATTGGAGTTTGATCTATACTTCAATGTATAAGACTGTTGTGTATGTAGTATTAAACATATGTATTCTGTATGTTTTTTTCAGCTTTATAGTAGCTTTCAAAATACTCTAGTATGGCCAGTCTCCTGTTTTGTCTTTTTACAGTACATAGTGAGCAATGTAAGATAATGGACAATCAAGGTACTTTGGATGAGAGGTTATCCCCTTGTTTTAAGTGGCATAATCCACTGTATTCTGATTGGTCCTTCTTGTCTTATGAAGTTGGATAGATTTGTAGGATTAAGATTGCACACTATAAGTCTATTGTTTTAAATAGAGAATTGAAAACCTTAAAGTCTTAAAATGTCATACAAATATTTGAAACTGCAGTGACTAATGTTAAAACTACATTTCTATGGATTACTGTTACTATATAACAACATTCATGCCAAAATAATAGCTTAGGAGGGTCTCTGTTTGAAATAAATATTCTTTATAATATGAAAATCTGCTTCAGAAGACACGCTACAAGGTAACAGGAATATTACAGAACATCAGCCTGCATTGCTCATTTAATAAGCTGCTAGCTGAATAACAGAAATTCTGGTTATTTTTGTGTGAGACACGGTGGTTTGCTTCTAAACTTTTATTCAGCCCCTTACTTTTCTGTTTTATTCCATCCAGAAATTAATGTTATGGGGTAAAAAGTAAGGGATTCAAAATATGTTCTGACATTCTTTTATGCTCTGAAGCCTTAATATGTTTGTATGTTCATCATATCCTAGGTAAACTTTCCATAATCTTGTTCATGGCAGTGAAAAGAAAATATGGAGTTAAGAGGTTGTGACTGTATGACGAAAAGCAAGTTATTGAGGTTTGTGCTACTGCGTGTTCCTATTTCATTTGTAGGTGTTCTGACCTTGAACACAATGTCATTATGAATTTGAATATTCATAATATATTGTCCTTTGTATCTTTGGTACTGCTTTGAGGATGGAGATGTCACCTAGTATTTGATTGTCCTCTGTAAACTTGGACTGAAGTTGATCAAGAGCAAGAATTGCTAATATTTTTAAATAATTTTATGGAAGAGTAATCTACTTAAAGCAGTTTTGATTTCATTTTGTTTTATTTATACCAAGTTTAAACAAATACTTGGCAGACTATTTTTTATTATTATTGCTTATGATTAACAACTTATTTGAATAATACTAAACAGACATGGATAGATATTGGATTGATCTTTTGTGCAACTTTTAATACTTGCTGTTTTCTGAATAAACTATCATTTACATCTCATTGTCAAATCATGGTTGATTCTCTGTAGTTTAAGCATTGCATTTATTGAAAAAAAAACAAAAAAAACACAAACAATGGAATTGCTCTCAATATCATACAACCCAGATACAAAACCCCACAACAGGACTTGAAGCAAACTATTAAAATGGACATGAGCAAAAATACCAAAACTCCCTAGTGTGCAGGTCCATTTCTCAAACGCTCAGAAGGGTCCAGGAGGTCACCTAGGTGTCCCAAAAGTAGTGGTGGCCTAGTAGTTAGAGGACTGGGCCCCAGGATTGGAAGGTTGGGGGTTAAAATCCCAGACCAGTTGAATTATTTGGCTAATGGATGAGTAATTATTTTAGTGTACCTAAATGCAGACAAAATCCGTTGATCGTTTAATAAATGGACTTAGATCCTAATCACAACCGTCAGGATTGTTTTTAGAGTTCTTGGTGCCACAGGGGGCAGTCCTGCACCTCAGCTTGCGCCACCAACAAAGAAGACGATTGCGGATATTACGGCAATTCTTGTGAAAAGAACAGATAAACAAATATGATTTTTTATAAATAACTGCTATATGTTTAGCGCGCTCTGTTTTTTGCGAATACTTTCGAGCATATCACTTTCCTTCGCGATATCGAGTCTGTATGTTTTCTTCAAAAAAGCTCAAGTTGACAGTTTTCTAACCGACTCGAACTAGCGAGCTAACTTGTTTGTTTCATTCCGAAGACGACGGATTAAAATATGGCGTGAAAGATGAGTGTTTTCAGCGAACTTTGTCGGTCGTAGCCCAGGGTAGGTACAGTGACAGAAATAGAATTCACCCAGTGTCCATGCCATTGCAAATGCAATCCCTTTTTATTATTTTCGGGCGAAATATAATATCAACAGCACGTTTTGTAGATGGCACGAGTGTTGTGCCCCTTCACCTTGCCTGGCGTGAGCAGTTACAGAAGTTGGGGTAACAAACTACTGTGGATGTTTTTCCCTCCACCAGAGTAGGTTGTATTATACCCCCGCCGCCTCCACGACAACTTTCTTGTTGGTATTACAGGTGTAATGTTAAACTACAATGGTTAAATGGTTCAACTCAGCAGTACGGAAGAAGCATAAGCAGTTCCGAAGCCTTGTCACATGTAGTCAACCTGCAAACCCCATCACATATGAATACGACCCAGACGGGGCTAGAAAAAAGTGGGTTTCACCATGTAGATTATAGATTCAGATCGCTGAAATAACGGAGGTGTTTCGTTTGTAACTGTGGTCGTCTTTGATGTTAAAATCCACAGACAATCTAACTTAACTCGTACTGGTGCCTGCATCCGTATGGCTTCTCACGTATTTAACCATTTATAATATATCCATCTGAACAGGTGTGTGTGTGTGTGTGTGTGTGTGTGTATACACGTACACGTGTACTGTCCAGAAGAACTCCTAGGCAATTAAGGTCAGTGTGGTTGATCGTGGTCAGTCGGACCTGAGGGAGAGCTGAAAGCTATACGATGGCCTGGGCTTTGAAGTTACCGCTCGCCGATGAGGTGATTGAGTCTGGACTAGTGCAGGACTTTGACGCAAGTCTGTCTGGCATTGGGCAGGAGCTTGGAGCTGGAGCTTACAGTATGAGGTATGGTGAAGCAGTCTCTTGTTGAGATCTATATTCTTCCTGTCTATAAGATTGTCTTCCAGATTAAATTCCTTTACCAAATCTCACTTTAGCTGAAACTACTTTTCTGAATTATTTGCAGTCAGAGATTTCTGTGTGTTTAATTTGAAAAGTGGGTTGTTAAAATTTAAATTTACTTAAACATGTATTTTTGATTTGTCTGCACTTTCCTGTGTTTTAATGTCTGCTAATGAAGAAAGAGATCCACATTTTAGACATTAACATTTAGTTGTCCTTGTTATTGGTCATATACTTGAAAATGGGGGTTTCTTGTAATTTTAGATGGAGAATGCATGAAGAAGTGAAGAACAGTGTTTAACAGACCTTTTTCCTATGTTACTGGACATACTTGGGTTCTACTGTAGTATGTTACTCAGTACTTCTCAAGTTGTTTGTTTGGAAAGATACATTTCCATCTTCTTGAGTTAATATTTCACTGAAGTAACAAGACTATTTCATGAAAGAATACAAATTTGGATAAGGCTTCTTCACAAACCTCTGTTCAGCTCCATTACCATTTTGATGCAAGTGCCCCCCCATATATCATTTTCAAAGGAGAAAACATTTTCTTAATCTTAACTCAGTTTTAATAGTTTCTTTTTTCTTGTTTATTTTTTTATCCGTACTGGCTTTGCTGCAGCTAAAATGTATGTACTAATTTGTATGTTAATTGGAAGTGGTACAAAATAGACTTAAGTTTGTTAAGCTGAGCTTAACAACATTCTGTTTCTGTTCTGATAAATGAAGTAAGTCCAAATGGGTAAATACATTTTTTGATGTGATGCTATTTACTGCTGCTCAGACTGTTAGTTGGTAGCCCAAGGCAATAAGTATTAGTTAATTGAGAGCGGAATCTTAAATATCCTGGTATTCCGTTTAACAGTATTTGCTCTTAGATATGGGACTAATCAGCTGGACCTTTATATGTTCTTAGTTTTAAGGAAAACTAAAAAGCTTATTTGAACATTAATTATAACAATTAATCTTTACAAAGGATATTGAATATTCCAAAAAAGTTTAATGACTACATTTTCTCGAGTATTATCTTTTTTTTATTTGTATATAGCTTTATAAAATCTCAGAAGTGTTAATTTTTACTTTTTTGTTCTTTTCTCTCTACAGTGATGTACTGGCTCTGCCCATCTTTAAGCAAGAAGAATCGAATCTGCCTCCTGACAGTGATAATAAGATCCTTCCTTTCCAATATGTTTTGTGTGCTGCCACATCACCTGCTGTTAAACTACATGATGAGACGCTCACCTACCTCAACCAAGGTCTCTTAATTCTATATTACGTGTGGCTTAATAATCGTGTACATTCTTTATGTGCAAATACTGGCATTCATTTAAAAAAACAGAAAAGATTACATTTAATCTGACCATATAGTTTTTATCATAACAGCTAATTTGTAACAGTAAAACCATTTGCCTAATATTGAGTAAGTCCCCTAAACAGCAAGCTTAATAATTATAGTTTTTATGTTTTAAAAACGTGACAAATTATGAAGCTTCAGAGCGCTTAATCTGGATGGCTGAGTAAGCATGCTTCTGCTCAAATTTTTGCTAGGAAATCTTGAGTTCTGGCAAGCATGTGGATGTTAAGTTGACAATCACCTTCCAAAACAATGTTTGCCACAGAAGCCCCTTGTTAACCCTGTTATAACTTAATGGAGTGAGAAGAATAATGTGCCCTGCCACACTGCAAATTTCCCAGGGTTCAGTATGACTAAGCATCTAGAGGATATACGTGACAAATTAGTCTGTACCATGGAGGTCCCACCACAAAACTTGCAGGACTCAGATGATTTAAGACCTACACAATATAAGACAGATGATTTTTAAGTTAAGTATTATTGGTGTATATGTTTAAGTGAATTGTTGTTTTTGTTTTTTTTTTCAGCTTTTATTTTCCAACTTTTTCCAAATACAAATCTTTGCAATAAATCTAAAGCCTTATTGCTGGCCTTCAGTGCCAAAAATGGCCCATCCCCTTCTTACCTAACTGCAGTCAACCACGGTACGCCAGTGATAAGTTTACATTAGTGGAGTGGTTTGGGAAAATTAGGGTGTGTTGAAAACCAACCATATTTTGCACAATTATTAGGCGAAGTGAGTATTTTGACCATATCGTTTTAATGCATATATTCCAACTTCAAGCTGTATAAACTTGAATGCTAATTGGATTTAAGTAAATAAAGTAATGCGTATTTGTGTAATGATGGAGGATGTGGCCTAAGAGATATAACTGTTTATACCACTGTTAAGCAAACAACACCAAACGTGAGGATTTTATTTTGCAAAGAGAGTGGGTGTATAAAGAAATTTGGGGGCCCTTTAGAATACCACTGTTTAGTTGGAGTGTGACAGAAATGTGTCCTTTCCATTACACCTAATAAATTTAACCTTTAAGGTAGGAAAATCATTGCCATGAAGAGCCAGGAGGATGTAATGGTTGACCATATCAAAATCTGCAGAACTAGAATAATTAGAACTGAAAGCAACTTAACTGATTTGAAGTTATTCAGTGACAGCTGGAAGTATGAATATAAAGAATATGCTGTTGTTTTTTTTTAATCCAGATTGGTTAGTCGGTGAAACCTGTTAGAGAAACAGGTTCTAGAACTTTGGAGAAAAAGGGAAGAATGTGATACCAGGCTGTAGTTGCTTATTTTATTGATGTCTAGCATAGGCTTTTTGAGGATATGCATGGTCACTGCTAATTTGACGGCAGTTGGGCCATTGCCTGTTGTATTAGAGCCATTTATTTTATGAGTGACACAGGTGAGATGATCCAAGGTCAGAAATGTATGTGATGGGAGAGGATCAAGCAGGTGAGTTGGGGTAGTAGGGGGGTTATGACCAGAGGGAAGGTTTTTATGATCATTGGAGAGGAAAGAGGGAGCCTGCCGAGAATGATTGAGAAATTGACGTTTTACCTAACCTTAAATTGATTTAATTTGCTTTTTTAACATTTTTTAAAGAGAGAATTATTTGTTTTTTGTAGAATTGTTTGTGTATTAAAATAATTACTTTTGTGCCTAGATAATAAGTTGTTGATCTCAAAATAATGTGGTAAATATGAAATGAAGTGTTTTTTTTTCTATTGATAAATAATTAAAAATAAGCCATTCAAAACTTTGTTTTATTGTGATAAATATTTCAAGCTTATTGTTCAGCACTACTTCAGTCCTCGACTCCCAGTTATGAGATATTGGACAGGACTATTGATATTGATATATCTATGACATTATCAGTACATTTAAAATGGTTATATTGGCTGTGCTCAGTTATTGTGAAATGCTTCTCTGGTGGAGCCAAGGAGGATACACTCTATAGGAAATAACAGTTGCTGAAAGGGTAGAGTATTTGAAGAGTCACCAGAATTTACTGGAATTAACCGAATGCTATTAACTTCTAAATTGTGTTAACAGGGCAGTCTTATGAAATTCGTATGCTGGACAATCGGAAAATGGGTGAGCTTCCAGAAATTACGGGGAAAATGGTTAAGGTAAAGAGTTTGTCTAAGGAAAAAGCAGTCTTGAATGTGTGTGAATTTCTGCTGGTGCTCTTGCTTGTTACTTGCTTACTAACTGCTGTTTTGGTCTTGATAACTACAGAGTATCATTCGTGTTGTGTTCCATGATCGTCGTCTACAGTATACAGAGCACCAGCAGCTGGAAGGGTGGCGCTGGAATAGGCCAGGTGACAGAATCCTTGATCTAGGTGAGTACTTAGGAGTGGAGGTCTACCTGTTTAAATTTTATTGAGCGAGAAAAGGTCTTGCGTCTGCTTTTTCTGTTGAAAGAGTTATTTCTACTTCACTACTGTTCTTCTACCAGTAATACTGAGAAACCTGAAAAGCTTGTACAAAGGTACCTTGGGCTACGAGCATAATCCATTCTGGGACTGTCCTCGCAACCCAAAATGCTTGTAACCCAAATAAATTTTTCCCATTATAAATTAAGGAAATTCACATGATTCGTTCCATATGAAATTATTTTTAATGGTATTTTTCTACAAATTATTACTCCTAACATCAGAAATGGAAAAACAGTTAATAATTCAATCATTCTTGAAGCAAAACACAAAATTGCTTTATGAACACACATGCGATCACAAAGGGAGAAAGAACATGTACATTACGTAAACCCTCGTTTGTTTCCTCAAAGATTTATGCATGACAAATGGGAGAGCGTAGTGTAGATGCAAGCTTACATCCCATTGTTAACGAGGCAAAAGAAAAGAACCATCGTCTCTGTTGGTTTAAAAGGCGCATCCGCACCACGGGAGCATCACATGATGCTCATTAGCCAAGGTACAGTACTGTGCAAAAGTTTTAGGCAGCTGTGGAAAAAATGCTGTAAACAAAGAATGCTTTCAAAAATGGAAGTGTTAATCATTTATTTTCATCAATCAACGAAATGCAGTGAATGAACAAAAGAGAAATCTAAATCAAATCAATATTTGGTGTGACCACCCTTTGCCTTCAAAACAGCATCAATTCTTCTAGGTACACTTGCACACAGTTTTTGAAGGAACTCGGCTAGTAGGTTGTTCCAAACATCTTGGAGAACTAACCACAGATCTTCTGTGGATGCAGGTCTCCTCACATCCTTCTGTCTCTTCATGTAATCCCAGACACACTTGATGATGTTGAGATCAGGGCTCTATGGGGGGCCATAAAAATTAATGCTGGTTTGAAGGCAAAAGGTAGTAACACCAAATACTGATTTGATTTAGATTTTTTTTTTGTTCGCTCACTTTGCATTTTGTAAATTGATAAAAATAAACAATCATTATTTATATTTCTGAAAGCATTCTTTGTTTACAGCATTTTTCCCCACACCTGCCTAAAACTTTTGCACAGTACTATATATGCTTGTAACCCAAACTTTACTCGTATCAGAAAAATTCGACCACCTGATACAAATACCAAGACATCGCTCGTAACCCAAGTTAAATTTTGTTAAAATTTTTGCTCATAAATTGAAATACTCGTAAACTGGATTACTCGTTGCCCAAGGTACCACTGTATTTCATAAATTGACTACACACAGAAATGGCCTGTTAAATATAGACCCAAATTAACATAGCTGTCAAGCTGTATTTATATGAAATTATTAATTATATAATTTGTATTTTATTAAATGTAACAAGAAAATGTAATAGAAATGATAATAAAAAGTGATGACCTGAAATGACATATGAACATAAAAATTTTTAGTATATTCTTCCTGTAAACATTAAAATGACATTGCCTTAAACATTAATACACCAGAATTACACTATCATGATACATCTTTATCTAAATTCTTTACAGATATCCCTATGTCTGTTGGCATCGTTGACCCCAGGGCAAACCCGACACAACTCAACACAGTGGAGTTCTTATGGGACCCCTCAAAACGGACTTCAGTCTTTATTCAGGTCATCTTATTCATTTATTTGATTGATTTATTTTGCAGTTGTTTAAAATATCCTATATGAATGTTAGGATACTAATTAATGTACATATATCTTCTCGGTTTTAGGTTCATTGCATCAGCACAGAGTTCACAATGCGCAAACATGGCGGTGAGAAGGGAGTGCCTTTTCGCATTCAAATTGACACATTCAAGGAGAACGAAGCAGGAGAGTATACTGAACACCTGCATTCTGCCAGCTGCCAAATCAAAGTCTTCAAGGTGCGAGCAGAACATGTACTTTTAAAATGTTACCCACTTCTGCATCCTCATTAATTTTTTAATTGAAGAGGCAGTTAGCGGATTGTGGGTTCGAATCCCTCAACAGTAGACTATCCTGAGGTACCCTTGAGCAAGGTACCGTCCCTGTAATTTATCTCCGGGTGCTTTCAATAGCTGCCCCCTGCTGCACGTGTGTTTGTGTGAAACGCAGAGGTTGAATTTCGTTGTGTTATGCTGTGTTTCACAATGATGAGGGCAGTCACTTTCACTTTTTCACTTTCAAATAGTATTGATTTGTAAGTCTGAAGGTATAAACAGCGTACTAAGGTTTGTCGTCAAGGAACATTTTTACTGAAATAGTGAATTCCGTTTTAATTGCATAAAATTTAATTAAACAATAGCATAAGATATCTGTACTTGTTTTTATTTTTACATTTTATTAATATAAGTAGATTTCTTATAAATTAAGTGCAGTATGTCTAGAAAACATTTATAATCTTTGTTAAAAATGCATTAGCAATACACAAAGTAATTTAAAGCCTGACACATTTGGGTTATATTCTTCAGCGTAATTTTCAGATTAAACTGGGAATTTTTTTTTTTTTTTTTAGCACCACTAAGTAAGCTAAGCTGTATTGCAATGGCACATTTTAGCTTAATTCAAAAATATTTCAGTGTTGCTCTAGTGGTTTGTAATCACAGTCTACTGTGTGCACAATTATTTGTGTATAATAAGTGTGTATGCAGTGAACAATAATAATGAGTATTTTTTTTTTTTTTTGGCATATATACCAAATCTAAGCTATATAAACTTAAATACTAATTGCATATAAGGTGATCTGTTTTTGTGTAACAAGGGAGGGTGTGGCCTAAGGAGATGCACACCTTGTATTAATGTTTGCATAAATATTAGGCAGCTTCTTTTCCTCAGGCCAAATGGGCCCATAATGAAGATATAACTTACTCTGGAAGGTAAAATGTCTTTCAGAGGAATGTAACACTTTTTTGCTATGATATTGTGGCATGATCATATAACCATCAAAAGGTTTGTTACAAATAATCAACAGGGACACAAGAAACGTGTTGAGAGAAAAAAAGACACAAATTAACCGCCAAAGATTTGATTAGAATTAAACATAAAGCTACCAAGAAGGTAAGGAAGACTGAAATCTGACCACCACTGAACAAGAGAAAGAAGTTGAATTGTCAAGACTGGGTAGGATACTAACCTAGAGATCAAGAGGCTGCAGGTTCAAATCCCACCTCCTGCACCATCGCCATTGGGTTCCTGAGTAAAATCCTTAACTCCAGGTTGCTCCAGGGGGACTATTCCTATAACCTGGAATTGGAAGTCGCTCTGGATAAGAGCATCTGCTAAATGCTGTAAATGTAAATAGACCAGATGGATTGGCCCATGGCAGGCACAGAGCTCCACTTTGGGTCAGATGCCAGTAAGGTGGAGACGGGGTACTGGTATAGGCTGGTATTATTAAAGATGACCTAGTTGGAAGTACTCCACTGTGTGATGAAAGAATGAAAGATGAAAGAATAATGATAAGGCCCCCTTCCTTACCTAACCTAAACCCTATTGAGAACTTGTGGGCCCTTCTACTGTTTTCCTTCTCTGGGAAATTAATCCTCAAAATACTCACTTGCATATATTTGTGCACACAGTGTATAACTCAGTTAAAAATAATTCTAACATTGTGAGGTATTAAATAGAAATTTAATTCTAGCATCCTAACTCTGATTTTCATACATAATTTTAGCCCAAGGGTGCTGACAGAAAGCAGAAGACTGATAGAGAAAAGATGGAGAAAAGAGCACCCCAAGAAAAGGAAAAATACCAGCCATCATATGAAACTACAATCCTTACTGAGGTTTGTATGGAAATTATTGTGGAAATTATTTACCTTATGGTAAAACAGGTTGATTTTTATTTTATGATCACATGGTAGACCACAGTTTTAAAACCAACTTTTGTCTTGTACATCATTGGTATTTTGAATTTTATACAAATTGTTGATTGACCAGAGGAGGATGGGTTCCCCTTTTGAGTCTTGATTTCTTCCTCCTGTTTTGGGGAGTTTTTCCTTGCCTCTGTTGCCCTTGGCTTACTCAACTGGTGCTCAGAGCTGGATTCTGTAAAGCTGCTTTGTGACAACAACAGTTGTAAAAAGCGCTATATAAATAAAACTGACTTGACTTGATTGTCATGTATTTTTTTTTTTTTTTTACAGTGTTCACCTTGGCCTGAGGCTACTTATATGAACAATTCTCCATCACCAGGCTTTGGCAGCACACACAACAGCTTCCCTGTCAGTGAAGGGTGAGAATTGTCTTCAGTTTTATTTCATTCCATCCTCATTATGCACTTAGCATTATTGCCTTTCCATCCTAACATTTGTTTCAAATTTCCTTGTGTTTTATTTTTGGGTAATACACCTTGTTTTGTTAACTTCTTCCTAGGAATGGATCACCAAATCACCAGCCAGAGCCAGTGGCACAGGTAGCAGATGTGAGTACCATAAATGTACTTAAGAGTTTGTTACATTTGTTTTGGTGCTATAATTAAAACTTACAAAACTTCTGTTGTTGCATTTCAGCTCCATGTTCATTCTGATGCAGTGAGATTTGAGTTTGTTTGAATTGGCTTTAGATGCTTTTACATTTAAAATGAAATAGCCGTGGTGCTGTTTTTGTTTTCAAGAACATTAGATTTAAAGGATTCCCTGATGTCTTTTTAAATTGAAGTGACTTATTTTTCACATTTATTTGAGTTATTATTTTCTGCAATTTCTAGTGTTTTTTCACACATACTGTAAATTAAAATCACCACATGCTTACACTTTGCATTCAGTCACAATTCAGTAGAAAGTCTCACCCAGCATTTCATTTCTTGCTGCTTGTGTTGTGGCTTATGCATGTCTGTACACAGCCATACTGTTCAAAAATATTTTATTTGCTGAAATCATAGTTCATAAAGTGGTGAAATGTAATTTCAACTTTAGACTAGTCTCTTGACACAATTTGTAGCTGATAGAAAGAAAACTGCAACAAATAGCAGGAATCAAGAGACAACTAGGTGGATGTGGAAATTGAGCTACAGTTGGCAAAAGGAAAAGAAGAAGAGGAAGAAGGTATGTCTTGATGCAGGAGGAGAGAAGGAGAGTTAGGGGAGGGGGAGCGGAAGTGGAGGTGGGACCTTTGAATATTGGAAACATGACTGGTAAAGGGAGCCAGCTAACTGACATGATAGAGAGAAAAAAGGGATAATTTTTGAGATACTATATATATGAAATGGCTGTAGTGATTAAGGGGCATTGAGCATTGTAGCATTGAGGGGCTAATCAATGTAGAGAGAGTGTAGGTTAGATGACGTAGATAGTTTACCAGGAAGTGCTGCAGATTAGCAAGGTGGAAGTAAGGACTGCTATGAATAGAATGAAGAATTGAAAAGATATTGTTGATCAGCCACTGCATGAAGTTATGGGAAAGAGTATTTGAGAGGTGATGATTAGTGAGCAGCAGTAGGGTTTCATGCTAAGAAGGAGCACTACATATGCAATGTTTAATCTGAGGCTGTTGATGGAGAAGTGTAGACAAGGTCAGAAGGAGCTGCATTGTGCCTTTGAAGAAAGCATATGACAGGGAGCCCAGATAGGAGTTGTGTTTTTTTAAGCGGAAGTCGCAGAGAAGTATGTGAAAGTATAGTAGGATATGTTTGAGGGCAGTGTGACAGTGGTGAGGTCTGCAGTAGGAATGATGGATGCTTTTAGAGTAGAGTTGGGATTACATCAAAAATCAGTGCTGAACCCATTCTTGTTTGCAATGATAATGGATACATTGACAGATGAGATTAGAGAGGACCTGGAAACCTGGCAGGTCAAGGAGAAGAGGAAGGGCAAAGAGGAGGTTTATGGATGTGGTGAGAGAAGGCATGCAGGCGGTTGGTTTGAAGGTGGAAGATGCACAGGAACAAAAGACATGGAGATGGATGATCTGTTAACAGGAGCAGGCAATCGAAGAAGAAGAAATTACTTTACAGGAAGAATGTCTCTTCCTTTTTGTCCAGGAGAAGAATTGGCAGTATTAATTTGGTCGTTATAAGCCATAGACATGAGCTGCCAACTGTAAATGTAATGCCAGCACCATTTATTATTTTCATCCTTAATTCTTTTGGTGAAGTGTACATGTAATGTTAAATAAACCCTCAGGATTTAATTGTTTGTGCTTTCAGACAAACTTTATTATGGTAAAGATGGTCAGTTAAAAAAGAAGCCTGCTACCTGTTTAATGTTTTTGAAGTGGTTTTGGTCCACAACATTATCTGATCTGTTTGTCTGAAAGGAAGGGCTGTTGGAAAGAAAGTCTTTTATGACTTTTATGATCCTCATGCTAAGGCCTACTTGTGTCCTTTCTCTCTACCCTGAATAAACAGAATCTGTTGCCAACGGCAACTCCACAGGAAGCGCAGCAGTGGCTCCATAGAAACCGTTTTTCACCTTTCTGCCGTCTCTTCACAAACTTCTCGGGTAATGGGACATTCTGGGTGCATCACATACCATACAGCCCTCATATCTGTGCTTATCACTCAGCAACCATAAAGCACCTTACCTAAATCTCTGAATTCAAGCAAAGTTGTAAACTGAATCTGTTTACTGTTTTATCTGCTTAATTGCAGGCTATTGATTCTTTTTAGGTCAGGATATGTCATAATATTCTTAAAATATGTTTTAGTTCTTGGGTGCAGATCCTTTATGATTTTATAGCTGACATGAATACTTGATTTATTTATTTTCCCCATTAGGTGCAGATCTACTGAAGCTTACCAGAGAGGATGTAATTCAGATCTGTGGGCCAGCTGATGGTATACGACTGTTCAATGCGCTAAAAGGAAGGTGGGGACCAGTTTTCTCATACCACATCTTCTAACTTAACCAAATATTTTTAATAGGATGATAAACATAAACAGTAAACATAAAAACATAAACATAAAAACAGTACTTGAGGATAATTCTTTTTATGACCAGTTATTTTTGAATTTTGTTTTGCATATTATACTTATATTTCAAATGACACTTAAGGCCACTTAAAATGTTTGTGATTTTAGATTTATATTTTATTTTTACATTTCCAAGCTCTCTCTAGTCATTAGATTGGTACTGCATTTTTCTGACTGATATGCTGCTGTTCCAACTGGCTATTGTACTGTATTGTGGCTCCACACTGAGAAAATCCCTTTGTCATGCCTGGGTGGGGGTAAATGGCTTTAGTCCAAATAGGAGGGTTTATGTTAATGCATTTTCATGAGCTGAAACAGTAGATTCAAAGTAATCTGCTTTTGTAGCTTTTCTCTTATTGAAAGACTTCACATCTAAACATTTTAAGCTACAATTAACCAAGTAAAATTCTCATCTGTGTGTAGATGAAGTAAAATCGAGACAAGAGTTTTGGATAACAGGGCCCCATTTACCCCATAAAACATGGAGAGACAAAAAATATTTATCTTTATTATAATACTTATAATAATAATAATAATTAATTATAAAAATAATATTTGTAAATTATTGAAAATGTATTGATTTATTTTCAGTAATTATTACATTCACACCGGGAGTGGCGAGAGCATCAAAATGACTAGTAGGGCTGGACAATATGGTAAAAATACCTCACTTCTTCAAGAATTTTTCTGGGATACAGAGTATGTCATGATATTTGGGTTTTTTGTTGGTGAGCCTTCTAATGACTGGCAATATCACAATTCACACAAATAAGAACATTGTAATTGTAATTTATCACATTAATTATCATCATATTGCTCCGCCCTAACCAGAAGTCTTTATGTGAACTTTACAAAAATTACGTTTATGGTGATAGCTAAGAAGCAGTTCAGTGGCAACCAATTCAAAATTATAAGTGCTCCTCTCTATAATATTCCTGAGCACACAGCCATGTAAACCATTTCTGTTCCAACGAGACATTAGTTCCAAAGCTTATGGAGAAGTGATCATTTGTGTGATGGGGTTTCCAGTAATTTGTGTTCCTGTATGCATCAGGCGAACCCAGCGCTCTGTTTAACTTTTTCTGTAGGTGAAATTAATACTGCACAGAAAGCAACTACCTTTTACTTATTCATAGATCTAAGATACTATTGGTACGAAGCATGGCACAATTTATATTTGATATTTATTTGCTTTGCAAACCCTTTTTAAAGTGTTAAAGAAACAGCATTTTGTGCAACCACTTCATGTATGTTAAAGAAGCACCCAGTGTTGCAGGTAGAATGGCTAGAATGAATGTTGACGCTTTCCCCGCTCCCAGTGTGAACGTACGGTTAGTCATCTTAGCTATAACACTGATTTGACTTTTAAATTAATATGAATATGTATGTGCACACACACACAGACTGACTTTTGTCATGTAAGTGGGTTTGGATAGACAGTTTGATCTATCCAGTTTTTTTCAGTTCACATAAATTAGTTCACAAAGGCTGTACATAAATGGCGGTATCCAATATGTACTCCTTTTTAGCCTCGTGTGTGTGTATGTATGTATGTATGTATGTATGATAATATAATATATGTTTGTTTTTTTTATGTTTCTGCATACTCAGGGTGGTTCGCCCAAGACTCACTATCTACGTTTGTCAGGAGTCCCAGCAGGCCAGAGAACAGCAGCAGAAACATGAGAATGGTGATGGTGCCAGTGGCACCTTCTTTGGTGTGTTAGTGTCTGGGGAAATGTTGAGGATTAATTAGCTTTTCTACCATTTCAAAACAGTAAATGAAAACAACAGACCAGTAGCTTCTGATCTCATGCTAATATTTGACCTCTGCAGTTTACCATGCTATTTACCTGGAAGAGCTAACAGCTGTTGAGCTGACGGAGAAGATAGCCCAGCTTTTCAACATTTCTCCACGCCAGATCAGTCAGATTTTCAAACAGGGACCCACAGGCATTCATGTGCTGGTCAGCGATGAGGTGATGTTTGGCAGGGTTTTTCCACTGTTCTCCAGTAGTTGTGTAGTGATTTATTTTATTTTTATGTTTCACAGAACATATCTCACATAGTAACATGTCCTGACTTTTTTATATTCTCTCCTACAGATGATTCAGAACTTTCAGGATGAGGTCTGTTTTGTACTAGACACAATGAAAGGTAATAACATATGTATTATAAAGCACTTTTGTCCATGGCATATGCCAACTACCTCAGGCTAAAATGCATAAAGCAGCCAATTGACTTGAAACACTTACAATAGAATCCAACATTTCATTGGCTGTTTTATGATGCATTTTTTTACTCTCTTTTAATTGCACATACTTTTTTTTATTATAATAAAACTGTGGCACACAATTTTCAGAATATCTAATTATTTATAGAAAATATATTCTGAATGCTCCAGTCACCTCATAATAACCCAGTTGCATCTCATTGAAGGCTCTGCTGTGGTATTATGAAAAAATATTGAGTTCTATTTTTACTTGTTCAGTGGCCATTTAAACCTTCTGATCTTACTATCCCATCACTGAACACAAGCTCAAAGATAACAACATCTGTGTATCTGTGTAAAGGTATCTTTACCTTACCTTTATTGTGGTCTGATTGGAGTTTATCTCCAAGCCTTCTCCACACAAAGAGTGTAACATCAGTTGTGATGTGCTAAAGTTGTTTCTCTTTAAAGTGTTGAAATACCTTTTGGCACCAGTATCTTTGCTCAGCTGCTTGACATGCATATCAGAAAATTACCTGTCGAGATTTGGAACAAGTGTGTATATTTGCTCATTAAAGTCCTTTTTAAGATGGTACTTGAAATTTTCTGTACTCTTTGAGATGTAAAAAAAAAAAAATCCATGCCAAGTAATGAAAATTGATACCCAGCGTAGCTATTTATGTATTCACCAGCTTGCTCAGTAACTGTCCTGTTTGTTTCTTTTTTTACAGCTGAGACAAATGATGGCTATCACATCATCCTTAAGTGAGGACGCAAACTGTGGATCAGAGATGGCCCGTTTTGCAACAGATTAACCCTCCCTTGTCAGTATGCCCACCCACAGCTCCCTGCCCTCCACGCTTCCTGGACCATGCTTAGGATTATTTTTTGCTTGGAATAAGCATGGAGGCCATCATGGGAAGGGGAGATGCATCTGGCCCATTATGAAACCTTTTACTTTCCACAGAGTATCTGTACTGCCAGTACTTTACCCTCCTTTCTTCAACAGCTAATTTTCTTGTTTGGCTTAGTTATTTATCTTTCCTTTTTAAAAGTGTCTTTTGTTTGATGTTCATGCATTCGCTGGAGTGCCAAAACCTCTTGCCTGAAACCATCTGAATGGGTTGTTGTGCAGTTAGTAAATACGTTCTGACCCATTCCTCATACATCTTACCACAACCTATTCCCCCCCACCCCCCACCATTCATTAGAACATTGGTGTGACTATAAACCGAGCTTTTTCACATAATGTGAAAATCCCTATAGACAAAAGGAAGCATGAACAAAGATAAGGAGCTTCATGTAGATGAACCAGGTGTAGCTTAAGAGTTTGTCATGGAAAGACCATTCAAGGCTGTTATAATGATGAACCTTTGTTTAGTAGTCTTACTTTTTCAGTTTAGAGTAAACCTAATGACTAAGATTTTTCAGATCAGATAAAAACAAAGTATTTGAAATTATGGTGAGTGGTTGTGTAAATCACTTTTCAGTTTCCGAGTGTTGGAAGTTTATTGTTCATGTGCTGTTGTCCCACACAATATAAACTGGTTCAGTGTAACAATATAATCTGACTCCTGAGTCTGTAAGCGTATTCCTAGGGCATGCTAAGCTTGATATGTTATCTTGATTGCAGGCTTCCCGGTTTGAAAGCCAGAGAGAAACAGCCCTGCTTTAAGTAATCAATTCTGTCATGAACCTCATTTATTCCCTTTATTAAAAGGGCAAACCCATCTTTTTTTTTTTTTGCTGATTAAGCAGCTAATTCATAACAAGTGCACACTACATTGTATTGTTACATGTGTTGTCATACTTTTCAGACACTGGGCTCAAATGGCACCACCAGGGATTTTTTTTAGCTTTTTTTTTGTGTTTTAAATTTTGTTTTATTTCCAGGTATATTCTTCATTATCAGAAGCTCTCCCATTAGAGTAGTTTTTAAAGTTGCAAATTTAACTTTTAACTTAAGGGGAGGTTATTTTTTGAGACAGAAAGCAGAAAAATCATGTTTTATGTAAGTCTATAACACAGTTTGTGTTAGTTATTCATATTAATGGCTATAACCACTGCAGTACAAATCCATTCTGGGATGAAAAGGATGTGGTGTAAGGTGAAGGTGGATATAGGGAGATGAGTTTACTGTGCTACATGTAAACAAGAAAAATACGGAGTAGTCATTGTGGCATTATTTTTTCCCCCTGCTCCCTTTCCCATGCCATTGTAACAATTAAATGACTTACCCAACAAAGAAACATAGACTTGCGCATGTTTGTCAGTTCTGCCTCTTCTTGCCATGCATCAATGAAGCTTACCCGCAGATTCAACAATTCACAAGTTGTCCTTCCTTGGATCAATTAGGTACTAGTCAGCCATTTTAATAAGGTAAGGCAACAAATTTCAGTTTTTGAACCTGATGTGTTGGAAGTGTAAGGATCTAAATTAATTTGATAAGGGTCAAATGTTTTTTGTAAAACAACCGATAATCTCAAAAACAACAGGTCCTGTGTAATGTTTCCAATACCCAGTAGTTCGTTACTACCATAAGAGGTATAAGGAGGGCTAACAGGACAGTGCACACCTTTATTCTGTTTTTCCAAATTACACTTTAAGCAACATATACATTTTTAAATACAGTGGTGAACTATTCTAATGTTCAACAATTAAAGAAATGGGAGTCTATGTTCTTTCTCCAACAAGCTGCAAAGTGCCTAAAGATACAAGATCTTTAAATAAAGATAATAAATGATTCGTATGTTGGTCATTTTGTGGCTCAACAAACAAAAACAAGCCTCATGTAAAGGGCTGGACTGCAAATAAGCCTTGACCTTAAAAAATGGTTTGTCCATTTTGAAGTTTCTGGATGACACAATAACATGAAATTAAAAGAACCCAGCTTAATGAACTTGTGAAGGATCTAGACCTGTTTTCTTTCAGATCACTGATGCCTAATGCACCTTTAGAAAAATTCTGTCATATCACATTTTTTTTATAGTAAAACACTGAACTCGGGTAGTATGGTTCACCATTGACAGCATCCAATAAATTGACTTATACCTACCATTTTTAGAGAGAGTAGCAAATAATAATAAAATAGGAAATATATGAAAATAATGAACATAAGAAAAAGGCAATTAAATGACACTGAAGAAATAAGTGTAATTTGGCTGTATAACGTCTTGGCTCGAGTTTAGTAACACGAGCATCAAAAACGTGAAGCAAACTAGCCTACATTTTCTAGTAGCGTAGTACTGAGGAAAAGCATGACTTTGCTCTGTTTCCATGGAGACCTAGCTGTCAGGATAGGAAACATGAACACTAGCGAGAGGGTTGTTCGGATTTCTTAAAACACCTTATTTACTTCATTTACAGCAGTACTCTCATCTGTAATGGTTTATAAAGGGCGTGAACAAGGAGCGACCATGAACTACATTTCCCAACTGTCGCCGCTGGAGCGTGTTTTGTGATGTCACAATGAAGTATAAATGGCTAGTGTGTGGCATTCCTTACTCTATTGTTACATCGTAACAACCCGGGGCAGAGCGGAGGCCCGGCGGGCTCTGTGGCCGACAAAATTACACACATCTGCTGCTTTAAAGCGACATCTTCCTTACGGCCTAAAGATTTTAACGTTTCGGTTTTGAGGACAACAGTGCTTACAGCACCGTTTAGAGAAAAAAGGACCGCTGCCCTCGGTTTGCTCTTTTCCACGGATATAGTTGAGGAAAATTGGCTGCCAAAGTATGCTTCATCTCGTCGTTCTTTGCATGTTCTAACATACACGGCTTAGAATTTTACTTTAGATAAATAAGCTCATTGACTACCTTTATGTATTAGTTTCATATCTGGAGCTATTGCCTGGAACGTTTTAACGGTAGCCACACGTACTTTGTACACTAAATAAGCGTCTGAAATCTGACTTAAATAGCGCACCAAGCTTGTGTGCCAAACTATTTTTTATACATAAAGATGCCTACATGTCGTGGATCAAAAAAGTAAAAATTAACACCGTGAACCTGCGTGTCCACGTTTATGAAACAATTTTCTATGGGCTAAAATCGCCTTTGTCTCTCATCTGTTAACCTTGTGGACCCCATTCAAATTTGGCTAATATTTCAAAAGCGAAGAAACTCTCAGACAAACAGCAAGGATCGAACGACGGCTGGCTAAAAGGTCTCTGTTTCCACCCAAGGTAAGACGCTGAACAGGTTTTATGTTACGTCCTAGCTTGGCGTCCCATGTAGCATAGCCTGTGAAAAAAAGCACGGAAACGATGGTGAAGAGCCTGGCTGCTCTGCGCAGCCGGACAGGATTTGCTTTGTCATACAGCGCATGTATATGCAGGCATGTCCACCTACATTACAGCATGTAGGTTAAGCCAAAAGGATCTCAGCTGAACACACAATTCGTTGCCTGCGCGTTGACAACTGTCTCTCTGAGCCATTGTGTATGTGAGCTTGTCTCTGTTCCACCATGTTGGACCTTGATCAGTCCTCAGCTGTCGGTTTGCACAGCCAGTAGTCTTTAAAAAGCTCCTGATTGGACTTTGTAGTTGTATTTTGAGAAGACTGCTACGTCACTGATTCTAGATTTGAGGAAAAAAGTGACGTGTTGTTGTTATTTGTTCAGGGTAGACTCCTTCAGTGCATGGATTATGCAAATTGAATACACTGTTCAGATTTGCCAAACATTTTCTAATACCATGGTTACCCCTTAAACGGGGCACCTCAAATTAGGCCATGGGATGTGTGTCTGAAACTATATGAAAATTACTGCGTGTCTCAGTAGCCAACAAATTCCCAGAACATTTAATCTAGTGCGAAATTAATCACACATGCAAATGTACCCTATGTTTTCTGGAAACTGGGTAAGCCAAGTAATTATATGCCTATGATGTAGCTCCTGTTTCTGTGCCAGCCTTTGTGATATAATTTTCCTTGAAAATCATGACCATATGTAAAAGATCACCTCAATTTACCTACACATGGGTAAGTGTATAGTGGCATTATTTTTACTTGACCATGTGCATTATGCATACTGAATCGGATCTCTTCTTGTCAAAGCTGGCTTATAGTCCAGAGTGTCTGTGTCCCTAGATCAGCCACTGTGGTGTGGTTCACAATATTAGCTGTTGCAATATGTCAGCACTCTTATGCTGTGGAGCTTAATAGTACACCCTATAGTAGAATAGGGGTGAGGGTGTAAGGAGGCTGTGAGCTTGTCAGGTGTGAAAGTCATGACATTCAAATCAAGATTAATGGATGAGCCATGTATCAGAAAGAAACAACTCATTTTGCCATCTCAAGCCAAACCCTTCACTGTCTTTTCTGGTATAGTTTTTTATAGTTTCATATGGTAATACTTTTGGTAGTGGTGGCCTAGTGGTTATGGAAGTTACCCTGAAGTAACCTTTAGCAAGGTACAGTCCCCATCACTGCTCCCCAGGCACTTTCAATAGCTGCCCCCTGCTGCATGTGTGTATGGGTTAAATGCATTTCATTGTGGTTCACAATGTGTTGTGCCATATATTCACAATGATGAGTTATCACTAATTACTTCATTTGGGCTTTGTTATATCTGAATATGTTTTATTTTTATTTGACTTAACAGACTTCAAAAGACAAAAGGTATAGGTTAGTTCTTTTTAAAAAACAGTGGTTGCAGTCTTTTTTCTTTTTCCTAATGTTTTCCCCTAGAGCCACTACCCTAACCTGCACAGCTTTGTTTTGTTACATATAATTATACTGCTTGGATAGGTGCACTTATATTTGCAGCATTGGAATCTGTAAAATGTCTTGAAAGTGTTTATTACAATAGGTTACTGCAGAATTGTAATGAGAGCTTGCTTATGTAATACAAATATGCAGGTAATAAAATGTCGATTGAATAAAAATCATGTGGTTCTTTATGGCTTTCTTTATTATAATCACTTTTAAAATTATTGCAATAGACAAAAAATGAAATGGAATAGACCAGGTGCAGATAAGGAGATACCTACCATTGAGTTCTGTGCATCTCTTGTTTCTATGGTTGCAGTTCATTTAAAGGCAGTGCACTCTGTCTCTTTGAGGCATTGTGCTGAGCCAGTGCACTGAATCAGACAGCCCTGCTTCCATTCCTCTCACTGTTCTGATTACTTTTAGTGTTGAGCATTACTGATGCTTTTGCCAGTGATGTTTATTTGACAGTTTAATGTTTCTTCGCTTTCTTTAGGAATCTAATGCCACTGTGTCAGCTGTTGCAGTTTGCCCTTGCTTTTGAGAGAATGAATTGATATAAGAGCACCAGTGCTTAACCATGAAGAAATTAGGCAGGGAGCACCTCTAAGCTGATGTTGGACTCCTACAGCTCCCTCAGACGAAGGAGGTGGTCTGATCAAATGCTCTGCTCTGGCCTTGCCTGCCCCCTACATGTTTGTACAGACCAGCCTTCATGGACTTGTTTAGATTTTTCTGTTGGGTTTAGGGAAGGAGGTGAGGAAAAAAAAATGGAAGAAAGAGAGTTGTCCCAAGGCCATTTCTGTAAACAGTGCCTTTTCTGTTGCTATGGCAATGTTTTCAGAATTCATGATTTCCAAGAGGGCTGCCATTCTAGAGAGAGTGATAGAATAATAGGTGAAAATAGGTGAATGAGTGCATGAGAGGGAACAGGAGAATTTTATTTAGAAAGAATATATTGAAATGTATTTTGAATGCTTCTAAAGTAACATTTAACATTACCCTTTTCAGTTTCTTGTATTTAACCTGCAGCTGTCTGAAAATACTTGAATGAATTTCTGATTAAAATTTCTGATTAAAACCTAATTATAAACACTTTCTGTCAGGACTTCACATCGTGTTTCTTGTTAGAAGTTGTTATCATACCGCTTCTGATAGCAGTACTATAATGCATTCAGTATAAATCCATTGATAATAAGTTATTACAACAAAGTAAATTATAGCTGTTTTGAATAGATTACACAGAAAATGACCATGTTATCACATCATTTAAATATCTTTTAATGTCTACAATGACCCGGAAACTGCTGTGAGTGTTGAAGTCAATAATAAGTATTAGTGTGTGCTCACAAACTTACAGGCATATATTTGAATGCTTTTTTTCATTTTTAACCAGATAATCCCCCATGTGATTTTTTCATATTGCGTGTCATATCATAAAATTATTAGCGTCTTTGGGGTTATAGAAGTTATGCTTTTTTTGGTGTGTTAAAATTAAGAAAATATATATAGAATCTTAGACAATCTCATACAACGTGTGCTTTGTGATAACAGTAGTGTGAATATATTGTCCTGTTACTTCTTTATTATTTTCTAATGGCAAGCTGATGCTAGGTCATTTGTATTATTACATAGAATTGTAATTTTTTAAACAATGTTTCACAGTCAAGCTTTTTTATCAGTTATCTCACTCTCTGTTTTGACTGCTTGTTCTTGACTTTGACGTTGGAGTGCCTCAACTACATCTGTACATCAGGCAAAACAGTCTAAACTGAACATGTATCTCATATCCTCAGAACGTTGTGTTTCCATGGAGACAGTGTCGGCTCTCGGCCTGAAACGCAGATACGAGGAAGTGGACAGCGGCTCGCCGTGCTCCACACCCAAAGACTCTGATGATGACATCTCCAGCAGTGACAGTGCTGATAGCTGTGACAGCCTCAATGCTCCCTCCAGCTCACTCACACGTAAGGGGCCATCAAGGGCCAACTTAAATACATGACTAAAAAACTACATGCAATCTAACAGTGTGATTTCAACACACATACAAAATAAAAATTATAAACATTTCTATATCTTACCCTTAACTTCTGTACTAGAGCAAAATGTGCTACAGTGTCTCTTTAGGATGAACAGGATTTTTGGCAGGGAACATACAACTTTTACCAAAATTACTACAAAAAATATATGCTTTGGGTAATGCATTGTAATAATACTTGACCAGAGTGGTACTATATGGGCAGTCGTGGCCTAGTGGTTAGGGAGTTGGCCACAGGATCAGAAGATTGTGGGTTCAAACCCCTTACCAGTAGGTTGCCCTAATGTACCCTTGAGCAAGGTACCGTCCCTGTCACTGCTCCCCGGGTGCTTTCATAGCTGCACGGTGTTTGCATAGGTTATATGCAGAGGTCCAATTTTGTTGTGGTTCACTGTGTGCTGTGCTGTGATCTCACAATGACAAGAATAGTCACTTTCACAAGACAGTCCAAACCATTAATCACTCCTCTCCTATTTTCTTCCTCAGCAACCTCCATTCTTAGACGACACAAAACATCTTTGGGCTGTAAGCGAGTTCGCTTTGATGCAGTGACTGTCTACTACTTCTCCAGAAGGCAAGGCTTCACTAGTGTGCCAAGCCAGGGTGGCAGCTCACTGGGCATGGCACGGCATCATTGTGCCATACGCCACTACACCTTAGGGGAATTTGCCCGAGAGCAAGAGAGCAGCCACCAACACATTCTACGCCAGCACTTGCGCCAAGAGAAGCTAAATGCTCGCAAACTGAAGGTGAAGGCAAACTGAATCTCTGAAAGAGTTATTTGGGTTCATAAATTCTTAGAGTCATGTTCAGAGGTTCATAGATCAGTTTCTGTCTTAGTGTGCCAAATATATAGTACTGTGCAAAAGTCCTAAGCAAAACACAGTTTTTATTTATTTTCTCAGAAAACCAATGTCTTAGTATAACATTTTTACTGACAAAGGCATTTTTAAAAACAAAGCCAAGAATAAAACATCATGACATGCAATCTTTAATACAAGTTTATTTGTCAGCATTGCAAATGCAATTATTTGATATTAACATTTACAGACAGCCTACTTCAGAAAGAACTCTTGTTTGTTCTCTTTGTTCTGAGTTTTTGAAGTCAACTGGCTTGATTGTGCATAACATAATATTTCTCGTGTATCCTTTGTTTTGTTGAAATTTGATTATAGAAGCAAACCACTTGTTACCTGTTTCACAGTGTTTCAGCGCTTTAATAGATACCTTTTTGTATACTCTTCAACAACACAAGTCCATATGTTGACTGACTGTGAGTGAATATGTTCATTAATTACACAGAAAATATATGTTTTTAGCAAACAACAATACATATCCATGCAGTTTGCAGTGTCCTCCATAATGCTTGGGACAAAGACACATTTTCCTCAATTTACCCATTTGCTCCTCAATTTTAAAAATTTTAAATCAAACAATTCAGACCAGATTAAAGTGCATATTCTAGAGTTTTGAGGGACAGCTCAGGTTAGACAAAGTTACAGAAGCAAGGTTGTGTTAGTTTATGTCCAGATGAGAGATGAGGATTATATTGGAAAGAGGATGTTGAAGATGCAGCTGCTAGGAAAGAGGATGTTGAAGATGCAGCTGCTAGGAAAGAGGAAAAGAGGAAGACCAAAGGAGATGTTTATGGATGTGGTGAGAGAGGACATGCAGGTGGTTTGTTTGAAGGAGGAAGAAATGGAGACGGTTGATCTTTTGTGGCGACCCCTAAACAGGAGCAGTTGAAAGAAAAAGAAGAAGAAGAAACCTACTAGTATCAAAAAATTTTGTGCAGCTTTAGCCTTGTGGTTAGGGACTAAGCCCCAGGATCAGAAGTCCATGGGTCCGAACCCTGGACCAGTATGTTGTCCTCAGGTACCCTTGAGCAAGCTGTCCCCATCACTACTCCCCGGGTGCTGGATATGCCTAGCCACTATTGCACAGTGTGTGTATGGGTTAAATGTTGAGGATGCATTGAGATTCACTGTGTGTTGTGCTGTGTGCTCACAAAGACAAAAAAATCACTTTCACTTTTACTCACTTACACTTTCACATAGTTCCCCTAATTTCAGGGCACTGTAATGTTTGGAACAAAGTAATGGAAGGTATATTAAATGACTGCTTGAAATGCATATACATCACTATGTGCTGAGTATCTTCCCTGGTGCTGCTATGTTAAGCCTCTACTGCAGCCACCTTCAACTCCTTGTTCCAGGTTAAGTTTCCTCTTTAGTATGAGGAAGGCATGCTCAATTGGATTTTAATCAAGTGATTGGCTTTGCCAGTCAACAGTTATCTATTTTTTAGCTTTGGGAAGCTCCCATTTTGCCCTAGCAGAATGTTTGGGATCATTATCCTGTTGCAGGATGCAACAGATTGTTTTTACTGCAAAATGAGCAGATTCTTCTATACGCCTCAGAATTCATCATGCAACTACCATTAGCAGTTACATCATTAATGGAGTTAAGTGTGCAAACACCCACACCACCATGTTTAACAGAAGAACTGGTATGCTTTGGATCTTGGACATTTCCTTTTTGTCTCTAGTGAAGTTAAGTCAAATCAACTTTATTTATATAACGTTTTTATTACTGTTGTTGTCAAAAAGTAGCTTTACAGAAACCAGGTCCAGAGGCAAGGAAAAACTCCCCAAAAAAGATTAAAAGATTCAAAAAGGAAACCCATCCTACTCTGGTCAACACCGGCAATAAAGAAGGATCTTTCCTTCTTTATTGCCGGTGTTGACCAGAGCATTAGTGCATTAAGCAATGACTTCCAGTAAGCATGATTTACAGTAAAAGAGTCCATTAGTGTCTGTAGTTGGAAGTTCAGTGAGCTAATAGTGGTGGTTCTGCTTGAGTGGGTGAAGCTTTTGTTAATCTTAGTTCCAGCAGCTCATGCAGATGATCCAGTCTGAATGTAGCTGATCTGAAGTTCTCTACACTTTCATAGTGCCATCTTCCATATGCA
This sequence comes from Hepsetus odoe, assembly GCA_017165825.1. Classification (NCBI taxonomy): domain Eukaryota; kingdom Metazoa; phylum Chordata; class Actinopteri; order Characiformes; family Hepsetidae; genus Hepsetus; species Hepsetus odoe. The sequence goes on along the minus strand of CM029385.1, from coordinate 8,452,271 downwards.
GGATAATCCTGGTCTTGTCAATCCATAACACATTTTCACACAACACTTTTTTCACAAACTTTGCTGTGGCATACCTGTATTTGTATCTTGCAGTGTAGCTGCTGTATTTTTGTTCATGAAGTAACCTGCTGATCGAAGTCTCTAACAAAGACGTACAGTCATGTGAAAAAATTAGGAAAACCTATGAAAGCCTGTGTGTTTTTGTAACATTCTTGGACATATGGATATTTAATCTTAAGTTTAACAATACTGGGAGATTCAAGTATCATCAGATGCACATGATTAGAACATTGTTACTCAGCCTTTTAAAGGAGGTTTACCTTATTTAAACCTCAGACATTTAGTTGTTTAGGTGTTCTTTTGACTGTTGAGGTGCGAGTGAACACCATGGTGAGATCAAAAGAGCTGTCTGAGGCCTTCAGAAAGAAGACTGTAGCATCTTTTAAGTCTGATAAGGGATTTAAAAAGATCTCAAAAGAGTTTGCTGTCAGCCATTCCACTGTCCAGAAAATAGTCTACAAGTGGAGGACTTCCAAAACAACTGCCGACATGCCCAGGTATAGCTGTCCAAGCAAGTTCACTAGTCCAAGCAAGTTTGAGAGCAGACCCCAAGATGCTAATTGAAGTTTCCAAAACCCTCATCATGGGACCTACAGCAGGTTCTTGCTACTGTTGTTGTGAAAGTACATGCCTCTACAATCAGAAAGAAAATGCACAACTTTAACTTACAAGGGAGGTGTACAAGGAGGAAAGCTTTGCTCTCTAAGAGGCCAGTCTGAAGTTTGCAAGAGACAACATAGAAGAACATAGACAAAGACCAGGACTTCTGGAATAATGTTCTTTGGACAGATGAGTTTAAAATGGAATTGTTATTTGGACACAGAACAGAGGACATGTCTGGTGTAAAGCAAATACAGCATTCCAGGAAAATACCATACCAACTGTGAAGTATGGAGGTGGAAGTGTCATTGTTTGGAGATGCTTTGCTGCAGCAGGACCTGGCCGGCTCACCATCATAGAATCCACCATGAATTCTGCCTCGTATCAGAGGGTGCTAGAAGGGTGCTGTAAGGAAATTAAAGCTGAAGTGAAACTGGACCCTTCAACAAAACAATGACCCAGAACATACCAGTAAATTCACAAAGGACTGGCTGAAAACTAAGAAATGGAGAGTCCTGGAGTGGCCGAGTCAAAGCCCAGATCTTAATACCATTGAGATGCTGTGGGGTGGCTTGAAATGGGCTGTACATGCAAGAAACCCCTCTAACATCTCACAGCTTTTTCTGCATTGAGGAGTGGGGCAAACTCTCCTCAGACCAATGTCAGCGACTGGTAGATGGCTACAAGAAGCGTCTCACTGCAGTTATTTCAGCCAAAGGGGGTAACACTAGCTCTTAGGGGGTAGAGTGTCCTAATTATTTTCCTCAGTTAGAATACAAATTTTTGTTGATATCTTTTGTTTAATGAATAAAAACTTTTTTTGTTGTGTACCTGCAGTACACAAAGAGCTGAATATTTAATGGGTTTTCCTAATTTTTTCACATGACTGTACCTGCCTTGTGAAGACTTACTGGTTGGGCAGGCATTTTTCTTAACCTTAGTAAAGATTCTTCTGTCATCAGCAATGGAGGTTTTACTACCAGTCCCTTTGTGATTACAGAGTTCACCAGTGCATTCTTTTTTCTTAATGATATTCCAGACAGTTGATAGTGGTAATCTGAAGGTTTGACCGATGCCTCTAATGGTTTTATTCTTGTTTTTCTTGGCTTTCTTTTCTACGCATGTTGAACAATGACAACTACAGACTCCACATTTTAGAGCCAAGCCTTGTTATCTTATCCCTGCACCAATGAAGCAATGACACACACTTGAGAAATCACAAACATCTGTGAAGCCAGTTGTCCCAGTTGTTGCCATTAAATGAGGGGAACTATGTATAAAAAGTATTTCTACATGGTGAAACTGAAAAGCTTGCAAATGAATTTAAAATCTGGAATGTGCACTATAATCATATCTGAGTTTTGGATTAAAAATGTTACACTGAGGAGCAGAGGGGAAAATCAAGGGAAAATATGTCTTTGTCCCAAACACTATGGAGGGCACTGTATGTAGGGCAGTGGTGGCCAAGTGGTTGGGGACGAGACCCCATTATTGAAAAGTTATGGGCTTCTTGACCAGTAAGTTAACCCGAGCAAGGTACTGTTTGCTCGCCATAGGCCCTGAATGTATGGCTGCCTGCTGTTCCACTTAGGCGTGCTAGGTTACATGCAGAGAAGCATTTTGTTTTGGTTCACTGTATGCTGTGTTGCCTTCACAATGACAAATAGTCACTTTCACTTCACTTTTATTTTCTTAATTTACAGTTATATCAGGGCCATTCCTGAGGTTTAAGTCCTTTTTTAGTATATTATTATTGTTTTTATGTTTTGTTTCATAGTAACATAAACCTTTATTGTATAAAAGAATTATACCATTTTATACCAACATTATTGGTATTTTATGTGCTCTGCTTCATTCTGTTTTTTGCCTTAATGAAAATGTTCTTTAGAACTTTGAGTTTCTTTGGCAAGAAGTAAATATCCTATAGTAAAATTCCTTTTTGATCAAAAAGATCATTTTCACTGTATGTGTACCTTTTAATTAAAGAAAAAATATTCTTTAGTGACATTAATTTATCAAAAGTAGAAGGGAAGGGTGAACATGTGGACAAATGTCACTACTCTACTTCTGACCACTACTGCTGTGCCCTTTAACAGCACCAAGGGCGCTGCAACATGGCATTTGCTTTTCTGTGCCAACAGAGGGAACCATAAAAAAGGGTGCTGAAAAAATTTGGTTAAAAATATTTTTGATGGGGTTTAATGTACACACATGCACCAGTCCATTGGCTAAGTTATGAAGTACTTTAAGTCATACAGTTATCAATAAAATTATTCCAAATATACCAGAAAATTGATTTCAAGAAATCTACCACTTTCGTTTTTAGTTATGTGAGGTAGATGTGTAATGTGCAAATGTGTAATGCATATAGGTGGGGTTAAAACTTTTTTTGTTACCTAGAATGGCTTTATATCTAAGGTGTTTAAGTTACAAATACTGCACATGGGTGATCAGATAAATTTTTGATTTAGGGAAATTATGTAAATGTAACTAGAGCTGTCAAAATAATCATGAGTATTTTAACCCATACCCCCCCCAGCTGACACGCAATGGGACAGTAGAGTGCGCCCAGGCTGACCTGCTAACCCTGGAGGATGTGTCTGAGGATGACCTAGATGTAGAAGGTGTTGAAGTGGATGACTGCTTCTTCCTGCAGCCTCTGCCCACCAAGCGACGACGTGCACTGCTGCGGGCCTCAGGCATCGCCCGCATTGATGCTCGTGAGAAGACAGAGCTACGGGCCATTCGGCTGTCACGAGAAGAGTGTGGCTGTGACTGCCGCTTCTACTGTGATCCACATCAGTGTGGCTGCAGCCAGGCCGGCATTAAGTGCCAGGTTAGATTGCTGCTGATGTCTCTGTGTGTGTTTTTGTCTTTTTTTTTAAAGAGTAACAAATTGACTGCCTGAGGGAAGAACCTATTCTACAAGAGAATTTTGTTTGAATGACAAAGAAGGGCACAGATTTTTATTGCCTGCAACCCATATCTCTTTATATGAGCCAATTCTTCACCCTTTACTATCCATCCATCCATTTTCTGCTGCTTGTCCCAAACGGGGTCGCTGGAGTCCAACCCAGCGCACACAGGGCGAAGGACGGGGGATGCACCCTGGACAGGTCGCCAGCCCATCGCAGGGAGGAGCGAGACGGGGACGGCACCTTGCTCAAGGGTACCTCAGGGCAACCTATTGGGAAGGGTTTCGAACCCCCGATCCTCCGATCATGTGGCCAACGCCCTAACCACTAGGCCACCGCACCCTTTACTACATAAGTATAAAAGAAACTACATAAGTTTTAGAAAAAAGTTTTCAGCCATCTTAAAAGTCATCAGATTTATATGGATTCCAAAAGACAAATTGTTCCAGCAACATTGCAGTTCAGTCAAAATCCACGGTATGTCTGCAGATACAGAAAAATATGAAAAAAAAACTGAAAAATTTGCTTTAGTTTTTTAGCCCCTTTAGATTGCTTGGTAGATCTGCCAATTTTCAAATAGTAGACCATTGTAGAACATTCAGTCAGCCACTCCTATGTTGCTTTTGCCAGCTGAAATGTGACACTTACTCCCAAGATTTACTTTTTACTTTTGAAACATATTGCTTTTGGTAGCATCTTTTTTTTACACCATTGATTTGTCCTTGCTAATTGAGGAATAAATAGTGTTAAGTCTGAATTAGATCTGCACCAATTCCTTTGTGCCTTCCAGAGTAATGCAACTAAACTAACATGTGCAATTTTCTCATTAAAGGAATTTTTGACTTTTTGATTGTTCTATGCCTGGAGTATACGTAGGCTAATAGAGATACCATACTTGTATTTTATATTTTTAATGCTGTTATAAAAGTGGGAAATATATGTTTTTTTATTATAAATGAACCTGTATATTCAAGGCGGGAAGCATTCAAGAAACATATTTTGCATCAGACTTAAGATCAGTTCAGCTAACATTTTCTCAGTTTCCTTTATGCCTTTATATGAATTTAAATGATCTGTTTCCACGGTGTCCTTGACTGTAGGTTGATTATGGCATGATTTCACAGTGGATCATTGTACATTTAAATTCCTGTCTATGAATTTCTATCCCATATCTATCCAGGTTGACCGCATGTCCTTCCCATGCGGCTGCTCCCGCGATGGCTGCCGCAATACTGCTGGCCGGATTGAATTTAACCCTCTACGTGTGCGCACACATTACTTACACACCATCATGAAGCTGGATCTGGAGAAGAGAAGAATTATAAGCTCCAGGTCTGGTGAAGAAGAATCTGGTGGTGAAGGGGTGGAGCTGGCCTCCACATCCTCCTCCCCATCTCTCTCCCTCTCTCCCCTGGACTCAGAAGTGGAAGTAGAAACCTTGGAGGCACAGAGTGAGCATGAGCTTCTAGAGGAGCAGTGTGACAGTCTGGAACGAGAGAATGAGACAGCTGTGCTGCACCTTCAGAGTGCTGAGGAGCAGGAGAGGAGGAGGGAGCAAGAGGATGTGCAGGAAGAGAAGGTGCAGAACCCTGATCCCGCACTTTGTCTTCTGCATGGAAGGCTTAGCAACCAGGAAGGGGTGGAAGCAGTGGAAGGTGTAGAAGAAATGCTCCTTCAAGGGGCTTTTCCTGGAGGAACCACCTTAGTTTGTATTGCAGAGAACCAGGAAGAAGCTCCAGCTCAGCAAAACCTACTGAATGATTCTGGCTCTTTGCTTTACTATCAGCTTAATCCTGTAGAAACAGCTGCCTTTGAGACACTCCAAAGGCAAGGGGAGGAGCCTATAGTAGGAGAAGAGGCTGAGAAAAATCATCATAAACCCCAAACCTGCAGGCAGGAAAAGGCTGAAATCTCCAGCACTGAGGCCCCTTCTTCTTTTCCATTGCCAGACATTCAAGGTGGTGATGAGTTTCAGTCTGGTTCTAAAACTGTTTTGAGCACCATAAATTGCCAGGTGGAGACTCCCTTTCCGTTGGAAGAGGAGACTGTCCAGCTTCCTCCAGAGGTTTAGGGCCCAGAAACACTGCAGATGTTTTGCACAAGCTTTGCATTAAGAGGGCCTACTCCACACAGGGTAGATCCATTCAATAGGATGAGTGATGTTAACTATATTAGAATTTTAAAAGGAACAGTTACTGATATTGGTTCTTAACTGTTTAAATGGAGATAAGCATGTACTGTATTCAAAGTAGGTCTTTCATGCTAAAAATAAGTTAATGAAAACAAAATACAATAATTATTTAAAAATGTAAAAAGATAAGTGAGGTGGAGTGAGGAGAAAATGAGTGGGAGGTGATTTATGTTATTTTTCCAGTGCAGTATCAAGTCAGTATGATATACTGGTGGAAAATGTGGCCTTTATGTTAAGGAGAAAGCATTTTCAGGATGGCCCAGTGGCTCTGTGAGGGCTTTGCAAATGCCTTGAGTATTCATTGCAGTAGCCCACTGATCCACTGACCCAAGCTGTTGCTAAATGAAGTGATGGCTAGTTGGATGTCAGGCATATGTTGAAACTTAAGCAGTAAGGGCCTCTGATAACAACTCTCCCCTCTTAGACAAAACAATCCTGGAAATACTTGGGTTTCATGTACTGTACAAGTGCTTGCTTAAAGCAAGCAAAAAGTTGATAGAACTGTATTACGCATGTTGGAAACTTGGTTAGGCTTTTTTTTATAGGGGTGAAGAGTGAATGAATGTGCATTTGGTTTGCACAGGGGTCAAACAAATTGAAGAGAATCACTCATGACAGATCTCAGAACTAATGTACAGTTAAAAAAATGATTTCTTTATTATTGGGACTTCCACATCCTTATAATTAAACTTCAGTATAAAATAGTGTAAGAACACCAGTTTGAGCATTTTTTTGTGCAGTTATTCATTGGATGCAAAGAATTATTTAAGTATAGCAGATTGATTTTGAGCGGTGTTAAGAAGTCAGAGATAACTGACAAAATAACTGTCTACCTTATTGTGCACAGCCCTGTAGTGCTTACAATATCCACAGGTTCTCAAACTGTGAATTTCAATGGCCAAGCCATACCTTTCCATGGGAGGCCATTGCTAGAAAAGAATGATTTAATTAATTAATCTTACAATGTTTTAAAATTAAAACAACATAACCGTCTCATGTCTGAAAATTGCTAAAGGTTGTAGATATTCATTTAGACTTTTATTGCAATGGCACTTCTTTCCTCTCTGTCTTTTTTTAAAATTTAGTTTAGTTTTGAGTTTAGTTGCTAGAATTGTGATTTCTTCTTTGGATCTTAGGATTTTCACACAAAAAAAGCTCAACCATTTCTTCTGGTATCACTTCTCAAAAAGATCTTTAATGGGTGGTGTTGAGACCCACCGAGATTTGGCACAGAATAACCAACTTCCTTATTTTTATTTGTTGTAGTCTACTTAAAGCCAAGCAAATCTGCCCTGTTTACTCCATACTATCTCTGACAGTGAGCAATTCTTAATTGATAACAGCTGAGTGGTGAGGGCAAGGAAAATGTTACAAATATTTTAGAGTCATACAGTTAAGCCTGGCTGATGAGATCTCACACATTTTGCCTCATGCCTTCATAGATTAATGAAGAACTTTCTATGTGTGTTACATCTAATAGCTCAGTACTGTTTACCCTAATGAGCACTGATGTGGGAAAATATTAGAATCACAGGGATGGTTTGTATATGATCAGTTAGCTTGGAAACCATCAAAACACTTCATAGCCCTCATCCATTGTCCTAAGAACCTTACCATTTTCCTCAGTTCAATAATGGGGTGAATTTGTTGTTGTACACTATGTCACTAGCCATATCCTCAAATGCTCATGAATATACATCTACAAATATCTTCAGTGCGCCGTACATAGAGAGAATTTACATCGAGGACATGCGTTAACCCAAACTTTGACACTTCCATTTCTTGAAAGGGATGCAACAGCGTCTCTTTAGAAGTTTTGCTGTTAAAAAAGAAAAAGTACTATCTTCAGATTAAATAAGAGGTGTTTTGAGGTAGTATAAAAAGTAATGTGATGTTAAATTATGTATACATGAAACAAGAATATTACCTTTTTTTGTGTGTGTGTGTGTGTGTGTGTGTGAGAGTTTGCACACGTGTATGTGTGCATGCACACTATACAAAGAAGGAGAATGTGTGTTGCAGAGAGTAAGAGTGTGAAAGGTTTTGCATTTATTATTGCAAACGTGTGAGAAATCCTATATTTGTATGATGGGTTGTCATCTTTCAGAAAGGTGCTGTTGTTTTTGGTTTACATATTCATAATAATGGAGTCCTATTACTGGTCAAAGACACACAAGAAGAGCTCTTCATGTTATGCTGCTTTTTCAGCTAGCTCTATACACCTTATTGTTCGCACCATGGTTGCCCTTACAAAAGAAAATCTGTGTCTCAGTGTGGTTCAGTGTGGGGGACATGAGTAAAAGTGAGCCCACATAACATGACTGTAGAACTTCAACTGTTGCTCAATATCAGCCAAGCATTATGTGTTTTAGGCAAGATCTGCAATAAGAACTTTTTTGCAATGACTAATCATAAGAGAAAGCAAACTTTGCTTTATATTGTCATAGTATGTGTGAGAAAGAAGTGTTACGGTGTATCTTTTGTCTTTGTATACCTGACTGATCAGTCGACTCCTTGTGTGCACTCCTTTTTTGTCAAGTTCTAAGTGTTGTACATGTCACATGTTGCCCACATTCCTCCTGTAATGTGCAGCTGTAGCAGAAGCATCGAAATGGCCAAATTGCACAAAAAGGTGGACTAAGGGCCTGCTGCGGACCAAAACGCTGTGCACTGGGGGGTCAGTGTGTTGTATGTGTGATTTCATTTTTTGGCCTTTATTTGTTGTCTTAAGGAAAAAGAAAAAAGATTTGCACCAACAAAACAGTGGTCTCAAACCTAACCAAAGGTGGTCCACAGCAGGTCAAAAAAAGGAAATCTTTTACACAAATTGGGTGTAATTGATTGCAGTTTACTTCCTTTTATGTTTATTCTGTTCCTGTTTACCTTCTTAATCTGGCACACTATGGTTTGAGACCACTGCACTAATTGAAATCCCACCCACTTTGATTTGCCTTGTGTATGTATGCGCGTGTGTGATTGTGTGTGCGTGTGCGCACGCATGTGAGCATGCGTGCTAGAGGTGCTTATTATAGAAGACTGAAAGAGACTGGAGTTCACAGCTGAAAGAGTGACTCTTATGCTAACTGTTGCCTAAAGAGGAGACAAAACATACATTTTATATGAAAATGTAAGTGAAGAATAAAGCTAAAATAAAATTAAAATCTGTCTTCTTTTCATTTTTTTATCCATTATTATCCATGGTTGAGCCAGATGTCTGAACCCCCCCCCCCTTCAAAAACAAAAGGAAAAGGCCAAAAACATATGTAGGTCCGGTCATGTTGGAGAGTAAACGAATTAGATTTAGTTATGTTGTTGCCATTGTTATCTCTGGGTCCTTTAACCACCATGGTAAAAAAAAAAGCACAATTAATCTCTGCAATGCACCATTTCACATCAAACCACTCTATAACATTCCTTTTATAACTAAACAGATTTTTTTTGCTAAAAAGTCAGATTACCCTTTTATTAAGATAGTAACATCTGCCATAAACTGATCATGATGCAACAAGAATGTGTTTCAACAGACAATCAGCTGCTATTCATTATAACGGTAATTCCAGGGACCTTGTAAATTCCTACGGTCTGAATCAACATTACTCCAGGTTAGAAATAACATTCACACCACTAGAGGGCCTTATTGTTCTATGGTTGTCACGTGTCACAGGCTCATACTACAGTGACGCTTTAGAACCCTTTTGAATTTACTATTACTATTTCTGCATAAATATGGCCTAAAACATAACCAGGTTTTCATTAACCATCATTCATTTCATATTATAATTGGCCATATTTTATTGGGGAAAATGATTAAATACTACATATTTGTGATTGAGAAACAAATGTGAAAATTTAAGATTGGCAGCTCATTTGTTGATGAATGTCAAGCACTTAAATGATGACAAATAGATGTGACTAGGAGCCATATTTTATGTTTATGTTCATGCATGTTATGTCTGAGATAGGAACACTGCATTCCAGCTTCAAAACCTTGCCACATCTGTTTAACACAGTGGTGGTATCATGATTTGGGCCTGTTTTGCTTTATTTATATATATCTGGGCAAGAAACACAAGCGATGATAATATGATAATGGAACAATTAATTCTGAATGATCTCTGCTGATTTCTGAAGGAAAATGTCAGTAGATTTGAGATTGTGAACTGAATATATATTCTGCTCATTCCATTTCTCTCTCCACATGTCCGGGGGGGCCCGCTGTGGTCATCACCTGAGTCCAATGCCAAGCTATCATCTGGTCTGTGTGATGCATCTGATGCGCCAAGGGACCCTGGCGGCTCATCAGTACCTGGAAGAAACTTGGGACTCCTCACTGATCCTGGAGTTTAAAACCAAACTAACTTTGCACTGTTAGTATACCCAAGGGGGTTGGGTAGCCGGTTGACCTTGGACCCTCAGTTTTTTTTTCTCCACATAGTGGAGTTTTTGGTTCCTCTCCTCCGTAGTCGTCCGGCTTTAACAATTTCTGTAACCTGTTCCATCATCGACCATCAATGTAAAGTGCCAACTTTGTTGTAAAAGGCGCTATATAAGAATACATTGAATTGAATTGAATTGAATTGAATATCCAGTGGAAGTGGGTCATGCAGCAAGACAATAAACCTCAAGCACAAAATACCCTTTACCAAAGAAAAGTCAGTATTTTGAAATGGTCTAATCTAAGTTTTAAACCAAACTAACAACAGAAATGTTGTGGAAGGACCTGAAGCAGATAATGTAAGGAAACCCACCTAAACTCCAGATCTTACTGCTGTTCTGTAGGGAGGACCAAGCTAAACATGTCTTCCAAGCAGATGAGCAGGACTGTTCAACAGTTTCCTAAAATGCTTATATTGCATAAAATATTTATTTCATTTGGCTAATTTGATTCTCTTTATCTATTTGTTAGATTGTGAAAATCTGGTGTTTTTTAGGTTTATATTTACACCATGATATAGATCATTCTTAGTGTTCAAAAACTTTCAAGTAGCAATGTACATTTAAAGGGGGCTGGAATAATTTCTTAGACTTGTTCTTGACTCATGTCTTTAATAATCTGTTAACAGGAATGTAAATAATATTTTAACAGGACAGGAATTCATTATGTCATTTGCATTTATTGGATTCTGTAAGTACAAATGCTGTTACACAGTTATTCTTACGTATTGATTGTACCATCCCCCCAAAAGCTTTTTCTTGAAAAAGTGAGACCTTTTGATAGGCCATCAGACCAGTGCTCAGGGGTCATCTTGGGTTTATTTACGCTTCGGACACACACTGTGAGTGAAGGCCGCTCTGTCCAACCCCTCTCTGCTCTGTTCCAGCCATCTATCACCTTAATGCTCCCTGCAGCAGGATTTGGTTCTCAAACACTGAATAATGGGGGTCTGTGATAGAATCACTGACAAGCTGTGAACCAGCACACTCAAGGTTTTAAACAAATAAACCAGTGCCACTAGATATCAATATGGTCTTTAGAAATGGGAGCAGGAGTTGTTTTAAATACAATGGCTTTTGGGACAGCCTTGGCTAAGAGAGGAAAGGAAATATGTCACTGTGGGCTAATAACTGTTATTTTAAGGTGACTTGTTGAGGTAAAACTTTTTCAAAATAAACACATTTTCTGTTCTTATTCCAAAATAAACTTAATAATGAATGTTTTTTAAATAAGCCATATTTTTTTTTGTCAGCAGCAACAATGGTGCATATGAATGGTTACTTGACTGGCTACATACAGATACTGATAAAAACAAACGTTTGCCTAATAAGCCATGCTGAAATCAGTTTTAGGGCAAGCAAATGCTGCTCCCCATCTGCAACAACAAATGGGAAAATATTTATTTAGACATACACTGTGTGCACAATTATTAGGCAAGATGGCTGTCAGGTCTAGACTACTCTCACTCTCTCTCTCTCTCTCTCTCTCTACATAGATCTACACATCTTCCTCACCTGACCTGAAACCGACTGAGATTGTCAACAGTTCAAGAAACTAACAGACTCAATGAACGTGAAACTTATGATTGCTATTGAAAAGAATGGTGGCTATATTGATCACTGATTCTTATGAAAACGAGCAAGTGAGATGGGAAATATTTTGTTTTTCATTTAGTTCTGCACACTAATAGTTGTCTAATAAGTGTGCACACATATGTATTCCCCTGAGAATGTTCTGTTTGCTACAGTGCTATATTCTGTTTCAAAGCATCTTTGTCAGACACTCAATCTGCTGTAACCTGATCTGGTCTTGGTGTTTCATCTTAAAAAACATGCTGCTGAATTGAGAACAATAGCATCTTCCTAGGCAGGAACCATCTAGCTGGGTAAAGTGACACATTTCCAATGTGCCCTATCAGCTACCCCACTATTACTGCCAGTGAACTACAAGCTAAAAGATCTAGTGTTAGACAGCTTTCATAAAGTGTAATGTCATTGCTATTTTCCTGATACAGGTCCCTCTGTAAATAATAAGCAAATTAAGCAAAGCCAATTACATATACAAAGAAGACATTTTGGTTTGAGATCAAAATAAGACTTCAGTGCATAGCAAAAACAAAAGAGTTGGCATTGCCTTTCCAATATTTTTTTGTAAGGGACCGTATATCCGCCTGGGAGTCCAAATATTAAAGAATGCCAGTGAACTGGTTTAAATGGCCAGGATCTGTCAAATGGTTTATATATAGATTGTGTCCTAATTTCTATAACCTGAGAACAGATCAGATGGTTTGAATTGTAGTCAATGCAGTTACTGCTTTATTAACCTTAGATTGTAAAAAGCCCAAGATTTTAGGGGTTAAACCCAGGAAAAAAAATTCCCACATACCTTTGAAAAGAAAAAATTAACAAAGCTTACTATTGGTAGGCTTTTATATAGCCTATCATACACAGTACCAAAATGGCTAAATTAGTGTGGAATGCGCATGTTTTGTCTCTGCCCATGTAAACAAGCTGTAAACAAGCATTCTCACATTGTTAAACAAAACATAATGACAGACACTAGATTAAGCAAATATGACAGAACATATACAGCCTTTAATATTGCAGAACCTAAAGTACTGTGCAAAAGTTTTAGGCAGGTGTGAAAAAATGCTGTAAACAAAGAATGCTTTCAAAAATGGAAGTGTTAATCATTTATTTTCATCAATCAATGAAATGCAGTGAATGAACAAAAGAGAAATCTAAATCAAATCAATATTTGGTGTGACCACCCTTTGCCTTCAAAACAGTATCAATTCTTCTAGGTACACTTGCACACAGTTTTTGAAGGAACTCGGCTGGTAGGTTGTTCCAAACATCTTGGAGAACTAACCACAGATCTTCTGTGGATGCAGGCCTCCTTACATCCTTCTGTTTCTTCATGTAATCCCAGACACACGCAATGATGTTGAGATCAGGGCTCTGTGGGGGCCATAATAATTGATGCTGGTTTGAAGGCAAAAGGTAGTAACACCAAATATTGATTTGATTTAGATTTTCCTTTTGTTCGCTCACTTTGCATTTTGTAAATTGATAAAAATAAACAATCATTATTTATATTTCTGAAAGCATTCTTTGTTTACAGCATTTTTTCACACCTGCCTAAAACTTTTGCACAGTACTGTAGGTCAGGTCTGAATGTGCCACACTCAGAGTTCCTGAGGCAGAATGCTGAAAGGGACGCTGCCAGTAGAAAGGGGAATGTTACAACAGTGCTGTCATGAGTCAGGATAAAGGGAACAATCATGGCAGAGTTCCATGCACAGTGTGCACAGGGTTGTTCACTGCTTCCTGTCTCCCTCTCACCATTGTACAGTCTTCCCAATGGCCGGAAGAGTCGAAAGAACACTGATATTGCTGGAATCAGAAACTGAGCAATACCTGAGAAGGAAATGCCACAAGTAAATGTGGGAAGAGCAGTGAAGGTTTAAAACAATGGGACTTTTCATGAGAAGTCCACCAACATAGTAAGCAAAGTAATAGTATATTCAAAAATACACATACCAAACAGGCTTCCTTAAAGTAATGCTTTAGAAGAAAAACTTTTTTGTTTCTTCATGTGTTTTTTTCTTATGAAATGTAAATATGTCATATGAATAAAATACTTTCTTTAAAACCACATGTCCAAGTGTGTGCTATGTTGGAACTTCACTGAATACCTTATTCAAATATGGGAATATGGAAATATTCTATGACTATATATTTTATTTGTTATATTTCTGCAAATATTTTTATGTACATTTTTTAAAGGATGGATCATTGGTCATCTGTCAGGTCTGTTTCCATTTTCCAGCACCAAGCAGTTTTTTACTTTTTTTTAAAAGCTTTATACTCATTAAGTATGGCCTATTTCAGCTCTCACAGGGCAAAAGGCAGGGAAACACCCTGGACAGGTCACCAGTCCCTTGCAGGGCAGACACACAGACAAATATATTTACACACACACTCACACCTAATGGGCAGTTTAGCATCTCCAATCTACCTGATGTGCATGTCTTATTGTGCATGAAGGTGAAAACCCGGAGGAAACCCTTGCATACATGTAAAAACATGCAAGCTCCATGCAGAAAAAGGACCTGGACTGCCCCACCTGGGAGTGAACCAAGTGCCTTCTCACTGTGAAGTGACAGCGCTACCGACTGCATCACCATGCTGCCCACAAGGATTAATTAGGATTAATTTTTTAGACATTATAAGAATTAATCTGCTTAAAAGTTGCTAGCTAACAAATCTGTATTTATGTTTAGATTTAAATGGAAGTTGGCATCTAAGTGCAAATTCACAAAACTGCAGTTTTGTACACCACAGGTAGATATAACAAGCATATTGTAAGCAAAAAAATATTAAATAGTGATGAATATGTAAATGAATATATAATGCCAGTGTATTTAGTGTGGCAGTAATGTATTTATTGATTAGACTCACATTTTTGTAGGATAAAGTGTGATAGTTCAGATTTGTGCTGTACCACTGTCTCGCCATAAACAATGTTATATCTAACAATATAACCATTAGATATATCTAATGGTATATCTAACACTTACACTGCACTAAAGGGCAAGCCCTGCCTTAAGACATTATGAAAGATAAAGTGAAAGTGAAAACCCTCGTCATTGCGAGGTCACAGCACAGCAACCGTGAACCACAACGAAATTTGACCTCTGCTTTTAACCCATGCACACAAACACGGGGCAGCAGTGGGCAGCTATTGAAAGCGCCCGGGGAGCGGTAAGTGATGGGGATGGTACCTTGCTCAGGGGTACCTCAGGGCAACATACTTGTGAGGGAATCAAACCCACAATCTGCCGATGCTGGGCCAACTCCCTAACCACTAGGCCACCACTGCCCAATGTATTATGTAAATACATTCCTGAATGAATTATTTTTAAGACAATGTGAATCCAAAATCATAAGACAGTTTCATATAGAATTCTATTTTCAGAAAGCCAAGCTTTTAACTCGTCACTGGTGGTAAAAGATGATAACAGGAAAAATAAATTTTTTCTTTTAAATAATATGAATTATGTTTTAAGAACTTTCAAGGTTTAAAGGTTTAAAGTTCCCAAACAAGTTTGAAATAATCTTCTAATAATCAAATCTGACAAACGACATTTGTTTTGGTTCTGCTTTTCGCAGTCTACACTGATCTGTCTAATGAGACATTAAATGGAATATTCTGCGCATATCATTCATCTCCTTAATCTTCATGCCATATATGTCAGCTAGCCAGCACTGGGCAGCCTTTCTAATTACCCTTCTTGTCTCCCTTCTCCTTTTTCAAACACAGGCCATGATGACTTTTCCATGGCAACAAATTATGAGGTATCCACTGACGCTGGGGATAAATGTAATGATGAAAGAGAGAGAAAAGGATAGGAAAATAAAGGAGGAATAGAGCTAGAAATAAAACAAATCTGGTGAATTAAGCACCCAACAGAATGAAGGCTAATTATAGGGTTACTAGTTTTAGCACAGACTCTGCATAGGCTGCTAATTCGGCTGTTGGCATCTCAGGAACAGATGCAGCAGTCTCACTTGAGCTAAAAAGGCTGTAGATAAACAGTTCAAGTAATGTGACATACTTTAGCAAAACTCTTCAATAGATCCAACATTGCAAAAAATATAGCTGCCAGAAGGATTTTTTGAGTAATGCCATAGAAAAAATTATTTAGTTTCCTCACAGAATGTTGGTTCTTTGAAGGTATACTTTAGCTTTTTTCGGCCTAACATCTGCCACATCTGCAGCATGTGGTTACTTAAGAACAGAGAGCTGTTGCTTCAAAACACACTCCCTATTGGTTTCTTTTCAATGGGTTTTCTGTTCTCTACAAGAACATGTAAATTATCTTCCAGGGTGAGCAAACATATGCAACAAAGGCTATAGTGATAAGGTATAAAAACCATGAATTGAACCAGAATTGAAAGGTTCCGTAGATAACTTATATCGGTTCTTTTATTGGCAGGGTGCTGAGATGTGCTTTTCCCATTTATACATGGTTATTTCATTTTAGTATCTGGATTGTAACGGGATAAGATTAACTTCATGCACTTTACATCACTCTGTTTACTCCTGTTGCTTTAAAGAGCAATGTGGTCTGAGAAGCTCTTTTTCTATAGAATTGCTTCAAAAGCCTCTTTGGCACTTTTATTTTAAAGAGTGAATAAATTAGTGAAGTATTTCAGTAAGGATGATCAGTGGCTCTTGTGTTTCTGTAATGACACATCACTGAGTGTTTTCTTTGTTTCCAAGTTAGCCAGACCAGATGCTAAAAAAGCCTATAGTTTAGTCATGGAAGGAATACATTGTCCTTGTGACGGCAGCACACAGCCAGCTTGTACCATTAGAGATTCACAGTGAATGATTCTGTTTAAATGGCACCATTCATAACTGCTGCCTGGGGCTGTTCTTTATCTGCCCCCCTCTTTCTTCATGTCATGAATGATGCAACAAGCTCCTGCCTATTGCGTAGTATTAAGTCCACATGTTAAACTCTGAACAGACTTAATGCTTCCCTCCGGAGCATGGGGGAAGAATTAAAAAATTAATTGTGAGGAGAGATGAAGAGTAGTAAAAGTATGACTTTCTGACAGAGTGGAAATGTAGTCTTTTTGCCCTTTAAAGTTAAAATATATTTAATGTACAATCAGTAAATTATGTAGACTTGTTTTGGTACACACACAACTTTGCTGTAGAAATACAACTTAAAAGCTTCCAGAATCACTGTTGCTATGTTTTCTGTTCTGTTGTAGTAACAGCTACTTATATTCTACTTTTCTCCAAGTACCTTCAAACAACATCCTTCTGAGATGCAATCTGAACCTGGCAGCAAAAACATCTACTACACAAAACTACGCAATCAGACGTCCTTTAGTGTCTGTTAGTACTGAGAAATCACAAAACACTGCCTTTTCTGAGAGAACATAAACTCCCATTTAACACACGCTCAGATTAACCTTGGGAAATTTCCTTTTCTGAGTAATAGAGGCAAATTCTTGTTCGTGTCTCACTTATTCGACATACAAGTAACAATGGCTGAGAGAAGAAAAACACAATGTCTGCCACAGCTGAAAAAACATGAATGTGGAGAAAGCAGACTAAAATGCATTTATTTTTCATGCTATGTAATGAACCTTCGTTTTGTCATCTAGGACTAGGCTTACAACTGACACACATGTACAGTTAGGTTCATACATTTTTGGACAGAGACAACTTTTTTCCCAATTTTGGTTATGTACATTGCCACAATGAATTTTAAATGAAACAACTCAGATGCAGTTGAAGTGCAGACTTTATGTTTTAATTCAGTGGGTTGAACAAAAAGATTGCATAAAAATGTGAGGAACTAAAGCATTTTTTAAACACAATCCCTTCATTTCAGGGGCTCAAAAGTAATTGAACAAATTAAATAACTGAAAAAAAAAGTTCATTTCTAATACCTGAAAACCCTTTGCTGTCAATGACAGCCTGAAGTCTTGAACTCACGGACACCACCAGATGCTGGGTGTCCTCCTTTTTAATGCTCTGCCAGGCCTTTATTGCAGCGGCTTTCAGTTGCTGTTTGTTTGTGGGCCTTTCCGTCCAAAGTTTAGTCTTCAAGTGAAATGCATGCTCAATGGGGTTCATTTCATAATTGGGCATTCAAGAATATTCCACTTCTTTGCTTTAATAAACTCCTGGGTTGCTTTGGCTGTATGTTTTGGGTCATTGCTCATCTGTATTATGAAACCCCGCCCAGTCAATTTGAATGCATTTAGCTGGATTTCAGCAGACAGTATGTCTGAACAATTTAGAATTCTTTCGGCTGCTTCTGTCCAGAATTGCTTCTTTATATGTTTGTTATTTTTTTAATTTTATTTATTTATTTATTTTTAGAAGTCCAATCTAGCCTTTCTATT
Organism: Hepsetus odoe; assembly: GCA_017165825.1. Taxonomy (NCBI): domain Eukaryota; kingdom Metazoa; phylum Chordata; class Actinopteri; order Characiformes; family Hepsetidae; genus Hepsetus; species Hepsetus odoe. The sequence goes on along the minus strand of CM029385.1, from coordinate 8,434,136 downwards.
CCTGATGTGCGCCAACGTACCTGAAGGCCCAGACATCCACCTAAGCGGAACCACTGGTGGTGAGGCAGCAGCCAGAGGGGATAAATAGGGCGTTACCATAGTTAGTGGGTACATCGGGGTTTTGGTTCACTGTACCTTGTTTCATTGAGTTTCTTCCAAGGATTGCCCCTCCAGAACTTCAGTGACCAAGCTAAGATGAGTTTTCTGTTTCTGTCTGATCTCATGTGAAACTCATTTATGATGATTCACCTTGTCCATGTGTTTATGAAATCTCCTCTGTGTCTATGATAGCGGTTAGCATTAGCCTACGACGCTTCGAGTTAACCCTTGTAAAATTCCAGTGCTCCTGTTCCAGTTCCTCGTGGCATCCAGCCGTCATGTCTTAGCCCTGGTTACTTCTCCGGTCTCCGTGTTAGTTACCCTTACCCTGACTTACCCTGCTGTGTCTGCGTTAGTGGTTAGCGGTTAGTGGTTAGTGATTAGCATTTAAGCTCCCTTGCTTATATTTGGTTTCTAGTTAACCCTTGTAGATATCCTGTGATCCTGTTCTGATCTGTTGTTTCCCCATCTGCATTTTAGTTCTGGTGTTTTCTTCTGTCTCCATGTTGGTTGAATCCTCTTTGGTGTTTAAGCTTCCTATGCTGATTAGTCTTCTAATATAGTCTCATGCACTACTATGGGGTAATTTTAGTCATGTCAAGTCAAGTCGGATTTTATTGTCATTTCAGCCATATACACAGTACATAGTGAAACAATATAACGTTCCTCCAGGACGCTGGTGCTACATCACAAGACAGCATCACAAGTTGCATTTCCCGTACCAGGCAGTAATGTAGCTGCTCAGGATGGTCTTGGTGGTTCCTCTGTAGAAGATGGCGAGAATGGATGGTGGGAGATGGGCTTTCATTAGGGAAGGGAACATAGGCAGTAGTGATGCTGCTGGGCTTTCTTTGTGATGGAGCTGGTGTTGAGGGTCCACATGAGGTTATCTGTTATGTGAACATCAAGAAACTTGGTGCTTTGGATCATCTCTACAGGTGAGGTGTTGATATTCAGTGGAGAGTGGTTCCGACATGGTCTCCTGAAGTCAACAACCATCTCTTTAGTCTAGTCGACGTTCAGAGACAGGTTGTTGGTTCTGCACCAGTCCATCAGCTGTTCTATCTCCTCTCTGTACGCCGCCTCGTCTCCACAGCTGATCAGATCCACCATGGTTCTATCATGAGCAAATTTGATGATGTGGTTTGAGCTGTGCTTGGCTGCACTTTTGTGGGTCATCAGTGTGAACAGCAGTGGGCTGAGCACACAGCCCTGAGGGGCCCCTTTGTGTGATGGTGTTAGAGGTGCTGTTACTGATCCTGACTGACTGGGGTCTCCCAGACAGGAAGTCCAGGATCCAGTTACAGAGGGAGGTATTCAGGCCCAGCAGCCTCAGCTTCTCACTCAGATGCTGAGGGATGATGGTGTTGAATGCTGAACTGTAGTCAGTGAACAGCATTCTGACATAACTGTCCTTTCTGTCCAGATGAGAAAGGACCAGATGGAGGGTGGTGGAGATTGCATCGTCCGTTGAGCGGGTGGGACGATAAGCAAACTGCAGAGGGTCCAGTGAGGAAGGAATCTGAGACTTGATGTGCCTCATGATCAGCCTCTCGAAGCACTTCATGCTGATAGGTGTGAGTGTGACGGGACAAAAGTCATTGTGGCAGGAGACAGATGATTTATTTGGCACGGGAATGATGCTGGTGGTCTTGAAGCACCTAGGAACAACAGTGGTGCTCAGAGAGATGTTGAAGATTGGTGAGTACATCTGCCAGCTGTTCTGCACATCCTCTGAGCACACGACCTTGAATATTGTCTGGACCAGCAGCTTTCTGTGGGTTGACTCTTAGTAGAGATCTCATCTCAGCCGTGGTCAGACAGAGAACCTGGTTGTTTGGAGGAGGGATGGTTTTCCTCATTATCATTTTGTTCACCGCATCAAACCGTGCGTAGAAGCGGTTCAGTGCATCTGGGAGGGAGGAGTCACAGGCAGGTGGAGATGTCCTGTAGATGGTGAGGGCCTGAATGCCCTGCCACATGCACAGTGTGTCACCGGTGTTTCTGAAGTGCCCATGGATTTGCTGTGCGTGAGCTTGCTCTACTGCTCTGATGGCCTGAGACAGGTTTGCCCTTGCTGTTCTTAGGGCGGACTCGTCCCCCAACTTGAAGGCCTTGTCCCGGGATATCAGGAGTCTGCACACTTCCGCAGTCATCCATGGCTTCTGGTTGGGTCTTGTTATGATGAACTTGGGGATAGTAACATCCTCATTGCACTTGCTGATGTAGCCGGTCACTGAAGGGTGCAGCCTCCCTAAACATGTCCCAGTCGGGGTGTTCAAAGCAGTCCTGAAGAGCATAGATGGCTCCTGTGGGCCAGGTCTTTACCTGCTTCAGGGTGGGCCTCACACGCCTGACAGATGGGTCTGTACACTGGGATCAGCAGAACAGAGATGTGGTCTGAGGTGGGGGTGGGGCTGGGGCTCTGCACGTGCTGGCCATGTTTGTGTAAATACAGTCCAGCAGTTTCCCCCTCTCGTTGCAAAGTCCACATGTTGGTGAAATTCAGGGAGAACTGACTTGAGATTTGCATGATTGAAATCTCCAGCAACGATGAACAGTCCGTCCAGGTGGGAGTTTTGGAGCTTGCTGTTACCTCCATAAAGTTCAGCCAGCGCGCTGTTAGCATTAGTGCTGTTTGCACTAGCGCTGGGTGGAATGTAGACTGCTGTAATAAAAACTGTAGAGAACTCTCTGGGCAGATAAAAAGATCTGCATCTGACTGTCAGGGCCTCCAGCAGTGTCTAACAATAAGTTGAGACCAGCACCGCGTTTGAACACCATTGTGTGTTTGTTAACACACAGCCCAGGAAAACTCATTCAGGAAAACTCCCCGTCTGCCTTGGAGGGTCTCAGGTCTGTCCACGGTTCAAGCCAGTCCCCTGGATCCCTGTTCAGCACCGGCTCCCGCACCTGCCCTAGAGGGCGGCCTGCCTCCGCTGCCTCCCATGCTCGACCAGGGCGGCAGCCCCCCTTCACAGTCTACCCTGGTGGCCCCTTCTGCCCTAGTGAGTGGTTTCTCATGGGGTGGTCCCTTGAGGCTCCAGAAGCTTCCTTGTCATTGGCAGTGGGCCCATGGACCTCTACTCTTGGTTTCCCCTTGCCACCAGTTCTCCAGCATTCCACGTCTGTGCCGCCACGGACATGGAACAGACTGCTCTCCAGTGCTCCACGTCCGTGGCGGGCTCTCCAGCGCTCCACGTCCATGGCGGGCTCTCCACTCCTCTTGTTCCCCTGTCTCAGCTCCGACTTCTGTGTCTGTAAGGTCCCCAGGTGGCTTGTTAACATGGTTGTCACTGGCCCCAGGATTGCTTGTTTCACCTGGAACGTGTGTCCAAATATATATGGACCGACATGTGCTAATAGTGTACTAATAGTATATCTGAGATTATTTAAATTGCTGTCCTCATTGTATTTATTAATCATTAATTATACATTTAAGTACTATTAAATGCCGCCATTCTACCAGACCTTTAGAGAAGGAAGTGAGAATTAAAAAGGCATTCATGTTTTTCCCAATATGAGCTTTAGTTATGCAGTACACTTGATTTAATTGAAATCAGGCTTGTTTTATTGAAGATTAGTGGCAGGGTATGTATAGAAATGTTAGTCCAAGTCACATGAAGCAGCAAAACAGGTGACATCCTGCTTAAAAAGTCATATGTCAGGACAACAATATGAAATGAAAATTCTGCATTCATTGTTTTGTGTTTTCTAGGTATGTGCATAGACTGACATAAGTTAACAGTTTACTCTAGGTAGAGCTACCTTTTACCTACAATGCAGAGTGGCCTGCAGTCCTTTACATGATTTGATATAAATTTTTTAGAGCGAAACAAGCATAATGCATTTAAAATTATTAAGCTTTTTCAATCACAAAACAAAACAGCACATTTTAAATATGAAAACCTCTGAAAAGTGAAAACTGAGAAAATTTGAGTTTTAGAATAATTTGCATTGTATCAGCACGGTGTTTTATTGGTGGACAAAATGTATTGGTTTAAATAGATTTTTTAAGCAATTTAATGTTGCAGTTATGGACCCTTTTAAACGCCCATAGACATCTATTTATATTTAGCGTTGTTCATAAACTTTTTTAAAAAATCATAATAAATTATGCCATTGTGCTATTATATGTTCTTTGCTAATTGTTAACCAGCTGCACACACAGCTCTGTCTCTCATTCCTTTTTCACTTTCAGTTGAATGGTTGAATTTAATTATTTTATGTTAACAACTGATATAATCATTCTCATCAGCTACTTCAAATAAAGTATTTGTGCTGTTCCTGAATGATTTTGCCATGCTATGAGGCTTTGAGACGGTTTTCTCTGACCGTGCATCCAGACTGAAGCCATTTTACTCAAATTAATTTGAATAATATTGCATTGTAACAGAAAAATATTTCAGAAACTAAAAAGGAAACCAACATATTTAAACATTTTATCTTTTCAGCTAAATAGATGTTGGCAGTGTTTGATAGGTTTCTGCATTTTGAGCATAACTGACCATTGGCCTCCATAGGAACCATAACAATTGGGCATAACGGATTAAATCCTTGCTGTGATTCAGTTTGCAAATGGTTACATGGTTCATCATTTTCATTAGCAGTGCCACTGACATTGTAGTTTTATTTTAGCTTTAAAGTGGAGCACTGTACTCAGTAATTCATCAGATTGTCCAAGAGGGTTATCCAGTCCACATCTTCCAGTAATATGCTTTAATATATGCTTTTGATTTTCTCTCTTATCCAGAGTGACTTCCATGTCCTAATTACAGGGACATCCCCCTTGGAGCAACTCAGGGTTAAGGGTCTTGCTCAGGAACCCAATGGTGGTAGTGCTAGAGGTGGATTTGAACCTGGGACCTCTTGAGTCTTAGGTCTGTAGGCAAGTACACTAGACCACCGCCACCCCCACTTTCATGCTATCAAATCGTGAGGGAAAAAAAAAAATGAATGAACTAAACAAAGAGAGAACATGACAACATGACACAGCTATGCTACAGGGACACAGAAAAAAACAGCTGTACATCAGCTGTTTAACAGTTCCACCATGCTCTTCCTGTACTACTGCATTCCTATAGGAAATTTTCACCATGTGTAGCGGAATTTCCTTAATGACCAGATCTTTTGACAACACGGAGAACATTGCTGGTTCTAATAGGAAACATTTTCAATAGTTTCATGAAGATATGGTTTAAATAGTATCTGTTTAACTTTTTTTTATTTATTTATTATAGCTGCAAACATTTTGCAAAGCAGTTAAAAGGCATAAATACATTTTGAATCAACTTTTAATTGAACAATGAAGTGCAAATGCCATCTTATCCACACTTCTGTATTACCTAATAAGTGGTAATTGCTTAGAGAAAAACGTATTTGTCCAGTTGGTAGATTACATATTTAAATGATGATTTTTGGGTAAAGTCACATTTATTTATATAGCACTTTTTACAACTGAAGTCGCACAAAGCAGCTTTAAAGATCCTGGAACTTGAGCTCTTAGTGAGTCAGCCAAGCATGACAAAAGCAAGGGTAAATTGAAAGGAAGGAACCAAGACTCAAAAGTCCTCTCACCCATTGCTGCGTCTTATTGCTTCATTAAATGTGTAATTAATTAAAAGCTTTTCCTTTTTAAAATATAAATATAGCTTTGATGACTGCTTAATTTGTACTACATTATCATTCTCAAGCTAACAGGGAACAATGACTTAACCCAAAAATAAATTACTTGATATTGCAAGTCCAAGACAAACATTGGCTTTAATTCTTGACAGGAAAAGTCCAAAGACCTGTGTCTGCTACATAGAGAAGAGACTTCACATTACTCATATTACATACTTTAACACAACTTAAGCAAAAGGCAAAAAATGTTCACAAGGCAAATTTTTACTTTCTCTTGAGACAAGGTTTTGGTATGTATTTACAAAAAAATATTTTGATCTTCAAACTCTAGTCCTAAGAAACATAATTGAAGGTCCACACTCCCTTTTCTCCTTTTCTTTATTTGTTTTCTTGAAGACACAATGCTATTCCAACCGTTTAGGTAACTATATTTTGTGGCCCATTATTAGTTCCATACTGCATGGCAGTAACACTCAGTGTCACTCAGTTATGCACTTGAATGAAAAATTCTTTGAGATGCCAAACACCAAGTGTTCTATGTGTTTAATTAGTTTATTATTTTCCTGAAATACATAACATACCATTTTCTAATTACATTTATACAGGATTGTCTTGTCTCGAGGTTTTGAGGTTTTGTGGTCTGAGATCCCTAAGGCTCCATGCAGTTGAAAAGCACAAACTCCACTGGATTTGTGAGCAGTCCATGCATGTGAAAAAGGATTCATTGTTAATGTGTGCAAAGCAGGAACTTGCTCATATTGGACTCTACAATATAAATAACGTCAATACAATTTCCTTTGTTGTCAAGTCTTCTCTGCTTTACAAGAGCTTGCTGATATTGCATGCCACGTCTGATATGAATTGTACATGGTGATGTCAGTGGACAACAGTGGGAGAGGAATGAGATCATCGTATTAATGTTTAACGCATATAATCTTTTTTTGCCTGTGAAACAAAACACAGTCTGGGGTCAAATAAATACATAACTGAGTAATAGGTGAGTAATAAAGGATTCCTCCAGCTGAGAGATGTGGTTCCTGCTGCATTTTTGGAGGGGTAATCTGTCTCCCTCTCTCAGCTGGCCTCACTTTTGGTATGGTGAAATCATGCCTTGATCACTGTATGATGCAGGAAGAGACCTTGTTTGAGTGAGAAGCTCCTGAAGGGTGGAGTTTTTGAGAAATGCTGGCCCATGAGAAAGCACTTACTCTTTCTTTTAGGGAGGCTGAAGGCCTTGACACCACATCAAGATTGTGGTGAGACAAGCAGCTTTAAAGAGTATGTTTTCAAATATGGGTGGAGAGAGTAGTATGCAACATGTACTCAGACTGGGGTTTTTGGCATAGGTTGCTGGAAGAAAGTCATCTTTTAATCACTTAAAAGAGAAGACAGTGGGGTAAAATCAAACCCTTTTTAAGTGAAAAACCTGCACCGCAACAACCACACATTTATATTCCATAGTGTTCATTATGGATGTTTCTTAACTAAAATGAGATTTATAGCCTAAAAACCTTCATACACCTATAGATATTATACATATACACATATATTCAAACATTATAGATTTACATTATAGATTTAAACAATCATCATTTACCATAGTAAATGTTAGCATGAAAAAATTATATTTTTGTGACTGTTATAATAGTGTAATATTTTAGCTTAGTTTGCTATCACTGCATGTTCCTATGCTTCAAATGGTACTGTATTACAGCCTTAGTCCAAGGGCCTAGAACTAAGGCAGGATAACTGGAAGAGCTGATCTGAGGTGAAAGGTATAGGGTGGCGGTGGTCTAGTGGTAGGTCCCCCAGGTTCAAATCCCAACTCTGGCACTACCACCACTGGGTCCCTGAGCAAGACCCTTTACCCTGTGTGTTGCTCCTGGGGGACTGTCCCTGTAATTAGGACATGGAAGTCGCTCTGGAGAAGAGCGTCATCTAAATGCTGCAAATGTAATGTAAATGTAAGAGGTCAGGGAGATAAAAGATAGATCAGTCAGTATACCTTTAAATATAAAATGGTCACTATATGTACCTTATAAGCTACTACTTAATAGTCTTAATAAGCTTAATATAATAAGGAATAAGCTTAATAATCTTAATAGCAAGAACCCGAGAACCCAAAGGGTTCAGAAGAGGACAATCTGCAGGGGGTTGTGGTGGAGGAGTTTACATAGAACTACCACTTCCTCTGAGCCTCAGAGAGAGAGGGAGACAAAGCCATCTGAGGAATGACGAATGTAGGAACTGTAGAAGGAAAAGGAAGAGTTCTCAAGTTTTGGGCTTGAGAGGGCTGGAGTCAGTATGGGGGTGTGTAAAGAATGTTAAGTCTGACAAACAGAGGAAACACTTCCTCTCTCAGTATCATATAGCTACAGAGTGGATTTCCATCAATCAGCAAATGGTATATCATTTACCTTTTTATATTTACATTTACTCAATTAACAGAAGCTTGCATACAAAGTGACTTACAAGTTAGGAGCAGCATTAAAGCTACAGTGCAGGAAGAGCTTTACATAAAATATAGAATGCCACATAATGTAAAATAAAATGAAAATGTATAAAAGTGCAGTGTATAAGGTAAGCAGGATAAGTGGCGATTAAGAAGTGAATAATGCGATTTAGGGGTCTTAGAGTGTTAAAGGTTCTCAGAAGGGATGAGGCTTCAAGAGCTTATTTAAGGTAGAGAGGGACGTCTCTGCCCTGATAATATTTGGTTGCTCATTCCATCTTTTGAGCACAACAAACAAGAACAGTCTGGAATAAAATTTGTATATAGTTGTCTTGTTTTCAGAAATGCAATGGCAGATGATGTTCATAAATCTTATTCCAGAAAGTTATTTTCCTAGCCACTGGACTTTAACAGAACCATCTAATACAATGGCATCACTGTGCTGTATTAGTGGTTGTTTAGTCATGTGCCATTGTTTTGGAGGCACCTGACTATTATTGCTTTTTTCACAGGTCCAGCTGTCATCAGGAAGGGTGGTGTTAGTTTAGGCCTCTGATACTTCATTAGGGTAGTTCCTGTTTTGAATGATTGGGATAGGTGGGACCAGTAGGTGCCTGACAGGGGTTCTAAGATTATTTTACTTTGTCTTTCTAGAGTGCTGTGGGGTTCTGCCAGTGAGGAAACAGAGATGTGAAGTCAGTTGTGTTGTGAAGTGGGACCTTTTTCATGGTAGACCAAATGACTTTCACAAGATGTTATGTAAAATCCATATATATAGCCCACATATCATTTCTAGATCTAACATATATCTAATAATTAAAATAATTTCACAGTCTTACCCTTTCAGCTGTAGAAAATACAATAGAGATGCATGATGCCGTGTTTTAAGCTTACTGTATCATCACAGCAGTGGAACTAAACATGGCTTTACTTCTTTGATTGATTTTTTAAAATTCTTCTGATATGAATCAAACCAGTATTACTGCTCGCCGCAAGCAGTGCCAAATAGGATTCTAGGAAGAGACTAAGCACACTGTGTTGCAACACTGCATACAATGAGTGACTGCTATGAAACAAAAGAATGAAGTGCCATAACTTTGTGCCTACACTGTGTAATTTATAGCTTTCATGCTATAAACATTGTCATGGGGTGCAGTTTTAACATACTTTAACTACAATTTTAAAGTTACAGTTCTTTTATTTGATATGCATTGACTTTTCAGTTTATGAAAAAAATAAAAAATACTCCTAGGAAAACACAATGCAGTGTACATTTTTATATCTAATTAAAGGCAAGGAGAAGAGGCTGATTCACAAGTGAATAGGGTAATCTTTTAAAACAACACACAGTGAGCCTTTGTTAGTTGATTATTGGTATTCTTCAGTTGTTATCCATTGAGATGTGCATTCAGTGGTATATTAAAAAACACAAGCAAAAAATATTAGCCTATGGATGATAGTAGAATTTCAGAACGAGAATTACAGATCACAATGAAATACCATGCACTGGTATAAATCTTTTCAGGTCATTTTGTAATATTAACCATCAGTCCATCAATGAACAAGATAGTATAATTAAATATGAATGAATACAAAATATTTGAAGAATGCACATGTGTGGGTGTTGGTATTATTTTAAAACATTCAGATTTTTTCCATTTTGTTTAGCTTTTACAGGAAACAATGTGGTTGATATCACACAACATGAATGGGCCTTGTGTGATTGGAGCCTTTGGAAAATACAATATGATGAGAATGGACAGTGCGAGAGTGGCAGTTTCTCCTATTTATCTTTGCAGAACCTCTCAAGCTCCATCAGGTTGGCTGGGGAGCATCGGTGCACAGCCATTTTCAGATCTCCCCAGATAACTTAATTCAGGTTCAAGTCTGGGCTCTGGCTGGGCCACTCAAGGACATTCACAGAGTTGTTCCGAAGCTACTGCTTTATCTTGGTTGTGTGCTCAGAGTTGTTGTCCTGTTGGAAGATGAACCTTTGCCCCACTCTGAGGTCCAGAGCACCCTGGGGCAGGTTATCATAAAGGATGTCTCTGTACATTGTTGCATTCATATTTCCCTCTACTCTGACAAGTCTCCTAGACCCTGCAACCCATGCTGCCACCACCAGGCTTCACTGTTGGGATGGTATTGTCCAGGTCATAAGCGGTGCCTGGTTTCTTCCAGACATGACTTGGCATTCAGGCCAAAGGGTTCAGTCTTTGTTTTATCAGACCATTTATCTGTCAAAGTGACAAATCGGGTTCTTGGTCACCTCCCTGACTAAGGCCCTTTTACTCCGATCACTCAGATTGCTGTAGAAACTTCTGATGGAAGATCAGTGGAAACAGGATGCACCTGAGCTCACTTTTGTGTCATGGCAAAGCCTGTGAATACTTGTTTTATTTTTGTTTATTTTTAATAAATTTGCAAGTTTAAAGCAAACTTTATTGCTTAGTCCAGCATGTTTTTGTATCTTATATTCACATTACTGAATTCAGTGCAAAAGAAAGTGCAGCATTAAATGCATTCATATGTGAAGTAATATCCTGTCCAGCAGCTAGAGGGAGACGGAAGGGACAACCCCTGCAATGCCCCCCTGGTGCTGATTTGTGCAAGTTCTTGGGTTGCATTGGTCATTCCACTCAAGGATGAGGCTAAGTCTCAGGTTACGGGTGGGAAAACTCTCTCAGCATGGGATTAACAGGTGATAGTGGGTCTGGGAAAAGGGGGCTGTCATAATAGCGTGCTGCCTGCTCTTCAGCAAGGATCCCCAGCCTGTAATTAATTACCATTTGGGATGACCTCATGTCGTTATTTATAGTGCTCCCCTGGTTGTGATGGGGGCTCAGAGAGTAGAAGGAAGATAGAGATAGACGTTAAGAGAAATGTTTACGTTTTGAACTTGTGAGCAATCCAAGAAACTATAACTACACTCTTAGAAATATCATTCCTAATTCATTGTAGATGTGTAGTGTAGTTGCACAATCTGAATTTTTTAGAAATTAAAAATTGGTGTTCAAGGTTAAACTCTAAATAACCTTTTTTTTTTGCACCATTTTTTAAGAATGTCTTTTTTATACTGACTAATGTAGATAAAATCTCAGAGGAAGAGTATGAAGTGTTTAATTCGGTGTATGTAATTATATGGATATGTATAAATATCTTTAACATCCTGCGCTGTTTTGAGTCTATTAAACATTTAAAGGAAATCATCCTAGCCTTTTCCATTTTGTCAACCTTTAATTAACATTTAAAGACAGAAAGCCATCAATGCACTCAACAGTTTTTTTCTGAAATTAGAATTTGCTGGTAGTTTCTATGGGTTCAGTTTCACTTCATTATGGTGGATGAGCTTCTGTCAGCATGTCACATAAATCAACAATGGCTGAGAAACACTATCAGGAACATATATAGGACAGGACACTTTTTGCAACACATCAGCTCTTTAGAAACAAAAGGCTTGTCATGGTGGCGGGGTGCAGGAAGGATGTCTGCGCAGAGCCAGTGATCTAAGACATACTTTATTCACGATAGTCACCAAAACAAGACACAAACAAACTGAACCACCCGTAACTTCAGGCTTTGCCTAATGAATGAACTACACTCTGTTCTGACTCATTGAGGCTTAAGTAGTCAGCCCCAATGAAGCACACCTGTGCCTTCATGAGCTCAGGTGTGCTCGGTCAGAACAGAGCGCCCTCTACCGTGAACACAACATAACCAAACCTTGACATCACCCCCCTCCCAAAGGCATCACTCCCGGGGCGCTCCCCAGAGCCGGACCCTTGAGGGGAGGTTAACAAATCATCGAGCATAAACAGCCCCCTTAATGGGGCACATGGCCAGGTCTATGAAAACAAAAACCAACTAACTAGAAAACGAGTAGTTAGTAAACGACCAGCAACAGCCACGTCCAGGGCTGCTGGCGGTGGTGAGGGGTATCCCAGAGCTTCAGTCCAATTTCTTTTCTTGTTGTCCTGCGCTTCTTCCTCCACCTGTTTCCCCGACTTGACACTGGAGTCCCTGAAGGAATAGTCCGACTCACTGGAAAGCCTTGTCATGACAGAGTCTGAATGAGAGCTGAACGCAGAAGATTCTTTAGGTTAGAAGAGGAAGAGTTTTTCACCCAGTTTGCGCTCAGCATCAGACCCCTGTCCTCCTCGCTCTCTCGAATTTGTCGTTCTCTTTCCCGAAGCACACTTCCCTGCTGCAGTTCTTTTTTGGGTTCTCTGTTAACATGTTGTCTCTTGAATAGTCAGGCTCCTCATTGACCTTTTCAGTATTATCCAGCAATGCGGACTTGTACATCACTGCTTGTGCTGCAGAGTCCTATTTCAGGAAGTCCTCTGCAAGCTTGTCCACTTTGTCTTTGGATATTTCTTGAGGTATTAAGGAATGTTGCATTCCATAGTGAAATTTCCCTTTTTCCATGTAGTTGATATAATGGTCTGAACTTGCTGCCTGAGTTTTTGATCATCTCTGTTCCAATACAATTTTATAATCTCAATTGAAAGATCTGTGAACGGGATCTCTTCCAGAAACTTTCTCTGCCAGTGTCCCGAGTCAGCAACCAATGTGTGTAATTTCAGAAGAGACCTCTTGGTTGTCTGATGTACCCATAACTAATTGGTTGAATGGAACTTGTCATTTTCCCTTTTTTTTTTTTTTTTTTTTTTGCAGTGGTACTATTTTCCTCATGAAGAGAACCAAAACTGCATAGATCCTCCATGTGAGGCAACTGCACTGACTCCTTTTGCTCCATACTCAACATGCAAAACGGTGCATAACCTGCCCTCCCCGACCATGCTCCTTGGGAGGGTCCCCCATAACCTTATGTAGCACTTCTCTAGTGTTGTCCCATATCGCACACTGCTACCTTTGATCCTGATGAAGCCAAACTTGCTGTTAGACAACAAAGCTATAGGAGACTCTGTGTGAAAGTCATTGCAGAGAAAAGTGAGGTATAAATGGGATTGAAATGCTCAAGTTCAATGTTGATTTTCTTCTTTTTGCCCTCCTCGTCCATCAGACTGTTCCTCCACTGCTCCACTTTGGAGCTCTCCACCAGGGTTCTAGCTTGCACTTGGGTCTGCTGAGCAAGTTGTGATTAAGACCTTCACTTCTGGGCATTAGGTCTCTACTGCTCCCATACCTCTGACATGCTCTTGCAGCTCTGTGAGTTTACTGGCCTCTCTCTGGGCTTCTTCTAGTTCCGCATGCAGAACAGCACTGTTGTCCTGTACCTGCTTCAGCTTTGCCCTGGTCTGGTTCAGTTGTTGTTCCATATTGGCCACTTTGTTCTCCAGTTTCTCCTGCAGGTTGGAATCTCTACTCCCCTTGTTGCAGTGCGTGCGGTTTGGTTCTCCTGTTCCTCAGTTTTCTTCAGCCATTCCCTTCGGACCATAATCACAGCTTGCAGTTTTTTAGGACCTCATTCTCTTTCATGAGTCTACAGACCTCTCCTTGAATTTCCCTCTGACAAAGAGACAAAAGGCCTTTGGTCTCCTGAAGTTGCGAAAGCAGATTGGTGATCCTTTCCTCGGGCTTTCATTTGTGAACGAAGCATTCACCTGTAGCACGGAGGCTTCTTTTTCTGTCAGCTGCTGGTTGAGCTTGGTCATCAACTCATCCTTTTGAGTGATCTGAATGGTCATGTAGCTGATCTGTTCATCTCTTTGGTGGATGTCCATGAGAAGTGCATCGCGGTTTACATTGACCTGACCTTTCTCCTGGACACTGTTCAAGCTTTCAGTTAACCACATAATCTGTTCTCTCTGGTTCCTTTCATTTTCTAGATACCCAGCCTGCTTCTCCTCAAGTTCCCATCTAACTTTGGCCAAATTCTCCTGAAGAGAACATACCTCAGACTGGTTGCTCTCCTGCAGCTGGTGATTCCTGGCCTGGAGGGAGATGTTTTCATTTTCCAGTTGCTTACACTTCCTCTCCAGTTCCTTTGCCTCTAATTCTGTCTCCTGAAGCTTCTTTGAGAGGTGACCATTGACCAGTGTAACATCCCTTAACTTAACCTTCAAAGCATCAAGATCCTGGTTTCGTGCACAAATTTCATGGTCCTTGGTGTTGAGTTCAGCCTCCATCTCCTGGAGCTGCTCAGCAAGTACATGCTTGGCCTTTGTTCTTCGCCCAGAACACAAATGTTTTCAGAATCCTGAAGCGTTTGTTCCAATCTCTGAATTCTCAAAGTCAGTTCACTGATTAGTCCATCTTTCTCACTAACCTGGAGCTGCTCCTTCTCTGCCCTCTACCTGGCAGACGGGTTAGTGGTGCTGGGTTTGGGGGTCGACTCCTTGATGCCGCTTTTCATGCTGTGAAGGGCCTTCTTGGTCGAATTCCCTCAATACACGGCGCAGGGGGCATTTTTCTGCCGGCTTCCAGCTTCACGGGTGGCCTTCTTTGCCAAGGCCCCGTTTTCCCTGTCGCGGGTGGCCTTCTTTGCCGATGTCTTGTGTTGAATGACTTGTCCGCCATTTTCTCGCTGTGATTCATGCAGGGAGCATTCTCCGCCATCTTCCCGCTGTGTTTCACGTAGGGCGTGTTCTCAGTCTTCCCGCGTTGCATGATGCATGGGGTGTTCATTACCAACATCCCGCGTAGATTCATGCTGGGTGTGTTCTCCGGCATTTTTCCGCTGTGTTTCATACAAGGGGCATTCTCTGCCATCGTCCCACAGGGGGCAGTTTCTGCCAACAGCCCGCGTTGTGGTTGGTGAGGAGCTGGGGGCGGTGAGGAAAGGGGCGCGAGCGAAGCCTCTTCCTCCAGCAGGTCAAGGCCCCATCACCACTGCTACGGCTACCAGTGCCTGCTTAATGCAGCTGCACTCCTCTAGCCACTCGGTCTCCAAAGAGGGAGTGAGCTGGATTGAGCGCGCCAGCAGATCCAGGCATTGTGAGAGCTCCGTGGCGGTAGCTCTCTGCTCGCGGAGCTTCGGCGAACACGCAGCCAGCCCCGCTGATGTAAAAGTCCTCATATGCTTTATCACCACTCTGAGGCTCCCCACCAGGGCTTCAAGTGTGCAAGGCTCGCGATGTCCCGAGTTTGGCAGTTCATTTCTGTCACAGTGGCGGGGTGCAGGATGGACATCTGTGCAGAGCCAGTAATCCATACTTTATTGCCCAGACATACTTTATTCACAATAGTCACCAAAACAAGAAATAAACTAGGCTTAATTAGTCAGCCCCAATGAAGCTATTCAGGATTTTAGTACTGAAGCCACATGAGAACTGATGAGATTTAAATTTTTTTTTGTACTTATATTTGAGTGTAAAAAAAAAAAAAAAGCATGATAAGAATAAAATAAAGGTTTGACAAAATTTTATAGCAAACTAGGTGTTTTGTATTTTATTTTTTTTTAAACTCTGACATTGTTCAAAGAACACTTTGTAGCACCTTATTTTAAAGACTTTAACGCTAAACTTGATCTAAGCCAAAAACCTAACAACTAGTCATAAACCCAAACTCTCGAATCAACTAATTAGCAACAGACATTTAATTAAAAATGTGAATATCTAGCAGATTAAACTTCATGACATTGAATATATGGTTCTAAGCAGAAATTTAAACGTATAACCATATAGTAATGTTTATTTTTAAGAATTAAATCTCACCTACTTTCCATAACATGCCATTACTCATGTCATGAAATGTTGATGGAGTTGTGACCTTCAGTAGGGAACTGCAACATTGCAATGGCATTAGTGTTGGAGAGGGGGTTGAAACCCAGCACGGTTGGAATTCAGGGTCACTATTACATCCCTCACTGAGATGACTTTGATTTACTACACTCCTGCATGCAGAGATTTAGGGTGTCATGCAATGGGCTCTCCATCTCCATCTCTCAGCTGTGTTTTTTATTGGTCGGCACTGTGCCTATTCTGTAAGATGGCTCTCCTTCTTGGCTTCCCCCCTCAAAGAGGCATCCTGTGGTTCTCATTTATCTAGGTCCCCCAAAGCAGAGCTGACAAATTCCTGAGTACTTCAGAGGCGAGAGGCTCAATCGCTGCAGATTTACACTACTCCCCAGCTGGCCTGTGGCCAAAGGAACTGATAAAATAATTGGAGCTGTAACCTCATCTCTGCTTCTCAAGGTTCAGTACATAGGGAAGGAGGGGAACAGACTTTAGCTAGCATAAATTCTCAGAATCCAAAATGAGGTTGAATGAGCTGTTGGGTGTTTGCTCTTAAGTAAGCAGTCCACTGTCCTGGTACTGGCAGTATCAGAATATTGAAAATGTGTGCTGCCTTGCTATCTTAGCATAAAATAAGTCTACCGACAGTCAAGAGTGGAAGCTTTCTAGGCTGTTTAAATAAGTTTCACATTCTTTTATTTTATATATAAAATTATTAATTGTTAATAATATTCATTTAAATAGAATCATTATTTTCCTTTTTCATTATTTTTTATGCTCTTACTGACTAAATTTTTCTAAAAATTGTTTAGTCCTGTGAATAACCATGTTCTTTTGCTTGCTTGATATGTGTTGTGATATGTGGGTTTGTTTGCTTAAAACTATTTTGTCACATCTCAAATGTGTATATCTACAATTAACATCCTGTAAAGGTAGTTTATTTTTTAGAATTAATTGTTTCTAATTTTCCCTACATGATTCTATATCTTGTAAATGATCAATTAAAAATACATTTAAAGGCAATGGTCAATAAATAAACACAAAACATCATTATTACATCAAATAATTATATAGCTTTCATGGTATATGAGCTATTAAGAATATAATAGTGTTTAAGAAAACATTTCACAGTTAAAATAATTTATAGTAAATGAGAAGTCCTCCCAGCCATAAAATTTGGTAAATATCAAGTGGGTTAAACAGTCTCTTTTAAACTCTAAAAGAGGCACTGAAAGTACATGAGAGTTAATGGAGTAATGTAGTAATGTAATGAGGAAATACGACATTTTGGAGTAAAAGTGCAAAGTATCAGTACCATGTCTAAATATGTCTTTCAAACACACTTCAGTATACCATGATTGAGAGAATCTAAGCTCACCAAGCAGTCAAAACAAAGCAGCCACATACCACCAGGCCATTTTTTTTGAGTGGTGTCTGGCAGTGCTGATGGCCTAATAATCGACATTGTGGGTGAACAGAGCATGTTATGACTAAGGGGCCGGACATTCTCTCATCCCTTTCCCACCAACCCATCAACAGCTGGAATGGTAGGCAGCCGTGGGAGCTCATACTTAATCTCTCATACTTAATCAACCACTTACCGTAGCTTTAACCCGAGACAACACAATTTTCATACAAACAGACATGACATGGAATTAGAAACCTGTGAGTGAAGTATTACAAATTCTTAGCTAATTCCTTTCATAGAAGGTACTACATTGCCCTCTTATTTAATATGCGCAGTTAATTACATACACATACCCACTTGCTTTTGATACAATGTCAAGACATATCTGGTGTATCTTATCAGTGACAAATGGTGACTACTAGATCTAGGCCTTTAATTCATATCAGTTTCAACTGACTGTGCCAACAAATGACAAGCTTGTCTACCTAGAAACCATGGGGGTAAAAGGTTGATGGGCAATGATCGCAATTTTCTTTGTCATTACAACCTTTGTTTCCAACTAAAAATAAGAATAAGAGTTTTATGACTACACTGCAGTTTCCCTAGGGTTATGGTTAGGTTTAGAGTTACCTACACTACTGTGCAAAAGTTTTAGGCAGGTGTGAAAAAATGCTGTAAACAAAATAAAAATCTAAATCTAATCAATATTTGGTGTTACTACCTTTTTGATTTCAAACCAGTATCAATTCTTATAGGTACACTTGCACAAAGTTAGGGATTTTGTAGGATTATAGTCAGTGTATGATCAACCAGTTTTACCAAACAGGTGCTCATGATCAATGTCACACGTAGGTTGAAACACAGTCATGTTTGGAACAACCTACCAGCAGAGTTCCTTCAAAAACTGTGTGCAAGTGAACCTAGAAGAATTGATGCTGTTTTGAAGGCAAAGGGTGGTCACACTAAATATTGATTTGATTTAGATTTCTCTTTTGTTCATTCACTGCATTTTGTTGATTGATGAAAATAAATGATTAACACTTCCATTTTTGAAAGCATTTTGTTTACAACATTTTTTCACACCTGCCTAAAACTTTTGCACAGTACTGTATATCTAACTACATGTTTATCTTTAGGTTTGCACTTTGTCATTGCTGATTCACTCACACAGACACTCAAAGACACAAACACACACACCAACTCACACACACACACACACACACCCTATTCACTGCTTTAATAATAGGACTTGTAGAGGTTAATTAAGACTGAGTTATCCCCCAAGGGCTTGTGTGTCTGCCTCTTCATTAAAACATGCAGTGTCAGCACCCCTATTCCATACAAATACACATGCATCCTCACCCCTTTGTGATGAAAGAATAAGAGGTAATAAGCTGTCCTTTAATCTGTGACCATGCACTCTGAAGTTAGCAGGTGAATCAAAGCCTGTCTTTGTAAAACTCTGAATGATCTCACTGTTATAAAGTTTTTGATGACTACCTGTCAGACCAGAAATTCATCTAATAAGACCTTTTCTTTGTTGCCCAGAAATAAATCAAACAGGCACCTGGCTTTGAATTGTGGACAAGGGACAGTTCTACAGAAGAAGGTCAAAACAGACCAGGGGTCTTTTATTATTAAAATCCTTATATTGGGGGAAAGGAAACATTTTAAAATATAACCTTTGTAAGCATATCCTTTATATTTCTTGAGTCTTAATCTGAATCTTCCTGTTATGACCACTTCCTGCTGACATTATTGTAAATTTATTTTTCAAACCAGTCATAGTTCATTAAGCTTCTTCAGCCTTTCTTTATATCTTTTATGATTATTCCTCTGAGAAAATATGTAAAAGACTTCTGATTTGGTGCCCTGTTACAGTTCACTGTATGTTAATGACAGAAACACAGTTTCTTCCCAGAGAGCATATCATATTTCCCACATATGGACTGTAATGAGTGGTTCTGTTTAAAGCATTAACATTGTTTACTATTAAACAATTTTAATTAAATATAGATGAGAGAAGGAATGTTACACTGTTTAAGCCTTTTAAATGTAAATAACACACACAAATATTCAAATGTATTCTGTTCAGATTCAATTTACAGACACGCTTTCCATCCACACATACTCTTCATTTAAAGGTGCCCCTTATGTTATGAGAGTTCTGGTGTAAAAAGATCAACATACTTTTAAAGAGGCACTTGGTTTTGGTGTTACTCTCTCTAAATAATGCATTTACTTTCTTAATAACGATAAAACGCCCATACTCTGATTACTTTTATATTTGTTCTGTTCTGGAGGTGAGCAATCAGAAGATTTGATATATACTATGAAGCAGAAGTCCACAAAATTTTAGTTATACAGTGTCTTGCAAAAGTATTCATTGCAAAAGTATGCATTTTTCATGTTTTGTTTGAATTTAATTTACATTTGCTCTTATCCAGAGCGATTTCCATATCCTGATTACAGCCCACATGTCTTTTGGCATACTCAAAACATGCCTTTTTATTTTTAACATTAAGTAATGGAACTCTGCAACTCCTTCAGGGTTACCTTTGGTCTCTGTGCTGCCTCTCTGATTAATGCCCTCCTTGCCCGGTCTGTGAGTTTTGGTGGGTGGCCCTCTCATGGCAGGTTTGTTGTGGTACCATGTTCTTTCCATTGGAAGATGATGGATTTGATGGTGCTCTGGTGGATTGTCAAAGATTTGGATATTTTTTTTATAACCCAACCTGGACTTGTACTTTTTAACAAGTTTGTCCTCAACTTGTTTGGCGAGCTCCTTGGTCTTCATGGTGTGATATCTCTTGCTTAGTGGTAATTGCAGCCTTTGGGGCATTTCATAAAGGGTGTGTTTATACTGACAGATCATGTGACACTTAGATTGCACACAGGTTGACTTCATTTCACTAATTATGTGAATTTAGAAAGTAATTGGTTATATCAGGACTTTTTAGGTGCTTCATGGCCATGGTGAATACATATGCACGTGCCAATTTTCAGTTGTTTTTTTTTCCTCATTTCACGTCACCAACTTAGACTTTTTTGTGCAGATTCATCACATAAAATAAGATTAAGAAACATTTAAATTACAAGTTGGAATGTAACAAAATAGGTAAAAAGCCAATACTTTTGCAAGTTACTGTATTTGTACATAAGCTTGTTCAAAAGTTAATAAGAAACATTTATTGATGGCCCATTGGTTAATATTGTGCATTACACTTAAAAACCTAACACATGAAGCATCTATATAGAAACAACAGAAAAAGTTTGTTAAACAATTGAGCATATAAACACAGTCCTTGTTAGAAATTAACATGTTGTATCCTGAGGGTATGGAGTTTGAGTAGTGCTGAGTAAATCATGCTGTGCTAATAAAAAAGGTTTGCACACATCCTCAACTAAGAATGGATGCACCCATGCTGGGCTAAGTTGCCTGGAATGTTTGGTATTGTGAAAAGCTGTCCAGTAATGGATGGTAGAAAATTCCCAGTGGTGGAATGTGGTAAGTCATTAACTTTGCCAAGAAAGGGAAACTTCTAATCAGGAATGATCAGAAGGAGTGTGTATGCTTAAATGACCCCTCAGAGATATGGTAAGCTGTATGAAACCTCACCTGTGGTAAGTGTTATATGAGTGACAGTTGTCAAAACTAAATAGACAGCCTTACTCTGAAAGTCCAAACCTAATCTTACAGGGAGTTTTAGTTTTATGAATAATCTGGTTTTAGGCTTTTTCACACTAGAACATGAATAATCTATACGTGTGAATGTGTGTATTCATGAAGCTTATACTTTTTGGCATGACCAGACATAACACAATGAAGAAAGATCACATGAAACTCTTAGTGCTCTCTAACCTTTTTTACTGTCTGCATGTCGTGGGGCACCAGTACCCACAACTGTACAACTATACACAAGGCATTTCAAGCACACTTCAGCTCTGGCCTCTGGAACTTCAGCTAAAAACAAACTACAATGAAAAATGGCTGATCCTGCTAATCAAACCCTTACTTTTAAATCAAATTACTCACTAAAAGATTCATTTTGTGGGTGTTTGGTAAAGTTTCTTTACATGGTGATTTACGGTGTGCCAAATAAGTGTTAATAGGAAACCAATGTTTTCATTTTTGATAAATGATTGTTAGAGACATTGGGAAGGCAAACTGAATACTTAAAATAAGGATACTGTAAAACATTGACTCACACTATAATGAAAAATAATTACATGAAAACAAATTTCTGATCTGATCATGTTTGATGAAAAGAGTATATCTTTTTCTTTTGGCTGCTCCCGTTTAGGGGTCGCCACAGCAGATCATCCGTTTCCATTCCATCCTGTCCGCTGCATCCTCCTCCATGTCCTCTCTCACCACATCCATAAATATTCTCTTTGGTCTTCCTCTTTTCCGCTTTCCTGGCAGCTCCATCTTCAACATCCTCCTCCCAATATAATCCTCATCTCTCCTCTGGATATGTCCAGACCAAAAAAAAAAAAAAAAGAAAAAAAAAAGTGTATATATAGATAAGTGTGTGAAAATTGAATCTTACACAAATATGCTGCTGCATTCTGTTTATGTAACAATGTCGGTATAATAATCGGTTTATTCCCAGACTCAGTCTCATAATCATCACAGTCTTTGCTGTGGGAGACCTCCTCCTGGTCTGGACATAGTCATGGACTCCACATTAGAATGTGTGTGTGTGTGTGTGTGTGTGTATAATCAGCTTACTCCGTGAATGGGCATCTGTTTCCGATCTTAACAGTCTAGATTCGAGAGTGCTGATGATGGAGCAAGAGCTGCAAGCTTGTAGCTTGGGGGAAGGCATTGCCTTTCTTGCCACCAACTGTGGGAACTCTTTCTTCACCAGCCATCTGTTGAAGCAGCCATTGTGTAAGGTAAGCTGAGCTAGGTCTCGTGCCGTCTCCCCAGGTAAGTAACTCATTAACCCTGCTGGAAGTCCACTGAAGCAGTGGGGGAAGAATGGCTCAGCTCTCCTCTGCACTCTTGGACTGTCCCTGTTAGACTGTGAAAAAGGGGCTAAGCTTACTACATAGACTTTATTTCAGGGTCAAGGCATTGCCTAGACCCACCCACACACACACGTGCATACACCAGATTTACATACATTATAGGTAGGATTCTTCCAAAAAAAAAATGTGGGGATTAGGGCCTCTGATTTATAATGAGGTCGATAATGAGGTCTTGGTAATGTCTGACTAAATGATCAGTGTCTGTAAAACACCAATTTTATTAAAACGCCAATTAATTTGGTCTATATACAAAAATACTTCTGAAAGGAGGAAAACCAAATCACTCACTTTGAGTCTAAAATGTCACAATTGAGAAGTCAAATTTAATAATAATATCCTTTTTATATGCTGTTGAATATATAAGTGTTGAAAAAAAAAATGTGGTGTGTGTGTGTGTGTACATGTAAACACTTGTTGAGCACAGTGAGCACACATGCTAAATTCAGCATATTCACTTGATAAAACCAAACCTGGAGAGTTCAGAATTTCCCTCCTCGATTAGGTTTTAATCAACATGTATTTCAGGTTACTTTGAATAAAACCGCTTGATCAAAACCCTTAATATAAAAAATTTAACCTAAATGAGTTCACAAAAAGGAACTCTATGTAGTATAAATGTTTAGAACTTGTTAATTTTATGTACATTTTTAAGTTGATGGATTTGGGGAAACAAGGATATCTTTCATGTGTGCACTTGAGAGCAACAAATGGAAAATGTTGAGTTGTACAACATTTCACAAAGAGCTCAGGGCATCACAAAATGAAGCACACTTGAGAGAAAGAATCCAAATGCAATGTATTTCTAATCAAAACTCTCACTCTCAAGCTTTATTATACAAAGAGCTTTCGGCAGAATCTGAATCTGTCTTTGTTTTCCCAATGCCCTTCGTTAACTTTTGTCTTTCTTTTGCTTACCTCAGGATTTGGCAGCAATATCATTACATTTCAGACATTTGTGTTTTTTTTAGTCCAGGGTCTTTACCCACCTTTTGTTCAAAAACATAGAAGATAAAGAATAAAGCATTAAAAAAAAAAAAAAAAACAAGCAATTAAACAGGCATATTGTCTTACTTTCATTTGTAGACTGTCAGCCTTGACCTATTTGTTGAGTGATCATGAGAAAGTGGTATTGGTTAGTTTCAGAAATGAAGCAGAGGTGATCTAAACTCTACTCCCCTGCCCTCTGTTCCACCCCTCCCAGAGTTCATTTTCAACACAGTCAGCGTAGCTGGTCCTGCAACTGAGAGAGATGGAAGCAATTAGGGCCAAAACTATGCAATGAAACGTTTAGCATTTAAAATGCAAAGCACAGGGAATCAAAGCTGTCCTGCATCTCTGCCTGCCAAACCATTGATCAACCATTATGGGCTTGGTGAAACAGGTGAGACAAGGAAGTGATATGGCTTAAGACATGATGAAGAGCAGTCTGCTTTCCTGTTACATGCCAATCTGTTTGGGTGAGGAACCTAGCTTTGTAGTGGTTGCGGGGTTCACTGAACGATTTCCGTATTACTCCAAAATCAAACAGACACCGTCTCCACCACAATACACAGGACAAAACCTTCAGTGTTTTAATATGTACAAGTGCTCCCCAAACAACATAGAATATAACACAAACAATGAAAGTACACGTATTCACGTATCACATATCAACAGTATTGTTCAGTCTTGTAACGGTGACTCCGGAGATGGGTAGATGGCAAACGGAACAGTCTTACCACGAAGGTGATGTAGTAGGGGATGATAGAAAGGATGGTAGATGTAATCCTGAGTTGAATTGAGTGTCCAAATAGTTCAACGGGGTTAATCCACAAACAACGGAAGATGAACTCTGTACGTCTTCTTTGTAAACATGTATAATACACATGCCACAAAAGAAAGGATTTTTAACAAGAGACACGGAAACTTAGTTTCTCCCTCGTACTCTTTCTTTCCAAAGCTTTAACCACACAACCCTTTCCAAACACTGCTCCCACTGCTAATTAGTCACCTGATTATAGCAGGTAAGCTCTTAAAGGGGAAGTGCGGTGTTAATATGGGGCTAGAGTGCCCTCTGGCTTTCTGGAGGAATACCATGCTGAACCTAGGGGGTACCTCCCTTATGGCCATCGGCTATGGCAGCATTATGTGCGGTGTCACAAGAAAAAAGAGTCTGACAGGGAATTTTTGGGTGTTCTACTGAAACAGAGATCAGAATCTTTTTCAGCCAAAAGCTTCTGGTAAAACATAACACCAACCTTAACTGGATATATTAAAAATATATATATTGTTAGGAACAAAGAATCCAAATAATTATTTGATAAATAGTTTGTGAATGCAAAGAAAAGATAAATAAATAAATGAAGGTGAACATCCTAAAGTGTAAAGTTTGGTGGAAGTCTAGAGGTAGGATTCTTAGCTTCGGATTAAGTTCTAAGGGCCCCTTCGCGAATTCTCTTGCCCCGACTTGGTACACTCACTCAGAACATGAGATGGTGTTCCAGTGGAGCAAGTTGACGCACACTCCCCACCACCCTAGCAACAGGACTGCTCACTCACTAGACCTCCAGTGACAGCTCACTCATATGTTCCAGGCTCTGGTTAGAAATGTAAGTATTCTTTTTGGGAATGGGGAGGTGTATGTTTGTGTGTGTGTGTGTGTTGTTGGACATGATGGAGGCCGGCCGGAGCCTGAGCAATGACAGCTTCTGTGGCCATGCAAATCGCAGCGGGGCGCCGTGCCAAATCACAAATGTAAACCAGACTTCAGGAACAACCTTTCACAGAACAGGAAAGAAAGCCAGGGGGAAACAGAATACGGGTTTCTCCTCGTGTACTCTTGTACTTTTCTGCTACAGCTGGACAAAATCACATGCTTTCATAGGTTGGGAGACCTCTCTTGGAATTTTGATACTTTAGCACGTGTTAACCCCCCGAAACAAACAAACAAAAAAAGCAAAGACCAAAACAACCCAAAAACTAATGAAAGCCAATTACCCAAGCTATCCATCGCAGTGTTGGCCAACCTGCTTCTTTCATGTAGGAGTTTTAGGGGAGCTGTGTTGATGAGACCATGGCAGCTTGTTTTCTGTTGTCCATCTCATTTGTGTGACAAGGAAAAATGCACCCTACAGTTTTATTTCAGCCTGATGGGGGCTAACAAAAAAAAAAGTTTACTATTGGTAAAAACGAAGCACAAGGAGCTTGCGAAAGACAAAGGGTGGGTTTGGTTCAAATGATTCATAATGTTGTGACTCATATATCCCCCTTTTTTCATGGGTAAACCCCCACCCCCAACCCTGCCTTTTTATGGCTCACTTACTTCCGGTTTCCTGGAAACATTGGTGTAATCATGGATTGAGCCATATGACAAAATCAAATGAACAACATTCAGTTTCTAGGGAATTGTGCCGGAATGCTTAAAGATATTTTCGAGGTGTATCAGCTGATCTTGAACAAGTTTGGATGCTCCTTCCCACCAAAGTCAGCATTTCTAAACAGATATTAGCCCTAGCTCCTTCCATTCATGTGCAGTTACCACGGGACCACTCAGAACTCAGAAATGTCTACAGATAAGCCTGTAGAGAACTGAGCCTGCTTTATTTTATGGGATCACAAGCAAATGTGTATCTCCTATGTTAACTGTGTATGACTCAAGGGTCTAGACTAGCAAACACCTTGAGTCACATTTATCTGAATCCTTTGGGGAGAGAAAGGATGGCCATAAAAGGGGCTGGCTTGGTAGATTCAAGAATAAACAGCTAAGCAATTTGCACATTTCTCTGATGAAGGATGAGAATCTGATTCACTTAAATGAATAGATGCATAATATCCTGTACGCAAGCACATTTAGATGAGAAAGCCACTAATGTTCTGAAGATTTTATTTAACAATAAGATGATGAACAGAATCTTGTAATGATGGTATAATGATAAGAACCGCATTTAAAATGTAATTTTTTTTTATACAGGAACTTTGAATTTACCTCAGATAACCATGATCATTAAAAGACTGTTTTATAAATTATAAAGTTGAATTCTGTGAATATTAGTGAATATTTCAGAAATTCTTAACTCTCAATTTTAATAAATTGTCCTTGTCAATGCAAAACGCCTATTTTTATGTTTTACTCTGCCAGATGTTTATTACACTATGTCAGTTTAGTTTTTTTTTTTTATACAATTTTTGTATTTGTATTTATAAAGGTGGAATGAGAAAAGTGGAGTTTTTGGGCAACATCCGTTTTCATGACTAGTCATGGCGGCTCTATTTTGTTAGTAGGTTTAACTATATAAAGGTAATCAGTTAAATGTGAGATGAAAGCAGAAGAGTTAATGAAACTAAAAGCACCTCATCTGACACAAACTCTTGCATCTCTATTCAGAACATACTAACTAATAAATGATTTTTAATGTAGTACATACCACAGGGATTAAAGAAAAGTCAGCACCAAAAGAAAGGATCAAAGAAGGAACAATAGGATGGCCTTCTACAGGCAAAAACTAAAAACTTGGTGAAATTCTGAACTTTTTTTGGATTTAACTTATGAAACATTAAAAATGATATATAATTATACATTAATTATATTACTACTTCAAAATGCACCATCAAAAATATTAGTATGTACTACAAAGCTTGATCATATTAAAGCAATCTTTGCATTACTCCACTGGATTCCTGTTATTTTTTATTGACATTTTTAATCATTTAATACTGTTTATAGCATCCTCAATTAACCAAATTGTGCAAAGTGTATAAGTAACTGGGTGAAGCAGCTCATACTTTTTTCAAACACCAAAAGTTAACAAAGACATAATAAACGTTTATTAGAGATTATTATCTCTCTATTACTGCTAATATTTGTCACATTTTATTGTTTGTTCTCTGTTCTGTTTTATTTTGTATAATTCTGTTACCTTTCTCTTTTTGCTATTTTTATTTTGAAAGCATTTGCTATGTACTTACTACTACTAGTAGACTAGTAGTAGTAGTAGCAGTAGAAGTAATGGTAACAGTAGTAGTAGCAATAATAATAATAGTAGTAGAAGTAGCAGCAGTTTTTCAGAAAATTTCAAAAAAAATTTTAATGATACATTCACTGAAACATTCTATTGTTAACTAAAAGTAGAAGGTATTCATGGTCCTTGATACTATGTTTCTTTGTTTAGAGTGGCATACAACTATTTAAACTTACTTTGAGCCCTCCTAGCTCTCAGCAGTGTTCATATCCTTTGACTGTCACTCCTCTCTGTTAAACCAGCTCAACATTCCTCTCAATGGTGTCAAACTGCATCTGTGGAGAAAACTTGGGTGGATGTTTCCTGTTACGTGTTTCTTGGGTTGTAACTTAATTAGCGTGTCAAGATGTGTTATTCTTTTTGTTCCCCATAGTCAGCGTTTTTAACAAAAGCCTTTTGCTAGATGACATGGTGGTCCACTAATGTTTATCTAGAAGACATTTAGCTGTTTCAGTGAAAGAAATATCTTAGAATGTTTTAACTAGTGGAAAGATTACTATTACAGAAACAACTGCCAGTTTTCAGTTGTTAGATGACTTGGGTCCTTCCCAGTTTGTTTGTTAGTATAAACAGCAACTGTTTTTGCATTATTCAGCTGCCAAAACCTTAAACTGTTACACAGCATTTGCTTTGTATTTTCTTCATGTGATCAGCCACAAACAAGCAGGTTTTAGTCCAAGCCTTGGAAGGCCAGTATTGTAGATGTGACTTTCTGACTTGCATGCTTCATATTCAGTCCCACATGTTCTCTGTGTCCCCAGGAGAGTTCAGCAAGATGGATAACAGTGCTTACAGACATATGCACGAAGATGTGTACTGTAAAGGTAAGCCAAGTCACATTTCTCACCAAAAGAAATGCAAATAAAGCCTGAAGTGCATCAGCATGCAGTTGGAGAACAAGATTACAACACTACCAGCAACATTCTTATATGTTGTTAATAATAGTGCAGCTTAATCCTTTCCATTGATATACTCATGTTTTGCTGCCCATCAGAATTGTTTTATAACTCATTTGCAATTCTGGCAACTCAGTGGTGGCTGCAACAATTTTTATTAGTTTTTATTTGAGACAGACAGACAGACAAACAGACAGATATATGGATAGATAATCATTTGACTTGAGTTAGCTGTGAAAAATATGGATACTGGTGTACAGAAAAAGTGATTATTTCTATGCTAAGAAAGAAAACTAAAAAAATATGCATTTTTTCTTTAAACAGTCACAAATTTTAAGTTGAATTTTTGGATGGATTGCATATTTATTGTTTAGTATCTGATCACCCTCATGACATATCCCATATAACCCATGTAATTTTCATGACATTCTTTAAGAATGCATGGTAGATTATAAAACAGCTGCTACATCATTTTCAAAATAATTATTATTCACTCAAGCATGGTGAAAAATTGAAAGCGCATTAATACATTATTCTTTAGTTTTATTTATTAGTTACTATTAAGTAACTTTTGTGGGTTAAGGCATTTCTCCAGATCAGAGCTTCATACAGACTGTTTGCTGGATTCAGCTTGTGATGCTCACATTTTAGGGGTAGTATATCTTTTCTTTTAAATATATCATACATATCTCTTTGATCTCTCTTCCCCTTCATTCATACTTCCAGGCAAATTTACAATTCTTAACCTTTAATGAGTACTTAATTTTCAATAGATTCCTTGTTGAGTGACCAATATTTGGTATTTCTTAAAGCCAAGGTGTTGGACTCCAGACACAGAAGCCATGAAACCTCATAAAACACACCTGATTCTTTTCATCAGAGAATTACTCAGGCCTTTTTGAGTTATGCTTGGTTTGTTAGGAAAGGCCAAGCCCATTTGAAGGACTTTGCCCCACCAGGAATTAGTTTGACCCCTCTGTGAAAAAGATTGGTAAGTAAAAGTTTCAATTGCTTTTTAAATGAGAAAAGAAGTCATTACATATATTCTGACTCAACTTTTCAACCAAAGTGATTTTTTATAGCCTAAATATAAGCCTAATAAACATTCATTCTACATATTAATTAATTCTACATATTAATACTTTCTCAGATGCATTTACCTCATTCTCATAGTAACCAGTCTTATTTTAGCCACTTCCCTCCAGCCACTGCTGAGAGATGCGTGCTGCATGTTATCATCTTTTAAACAACTGCACTAGCCCTCTCAAGAGGAAGAGAATTGTTGGCTTGACCCATAAGTGAACCCTTGCTTCTAAACTCTTTTTCAAAGTAAATAGCCCTGCACTTTGCTGACGCTAATACCCTACTGTGGCATCTATATAAGGCTCTGTATGTCACCCCTTAATGACTGCACTGCTTTAAAGTTTACCTGGACTTATAAGGAAGATCCTGTCATTCTGGGGAACCTCGTCAGTTACAGGTTTATTAAGATATGTGGTGAGTCACCTACTAGAACACTATGCTTTAGCTGCTGAAGGGACATTGTGAAGTGTTGAGATGATGCTGACCTTTTGCTTTGAATGCCAATGATTTCCTCTCCAAACATAAGTTTAACACTGTCTGTAGTGTTCTACTGTCAGGATACAAGGAATCAGCAAAGTACAAGTCTTGACTAAGAAATGCGGTGACATGGAATCTATTAATTTGGTTATAATCTAAAATTAAATGTTAAAATATTCATGTCAGTGTAAGTACAGAATATCTACTGTATAACCATCACAGAAAGTATTAAATATTAAATCTGGAAAACCTAAGAATATTTACCACAAAGTCTGTTTTTTTTTACCACAAACAAGGTATCTATGAACCATGAATAGAATGCATGCTTTTTTGAGAGGAACTGATTAAAAATGGCCATCATTCTACAGATTTCTGTATTAGTAAACCCCTTTTTTACCATTTAAAAAATAACATATTATAACATGACGAGACAGTATTCAGTGTTAAAGGGGAATTCCAATGATTTTTCTAAATGTATTCAAAATAATTAAAATATTGAAATGTGAATAAAGTTGTTCAGAGTGGACTAATATGAAATGGTGTGTTGAAGAAACACTTACCTACGCATTTCTAAGCAGAAGTAGTAAATTCAAGTAGGCATCACAATGTCATTATTAAAACACAACAGAACTATCCAAAAATCAATCAGTGCATCTACATGATTTTTATATCCCCTACCCTGATTCCACAAAAAATTATGCACTGCCATGCATTTTTAAAAAGAATGTCGTAAAAATGGCATGGGTTGTGTAGAATATGAGTACATGTTGTGAGGGTGGTCAAAAGAAAATCTTCCTTCAAAAAAGATATAGACAATACATTGTTCTTTGTATTAACCACTAAGTTTGCCCAAGGGTTAGTTTATACCATGGTATTCCACTTTCTGTGTATTTGCATGTGTGTGGGTCTCTGAATGGTAATGTGATTTTTTTAAAAGTCTGTTCTGTGTTTGACTGAGTGACTATGTATTTCTGATTCTCCCCTAATCCGAAGTACACTATGCTTATTCTCAAGTTGGTCTGGGAAGGGCGTGGGTGTGGGAAAGAAGTGGTATGTATCTGAGAGTGTGTGTGTGTGTGTGTGTGTGTGTGTGTGTGTGTGTGTGTGTGTGNGTGTGTGTGTGTGTGTGTGTGTGTGTGTGTGTGTGTGTGTGTGTGTGTGTGTGTGTGAAAAGTAGCTCATGACATAGAGAACATCGTTCCCCTGTGGTTCCCCTAGTGCAGATTCACTGCCTGCTTGCATTCTACTTTGCACCCGCACATATGCTCAGAGTCATACACACACAGCGCCCATGCACACGTTTTTTACAGCCACATTCTTTCCTAGCTGGGCCTCATGGCTCCTCAACAGCAATGCTGGCTTGATAGGAAAGCACAGGATGGGGGTCAGAGAGTGGACATTAGTTTAGGAGTTGAACAGGCAGAGTAAATACAGCATTACATGCTCACTAGCACCTCAGTGGAGATCAGGTCTGGAGGGTGGCCTTGGTTACATAGTTGTAACTTGTGTTCAAATATGGTGTCATGAGCTGGGGTTAAGGGTTAACTATGAAAATGGTGCATTTGCTACTCATTTACTCAACTACCAGAAAGCTAATTATGTAGGCATGTATATAAGGTCTTCTACAACTAAATCTATCTTCATACTCATTAAAGCTAAAATGTTGCTAGTGTTATAGCAAATTCATACCATATAGAAGAACAAAAGTTAACACTTACCTATATTGAAACAACAATGTAAATGTTAATGTTACAAATGTATGCAATTTTAAATTATTAACCATATAAATTAGTCCGTTCATCAAGAATTGTTCACACAACAAAGGTAAGCTGATATTGCAGACAAAAAAAAAGGGTAGCACTTTATCTAGCATGTCTAAAACTAAGCAGCAGTCTGTTTTTAATTATTTTTTATGTAAAAAAAAAAATCTGTATATTGCTGCTGTTGAAATAAATCCTTTTAACTTTTGAAAAAAAGTAACTAACAGAAGTTAAAAAAATCAGTAATTCTGTGTAATTATGTTAAAATTTAAGTCACTTTGAACATATATGCCAGCTGGTAGTAAAAAAAAAAAAAAAGAAGGATGTCAAGATTTTGTATTAGTCAAGTGTGACTTTGGACATGTAAAACCTCTCTATATACAATAGATTTAAAAAGCTTACTTTTGTTACTATACTGTAAGGCTGCAAATGATTTCCATCCCATTTCTAAACTAGGTTGACTAATGCAAAACCTTACTTTTTTGTAAAGGTTAAATGGTTTTGTTCCAACTGCAGCAACATACAGATTTTTGTGTCATTTAAAAAATGGGCTTAGGATTGAATGGTACATTTTGAAACTTGCACAGTGTTTACACATTTTATGCATTCTATTAAATGTAACCATAATCTTTAACATAAATCTAAACCTATATACAGTACTTTGCAAAAGTTTTAGGCAGGTGTGGAAAAAATGCTGTAAACAAAGAAAGCTTTCAAAAATGGAAGTGTTAATCATTTATTTTCATCAATCAACAAAATGCATTGAATGAACAAAAGAGAAATCTAAATCAAAACAATATTTGGTGCGACCACCCTTTGCCTTCAAAACAGCATCAATTCTTTTAGGTACACTTGCACACAGTTTTTGAAGGAACTCGGCTGGTAGGTTGTTCCAAACATCTTGGAGAACTAACCCCAGATCTTCTGTGGATGTAGGCTTCCTCACATCCTTCTGTCTCTTCATGCAATCCCAGACACACTCAATGATGTTGAGATCAGGGCTCTGTGGGGGCCATAAGAATTAATGCTGGTTTGAAGGCAAAAGGTAGTAACACCAAATATTGATTTGATTTAGATTTTCCTTTTGTTTGCTCACTTTGCATTTTGTAAATTGATAAAAATAAACAATCATTATTTATATTTCTGAAAGCATTCTTTGTTTACAGCATTTTTTCACACCTGCCTAAAACTTTTGCACAGTACTATATATATTAATTCAATATATAACCTAATTTTACAAACTTAGTCTTGCAGATAATGAAACAGGATTTACTGGATATAATGTTAGATAATAATAATAATAATCTTAAAGTGATAGTTCAGCAAAAAGATTTACATCGCTCTCCCCTTTAGCAAATGAACCTGTAATTACTTCTCGCTAGCTGTGTCTTGTTTTGTAAAGTTAATCAGACTTACAGATTTAAGATCAAAATAGTATAGATATGATAAGTAGGATCATATCATAGATGTGATCTAACTATTGTATTTAGGTTAAATAAGCATTCAAGTCCTGTGGAAGTGTTAGAAACACATGTTTGTTAGCTCAGTTTACTGTGGACACTGTCGATCCTCTAGTCCATTATTTGAAATTATGTCATTTATGATGTCATTATATGATTCTCAAAGTACTAGTGTTTAAGTAGTACAGGGTCCAGGTGAAGAGACCGAGGCCTGGAATGGGCCTAAGCACTTTGGGCTCAAGCTCATAGACTGTAAATTTAGGTGACATCATATGCTTTGCTTACTGACCTAGGTTAAAAAATATCTTGCGAATGTCAAGTCAAGTCAAGTCAACTTTATTTATATAGCGCTTTTTACAACTGTTTTTGTCTCAAAGCAGCGTTACAAAATCCGGGTCCGAGCCACAGTTGGGTAAGCCGAGGGTGACAGAGGCAAGGAAAAACTCCCCAAACAGGAGGAAGAAACCTTCAGGGAAACCAAGACCCAAAAGAGCCCATCCTCCTTTACACGACACCAGGAAATTAAAAGGAAAGAAAGAGAAATAAAGAAAGAATTTCCCTAATGAGAACATTTATCTAATGATATGTTGAGCAAAACAACCTTCCTAAATTTAAAATTAGCTATTTATTATACCGGAAATGTATTTATTTTTTTGGTAAAGGCTTTTAAAATAAATCATATTTAGTTTTTGTCATATCATTGGAGTCATATTAGCATTTCGAATAGGTCAAGCAACTCAGCCAATGGATGACAACAATTGTTCATTAGTGTGAATGAAATTTTTGCCAGTGTTCTATAAAGACAGTACAACCTGACAACAGTTGCTATAAAATTTTTTATTTGTTTATTTGTGTATTTATTTAACTTTTATATTTATTATATACAGTTTATTGATTAAGGAAATGTACACAATTTTCACACACAACTCTATATTTATGATGTTTGTTGCCTGATTCTAGCAGCAGTTTTACTTGTGAGGTGGTTTGTAAAAGAAAAAAAAAAAAAATCCTACTGTATCCTAAACCAAACTGAATATACCTTAAACTGGATTACATTTAGAGAAGTTTAGAGTTTAGAGATGTTTTAGGGCTGCATCTATGAAAACTATGTAAATACGGTTTGTTAGCAACATTAGCCTTCCAACTTTTAAGAAAAATTTAAACTGCAAATCTGTCCGATTATGACAGACTGACTACATATGTGGTAAGTGCAGATAAAATCTTTTACCTAAAAATGTCTGTAATTCACTCATTAGTGTAACTAGATACTTTTGAACACATTGATTGAATGACTGATTGATTGAACACTCATATTCGTTTATCAATAAAAGTGAAAAAGTGAAAGTGACAACCCTTGTCATTGCAAGGTCACGGCACAGCACACATGAACCACAACGAAATTGCACCTCTGCATTTTACCCATGCACACTCAAACCCGTGATGAGCAGTGGGAGCAGTGATGGGGACGGCACCTTGCTCAAGGGTACCTCAGGGCAACCTATTGGGAAGGGGTTTGAACCCCTGATCCTCCGATCAAGCGCCTGACGCCCTAACCGCTAGGCCACCGCTGCCCTTAAGGCAACCTATTGGGAAGGGGTTTGAACCCCTGATCCTCCGATCATGCACCTGACGCCCTAACCGCTAGGCCACCGCTGCCCTTAAGGACCGCTGCCCTTAAGGCAGTACCTTAAGGATGATCTGGAACTGCCAACCATGACATGAACATGACCAAGCACAAAGCCCCAAAGTAATGGGTCATGAAATGCCAAATGAAGCTGTGTTCTCTGGAGTATTGGAGTTCCACCTGGACTACTTGGAAAGAGTGGTGTTTGTAATCCAGAACTAATCATCCAACATCAGTAATACCGGACCTTACAAATGCTCTTGTGACTGAATGCTGCTACATTCTCACAAAAATGTTGCAACATCTAATTTAAAGCTTTACCAAAAGATTATTACCAGTGCACAGGGAAAATACATTTTTTGTTATCTGAATGTGATGGGAAAAGGGAATGGAAAATAACACTATAATGACTGCAATCACAGTTTTAATTGTACAAAGGCTTGTTTAAAAATAAAAACATTTTTTTTGACAATGACATAGAAGAGCTAATTTCAGTTCACTGAAAAGCATTTGCAAAATGGTTCTTAAAAAAAGTTAGATAAATGAGTTAAGAGCAAGAAAGACATTATTAAACATGTGTCCTCCAAAACCTTTAGACTTCTACAACAGAACTCAAGCTAAAACTTTTTTTTCAGATTTTAAAGATGTTAAATTAGTAGAATGATTACTGTACAGTTCAAACCTATTCAGTAAAGTACAACACTGATCTGGTTTTAAAACCTATGATGTCAGCAGAATTTCTAATGGAAGACATTACAACAGGATCGGAAAGTATTAAACAGCTCAAGGGGAGGAGTGAAGTTTAGGTGGGTCCAAGCAACAAAGAAAAAACATCAACAATGAACTCTCAACCTTAACTTTCATTAGCACTAGCATGAAATGGTCTCTAACTGGCTTAACATTACAGAGTGAATAAGACTGATTTCTTCCAGTTAGATGTGAATTGAAGCAAAATGAATCAATTTAATAATTTTTTATTGCTAGCACATTCAGAGTCTTTAACTATCCCATGCCAGCTTAAAATCCCATTCCTCAATGATGAATCTGTCTGCCAACTTTTAGTGTAACATGCCATCTACAGCAATCAGCAGCAGCCCCACACCCTTCCTGTCTGGAAGGAGAATGGTTGAAGAAAGGAATAAGGGAATGGAATTCCAGAGTAGGATTGTGTGTATACAGACAGGAATGTAGTATTTACGTTCAAGGTTCTTCCGTTTTCATTGTTGACTATCACATGAGAGTAAAAGTTGGTGAGCTGAAATGTCCATATTTATGTATATGGACATTTCAACGTGTGCTCAACCCCTGATAAAAGCTGAGGGCATAAAGCCAATACAAACCTGCACATGGCCCCACTCTCTTAGAGATGAAAGTTACTTGCTATAACTAAATGTCTAAATGGCTACCAAAAAACAAAACAAAAAATAATCAAATATCAAAACAAGCAAGAGTAACAGACTTTGTACACATTTATTAAAGTGTTCATTTGGAGTACATATTTGTGCCTCTGAATATGTGGGATTGCATGTATTTACAAAAATAAAAAAAGATCTTAAAAGAGTAACATTAAACACCAGCAACAAAACCTCCCAAACTACTGTAGACTACTGTAAATAGGATATACTATATACTATATAAATTTGGACAATAGAAGAGTGATAGAAACAGTGGTTGAACAGTGATTGTGTGTGCAAATAATTCATGTGA
Source organism: Hepsetus odoe (assembly GCA_017165825.1). Taxonomy (NCBI): domain Eukaryota; kingdom Metazoa; phylum Chordata; class Actinopteri; order Characiformes; family Hepsetidae; genus Hepsetus; species Hepsetus odoe. The sequence goes on along the minus strand of CM029385.1, from coordinate 8,397,871 downwards.
TTTGTTTGTGAGACAGCTTTGAGTGTTATATTTTTTTATGCAACAGTTCTACAAAATCAAGAAAAAAGCCCTGTCAAATGGGCTTTTCCATTAGAGATTTATTCCATTAAAAAGTAGCTTTTTTTCTATAGCCCCTGAAAAGCTTTTTCAGAGGTGTATCTGAAACTGTGTCCAGCCTATGATGCATTTCATAACTCTTCTGTCTTTTTGTATACTGTATGTTAATGGCTATGTTTGTTTTTATTTGGTCCAACAACAGAGCTGCTGTGTGTGTGTGTTTGTGTGTGTGTATGATGGTAAGTGTTAGTGAATGTACAAGATATAGGTTCTATATTTGTACCAGTTTCCCAGCTGTTTGGAGAACAGCATGAACCACTCACTCTGTTTTTGTTGAGCCACCTTCTGGTCGCCATGGTAGCATGTGATGTCACAGTGAAGGCAGGAGTGATCGCCTCCCTTTTTTGGGGGAAACCTTTCCAAGGGAATAAAATGGACAAGAAGAAATTAAGGGGGAACACAGTACTGCAAATGTACAAGACAGGATAAATGTATTTTGAACACCTTAGGATATTCCCAAATGGTAACCCTGAAAAGTCAAGTCAAGTAGGTTTTTATTGTTATTTCAACCACATACACAGTACACAGTGAAACGAAATAACATTCCTCCAGGACCCTGGTGCTACACATAAGATGACATAAGACACGACATAAGACACAAGACAAACACAGAAGTGCAGACAACAACAGACAGAACAATAGATGGTACATACAGTACATTCATCTGACGGATAGAGCAGCACATGTTGCTGGCAGTGTGATGGAGCAGCAATGTTTTGGTTAAAGTGCCGGTGCAAAAAATAAATACTAAGTAATAAGTATAGCAGTGGTAACGTTGTTATCAGTTCAAAAGTCTGATGGCCGGGGGGAAGAAAATGTTTCTCATCCTGGAAGTAGAGGCCCGTATGCTGTGGAACCTTTTCCTGGACGGGTGAGAAGGATCATCCAAATGCTTTGCGAATGTAGCAATTGGAGAAAATGTCCTGAACAGAAGGCAGAGAGACACCGATGATCTTCTCAGCTGTTCTCACTACCCGTTGTAGGGACTTGCGGTCTGAGACATTGCAGTTCCTGTACCAGGTAGTAATGCAGCTGCTCAGGATACTCTCGATGGTTCCCCCGTAGAAGATGGTGAGAATGGGTGATGGAAAGCTCTTGCCTTGTGATTGTTCTAAGTGAAAGCATTTGATGATGGCACATTTATTAAGAACCCTTCTAAAACTGCAATAATAATTCAAGATTTTTTCTTTGCACCTGAAACAGATACAAGCACACAGTTTACACTGTTAGAAAAAAGGTACAAGTTATATTTTCAATGACAGACTCTTTTTTTTCTGAGAGATACAACACAGACAATACTTATTACTTCAAGGCAATATGACAAATGTAATGAAGATATAAAGGCATGACACATCAGTATGTGTTCTGTAAATATCATCACATTAGTTAAGAAATATGTAATTATACAGCATTATAAAAATCTTTGTGGAATGGGGAAAACAAGATATATGTCTTTGGTTTTTCATTGCAGCATCCCAGATTGGTGCATTTTAAATAAACACTAAGCATAAGGTAAACCACACACAAGTGATTAGGCATTTCTTCATCATTTTTGCTGCATTCAATGACTGTCTAATAAAATGACTTTAGAAAAATGCTATACTGTCACGGTGGCGGGGTGCGGGAAGGATGTCAACGCTGAGCCAGAGATCCAAGACATACTTTTATTAAGCATAAACCTGAAACCAGACACGAAACTGGAACAGAACCTAACAGAACCACCGCTAACTTCAGCCTTAGCTGAATGAATGAACTGCGCTCTGTTCTGACTCATTGAGGCTTAAGTAGTCAGCCTCAGTGTAGCACACCTGTGCCTTATGAGCTCAGGTGTGCTCCGTCAGAACAGAGCGCCCTCTACCATGAACAAAACAACACAGTCAAACCCTTACATATACATTAACATTAAATGTCAATTAGACCAGTTCCTTGTGGTTTTAAGTGTGCTGCAAGACAGTATGTATGTATACAATAAAGTGATTGTAATGGTGTTTTAGGGGGCTGTTAGGGTTGTCCTTGTTGGTTTCATACATAATTGCTAGGGTGTTGCTAAGTGGTTGCTATGTTTTCCCAGATGATTGAAGGATAGTTGGAAGGTGGTTACTTTGGTGATCTAAATTGTTGCAGGGGTGTTGCTATGTACTTGCTATGGTAAGAGAAAATCTGTTGATCTGTTAACAGCTGTGATTGACAAATTGACAGAGATGAAAAACAGAAACATACCATTCAAGCTCATGCAACCAAAAAGTAACTCCTCAGAGGACAAATTTGGCCACATCCTTTACTTATTAATGTGGCTTTACATACCACACCCCACCCCCAAAAGACATGACAACACTTCAACAATAAGTTGCAGATGACAAGCCTTATGTACAGCCCATGTAGGACAGGCTGACCCACATCCAGCTGCATTACCTAATCTTTTCCTGTTATCCTTGCAGAACATTCCCAGTTCCCCAGAGAAAGAGTCAGACCTCTTATGCAGCATTTTTTTAATTACTCCTAACATTGGTGCATGACTATAAGGCATTATCCGGTGCCTGGAGAGAGCTTATGATTTTTTATGTGGTTGGTGAGGACTTACTTATGAATTCTCTCCAAGGTGCCTCATGCTGGAGGGAAAGAAAGACAGAGTATCCTTAGTGTGGTTAATTTACAGTCACTCAGATATAAGGGAGAGTGGTTGACCTTTTAAGTGCTGTCTGGAGGGAAGGGGTTTCATCATACCCGCAGACGATAATGACCATCTGCCTGCTTGAACAGCCTCTTAGCACTTTCTACATTAGTTATCCTCAGGCTTCTTGAGGGCGCTCAAACTTTTGACCCACGTGGTGTCAGTAGGTCACTGGTGTGTTTATGTTTGTCCACGTTATGTCTGTAATCACCTCTCAGGTCCAGACAGTCCTGAGTAGCTCTGATGAGGCAGCAGATAGAGAGGTTCGTTTATCAAAGGAATGTGCTGTGTAAAAAAAAATAAAGAGACAATGGAGATGGCAGAGTACAGAGATAAGGTCAAGGATACTATAATCAATTATGTCCCTTTGTAGCATTTGGCTACATGTGCGTGCATAATTAAAACATGTTAAAACATGTAAAACAAGCAGGTATACAGTAAATTTAAATTCTCAGTTTATTATACAAATCACTATCATATGTTTAAAAGAATAATGGTTAATACTTTTGATTCAGAAATGAGTGTGATAGCCAAGTGAATTTTAAGAAGGAAACTGATAAGAATGAATATATATAAGAATAAGAATCTTAAAAGAACCATCCGCTGAAAAAAAGCAAGAGTGTTATAAGATGAATAAGGTGCATAAATAACCATCAAGACATTGCTGAGCATTTGAGTAATTTACAGATAAGGGCTATAGATATACATTACTAAGTGAAACAGGGATTAGTTGGCCATTCTATTGCTGTGGTCTGACCCATTGACCTCAACAGCTGTCAGCTCTCCTTTAACACCCTGCTTTCTTAAATAGAATCCCACTCACCATGCACAGTAGAAAACACTGCTGTTAAATATTTTTTACTTCCTATAGTCCACACAACCTAATTTGTCTAACACAGTTCAGTCTCTAGAACAGACAGATCGGTCCCTAAAGCAGAGAGTGAATCAGCTAATCGTTAGGTATCTGTTCCAGTCAGTGAGGCACATTTCCAACACTGCATTTCACTATAGTGACTGGAGAGTGCAACTTTCCAGTTGAGTATATGTGTCATAAACAAACCTTGCTGCAAGGCTTTAAGATTTTTTTAACATTATGTTCTTTAAAACAAATGTAATAAACAATTTATTTGTTGGCGTTAAAGCATACAAGACCATTTTGGTGTCACTAAGAATTTCCAAAATAAGTTTTTTTAAAAACCTCAACTAAGATGTCTCAACAAAGCAGTTCTCAAAGATCCTAAAAGTTTCTTTCCTACAACACTGCTTTAAAGCCTTGTAGTGCACAAGTGTGTTTTTTTTTCAGTTTAGCATGTGGTGGATAAATAAGACATAAGACATGTTAGCATGGAGTGGTCATTGATACAGGCTATAGATGCTGCACTAAAGGGTTTGTACAGCACCACTGTAATTCACTTTTAGGAGTATGGAATACTAATAAATAATAATAGTAAATATTTCATTATTTTACAGGGGGATTGGACAAGCCATAAAATTCACTGGCTGACTCCTGGTTTGCTTACTTTCTTAAATAAACAGACTGTTGGTCAGTCTGTATTTTTGTTCACAAGCGATGTAAGAGATAACGTTGCCTCACGTAAGGCTCTATTCCTATACCTTTCATGTTTATACAGAATTTAACCTCTATTTACTTTTGCATAAAGAAAACAGGTAACAGGACTGGATGTAATAATTCCTGAGAAAGTTTAATTTCCTGCCTTCAAAGTTAGTAATTCATTAAGCCATTCAAATATAATTATGAAAACTAGATCATTCTTTTGAGAAGCAAGATAAACAGCATTCAGTGCGATTGTGGGTTAGGCTAACATTTCATTTGTGACTGTACAAACACTTTACTTTAGGTCAAGTATATCAAAATTTGCTGCATTGTGGAACCTTATCTATCCCAAGCAGTGAGGCTTCTATTATGAGTATCATGACAATGACTAAAATGATTTTCATCTTTCAATTAGTTTGCCGTTATACTTTTCACATCACAAGTCATGTTAAGGATAATGCCTTATTACAGAAGAAATATATCCAGGTGTTGTTACATAAGAAATGTTTTTCAGAAATTCTGCTTATTGTCTTTACATTTGCCAAAGAAAATATGTTGTAAAAATTATTTTTGATGAGAAGCTTCAACCAGTTATTTATAATGTAATCTATCAGAAAAGTCTACATTTTAAGTTGATTTAACCCTTAAAGGTATGGTTGACATTAAGCATAACACAGACTTTTTACTATTTAACTGGACACGACAGGATTAGAAATTAGTATATTAGATAGACAGCTCAGGTTGGACATTTTGGAGACAAAGTTAGAGAAGTAAGTTTGCGTTGGTTTTGACATGTACAGAAGAGACAGGAGGACTATATTGAGAGGTGGATGAAAACATGAAGACCAAAGAAGAGGTTTATGGATGTGGTGAGAGAGGACATGAAGGTGGTCGGTTTGTAGGAGGAAAATGCAGAGGACAGGAAGAAATGGAAACAGATTGATCTGTTGTGGTGACCCCTATATGGGAGCAGCCAAAAGAAAAAGAAGAAGAAAATTTTTATAGTCAGAATAACCTTAGCCAGACAGCATTTTAAGCTCTAAACATTGTTCATTATATAAAAATTATATTTAAATTGTTTGGCAAAATCAACTGTTCAAAAGCTTTTCAGGACATATGCTTCTTCATGCATGCAACTCTGTGTTCATTTTCCAAAGGCAGTAGTTTTCCAAGATAATTTCCTGGATACAAAGTTATTGTGTGGTTTGTTTGGCAAACCTGCAATTTTTACAGGACTTAATATGGAACTGAAAATATATAAGCTGAATTTGAATCAGATAGTTGAATTTAAAGGGATGATTTAAATAACAGTTAATTTATCATTTGTCCATTCATTTCCATTTCCACTTATCCAAGACTTCTCTATAAGAAAATGTATATCATTATACCAGCCCATGGAAGTTTCTTCTGAAACCACTTACTGTGCATTTGGCATGAGGAAATCATGATCGATGCAAGCATTCTGAAAAGCTACTGGTCAAATGTCATATTTCCATAATATACTGTGACACTTGCAGCATATGCATTGTATTTTCAGATTACAGTGTCAGCTAAATTTATTTCCTACACTGCACAGGGCTTCTTCGTGCAGAAAAACAAGGTTTATCACAGAAAATTAACATTTGAGAGGTTCAGCAAGATGTAACAAGAGCTTTTTTTTCTGAACATCCCTTTCTCATAATGCGGTGAACACTCTATTGGAAGATCACTACCATAAAAATATTCAACATTTATATTGGATTATCCTATCTTGCATATGTGTGTTTGTGTGCGTGTGTGGTGGTGAGGGGGGTAAAAAGGACGAATGCAATCCCTCTTTGTTGCTAACATACATTTCTGTGCCTATAAGTCTGATATAGTTAAATGATCCTTTTTATGGCTTCATTGGCTTATATGATCTATTTTGCGTATTTTCTTTTTATGGTTCGGGAGTTAAATTTGTGAAACTTTGTTTCCACTTTACATCAAACACGTTATATAAAAAAAGTCTCGTTTCCTCATACGATCCTATTCATGTAAATCGCCAACAAATTAAATGCTCCTAATAAACCACATACATGGGTAACTCCAGCCCCGCTGTAACATCCCTGCCTCTGTAAGCTCCACCTCTGGTGCTGTTTAGTCACGAGTCAGGGAACTCCTCTCGGTAGTGCTGCTTCAATTAAGAAAAAGAGAAGGAGGAAGGACGGAAAGGCTCAGCGAGCGAGCGAGAGACGAAAGGACGCTAAGTTTTGGACCGTTAAGATAGAGTGTCTATAAGGCATGATATTTACCTAAGCTGACAAACTCCACCACATCAAGAGGACGGTGTTTCTCTCAGCGCCTTTGTTTAAGAGACCGACAGTTCTACACTGAGTGACTTCTGCAGCCAATATCATGGGCTCCAAACGGCACCGCTCAAAGACTGAGGCAACTTTACTCCGCACGGGTTACTCACTGACTGGCCGTCTTACACTTTCATTCGCTCTCCTTTTACCTCTCTGTGTTGCATTCAATTTAGACATCGATAGTCCATCCGTGTACAGCGGACCCGAGGGCAGCTATTTCGGTTACTCTGTGGACTTTTACATGACCAAGTCACCGAGGTAAGTTCGAGCGGTTATATCTGTGGGGATGTCGTCGCTAGTTATTAGCATACTGCAAGTAAGAAAAAAAATGGGACTTTTTAGTTCTACACACGACTTTTATACATGTTTATACATGTTTTCAATACAGAAAAATGAGAATGTACTTGAAGTCTAGTTGTTAAATCCCATTCCAGTCCTATATTTGATTAACTGTGGGATCCGAAGTGCTAACACATGTTACTAATATTCCACTGATGCAAGAATGGTGTGAAATCAGTCCAGTGAAATGGGAGGAAACGTGTGTTATTCCCAGCCAAATTAAAGTTTACTTAAAGCTATTTTTAAAATAGGACAGGGTTATGAAATATTGTTGAAACGATTCATTCAGTTGGTCAGTCAGAAATATATGCATTGAAAAGCTTCACACCGGAACCTGTGGAACTGATTTCTTCAGTATGGGCTGCAGCACTGTGTGAGGTTTGTTTGTTAAGAAGGGAAGGAGAAAGTTATTCGAATATCAATTAATGGGTTGTTTTTGTGCTTTAATTTTAATCTTCATCAGGTTATGTCTTAAAAAACGTTTAAAATGGGTCTTGGTCAGTCACAACACAGCAGGGGATTTTTAAGGACTTTTAGACACCGCAGAGGTGTCTCTAACTGTTGTTTTGAATCCCTGCACAATATGTGAAGTGCCATATAGATCAAAGCTTGCCCCACAGCTGGGGAGGGACAGTCTTCTAAAAGTGAGGTTAAGTGTTTGTCCAGGATTGCCCAGAGTGTGTGTGAGAGTGTATGTCTGAGATTCCAAATAATCTTATGCCCTTGCTGGGTTTGCTTCACAAAGCTTCTATTTATTCCCCTTTATGTATCTGTGATGATGTGCATCGAGTGATGTCACTGTTTTATTCAAGCCATATTTAGGAGTTGAGGAAAGGGTGACATCAGTGGCAGGACTGAGAACTTCCTTGAGATTGAATTCCTCAAAAGGTAATGAAGTTTGCTTTTGTGGTTGTGCCTGATTGCCAGTGCTTTGGCTACTTATTGTCTCTAAATGAGTCAGTCGTTTAGGGGGAGGTCCAAGTATGTCCCCACCAACATGGCAATTGTTGGATAATTTAATTTTTTTAATGTTTTAATGGACACATGAATAGATTAGAAATCTAATAGATCCTTAATCGAAAGAATGTATTGAATAATATAGATTTGACGTTTGCATAATCTGATTTTGGAAGTTATTTATTTATTTAGTTATTAGTGATTTGTATCACATGGCAGAGACACTGTCCACCTTAAAGTCAAATTCTGGTTTGCCAATTTAAATGCATATGTTATGAGTAACTTTAAAGATTAGGTTTTAGCCACACTAATATGTGATGTATATTTTTTAGCTATTCATTTTCTAATTAGACATTACATCTGAGTGAACAGTTTATCTGTCAGGTAAATAACCTGTAATTGAAAGTGACTGCCATTGTGAATCTACAGCACAGAGTGCGTTTAACCCATTCACACTCTTTCTCTCTCTCTCTTTCTTTCTTGCTAGACTCCCTTCCCCACGTTCTCAATTAATTATTGTGATTTACTCTTTGTGAGTGGGCACATGCAACTGAGTTTGTCCAGTGGAAAAGTTCAATCTCTCCTTGCTGCAGCCCTCTGCTGATGTAATTCTGCATGGCGTTTAAAGCTCTCCTTGTCTCATATTCCAGACCAAACCACTCCTGAGGAACACCCAGCTACCTCATCTTTTGGGTGCCAGGAAGTCACACATAGAGCAGAAGCCAGTTTCTCTTATAATACTTGATCTCCATTTTTTGCTTTTGATGTTTATTGAGGAGTAATATGAACATTAATAGACAATAAGCAGTTTCTTTCCTTACAACAGCAAATTTTTAAACATTTTTAGTTTAATGGCTTGTTTAGTTTAAGGGCCTGTTATGGGTAGAGATAACTTGTTAAGGGGCACAGGATGGCTGTTTCATTTTTATATTCAGTGTAATTTAGTCAACCACCTAACATTTAAATAAGGTACCTTTTTAAAATTTTATATTTAACTATATATAATTTTATAGAATTGTAGAAAAGAGATATAATTTTAGAATTGTTTGCATGTCCACCTTAGCACCCCTGAGTGGCCTCCTAGAGGACAATTACCTCCAGGCTGCAAGATTCTAGAAGAACTTCTCAAACGTTAAGAACCAGGTTTAAATCTATATATATTTTTTTTTTGTGAAAACCATGTTTTAATCACAGACTTTTTTTTTCTTTTAACTTTTATTTATAAAACATTGTAGCATGATTTTCTGACAGCACAGAAAGAAAACAACTGGACCCCCAAAATGACACTGGACCACCTCCATATTCTAAATTTCTGATGACTTGAGTAATTTTATTACAATCATTTTTGTGGACTTGCATGCCTAAAAGTTAAAAAAAAAAAAAAAAAAAAACTCTTTTAGCACCTGCTTGCTTGTGAATATAAACATTCTTAGAGGTAGAGGTAGTTTTCAGACCTGGCCCTGCTTTGTGGTTGTCGGGAGTTCTCAAAAATTACGATGGCCTGGAAAATTCTGTTTTCCAAGCCTCCATCAAAAAGCCTAGCCAGCTGTTTGAAGAGTGTTTGCCCTTTTACTTAATGGAAAGCATGATTCTCTCTCTCTCTCTCCTTCCTTCTTTTTCACCCTCTCTCTCTTACCTTTCTCTGTCTCCCTTCCTAAAACTCCCTCCATACCCCACAGGCACTGTGTAATCGTTGGGCTCCACATGAGTTTGTATGTCTGTCTGAGCTGTATGATTCTTTTTGACTCGCACTAATAAAATTACTCGGTGTATATAGACCACCAGAGAAGACTGCTTGAGGGCAGAGTTCAGACACTTGAGTGTCCTCCTCAGCTGTGTGGTTGTAGTAGAAATTTGTTTTTTTTGTGCATGGAATGGAATGCACTTTTTATAGTGGGCCTCTTCAGGACATTTCATAATTTGTTTAGAAGAGCATTGGATGGATCACAAATAAATTACATGTTCAGCTAGATCTTCAGTGGTTTTTTTTTTTTTTTTTTTTTTTTTTTTTTAAAAAGTCTGCAGCCAATGAAATCAAATGAAATTGGGTCATTTAGGATAAATCCTAATAGATTATTAGTATGGAATCTTGTTCACTTGTTAAAGTGATGGAGGGAAAAACTCATTCATTGCCATGTGGAGGAGTAGCACATTCCACTCTGTCTGCATAGTGTGTGCATTAGGAGGAAGCTCCTTTTTAAGGCAAGGTCAGCTTTAGGGTTACTTACATTAGGGTTACTTTCTGAATGTTTAGATACATTTCTGGAATGATCAAATATGTATATTTATTAAATTACACCATTTAAAGTTTGACTTTCAATATATACATAAAATAGAACCTTTTTTTATTTCTTGGAAATCTAAGTTACTCTGACTGCGCATAGGCAAAGTGTTAAGTTAAACTGTTGTGTGGATTAAGCTCTAGCTCTACAATTTAATTACATTTTACCCATGATAAATAGTTTACCCATTTTAAAATCTATATGTGGCAGTCTGTGTTAATGTTATGGTTGTATGATTTTGATTGTGTTTAGACTATTAATGGTCTGCATATTTTTTCTATTTGGTTTGCTTGGTATAACAGCAAATGATCAGTTTGTTTTATTGAACCCTACAGCCCGTAAAGGTAAAACACCTAAAGTTTCTGGAAGGGGCTGTAGCTTCAAAAACAAAAACAAGAACTCCTTCAGTCAGATATACATATGGAATTGTGCAATATATATATATATATACTCTAGGCTATTTTGCTAACCTTGAAAACTATTTTTTTTAATCAAAATGTTATCATGTAAATTTATCCTTCAAAAAGAGCCTTCGGTGCTAGGTGTTTCTTTGAGGGTGCTTTTATGTTTTGTGGTTAAATGAGAGGAGACAGACTATCTCCACCACTAGCCAAAGAAAACAAAATTGCAACCAAAGATGAGGTCAGAGTTATGGAGAATGTTCTTGTACACACGAGAAGGTTCTCACCTGCAAAAGTCCATTTAATCAATGATGGCTATAACCTTTCCATGATTAAGACACAACTCTTTTATAAAAAGCTCCAGCCAATTTCCATTTATTTATGAGTAGTTACACCTGTGTATTATATCATTAATGTTTTAGTCATGACACATTAGATTAGATAATTAGATAATCTCTGAATGTTTTGTCACCCTCATCTTAGAGGGCAAACTACTGGGCCAATATTTCCCCAAAATCTCAAGGTCAGTTTAATATTGACAGATAAATGTTTTCTTTTATGTTCAACTTTCCTAGTCTAATATATTTTCTTGGTTACCATTAGTGTTCTTTCTTTGTGTATGAGGTTGTTTATTAGTTGGGTCCATCTGGTTAAGGGTGTGTGCATGTTGTCTATCAAGCTCTTTTTCATCCAGTTCCCTGTGCAGTCATTGGTGTTTTCCATGGATGCTCTACAATGGATTCTTTGTACAGAGTGGTACTTGTTTTAATGAGCATGTTCTTTCCCATGTTAAAGGAGACAACTTGGTGATACAAATGATTAGCTAGTTTGCCTTTACTATTTAAAGACTGTCTGGTATTCACTGCCTGTTTGGAAATCTCAGGCTTGTATGACAGGCCTCTGTCCTTATTCATTTTGCGAAAAGAGATGCATGTGTTTGATTAGGACTAAACTAAAAGTCATATCCTTGGCCAGGGGAAAGCCCCTGGATGTTGCTCACATCTAAAGCACACTTATTTAGATCTTTATCATTTGATTTTTACCATCCTGGTTTGCTCTTTCAAAACAAGAGCATTTTTCAAAATTAGTCAGTTTTGCGGCGGCTAGTGCAATGCCATTCCTGCTGCATATAAAGGAACTGACTATAACCGACTACTTTATGAAAGCAAGTATTAGATACAATTACAGCATTTAGCAGACACTCTTATCCAGAGCGACTTCTAACTCCTGATTACAGGAACAGTCCCCCTGGAACAACTCGGGGTTAAGGGTTTTGCTTAGAAATTATGTGGGATTCAAACCTGCTACCTCTTGATCCATAGGCGAGTGTCCCACCTCTAGACCACCAAAGCCCAAATTAAAGCTGTGCTTTCTCACTAGTGTCAGGAAATGGATTATCAACAGAGCCCAGCTGTTTTTTTATTATTTTTTTATTTTATTTATTATTATTATTTTATTTTATTTATTTTTTTTAATTCTATTGAGCTGTCTAGAGGTGTGAATTGTGCTGGATCTTATCATTTGATCTTTGAAAATTTGAAGGAGTGAAACCTCACCATGTTTACATAGCTATAGTGGCTGGTCTAAATAGTCTTTTTGCCTTTTGAGAAAATGTAGCTCGCAGCTAAATTAAATGGTTGGGGGTTTCCTTGTGGACAGTACACCCACTGCTGTTTCTTAAAAGTTTTTGTTCTTGTGTTCTAAGGTTGTTGAGTGGGTTGCCTTGATCCCTTAGTGGTCGTCGTCTTTATCTTTCGGCTGCTCCCATTTAGGGGTCGCCACCGCGGATCAACCGTCTCCATTTCTTTCGGTCCTCTGCATCTTCCTCCTTCAAACCAAACTTCTGCATGTCCTCTCTCACCACATCCATAAACCTCCTCTTTGGTCTTCCTCTTTTCCTCTTTCCTGGCAGCTCTATCTTCAACATCCTCCTTCTAATATATTCCTCATCTCTCTTCTGGACATGTCCAAACCAACACAACCTTTCGTCTTTAACTTTGTATCCAGAACATCTAACCTGATCTGTCCCTCTAATTTACTAATTAATTGGACTGCTTTCTTTAAATGTATTAATTGGATGATTTATATTGTTTATGTATTGAGTTTGATTCAATTTGGTTTACAACTTAAAATTCTGCAGATAATCTACTACTCGGTTAGATTTAAAAATGTATGTTCATAATGCAAATAGACAAGGCATGACGTAGACATATGCATAAGCATGGCTGAAAAAAGAACAAGGGAATCAAAAATGTATTGAGCTGATATTTGCCCCAATGCATAAACATGCCTACATCAGTCTGCATCCAATGAATCTGGTTGAGCATTTGCTTGCTTAATGATAAATTTGGGTTAATTTGTAACTATGTGAAAGATGAGTTGTAAGTGTACAAACATTTTTGTAGATGACATGGTCTTGCCTTCACTTTACCTTCCAAAATAATACATCTGTCAGGATTTCATTTTATCCTATAGCTCATGGTTTTGATGGTAAATGGGTCACTTGCTGTACAGTAATTGGCAGAAAAAAGTGGTCAAAATAGTGAATGAATCCAAAATCTGAAAAGCCCTGGTAAAGTCCTCTGCACCTGGTCCAGGAACGTTGATTTGCAGGCCTCCTACAGCAACAGACATATCCTTTGGGAGGAAATGCTTTCATGGTTACATTCAATTCTGGCTGTGTAAGGGGGTGAGGTTGGGGGGTTGTTTATCAGATCAACTGAGGTGGGTGTGGGTTCAATCTTAACCACTCTTCTAAAACAAGATGAAGGAGGGAGCAGGTACTCTGTGTCTTTTCATGGCAGGTCAGAGTGCTCTGGATTGTAAAAGATTTATTCAGTTTTTAAACCAACCTAAAAGCACAAAAGTAAGTTGACAAATTTATCACATGATGTAGAATATTAAACTGCCATGTTTTTGGAAATGTTTACTTATAAATGGTATTTTCATGTAATTTCATGTAACCATAATTATTCTCTTTTTCTCAAGGTAATAAGATGTTTAAGTGGGCCATTCTGTACCAAGCAGTACCTGCTTTGCTCATCATCTATGGGCCTACACTTCCCAGACAGCAGCACTGAGCATGTGTGGTTCAGCTTTGCTGAGCAGACAGGCCTTCCAGACACTCCAGACACGCTTTAACTGACTTTTCACCTTTTTTTCTTATTAACTGTTTCTGTTGTAATTGCCCAGTTGACATCCAATGAAGAGCAGTACTGAGATATGCTGGCATCATAGGTAATAGTTGTGTCATAGTGTAGTCTTAGGTGGTCATAGAGTTCAGAGACCCTGCTGAGATACCTGTTTGCTTTAGACCCGGCTGTTTCTTAGTTTATGGTTTAAAAAGAATTGCACCTTTTAGGTTCAGGGTAATCTATATATCTTCTCCCGTCTTGGCCAAACAGAAAAATTGCTAATAGATCATAGTTGTTTGTGTGGGTAGGCTTCTGGGACAAAAGTTACTGGTAATGAATCACAGCTTGTGCATCAAATTACATACATTACAATTGATATTAGCTCAGTAAGTTAAGGACCTTTCAAGATCAATTGTTCTCCCATTATGTGTGCGTTTAATGCACTTTTTTGTTACACACATTTCTCTGTGTGACTGCGCCATTTAACAGATGTATGGTGGCAGATGGAGGATGATTGTGAGGCTTTAAACTATTATAATGGTGTTCAAGTGAGTTTTGTAGCTGTGGGGAAGGCAATTTAGGTGTGAAATGGGGTAAATGTTGTTTTGGGGGCCATTGAAGGAGGGGGCACTGCTGACAATTTATTTATTTATTTTTTTGTGGAGAATACTGCTAACTGTTTTTGTTACTTCAGCAACTTTTCAGACAACCTTCTAGATTTGAGACACATTCACTCCTTTTTATCGTTTTAACTTTGGTCTTATTACCAGAGCCACAAATGAGGATGTTTAGCATTCTAGTGGGGAAATGCTTTTCAGCCTCTTTGCAAGACTCTTTGCTTATTCAGTTAGCTTAAGTAATGCCTGATTTTGTGGAAACAGCTTATGCTTTGGTGAGTGGGGTTTTCACATGGAGATGAGGTGGTCATGCACAAAGGTCTACCACAAAATATCTAATGTTGTTTTTCAGATGCTCATCATGACGTTGCCCACAACTGTTTCACTTATGTTATGAAAGGATCATATTGCAAAATATTGCTGTTAAAACCAATGCTATGGACAATTAAATAAGTGAAAAAAGTGAAAGTGACTATTCTTGTCATTGCAAGATCACAGCACAGCAAACAGTAAACCACAATGTAATTGGACCTCTGCATTTAACCCATGCAAACACCGTTTGCCTGGGGAGCAGTGACTGGGACGGTACCTTGCTCAAGGGTACCTCAGGGCAACCTACTGGTAAGGGGTTTGAACCCACAATCTTCTGATCCTTTTGCCAACTCCCTAACCACTAGGCCACCGCTGCCCAAAGTCCACACTTAAATTGTTTCCATCTTTAAAAATGCTGTTGACTTTTTATGAGGGTTAGATTAAATTGTTTAGGTGACTTTAAGATCTTATTAAGCACAAACAGTTACAAGCATTACCCAATACAATATAAAATGAGCATTGTTGGTGCCAAGCCTGTCTGAACCAGTCCATGTGTGCAAACTGACAAATATAAGTGACAAATATAATGAGAAATATAAGTGAAAGTACTGATTGCATTACTGTTTACTACAGCACACTGGTAATGCATAAGATTCAACAGTGACACATGGTAAGCCTAAACCTCACCAGCTATCTTAACAGTTTTATGTGCCCTCCACAGGATGTCTTATTAAAGAGGGCTCACACTGCTATTTCCAAAACCAGCACTTTGGCCAAGTACAATCAAGCTCTTATCGCGATGCTAATGTTAGGCCAACATTGAAGGTCTTTGCTGGGAGAGAAGGCAGTTTAGACGAGACAGATCTTCTACCTGATAAAGACCCATTACATGCTAATTG
The DNA here is from genome assembly GCA_017165825.1 of Hepsetus odoe. NCBI lineage: Eukaryota > Metazoa > Chordata > Actinopteri > Characiformes > Hepsetidae > Hepsetus > Hepsetus odoe. Next base: position 8,382,260 of record CM029385.1, on the reverse strand, counting down.
TTGCTTATTTACAATTGTTTCAGATTATTATCAAGGGTGTGTGTGTGTGTGTGTGTGTGTTTTGACAAACTGTTTATATGGCGTGGAAGATGCAACAATTTCCAGTTACCTGATGAAAGGATTTTTCCATTGTTGCTTCCTGTTTGGTTTTCTGGTCTGGGGGTGTCAGTATTGAGAGAGAGAGAGAGCTCCTGTTTACTACAGTTGGGCAGCATTATGCCTTTTACAACAGTCCTGTAGAGGACTGGCACAGAAACGAGAAATATTGCTACTTTTATAATAATCTTCCCAAGCATTTCTGGTCTTTTTACCTTTGCACTTTCTTCACTTCTTCTCGTTTTCATACTTATAAGGGTTTGATACGTGGTTGTAATAGTTAATCAGCATTTGCTGATCGTAGCTGGTTACTAGCATGAAGATCAAATGTGGAAACAAAGCACTGTTGTAAATTGCTGTAGATAAGAGTGACTGCTAAATGTAAATGCGAAACATCACATATAGCAATTTAATCTCTTAATTTTAAAAAGAGTTTGTTGACCAAGAAAAATACTGTCTTGAAAAAAGTAGTGGCTGCGTTCATGTATAGTTAAGCTTAATATTAAGTGACTTGGGGAGCAGGAAGTTTAAGAGTATTTGTCACCCCAAAAAAGGAAAGCGTGGTTATGCTATATATATATATATATNCGTGCAAAAGTACGATTATTTGATTAAGAAATGTTAGTAATAAACATGCAGTGCAGGAAAAACAGGGCCACACAACCAAATAAAAAGACACATAAAGAGCAAATGGAAAAAGAAATGTAGACTGCAGAAAAGCAGAGTTTCACTCGTTCAGGTCTGGGAAAAAGAGGGCAATGAGAATGCAGGCTGCTTTTTTTGTCCATTATGTGCTTGTTAGGTCTGTCATTTCCAGCCTCATCGCTCCTAAGATGTGAAATGAGGATTGAGCCAGACTGAAAGTTCCCTTTCTTTCAAGGCTGTAGCCATGAGGTGAACATGGGTTGGGACCAAATATGCCTCCAACATAATAATATGTACATTTGTAGATAGAGTTATTATATATATATATATATATATATATATATATATATATATATATATATATATAAAATAAATAAAAAATGTATTATATATTTTTATTTTATATATATTTTTACCCTTGAGCAAGGTGGCGTCCCCGTCGCTGCCCCCTGCTGCACGGTGTTTGCATGGGTTAAATGCAGAGGTCCAAATTGTGGTGTGCTGTGCTGTGACCTCACAATGACAAGAACAGTCACTTTCACTTTAACTTTAAATAGGACCCTCTCCCACACTACAGTACCTCTGGGATGTTCCCCATGTCCAGGCACATTGCCAAAAAGCAGGACTTGTGCTCCATGGCAGAAGAGTGTAGTGATTTGCTATCCCTCTTCATGAAAACAAATGGAGTGCCTGTTCAGGTATTTTTTTTGTTCACAATTAGAGCTTTGTATCTTTCCTGTGAGGCCTTGTATCTTTCCATGCAGTGGGCTTTCGTAGGACTAGAGCTACTAAACCCTGGGATGCATCTTCATTTAATGTACTCTTCTTTAATCTCCTCATATTTTGCTGTTTTTTATTTTATCTCCTTTTTCTGGCAGACTTGTAAAGATTAAACATGCTCTCATAGCATTGTCTATCAGATCCCAAGCTATAAATAACAGCTGAAAGTTGTTTGTGCCTGAAATCCTTTAAGTCAAAAAATACTCACAGAAATACCACCTTCAGTAAAATAATTTAAGTAGGCAGTAAGCAAAACTGTACTTACTCTGAGTACACAGTGAATATCTCTACAATTGGTCTAAAATGGATATGGACCTTCTGTTGAGGTCTCTTGGCGGGAGGTCTTGCAGAATGTAGGCTTTGTGAGGTAACCCTCCATCACACATCATGGAGACAAATCCAGGGGGCAGGAAAGGGTGTTCTCTTCCTGTAGGTTCACCCTCCCCCCCTCAGAAGTCCTCAGTGCCCCCCTGACCATGGCTAAATGGACTAGCCTTAATGGAAGATGATGGTAAGCCCATACTGTACCTGTCTAAGCTATCTTCTGGAACAAAAGATATAGTTTTAGAGTTTTTGGTTGTCATAATTCTTTGTAGGGGTGTAACAATATGACATTTATGGTGGTTTTTGATTCAATACAATACTAAGTTCAGATTATAGCCCCTGGTAATAGCATACTTAACATTTTCTTGTTGTTTGACTAAAACCCACATTTAAACAGTTTGGAGTATAACACTTTTCACTGTAGTTTTCAGTTCATAATGTTGTCTTTTTATAGAGCGGGTATTTAATTATTAGAACTCAGTTTCTAGATTCTTATTGAGAACTGCATTTAACAATACAAATAAAATTCCTATTTTCTCTCTCTTAGACCTTTTTAAGTACACCTGGATATAATGCCTCCATTTTGTTTTATGGCCATCTGGATAAAATTAACGTGTTGTGTAGTCATGGTTTAAAGCATAGGTTTGACTCTTTTGTGTGTGGCATCCATGAATGGCTTCTTACATTGCTGAGTTATTATTAAAGTATGTGTGCATGCATTCCCTTCGGGAGAAACACAGCTGTTGATACACCAGTATGACTCCACTTTAGCAGTCTCCACTCTTGTTTTCCCATTTGTTAGCCAGTGAGGTGTATGTGTACGTGAATTTTGGAGAGCAAAAATGTCAACAGAGTTGCCAGCAATTGCACATAGCCACAATATTATGTAACATTATGCTCTACAGCACCAAATCAATTTTTTAAAAGAACATAATCATTGCTTCAGTTTTTGGCATTCATTTGCTTTTTAAGCTTATGTATCTGAAATGCAAAAATGTTCTCAAGCACCCCTCCCCCCACCCTTTAAAATATTTATTTGCATTTCTTTTATTTCCTAACAGTGTGAGTATCATAATTGGAGCACCGAAAGCTAACACCAGTCAACCTGACATCAGAGAGGGAGGCTCCATCTTCTACTGTCCATGGAACCTTGGTGAGGCACACTGTAGGAGCATAGAATTTGACAGACAAGGTAAGTCACAAAGGACCATGATAGACCTGTGTCATGAAAATCATTCGGGCATACCTCTCTGGTTTGCTCTTTCCAGAAATGTTTCGCACTTCAGCCAGTTAGTGTGAAAGGTTACAGTGTTGGCATAGACTTTGCTATGAGCACAGGGTTTCAACACACTTTGTGACCCTGGTTAGAATTAGCCTTTCAGATAAGGAGTGGAATACCATGTATTTGCAGAGTTTTACTGATAGTTTCACTTTAGATCTTTTAATGTCAAATTTGTCAGACGCTCAGTCTTGATTTTATGCAGTTAAATAAACTTAATTTTATATCTGTGAATAAAACATTGCACTGCCATTGGGGTAAAGAATACAAATATATATTTAGATTTAAATTTATATTACATGGTAATTTGTAGGATTCATATTATTTCAAAGAAGCATTTAAAAGCATTTAAAATATACATGCAGTAGACTACTGTCAGCAGTGTTGGCAGTTAGAGGGCTGCAGCCAAGCTGACATGTGTGAGGGGACACTGAAATGTGTGTTGTATCAAGCAAAGCTTGTTGACTTGTTTCCTGGGGAATCGAAGATCATACTGAAACACCAGTGCAGATTAACGACCTGTTACCCTGTAAATTAAACTCGGGCAACTACAGTTAGGTCCATAAATATTTGGACAGAGACAACTGTTTTTCTACCGAATTTCAATGCCAAACCAGAGTAAATATGGTCATTGGTTGCACCAGGACTTTTTTTTATTTACTTCACCAACTTAGACTATTTTGTGCAGGTCTGTCACATAAAATAAGATTAAGAAACATTTCAAGTCAAGTCAAGTAGGATTTTATTGTCATTTCAGCCATATACACAGTACACAGTGAAACGAAATAACGTTCCTCCAGGACCCTGGTGCTACACACAAGACAAGAGACAAGACAACATAAGACACAACACGGGACAACAAGTGCAAGACAAGACAGACAACAACAGACGGCACGACAGACAGTACATTCATCCGTGGAGGGCTGCAGTGTTGTGAAACAAAGCAGCCCAGGTAGATTGTGTGGAGCAGTGTTATTGAATTTAAAGTGCAAGAGTGCAACATGACATAAATAAATAAATGCGGGATGAAAAGTGGACTGGGTTTAAGAGTTCAAGCTATTGGTGGATTCAGAGTTCAAGAGTCTGATGGCCAGGGGGAAGAAACTATTTCCCATCCTGGAAGTGGAGGCCCGTATGCTGCGGAACCTTTTCCCGGATGGCAGGAGGGAGAAGAGAATGTGGGACGGGTGGGAGGGATCATCCACAATGCTGGTTGCTTTGCGGATGCAGCAAGTGGTGAAAATGTCTTGTACAGAGGGCAGAGAGATCCCGATGATCTTCTCAGCTGTTCTCACTACCCGTTGTAGGGACTTGCGGTCTAGGACGTTGCAGTTCCCGTACCAGGCAGTAATGCAGCCGCTCAGGATGCTCTCAATGGTTCCTCTGTAGAAGATGGTGAGGATGGAAGGTGGGAGATGGGCTTTCCTCAGTCTGCGCAGGAAGTAGAGGCGCTGCTGGGCTTTCTTTGTGATGGAGTTGGTGTTGAGGGACCACGTGAGGTTGTCAGTGATGTGAACACCAAGAAACTTGGTGCTCTGGACCATCTCCACAGGTGAAGTGTTGATGATAAGTGGAGTGTGGTCCCGACGTGATCTCCTGAAGTCAACAACCATCTCTTTAGTCTTGTCGACGTTCAGAGACAGGTTGTTGGTTCTGCACCAGTCCGTCAGCTCTTGTATCTCCTCTCTGTAGGCTCCACCGCTGATCAGACCCACCACGGTTGTATCATCAGCGAATTTGATGATGTGGTTTGAGCTGTGCTTGGCTGCACAGTCGTGGTTCATCAGTGTGAACAGCAGTGGGCTGAGCACACAGCCCTGGGGGGCTCCTGTGCTCAGTGTGATGTTGTTGGAGGTGCTGCTATTGATCCTGACTGACTGGGGTCTCCCAGTCAGGAAGTCCAGGATCCAGTTACAGAGGGAGGTGTTCAGGCCCAGCAGCCTCAGCTTCTCACTCAGGTGCTGAGGGATGATGGTGTTGAATGCTGAACTGTAGTCGATGAACAGCATTCTGACGTAACTGTCCTTTCTGTCAAGATGAGAAATTTAAATTTCTCATTAAATAAAAAAAGACCATTTAAATTATAGGTTGGAATGTAACAAAAAATACTTTTGCAAGGCAGAGTGTATAACTGTAATTGGAATATGTTTCAGTAAACGGGTACAAAAACAAAACTTTAGTGTCCAAATATATAATATACCTATCTATATATTCCAGGAGATCTTTTAAAGGCTCTTTTAAAGATCATCTTATGGCTAAGAAGTTCACTGTTGCCCTGTCTATTCCTGTTTCCCTTTTATGTAAGGAAATACTGTATAGATGACTGCTGTTAAACCTTTCATTATTTAAATAGCAACTGTTTATTGGGAATGAAAACATATTGGTATAAAAACATTTTCTATGTCTGGAAAATATTATACATTTACAGTTGAGGCCAAAATTAGCCCCCTTTATGAAATTAGACGACACTCTTGATTTCTCCATGAAAATGACTATTAACAGCAAGTGTTTATTTTGGAAACAAATACACTATAAAAAAAACAATGTCAACTAAAGTTTAATTAGGATATTTTATTGATGCACCGAGTTGAAACAAGAAAGGGCAAAAATGAGACATCCAAAATTATTAGCCCCCTGGCAGTCAATAGTGTACACTTTCTGAGCCACAACTGACAACAATCTCTTAGAGAAGTTCTTAACTAGTTTGGCACAGGTCTCCTTTTGGCCCATTCTTCCATTGCAAATTGTTCTAGCTGGTTCAAATTGCATGGTTTCCGAGCATGGACATTCACTTTGAACACCCACCACAAATTCCATTGGCTTGAGGTCTGGGCCACTCCAGGATCTTGGTTTTGGTATCCTTGAGGAACTGTTGGACTAATTTCAATGTACGCTTTGGGTCATTGTCTTGTTGGAAGACCCAGCGATGACCTAAGCCTAGACTACGAGCAGATTTCTGCATATTCTTCCTCAAAATGTCAACATAATTTTTTTTTTCATGATTCCATGCACCCAAACAAGGTTCCCTGTGCCTGAGGCTGCAAATCAGCCCCACAGCATGATGCTCCCACCACCATGTTTAACGGTGGGAACTGTGTTCCTAGGGTTGAAGGCCTCTCCCTTTCTTCGCCAAACCTAAGCAACATCCATGTGCCCACACGGTTCCAGTTTAGTCTCATCAGACCAAAGCACAGACTTCCAAAACTCATGTTAACCTTCTAAATGTTCACGGGCAAACCTCAGTCGGGCTGTGATGTGCCGCTCTTTGAGTAAAGGGGTTCTTCTGGGATGATGGCCCTGAAGCCCACCACGATGAAGAGCCCTCACAACTGTGTTCCTTGAAACATCAACTCCAGAAGAGGCCAGGTCAGCAACAATCATATTGGCAGATGTCCGGGGCTCCTTGCTGACATCTCTGACTATTTTCCTCTCCAGAGTTCTTGAAATCTTGTGCTTACGGCCACGGCCAGGTTTGTTTCTTACAGAGTTTGTCTCCTTGTATTTGGCAATGATGCAACATACAGCAGTTCTAGACACTGTGAATTGCTTGGAAATGGCAGTGTAGCCTTGCCCCTTATCATGAGCCTCTACTATCTCCTTTCTGAGCTCCAGACTGATTTCCTTTGTCTTTAGCATGGTGAGTAACAGTAGTCCCTCATGTGTTCAAGTGCCCTGTTCCTTGGAGTCTTTTTATGCTGATTGAATGTTGTTAGGAAGCCAATTGACTGCAGGTGTTGTTAGGAAGCTCTTTTGTTTGTACATAATACTTTTTTTTTTTTTTCTTTTTCTCTCCCAAGAGCAATACAAAAGTTTTATTTTTTATGTATATGCAGTACATTATGACAGTATTTACAGCCCTACACTTTTTCCACATTTTGCTATGTTACAACTTTATGCCAAAATGGATTAATTTTTTTTACCTCAAATTTCTATACACAATACCCCATAATGACAAAGTGAAAAATGTTTGCTTGAAACCTTTTTGCAAATTTAAAAAAACAAAAAACAAACTACAGTCACCACCCACATCAAATACTTGGGCAACTAAAAGTTTTTGGGCTGTCAGAGTTTGTCTTTTAACTGTTTCTTTGTCTTTTGAACTCTTCTTCTGACATTTGTTTTTATTGTCTACGTTTGGTTGTCATTATGTCATACTGTATGTAGATTTAAACAATCTCTAAGCAGGATTGTAGGTTTATAGAAGGTTTAGAGTATAAAGACAGAGAATATAGTATGTTGATTCTGGGATTACTGTTCAACCCTGCCCAAATTACCCTCCATAAAGCCATATCTTTGAGAGAGAGCATGAAAGAGAGAAGGCTGAAATTAAAGGAGATGACTGTTTGACTCTTTCCTCTTCCTTATCCTCTCTGATAAAGGAATACTGGAAAGAGAGTGAGTGAGAGACTAGTTAATCTCCAGACTTCTCTATATAATTTGACCTTCTTTTCCTTTTCTTAAGTTCCCCAGAGATGGCTGCTGTGAGGTCTAAATTTTGTCCATATTGTTTCTTGCAGAGAGCAAGAGCGCGCGAGCGAGCGATCTTTATCCTTCTTTAATGGGTCTTGTGTCACACAGTTTAAAAACAGTTGGGTGTAGACTCACTCCTGACCCCGTACCCTCATGCTGTCTCGAGGGAATCAGGCCTTATTCAAGAGAAAGATGCCTTACAAAATTAAGTGAAGTGGTGTCTGTTCAAAATGGTTTTGTCATGACTGAAAATATTAGTTGTCTTTTATGTCTTCTATCTGTATCTACACATTCATTTTACACATTCAGACTAGTATTATTTTGTATAATCCGGACTCACATAAAAGTGCCAGAACGAAATTATTTAATATGTAATTACCCTATATGAAAATACAAGACACTTATTTGTTTTATGTGTATTTAGGTGGCATGGGGTGTTTTTGATACCCAGCCCCAATCAGTAGAGGGATATTCAGTCTGTAATTCAGATCAAAAGGAAGCTTTTGTGTGTGTGTCATTTGGCCTAAATTAAACCTTATGCAAACTATGATGACTCTGAAATTTGTGTCACTAACTCTTACAAGCCTTTCAGATGTTCTAACATTATTATATGGTAGCATCAGGAAGAATGCAGTGTTCTGTGGTTGGGGAAATGTGACTAAGACCTCAAAATCTGAAACCGTGGCATTTACTCAGCAAAATTATGAACAAAGGTTTTTATTGCTGTATTAGAGAAGACCAGCCTTCACAGAATGTTAGGACACCATATGAGCTAATCAGAAACCATCAAACCATCGACCTATGAGAGATCATTACACATAACTGAATTATACCTATAGTTTATATACTATAAATATGGTTTAGAATTTGTAGATACTAGATACTATGTAATTCTATGCTAGTTTAAAAAATTTCAGGTAAGAATTCTGATGGATTTGCATGCATTTAGCAGCCAGTGTGAACAGAAATGTTGATTCAGATGTTAAAAAATGTAAATTGTTTTTCATTTTTATGTCAGGTGCTTTGCTTACTTTAAGACAGATTTTTAAATTACCGTTTTTTTTCCGGGCCAGTATTATTGAGATTGTTTTCTTGTCTTTAGGTTACTGTTACTACAAAGCAGTGTTTCAATGTCCCATGAGCACTCTCATGTGGACTGTATGCTCTAATGATGGAAAGAGAGAGAATTGTTAATTTTAACGGTCCATATACTTTGGCTTTATGCCAACTTTTGTGGCTCCCTCTTACTTTTAGACTAACTGGCCTCTAAGACTCTGCATATTTGCATATGTCACTTATTAGGCTCAGCACTCCATATTTACTGTATTATATGCCATTATGTACACTTCCTTGTTTTTGGACTTTTTCAAGAGAATATAACAGGAAAGGCTTCTGTTTCCTTTAAAAAAAAAACTAAAGATAGGCCTCTTTACTTCGGCAGAGAGTGAGAGAATGAGAGAGGAACAGAACAAAAAAAAAAGGCAGCATGGAAAAAAGAAAGGCACCTGATGGTGACCGTAAGGCCAAGCTATCCTGTAATGTTGTTAGAGGGTTCTAATCCTTATTGCTTTTCTATTGGGGAAATCAAATCTCTCTGAGGGATTAAGAGCAAAAAAGGAAGAGGAAAAGAGAGAGGCTGAACCTGGGAAATAACAAATGGAGAGAAGAGAAAGTAGGAAGCCCAGATGCTGGAAAAATTTATATAGAGTAGGAAAAAGGGATGAAATGTTGAGTGGAGCCATGAATGGTGATAAAGAAAAAAGGGGAAGCATGGAAAGAGGAAAGAAAGTTAGTTGAGGGAGCACATGAGTTTAAGAGAGCAGAAGCATATCTGACAAATCGCCTGCCTAGGAGTGCAAAAGCTGCTGTTTTGCTTGGAAAGGGGTTGTTGTTTTTTGTTTTTTTTTCCCCTTCTTTGCAGTTAGACTGAGACCAGTCCCCCTTCACCCAAATCACTGTACAGTCAATCGAGTAGAGACAGTAAAGGGATGATGTTACCGCCAACTGCTCTTACTCCCATCTCACTCATTCCCTTATTTTTTTCTCTGGTATACTCTCCTGCCTCTCCACCACACCAAAGGACCTGCTTGCAACACATTTGTAATTATGGTACAAATGTAGAAATTTATGTGGCAATAGACATTTTGAAAGTGGTAAGAAAGGATTTGACTGTTTAGTGTGGTTACATACTATTGGAAAATTGGAGGGCCTGGTCAATATATTGGACAATATTGACATCCTGAAAGGCTTACTGAGAAAAGTCCCCCTAATAATCTGTGATTAGGGGAAACCACTCATTTCTGAAAGGTGTTTAAGTGCTTATACCATTCATGCTAAGCCTTATATTCACCACTTCAGTACAAAACGATCTGGTAGGTTTGAATACAAAAACAAAACACAACAGTACTGGAATACTTGCACTTTACAATTGTGATTTATATTGATCAATATTGTTTACTTTTTACATTTAGTCACAAAATGGAATAAAGACGTTCAAAGATTGTCCGTTTGGATTCTAAGATGTTTGGGTCCTATGTAGGCAGGCTTGATCCACTTTATCCTCTGTTGCAAATTCGCTCATTGGTCTTGAAGTATATTATCATGGTCATCTTAGTTTAAAGGTCTTTGTGGGTCAAACCATGTCAGCATTGTTTCCTGTAAACCCACTTGAGACCATACATGGCCATATCGTTCTTGTTCCAATTTGAGAATGCATTAGAGTCATGATGACCACATGGCCATTCATGTCAGGGGTCAATAGGTTTAGGGCTAAGGCTAAATAGATTGGTAGGGCTTCAGTTGTGCAGAGATATCCTTTTCACAATGTGTTTTCTTTCTTTTCTTTTTTTTTTTTTTTAGTTTAACAGCACTTTCTTTTCTTACGTTGTCTGTGTCCTCTCTCCCCACCTTTCTAGGAGATCTTGATGTGACCCTCAATGACACTGAAATCCAAGCTGAATTCAAGTCCCACCAATGGTTTGGAGCAACAGTGCGTGCCCATAAAGACACAGTTTTGGTAAGAGGTTATTTTACAAATTTCAGTCTTTGGATAAATATTTCACTGAGTGTATGATACTTACTTGTTAGTTGTTTTGATCCTAAAAGTTCTTCTGTCTCTTGCCAAAATGTTAATCTAACAAAGTTCTCACAATTTCATTTAAAGACAGTACTGCTCTGCTCAGTATGACCCTAATACATTTATAATATTTTAATATTGAAGAATACATCCGGTAACTTGAGTCTTAAGTTTTTATCTATTTTCTTTACTCATCACCTTTGGTCTGAAATTCAGAATAATCTGCTCTGCTGTTTGTTTAATATCAGTATCAGAACTCTGGGAGTTGTATGCATTGGTAATTAACCTCTCGGGTCCAGCTTCATTCTTTTCCAATTATTGTGTGTTTTTTATTCTTTCCTGAACATTGGGACTGTTTGACTTGTGAATAAGGCCTGAGGGTGGGTGTGTTTATCATAAGCACACGCATGCATAAAGTTGTATTTTAGCAAGCATATGAGAGGTGTATTGTGGTTCCTTTGCTCTAGTTATAGGGCTGACATCTCTGAATTTCCCTGCATTAATGCTGTTGAAGTGAACTCGGATATATTTTGTAAACACCCGCCAGGCTTGTGCCCCTCTCTACTCTTGGAGAACCAAGCAGGACACACCCCAGTCAGACGTCACTGGCTCCTGCTACCTGTCCGTTAAGAATTTCACCAAGTTTGTAGAGTATGCCCCTTGCCGCACAGGTAGGTCATCTGTTTCTGGACTTACAATAACAATTTTTTTTATTGTCATAGTTTAGTTCATTAAATTATACCTGTATTGTTATATTCTTACAGGTTGTACAACTTATTGAGTCTTGCATGTTTCAGTTTTTAAATCAGTGATTTATGTCTGTTTTAGAATTTCATGGAGCAAAGGGCCAAGGTTATTGTCAAGGTGGATTCAGTGCTGATTTCACCAAGGTCAATAGATTAAATTAACATTACATGGCTATTAGCACTTTAGTTTTTCAATACATTTTCCATTTACTTATTTTTTTATTTTTTTTTTTTGATGTGTCAATGTTTTGATATAGGATGGGAAAGTAGTACTTGGAGGACCAGGGAGCTATTTTTGGCAAGGTTTGATACTTTCTTTAATTACACAAACCGCAACAGACAGGACAGCACATTAACACAGCAATAATGTCGCCAAACTAGTGGTTCTGTCCAGAATTAAAATAGAGATGCCTTAAGCCTTGTTTAAAATGAATTTGCGTTAGATCTGGATTCATTCCCTAAATTATAATAAGTGGGTGGTTCTCACCTACTTCTAAAGTCCTAATATCTACTTACCTCTACTATTAAGAGTACTATTAAGATCTGTCATCTCCCTTGCTCATCAGGACAAGTGATCTCTGCAGTGAAGGAAGAAATCATCAAGGCCTACTACCCTGGCTTCTTTCTCACATCAGTGATGGGCCAGATTCAGACCAAGCAGAAAAAAGAGATCAAGTTTGATGACACCTACATGGGTAAGATTATTTTCACTTTTAAAACTCAGAAATTGTGAAGGCACTTGGTGACATTTCTAATGCAAAAAAAAAAAAAAAAATAGTGGACTGCTTTGTTTCCACTGAAAATATTTATACCATGTCATGTCTTTTAGGATATTCTGTGGCAGTAGGGGAGTTCAGTGGGAGTGATGATGAAGGTAAATGTGATGAAACTCCTGTCGTTTGCTAGACAGGGTGGTGATGCATTTTAATTATGTGTGTTTTAAATGTCATGAAGATTTTGCTTTATATTGGTGCTAATAATGATAAAGTATAACTTTGCACATGAATAATGAAAATAATGAAAAAGATACATTCAATATATGTTTAGATCTCAATCTCTTAAAAGAATTGTAATGATCACGCCTACCTCAAAATTCCATTTTGCTTAAACAAATATGAAAACGGTGAGTGATATGAATCCTGGCAAGCAAAGGCAGGACACTAAAGTTTCTTAAGATTGTAGACATTTCCATGTTTCCACTACTAAATCTCTCTCTCTCTCTCTCTCTCTCTCTCTCTCTCTCTCTCTCTCTCTCTCTCTCTCTCTCTCTCTCATCTCTTTTTCCTTTTCTTTTCTTTCACTTCTAACTCAGACTTTTGTGACAGGAGTCTCTGTAGGAGTGCATCTGTATGGCCAGTAAAAAAAGGAATTGCAGTTTGCGTTTGAGTTTAGTTGTCTTGATTTATGTATTAATAAATCTTTTTTGTATCAAGTCTCTAGGAAATTCAAGTATTCTGTCATTCAAAACTTTTGCAGAAAAAGGATCGTGACTTATTGATGTGGGCTTCGTTCACAGGTAACTAGTGAATAATTGTGCTAAGCACAAAGTTTTCTTTCCTTGCAGGTGTTTATTCTCAATGGCTCACTGAGACCTTGAAAACTTTCTACTGGTGAGCAGGTAAGTTACAATGGTTTTTATACTTATTTATCGCTGGAACTTTGTTTGCTTTTAACTTCAGACCTAAAATTTGTTGGAGGTGAACTTTTTGCTTTGCTTCTGTTTTATCCCACAAACGTTTCCTCAGACTGTAGCACACGGATGATTTAGCAAAATAATTTTCTTTTTACGTTTACTTTAAATGGGCTGCCTGTGGTGAAATAGGAAAGAGCTAGCTTAAAGCCAGTTTTCAGAAATGAGCAGCCTGATTTAGTATGAACTTGTAAAGCTTTTTTAAACTTCCTGATTAATCTCAGTTGAATAAATATAGGAGTGATGTGTTAAGTATATTTAGGCCTCTTTGTTATTTTGGTTCTACAAAGTGTTTTGTACTTGCACTGGAAGTACAAATTCATTTAGGCTAACATTCTTATTATATAACATGTCTATGTGGCATTTTGGAACAAAAAACCTATTGCATCAGGTGACATTTCACGGTTTTATAAAAACCCAGGAGATGTAAAGGGGGTTATATTTGTGCACTAAAAATAACTGGTTTTGTACCAGATTTACAACAGTTCAGCTTTCTGGGAGAGCTGAAGTAAGGATGCATACAAAAAAAGACTGATCGCTTTTTGATCATTCTTGCAGAGAGGTCAGCAGGTTTTATGTATGTGGGGATTTAACTTTTCAAACCTTTTTGCCTCTTTCGATGGGCTCTACTTTATTACGTGAGTTAAGGCAACAGACATCAACAATGATGGGTCAGTGTTCTAATACATATATATGGATCTTTTTTTTCTTTTGTTCAGTTAGGAAAATATACATCACCTGGATCTGAGGCCACAAATGCTGTAAATGTTTGAAATTGGTGTTTTTTATTTTACCAAACTAGCTGTGTAGCAATACATGTATTTGGTGCCTACTTGAAACCTTTGCATTTCAATAATATGTAGACAGCTTTATGCGTTATATCCACATCTATTACATTCTTCCCATTTATGCCTTCACTCCTAAAACTGAAGGATTTGCAGTGACGAGAAAGCTGAAGCATATCTGAGAATAAAGTGGGGAAAAAAAATAAATGTCCAGGATGCCTGATAATTAACTGATGTTATGATAAATTTTTCCAATAGTCTTACTAGTCTAAGAAATTACTATAAAATTGACAATTAGGAATTTATTTTTCGATTTGTTTTATCAGGAGAATAATCCGCATAGAAAATACAATAAAATGCTGTGTCTAGTTTGTTTTTTAGTTGGAAAAAATGTGATATAAGGTCTTGACAGTGATAGTATGTAATACTCTACTTTACTACAGTCTGATGGACTCATAGGTGCACATGTTCATGGTAATGGATTCTGATGGGAGGTTAAAGAATCTTGGTAGGGTGTATGTTTACTTGCAGACCGGCCCATTGGAGTTCATACCACAGCTACCTCACCTTACTGGCACACAGACATTTGGCCGATTTGAAGCTCCATCACCCCGTGTGGGAGATCTTTAACTAGGATGGTTTCAATGGTGAGATCTACATTCTTTTTTTTTTTTTTTTTTTTTTTCTTATCTTCAGCACATTTGATTTAACATTAGTAACATGCTATTTCTTCATCCACCAGATGTGGCTATTGTGAGCCCAGTTTGGTGGGAAGGATGAACAGTGGGAATCGGTCTTTATCTACAATTTATTTTACGAAGGACTCCTCGTGGAGTGCCTCTGGCGCTTGCTGTCAGTGGGCATCAAACCTCCTGCACCACCCGCCAGCTTGGTATTTACACATGAGAGGGGTAAAGACTCAAGGAGTAATGGCTACCCAGGCTAAAACAGCTTTTCTATTTTCTGTATTAGTCAATCATGCTATGAAGGCATTATTGGGTAGTTCCCTACCCCCTCTTCCTAGTAATATAGACTTCATTGTTGGAATAGTTTGGAGTTGAGCAAAGCAGTTGTTTACAGGTGAGGCTTAAGTCTTGTAATAGTAAGCAGTGATTTATATATTTGCAGATGACCCAAAGCAAATACCAGTGAAGCTCCTCTGGGAAATCTCGGATACTTTTTGGGATACTTTTACTTTCAGAGCCTGGTCCTATTGTGGAACACCAGTGCCACTTCATGTATACCCAACCATGATCAAATTCTGAATATAAGATTTGCATCACAGCAATGAGAACTGTGACAATGCATGTCTCCTGGTAGGTCTGAGAAATATCTGACTTATGAGACTGGCACGCTCCCCAGCAGCCAGAAAGTCTGCTGCAGTGCTTTGATTTTTTACACAGTTGAAAACCACAGATTGTGCCGCCGATCATAGCTTGAATAAGGAACTTCCAAAATTACCTCAGAGTAGTTGGTTTGTAGCAGCTCTAGCATCGCTATTAAGCATTATACTTAAAGCATGGCCATGGGAGAGTAAGAGGGAGAGGAAGGTGGCAAAACTAAGGAAGTAGTAATTTTACAGGTTCAACGTAAATGTTTAAAATCATGGTTTAATACTGTCTGTTAGCAGATGAAATGTAGTTTGATGTAGCTTCTGGTCTGATAAGATTGAGACCATTTGATTTCCTGCTTTCTCATTCTGATCTGTATGTAGAAACATTTTGTAATATGTCTTATTTGTAGCTTGTTGCCCAATGTCGAAGGAGGAGCTTAGAAGGTGGTGGTGGAAGAGAAAGGGGTACAAGAAATTGAGGCAGGTGGCTTTGAAATAGATTACTTAGGAACACAGTTGGAACACTTTCAGGACACACTGCAGCACATGCAAACACGTGTGATGTAAAGTACACATTGGCTTTAGGAGCACACATGGGAAGGAACTCCATTTATTGCAGTCCAGGTCAAGAGCAGTCTGGATTTTGCTGTTTTTTTTTTCCCCCTCCTTTCCCTCTTCTCCTTCTTTTGGACCCTACTTTTTGTACCTTCATCTTTGTTTCATGTATCTTGGTGTTTTTCTGCCTATGAAAATGTTAACACCTACATTAAAACTGTCCACTTGGCGGGTGTTGATGTAGATATTAGTAAATATTGTTTGTGGACTTGAATTGTTGATTCAAATCTCTTATCAAACATTGTTTTGTAGTTGATTAATAAAAATAGACAAATGAAAATGGAGTTATTTGTTTGTTATCTGTTTTATACTTTCATCACTGTCTCAGCTACATGGATAAACAAATAATGAGTTTTATATCAAGAGCATTAGTCAAAGCTAGACATCATGTAATTGTAGATTGTTGTGATTTACTAATTTAATATATATAAATATTAAATTGAGTAACAATAATTCACTTTACACTGTGTAAATCAGTGTGGACAAACTTAAATTCATATTAAATAAGAATAGTTAGCAGTTAATAGTGTCCATTGGTACGACATTAATTAGGGTAATTTAATATTACCCAGGCTTTCTTTTGCTCTTGTGCTGCTAGGAAAAGACAGTCTATTCATTTCTAGTCTCCTGCAAATTAGAAGGTCCTGACAAATGAGGACTTTAACTGGAAGTCGGTATCTAATGGTAGATACTGCCTATGGATCAAGAGGTCAGCGTTTGAATCACCTCCAGCACTACAGCCATTGGTCCCAAACCCTTAACCTGAGTTGCCCCCAAGTGGGACTGGGTCCCCTGTAATCAGGAATTGAAGTCGCTCTGGATAAGAGCGTCTGCAAATGCTGCATATGTAAATGTAATCTCCCTGTATGGACAAGCATTACTAAAACACATTGTACTATTTAGCTATTCATACTTGATTCCAAAGTGCAAATGGGCAGTGTTCTTCTCAGTCATCAGGAACTGTGATGAGAAGCACCCTAAGAAGAACAAGAAAAGTGCAGAATGTGCTGACATTGCCAATACGCTCTCAGATTATCTCTTTTACGTACGTCAACTTGAGCTTCTGCCTTCAGCAAGTGGCAAGTACCTAGGAAAATCTAGGTGATAGTCATTTCCTGCAAAGCATTGGTATACAAGCTTATAATAGAGGTAGATGTAGTTTGCTATGTAAAAAATGTCTCTAGTTTGGAAAATCCTTAGGTGCTATTTCTACTTTTAATTTTTTTTTTTTTTTTTTTTTTGGGGCTACCTTTGATTGATACTGTGCTGCCTTCAGTGTACGTCCCCAGGATTTATATTTATTAGCTTTTCATCCCTGTCCAAGGATCGTTCTTAATTTTTGCATGACCTTTACAATGAAATGTTTATATAATTTATTTACTTGCCTAGTTCCTATGACCCAATTTACTTTATTATGAAAGGCTGTCATAGTCCCAAAGAAGCACACACTCTTATTCTGAAGCTTGTTTGAGCACACAAAGTGTGAAGTAGATCTTTATAACTTTTTATGCAAGCATAAAATTCCAACGAAATCAGTATAAATGGGAGAGTAACCAAACGTGCAATAAATATTGTTACTTCATTGGTGCATTTCCTCCTGGGAATCAAGTAAACCTTTATGTAATTTGGGGAAGTAAATAGATTATTAAAAAAATTGTGAATTTCATTGGGTTTGTACAGCTGTTTATTCTAAAGTACATTCTTGTAGTGTGTTTTGCCTTATCGTCTGTGCTAATGTCTTTGTATATTGTAGTGTCGTAATGGAAGTGCAGCTGACCAGCTAGCTATAGAAACAAGGGGAGCAGTCTGCAGGGCTTTGTTTTGGACACCCAGCAAGCCAGCCTGCAGGAGGAAATTCATTGTGCCCACGAAGCAAAGTCACAGAGACCAAAATTTACCTGAGAGTGAGTTATATCATGGATAGTAAAGTCAAGCTCAGGAACACAGTGAGAAATGACGAATAGCTTTATTGTGTTGTTGTATTATTAGTGTCTTGAAATAAGTGAGACAGCTGGCTTTGTACTCTTCCAAAAGCAGTCTGCTTAATGGTAAGAAATGTGCTGTAAGATTAGGCAAAACAGGTTGCTATTCCCTCTGATTTCACTTTACACCCATGCAAAAATATTCCTCTCTGTTTGTTCTTTTCTTATTGGGCACAGGATGAAAAGGAGTTTCGGGATAAGCTCTCCTCCATTTTTATCGCTCAACTTCAGTCTGATCCTCAGGCTGCAGCAGACCACATGGTCAATTCCTAATCCTTAACTACCAGACTACTGAGCTCATCGAGCAGAAGGTATGCACCCTGTCCTGAGTGTAAATTTAAAAAAACAAGTTTGAATATTGTTTGCCATAATATGAAAATGGTATGATTGTGTCACAACTAGGCTGTAGTGTTTGTCAAAAATAGTTTTCTTGGAATATATAAATAGCTTAATTTATTAAAATACCTGCAAAAGCACTCATATGGAATGGAGATTGATCAAGCTGCTTGCTGAAATAGTAAAGAAAATATGATGTTACAGAGTTCTCTACTTCATATAATTGATACAATATGAAGATGGATATTGATTTCACCCATTTCTGAACTAGTTTATCTTGGTTTCCACTCTCAAACATGTATCTCGAAGTGCTCCTAAAGGCCTGGAAAGCGACTTGAAAGTGGGAATGTGAATGTATGTATACTCAGGTGCAGTGGACTTACTGGCATTGGTCCATTATAGTGCTTCTTCTGTTATTCACTTACAGGTTTGTTGATTTCTGCTTTTAGGTGTAGTCTTGATAGGGCTATTGTTAGAACTTGTCTTCACCATGACAGTTTGAGATGGTGGTAATGAAAGATGTTGTAGTACAAGCCAAAGTGCATTATTTCAGGCTTGGATATATGGCTGCTTTTATTTTCATGCAGTGTTATATAGGTAACATTTGACTGAGCCAAGCTAATCTCAGGTCTATCCTTTTGGTTTGTTTTTTCCATTCACTTGATTCATTCCAATTCCATTCACAATGATTTTTAATAAAAAACAAAAAGTTGATTAAATGCAGTCTATATTTGGTATGTTTGGTGTTGGAAATGAGGTAAAAGGTCTCTGCAATGCACATTGTTTTAGGAGGAGTAAAACTAGCCGTTAAGGCTGCCCATATGCCCATACAATATCATTGCAACAGGCCACACATCGCTCTCAAAATTTTCTTTGTGACTATGTCAGAGATGTTGTTCTTGTCTTTTGCGATACTTGTCATATACTATATAAGATTTTAGACTGCATGCTTGGACAGCCCTTGGCATCATTTAAAATGATGACTGTAATGTCCTGTGGATGTGGATAAGCTTTATGTGATGATTCACTTTCTGATTGCTGCATATGCCCTCATGTTTAGAGGAACATGATCAATGCAAGTAGGATTTTTTCCCCTCCTCCAGAGTTTGGAAACAAGCCAGCACAGTTTAAGTGAGTTGTGGAGTAGGTGGCCTCCACAGTCCTAATTAAAGCTCAGAAATGGCTGGATTATAGGGAGGGTACTGCACTCTTTAATCTCCTTCTACTCTCTTATCCTCATCCTCACTATTCTTAAGTACGTTGTCACCACATCATGTGAAATTAATTAGTCATGGTTTTTCTTCATATTGTTTGAGTTACTTCCAAGACTTCCATCTCTGAAGGGTCTCCTTTTCATATAATAAATGTTTTGTGTGTAATTGCACATGTGCTCTGAGTATGTGTGGAACCAACAACATCCAGCAGCAGTGATGCCATATTTTTAAAGGAAATATTGAGTACAGTTTTATTTTAAGAAGTATTTAAGAATGGATGCTAAGAATAACTTGAATTGTTGTCAAGCCTATTACTTAAATTTTTATGCAGATACTATTTAGGCTATTTAGATGAGCCATTTTTATTGATAAATACCAGTAATTGTATTATTTAAAAGTAATATTCCACTGCATAAGCATAGCGTGTGAGCAGAGTCAGGACTAACCATGTGAATCATATTTCTTCCCTCTTATGTAATGCTGGTTGAATTATATGCTTTTTATCAATTCAAAGATTTACAACGATTGAGTAGATACTAAAATTCCTTCCTGTATTGTCAATGTGCAGCTGTTCGTAGCTGATTGCTGAATGCAAATAAATCCAGGATTTAAATTTTAGGATACGGGTATGGAACTTCTGACACTTTTCCTACAAAAAAGGAGAAACTAAGAAAAGTTCTACTGTTCTCGCTTTAGGATTATTGGTACTATTGTCTTCATAATACATGCTGTTGGACTTGTGACCTCCTTCATTTCTGTCCTTGTATTATTGTTACTATAGGCTCTTGATCTTGTTGTCTTGAATCTATTTTGTGTGGTCACTGCAGTAGGTCTACAAGTTGCTGTATTTTTAAAAGGCTGGTCTATGATCTGTGGTAAGCTCTTGTATACCTTGCAGAAAGCTTTCTGTAATTGTTGGATTTTTACACTGGATGTT
This sequence comes from Hepsetus odoe, assembly GCA_017165825.1. NCBI lineage: Eukaryota > Metazoa > Chordata > Actinopteri > Characiformes > Hepsetidae > Hepsetus > Hepsetus odoe. Next base: position 8,361,952 of record CM029385.1, on the reverse strand, counting down.
TACTTTAAACTGCGTGTTTTTTTTTTGGTTTTTAAGAGGTTTGTAAATCTGATTAACAATAAGTGGGTATGGTGGAATGTTCATTCACATACATTATTTGTTTGTTTGTTTGTTTATTTTCCCTTATACCATGTCACACTTGTGTTCCAGGCTCAAATCTTATTGGATTGTGGCGAGGACAACATTTGTGTCCCTGACCTGAAACTGTCTCAGCAGGGGTGTTATTTAACTTAGGAAAACAGAAATCTTGGGTACATGCTGGAAATTTTTTCCATTAATTTTATGTAATTGGTAACCAAAGACATCTGGGCCAAATGAAAGCCTAATCAGAGCAAAACTGGAGAAGTAGCACCAAAACACCCAAACGTGCATGCTACTTCTTGGTAAAAATTGTAATTGGAGCTGTGCCACAGGTACTTGCAATGTCTGGGGTGGGGAGCAAATAGATGAAAGAGTTTCATTTGAAAAGGTTTCATTGGTACCAGTCACCATCAATCTCTCTTTGATTTCATATATCTGTGGCTTTGTTCTCACTGGAATAGATGGACAGACCTCTTTGCGCTCATTAATGGACCTATATATTTGCATAAAGCAAATTGAATAGTTGATAGTAGATACAGACAAAACTTAATCAAGAATTTATAGATTATCTTTGATTTTCTTTTTGACTATTCACATTTATTCAGTGAAATGATACTATTCAGTTTTTATTATTTTAGTTTGTTAATTGAGTATTTTACTCATTACTGTCTTAGGGTTATTTATTTGTTTTTTGATACATGGAATTTATTTACAAATTTAAGAAGGTCCAACAGGAATCCCATTTTATTATTTTATTTTATGTAATTACATTCCAAAAGCATGGAAATTAAGATGAAAATAAATTGTTTACCTTAGAATCAACTGGGGAATAGAGACAGTGGTGGGTTCCAGAGGAGTTTCTTGCAGAGACATGTGGAAAACACTGACAGTTTTCAGTTCTGTCCATAATCTCTGCCAAAGCATGTAAGCTGCAACACAACTGTCTCTCAGATCCAGCTTTAGGATGTCCAGGTTTACCTACTAATACTCTAAACATAAAAATGTTTTTTTTTTTTTTTCACTGTTTTACTATAAATTTAAAAAGATGTGTATCAACGAAATACTGATGTACCACACAACAGACAGAATGTGCAGTGCAGGTAAACCTGAGAAGTGGACGGATTATTGAAACAATGGAAGTAGAAGTTGAGCTGTACAACTCATTGCCAAGTATTTTAAATGGTTTATAGGCTCTGAATAATAATTAGTTAAGTAAAGACTTGTGAATTTTGGATTGAATGAAAATCCTGGCCCCACAGCATCAACTGGTATATGATGCGAATTTTTATTTAAAATCACTTTTTAAAAAAAATTTACATTTTTAAGTTATTTGTGTTTTGATGTTATGATTTACTGAGACCCTGAGGGGAAAAAAAAATTATCAAATTGCTTATCATTCATTTCAGATAACAATTAAATGCCCATCGCCTGTATATGTGAACTCTACAATGGCTCACACTGGTAAATCAGTTTGATGTAGCATGTACAGCCATAAGACGATGTTCTGAAAGTGGCCATTGGAGCCCTCACAGCTTACAGTCCCCTACCAGTGTAGCAATTTTATGTTTGAATTTTCTTAGATAGCCATTTGAGGCCAGGTGGCAGTACTGGGGGCTGCCTGTGTGGCTCCCTGATGGAATTTCTCATTGTATCTTCGGGAGTAGGGAAGGGAATATAAGAAACAGAAATGGGGATGGGTGGTAAAGAAGAGAGAAGTGGGAAATCTAGAACTAGAAACAACCTTAGGTCCTGCCCTGAGTGCCTCTGTGACTTTATTGTGACTTTATTGCTACATTTAGTGAAAAGTTAAATAAAAAAGGAGCTTTTGTTGAACTGGGTAAAATGAGATGTAATATTCCAACACACCTAATCACTCTATCTTTGAAGGATCATATGCTTGTTGGCAATTACATTCTAAATTCTGTAAATCAAAACCTTTCCTTTATTTGTACTTCTCATTTAAGGCAATAAATTGCATTATTATTATTATTATTATTAATGTTTAGGCTTATGTATTGCAGACTTGATATTAATGGATTAGGAATTAGTAAACTAATGATAAACCTAGCTGCTAGGATGCACAAGCCAGTGTATTTCTTCGTGCCGGTCCCTGGGCCCGGCAAAATGGGGAGGTTACATCTGGTGTAAAACTTTGCCAAATCAATAATGGAACAATACAGAATTCCATACTGGATCGGCCGAGGCCCGGGTTAACAACGACCGCCATCAGTGCTGTTAGCCTACAGGGTGCTGGTGGAAATTGGACTACTGTTGGCCAAAGAAGAAGAAGAAGAGGAGGAAGGTATGTCCAGAGGGAGAAGAAGAGGAAAGAAGGAGAGGAGAGGAAGGAGGGTAGGACTTTAAATGTTGCAGCATGGACTGGTAAAGGTAGAGGAATTAGCTTGACATGATGGAGAAGAAGGATTTAGTATGCAAGAGACTAGATGGAAGGGCAGTAAGGCCAGTGTATTGAGGGGTTTAAACTGTTCTACCATGGTGTGGATAGAAGGAGGGGAATGGAGTAGGTGTTATCCTGAAGGGAAGATAGGAGAGGCTTTGAAGTGAAGGGGGTGTCAGGGGAGGGTGATGAGTTTGAAGCTGGAAGTTGAAGGTGTGATAATGAATGTTGTTAGTGCTTATGCTCCACAAGTTGGTTGTAAGAGGAAAGAGAAGGAAAAATTCTGGAGTGAGTTAGATGAAGTGATAGAGAGTGTACCCAGGGGAGAGAGAGTGGTGATTGGTGCAGATTTTAATGGATATACAGGAAGGAAACAGAGGTGATGAGGAGGATGGGGGTAGGCATGGTGTGCCGAAGGAGAGGAAATGCCATGTCAGATGGGTTGTTGATTTTGCAAAAAGTGATGGAAAATGGCTGTAGCACATTTATTTAAGAAGAGGAGGTATACAGGTGACGTGATAAGAGTGGGAGATAAGATGCTCACAGGATTATGTATTCTCTTTGCAGGAGGGTCAGCCTTGAAAGAGAATCAGAGGACTGCAAAGTAGTGTGACAGGAGAGTGTATTAAACAGCATAGGATGGTGGTCTGGTAGGGATGACCTGAGGCCGAGCAAGAGGAGGAAAGTGAGGGGTAGAGTCGAGGACTCTGGCGGTTGAAGCCAATGAGGAGGACTGTGGTATGGAATTCAGGCAGGAGCACACGGCACTGGGAGGTGTCAAGAGCCTTAGATTGCTGGGAAACTACTGCAGTAGCTGGGATCAGGCAGGACGGCTAGAAATGTACTTGGTGTGACATCCGAAGGGAGAGAGGATATGGAAACCTGGTGTGGAAACCAAGTCCAGGAGTGTATTCAAAAGAAGAGGAGGCAAAAGAAGACATGGGACATACAGAGAGATGGGGCTGGAAGTAGACAGGATGTATAAGGGAGATGAATCAGAGGCGAGAAAGCAGGAAGGCCAAAGATAAGGTGTTTGGTTGAATTGTAAGGAGAGGCTAATAGTAAGAGGGAGAAAAGGACCTTTACCATTGGCTAGACAGAGAGATAGATCTGGGAAAAAGATGCACAGGTCAGGACGATTTAAAGATAGAAATGGTAACGATCTACAGGGGTGGAACAGAGCGTGTTGGAGTAGATGGAAGGAATACTTTGAGGATTGATGAACAAGAAAATGTGGAGAGAGAGAAGACTGGATGATGTGGAGAAGAGTTAATCCAGAAGTGCAGCAAATAAAACAAGATGGAAGGTTATGTGGCAGCTATGAAGAGGATGAAGAATGGAAAGGCTGTTAGACCGGATGACATACCAGTGGAAGCATGGAGGTCTTTAGGGGAGATGGCAGTTGAGTTTTTGACAGATTGTTTAAATACAATCTTGGAAAGTGAGAAGATGCCTGAGGAGGAGACGGCGCGTGCATTGCACCGACCAAGAATAAGGGCAGGATGGCCAGAGCTGCAGTAACTATGCAGAGGGATAAAGCTGATCAGCCACACCATGAAGTTAAGGGAAAGAGTAGTGGAAGCTAGGTTAAGAAAGAGGTGAGGATTAGGAACAGCAGTATGGTTTTATTTGAGAAAGACAGAACCACAGATGCAATGTTTTGCTTTGAGGGTGCTGATGGAGGCTGCCAGAGAAGGTCAGAAAGAGCTGCATTGTGCCTTGGGTGGATTGAGAAAGATATGATACAGGGTGCCTAGAGAGGAGTTGTGGTTTTGTAAGAGGAAGTCTGTGTTAGAGAAGTAAGGTGAGGGGAGTAGTCTAGATATGTGTATGACGGCAGTGTAACAGTGGTGAGATCTGCAGTGGGAGTGATGGATGCATTTAAAGTAGAGGTTGGATTACATTGGATTACAAGGATCAGCACTGAGTGCATTCTTGTTTGCAATCGTAATGGACAGGTTGGATTTGACGCAGGTTAGACAGGAGTCTCCGGGGACTATGATGTTTGCTGATGATATTGTGATCTAGTGAGAGTAGGAGCAGCTTGGAGGAGAACCTGGAGAGGATGGAGGATATGCCTCTGAGAGGAGAGGAATGGGAAAGTGGAGTAGGCAAAAGACAGAATACATGGGGAGTGTGGAATGAAAGGAGGAAAGTGGAGGTTAGATGCAGGAGTGGAGGCAACAAAGCGTGGAGGGAGTTTAAATACTTGGGATCAACAGTCAGTGTAACGCGAGTGTAAAGAGGGGAGTGCAGGTTGGTTGGAATGGGTGGAGTAAGAGGCTGGAGGATTTGTGACAGACGCGCATCAGCTAGAGTAAAAGGGAAGGCTTTATAGGAGGTGTAGTGGAGACCAGCTATGCTGTATGGGCTGGAGGACGGTGGCAATTGACGCAAAAGGCAGTGGAGGCGGATGGAGGTGTCAGAGTTAAAGATGCTGAGATTTTCAAGCAGTGACGAGGTTGGACAGGGATTGAAATGAGTATAATAGAGGGACAGCCTGTGTTAGACATCTTGAGACAAGGTTAGAGTAAGCAAGGTTGCGCGACTGGCGCATGTGCAGAGGAGAGACGATGACAGGCTGGAAGGAGTGATGTTGAGGATGGAGCTGCCAGAAAGAGGAGAAGAGGAAGACCAAAGAGGAGGTTTATGGATGTGGTGAGAGAGGAGCATGCAGGGTCGGGTTGAAGCAGGAAGATGCAAAAGACAGGAAGAAATGAGACAGTTGATTCACTGTGGCAAATCTCTTAAACGGAGCATGTTTGAAAGAAAAAGAAGAAGAAGAAGAAGAAGAAGAAGTAAACTAATGACAATTTATCTTGTGGGTGTGGACTAGATATAAATCTTTCAATGTCAAAGGCCAAAGAATGATGCCTTTTTTTTTAAAGAATTTTTAAATCTTTAATATTCATGTTTATTTGACCTTTACTACAAGAAATTTGCTGCCATGGGGATAAATATTTAACTTTTTGTTTTTGCTTTCATTTTTGGGGCATTTAGAGACAGGCTGAAGTGTACATGGGTGATGATAACTCACTGACCTCACCTTTAATGCCCGGGAAATGAAGGAGGCGCCTATGGAAGCTGAAATATGTGGTGCTCCTCCAGAGGCAGACTACAGTGGAATTGCCTGCATAATGAGGTGAGTTACGTGGACACACAAAAGGTGGTGTCCAGAAGTGGTCGATGTTCCTGGAAATACTGTGTGTGTGTATATATGTGATTATTTGTGTATATATGTGTGTGTGTTTCAGGATAAATGAATGAATGAAGTTGGGATGCAGAGCAACTATTTGGAAAGGCATCAATGTCGCCTCTGCTTGAAGCACCACAAGTATATCTTTTACTGTTGGATGATATGCATCTCATCATCTTTGGCAAGAAATTTACTCGTCGTTGCTTGCATTTTTTTTTTTTTTTTTTTTTTGTTTTTAAAGAGTCTGACAGCTGATCTGCAGTTATGACAGAGAACCAAAACGCGATATCTCAGCTGTGACCTGGGAACTTTCTATGAAGTCTGAAACTAGTGTATATTCCTCTCTTGACAATCATTACATATTCTTGCATATTCACATTGTGTATTAGTTAAGTCTTTTATATAGTGATATTATGTTTGGGATGGGAGCACCTATTTTATGATCAAGTTATTTTTATTGTAGTTTAGTCTGCATCTAGATCCTGCCTGAGCTAATTTGGCTAAATTAGTCAGATGGTTTTTTTTTTTATCAAAGGAGGCTGTACAGACTGGCAACAGGAAGCCAGCATTTACTGTGGCAGTGCTGGCCACCATTTGAAGCAGTGGGGCTAAATATTCTGATTGTGGTGAAGCATAAAGTTGTATCTCGGCTCTGCTCTCCGCAGTTTGACCTCCCAATGGCTCTAGTGTAGAAAAGAGGTATTTGAGCCTTTTAATGGCAGTGTGAAAGAGGCCTGTAACATTGGTGGCTGTACAAAATGCATTGGGTCATTGTGCATCCCGACACAGACAGTATTTTTGATGTTTGGTCTGATGTTGTATTTAAATTGCATTCTTAATTTAGACTTTTCAACTTTTGTCCACATTATTGTGTTATTGGTGACTCATTATTTACAGGCTGCATCAGTATCTAATCATGTAAAATTAGAAAAGTCACTCTTGCTTTCTCATGCATACATATATGGTAGAGTATAGATATGTCGAGGTATGCTTGGGGAGTGTAGAAGGAAAAATTAAAACACAAGTTTGGTAGGGAGACAGGTATATCAGTTGGCTATGATTTGTGAACTGTTAAATAATTTAGATACTTGAGGGTAAGTTATATCACACTGACCTTAAATCAGTCCTTTGGATTGTGGTCTTATATAAGATGCAGTAAGGGGCCATTTCCCTAACATTTAGTCTTTCAGTCTTTGCCAGTGCCAGTTGGAAAATGTAGAGGTTTGGAAATATACTACACTTTTATGCTCTTTATAGCTGTGGGCCGGCTTGCGGTTTACAGTGCCACGACTGAAAGACACTCACGAGTTTGTACAGTTTGACCTGCAGATCCGCAGGTAGGGAGCACACATGTGCTTAAGCTTTTACACTTGCAGTATATTACCAGCCTTGTGCTTAAAAATCTCAAATGTCGTCTTGTTTTACAGTAAAATGAGAATAACTCACAGAGCGAGGTTGTCCCCTACAAGTTGGAGGTGGTGGTGAAGGCTGATGTTATTTTACAAGGGTGAGTTGAGTAACTTTAGGAATGGTTTTTCCCATTCTAACTGTTTTGGATTGAAACATTTGATGGAATGTTCTCTGGGGTTTTTCACTCACTTTTTCCCACTCTCTCTCTCTCTCTCTCTCTCTCTCCTCTCGCTCGCCTGCCTCCCTGCCTGCCTGCCTGTAAAGTGTGTCCCGACCTGATAAGGTCTTCTTTCCGCTTCCGAACTGGAGAGTGACCAAGAATGTGGCTGTGGAGAAGGATATTGGGCCTCCAGTGCAGCACATCTATGAGGTGCAAACTCTCACTGTGTCCTGCAGCCAGTCTGTGGGCCAGAGAGGACTTTATAGAATATTTTACTGTCCATTGCTCCAGAGAGTCAAGGAAACACTCAAGCAAGCATGGAGGTTTCTAACAAAGCACTAACTCTTTGTTCTACAAGTGTGTTCAGTCCTGCAGTTTTTGTTAAATTTTTTTGTATGTATGTATGTATGTGTATATATATATATATATATATATATATATATATATATATATATATATATATATATATATATATATATATAAATAATATTTTTTTTTTTTGGAAAAATCTAATCAAGCATCTTCTGCCAAATATTACATAACTCAAACCTTTTGACACTCTCTGTCATACCCCCTGCAGTTGGTGAATAATGGTCCTAGCCGTATCAGTCACACACTCCTCCAGCTGAAGTGTCCTATGAGGCTGCATGCCCATAGTTTCATGTACACTTTGGAGGTTACAACCCAGGGACCTTTAAACTGTACCACACAACATAGTCAACCCACTGAACTTGAAGGTAAGGCATTTCTGACAAATTTGTAATTAATGACTTTCTTTAATCTGGAACCCAGATCTAAGTGAGAAATAGTAAATCTGAAATGGTCCTCATACATTGTGCTGTGGTGGTACTGGCTGATTAACATAACTGTCAGGCGATAGCCTGGATATAGACATTAAAGTTTATCAGCACTAACTTGGGAGATTAAAGATATACCTAAGCAGATGTAAATAAGCCAGTCAAACTTTACTATATTCTAATACTGCAGATTGTCCTTTAATGTTGCTTTAGTTGCTGGGCATACTGAATTAACCTATGAACTGCTAATGACTGTGGTGTGTGAGTATGTTTAGTTACTTTTTTGTTGATGGGATTTTACACAGTCGGTGATATAACCCCAGCTACATTTTGAACACACATGCACTATATTCAGGGTTATATAAGGCGAGTGCAGATGCCTTTCAGGCATACTTCAGAGGTGCTTTGAGGGAAAAGAGTCTGTTAATGAGTAAGTGAATTAAAACCTGTGGGACATCTTCACACACACACACACACACACACACACACACACACAGGCCCAGCCTACCTCCAATTTTCTACAATAATAATAATACAAACCCACCCATACGCACATGTCTAAAATATGTATATACTAAAGTTCTCCTTTGGCTTAAAGCACCACAGCCCCAATAAGGGCAGTAAACCATGCTTTGATTCTCCTGTGGCACTTACGTATGAGCCAGCCTATCGCCATGCTTCTACACTAACAGTCATCTATTTGATTTACCACTTCTTTACCTATATAAACACAGTCATCAACTTTATCAAAGCTCATCACAGTGCTCTAGGATTCATTCTGTCTCACTGGCCTTGGTTCCTTTGATGGGCTTTAGGCCTGTGAGGATTCTCTAGTGTGGTAACTCATTTAGAAAATCTGTAGCATCTGAAAACAAGTACTGTTTTTTGTAATGGTTGCTTTTTCAGTTGTGTTTTTGTTAGTCTGTGTTTGGCAATTGGCTGTGAGGAGTTATGTTGTATAATATTTGTGTAGTGGAGAGAAGCTTGAATGAGACTAGAAATGCATCCACATCAATGGGCGTTCCCCACTTTGATGCTGTCCATGTTGAGTCAAAGGGTGGTACTCATTAAGCAGTGAGGTAAATGTCTGGATTACTCACTTAATATTGTCCCCGTCCCCGCCCTTTTTTTTTTCTTCAGCTTCTGAAGTTCTCAACAGAGCAGCCTCCCTTACTAAACCAGAAGCACCATATTGAAAAGCGGGAAATACATAAGGGAGATCTGGCGGAACTGACAAGCCTGGTGAGATTGCATGCATATAACTCATACACATCAAAATGTGAGGAGGAACACAAATTTAGAGTTAAGGGCTATTTTAAGGAATTCTTTAATACTTTCTCTATGAAAGCTTTCACCACAGAAAGTGCATTTTGCTGTATTAAAACCTCTGCCTACTGGCTTCGGCTGTACTTAGGTGAGCCACTGATAGGAGACGTATCATTAACTCTCGGTACAAAGGTACCTATCAAAGTTCGGAATAAGGTAGAAACTCAACAGCTGTTACTCAGAAATGAAGTTTTGGAAAGTATAAATACATTTTGAAGTGCAGAACACTCGGTCACTGGGGTGTTGAGGATGGAGCAGCCGTGCAAAAGGAAAAAGAGGAGGTTTATGGATTTGGTGAGAGAACCTGCAGGAGGTTGGTGTGAATGAAAGGTGTAGAGGACAGGAAGAAATGGAAAAGGATGCTCTACTCTGGCAGGACTTAACAGGACCAACTGTAAGAACAACAAGATCACTGAGTCAGAGATTGTTCTCCAAAATGGTATTTTGTATTCTTGTTAAAACACCTCCTAAAGGAGTCCAAGGAAAGACAGCAAGTGGACCAGCAACATTTATGTGGGGTGAAAACTATACTCTCTGCTTTGATCCCTTAACAGTTATCAGTAATAGTTACATTAGTTCTTTTAACGCTGACAGACACAATGGCTCACAGATTTCTGCATAGCTGGAGACTAGCCAGAATGCTCATGCTGAACTCCTGTTTTCACTAAAGCACCTACAAGTACCATGGAAGAAGGTTTTTGGTCTGATTAATGACATTTTCTTTCATTTGAACTGAGTGTGTGTGTATGTGTGTGCATGCATCACTTAATTGGGGTGGTGAGACAACAGGATGGATTATGGGAAGAAGGCAAGCTGTCAAGGCTTTGTGATTTGTCTTGCTGGGAAAACTTGAGCTCTGGCTGTCATATAAAGGTCACTTCTCACAGGCAAAAACTGAAGATCTTTCATAGTAGTACACTTTATGGGAGGAGAGTCTTACCACATTTGCCTTTCAGTAGTTTCAACTTTTCTTTGTTTGAGAAATTGCTTAGAATGCTGAGGAACATGGTTTATAGGAGTGATGACTTGACTTTTTAATTTAAGCAGAAAACCTTCAAGGCCAAGTTAGCTGGAATTGTCACAGACAGTGCTGAACAGGCAGAGACAAGTGAACCCATAAGACTAGGCCAAGTAGTTATTATAGACAAAATTATTCTCTTAGTATGAGCTAACAACAATGAGAATTCCATATCCATTGAGTGTGTGTGCGCTCTACTTTGTAGCCTCATGTGGTTATGGTAGTTATGTGAGGGACCTGCACAAATAGTATAGAAGCAACCTCTGAGTGAACCCATAAAACTTGGCCATTAAGTAATGTAATGAACTAAATCAGCTCTTTAGGTCTACTATGGCTGACTGGCCAACTTGAAAGGTGTTTGGGGGGGTCTAGTGTGTTTCTGTGAGATGGATCAGTATTCTGACTTCTTTGCTGACTTCCGGTACTTCTCTCCGTCTCTGTTTTTGAACAAATGTGTTTTTTGTTATGCTGCCTGGCATGCCCTCATTTATCTTCTTTCACTTGAGAACACAATCAACCATCGTTGATTCAGGTCCAGGTGTAGCATTCATCAATGTGGGGTGAGGTGATGAGTAAGGAACTTGGATCTAAGTATCTACCATTGTGCCAAACTATAAACACTGAGATTGGTCAGTACCTTCCAGCTGCATTTTTATAGCTAATATGAAGTCCAAGGAAGGAATTAAGTACAAGTACATTCTCTGTTGGTAAGACTGAGATATTTTCCAAGGATATAGAACGCATTCTTAATTTCTAAATTCCTTTTTAAGTTGTTGAATATTAGAGTATGAGCAGTATGAAAAATCAACAATATTGATTCAGAGGCGCCAACCAATTCAGATTCATAAAATTATAAATGGGTCAAAATGAAACTGTAGTTGACTGACTGCTTAGATTTTTTTATTGTCTAATGTTTGTCAGTACTTCATTTCTGGCCTGTGTTTCTTTGCCTGAGGCCACTACTTTATTTGAGAGGAAATGGTCCAGTTTTTCCCCTTTGCCCTACTTGTATCCTTAAATTGCCCTGCAGGAGAGCCAGTGGTTTTTCAGAATCGTTCTGGGACAACCTGGATGAGCTCACGATTATCAGTAGCATCTTCTCAGCATTGTAATCGAATAAACTACACATTATGAGGATTTAATGAAGATTGGGGTATTAGTTTGTCTTGTAAAAATCAGGGAGCTGAGTGAAAGTTGAGTGGTGCGTCCATAATGACAAGGAGCATATGTAGCCAGTGTTTTATAGTCCTATGACTGGGCTAATTTGAAGCAGGCTTTGTGTTGAGGCTAACATTGGGCCTTTTGTCACTGCTCTTAGTGTCTAGTGCTCGAATCAGTCCGTGGTTCCATCTTTCTCCCTGCAGCTTCTTCCTCTTCCATATTTACTCTTGCCCTTTTTTTTTTAATTCTCAAAGGCTTTGAAAGGTTTTGAGCTTGAATTGCTATAAAAATTAGGAAAGGCTGTAAGATTTGCAATATTGATGATATACGGTACTGTGCAAAGGTTTTAGGCAGGTGTGGAAAAAATGCTGTAAACAAAGAATGCTTTCAGAAATATAAATAATGATTGTTTATTTTTATCAATTTACAAAATTTACAATACTGTACATGCCATTAATGATCTTTTTGTTTGTGAGGGTTTTATATATATATATATATATATATATATATATATATATATATATAATTTTATTTATTTATATATATATATAATTTTATTTATTTATTTTTTATTTATGGGCCTTTTCACCCTATGTTGTTACTTGGAAACCCTAACCCTCCATTTTCATGACCCTCCTTTTGCTCTTGTCTGTATAAACGTTAGTCCTGCTCCAGTGTTGAATGCTGGACCTTGGATTGCAGTGTGGGCCTGCTAGATAAAGGAACCAGTGCCATTCTGCAAGTGCGCTCCCGCCTCTGGACCGACACATTTGTTGCAGTAAGTTTTGTCCGGTCGTCCTTAAACGTTGTCATTTGTTTTTGCTGTTTGTCATGTAATCTATCATAGGTTGCTTCTGTCCATTTATATTAAAAAAAAAAAAAAAAGCCATTGGTCTGCCACAGTGCCATATTTTAGATTTTGAAACCTCAAATGAAAGATTTTCTAAATTGGTTCACCACTCAAGATCAGTCTCATGATTTCCTTGACTGAATGTCAGAATTAATATAAAGCATTAACATTCCTGCTGGTATTTATGGTCTGCAAAAATGGGGGGAAATGAACCCTGTTGCTGGTCAGCAGTAGTGTTGTGGTTTTGTATTTATAGGTATGCATGCGTTATCAAAAGAAAGTCCAGAACAGGAGCGCTTTTTAAATTTATTCAAAATTTGAATTTATACATGCTCCCAGCAGCTCAAGCCAGTATAAAGCAAACGTGTGAGTCCATTGAAAATTCATTATCTGGCAGTACAGTTCTCACAGGATTGGAATGTTCCAGGATTTTGCAAGAATTTAAGCCAGTCATACACAGTACAAAATAAATTGTTGCTACCATCTTGTGGCCAGGAGTGGAATTTTAGTTTTTGGTCTTGACACAGCAGGATTGAATTACTTGAACACAGATGTGTACTTTCTAAATTAATCTGTTTGTATGTATTGTTTGCAGATAATGATGCATATTTATGGTTCTACATAATTTAAGATATTGGAATGGCAATTAAGGGCTAGTCCAAATTGCTTACAAATTTTAATTGCCACGTTAATAGTTTACTTAATCACAGCAAAGAATAATTCATCATGGGTTTCTGACATTTTCCTTCCAGAAAAAGTATAAGAATTTCATTCTGGAATGCTTGGCTAGTTTCAAGGTGGAAAAGATGCCATATGACATTTTACCCAAGGAGAATCCAAGTGGATCTAAAAAGGTATTTAAAAGTGTATCTATAATAAACCTTAATTAACAGCATATCATTTATGATCTAACAAACTCATTATTTCTCTTTATATTTGTCTAAGATGGAATGTGTTAGGGTTTTACTATAGAATGTAAATTTAAACTAATTCTTGTGGCGTCTCTTCAGGTGGTCACTCCTATTGTTTGGAATAAACCAGACAGTCAGTATGATGTGCCTTTATGGATCATCATTCTGGCTATACTGGCTGGACTTCTGCTGCTAGCACTGCTTATCTATGTTCTATATAAAGTGAGTATAGCATGAAGTAGGAAAGTGACAATCAAGATTGACCTTTATATAGTTATATAGTATAACATTAATTTTGCTTAGCTTAGAAATCATTATACGTACAAATCTTTTTTTTGTGCCAGTTCCATGGCCCACAATATGAACACTATTTACTTCACAATACAGAAAGATTAGATTTAAAGTTCTCTCTTTGTTCTGTCCTTCCTTTAGCTTGGCTTTTTCAAGAGAACTCCCTATGGCACTGCTATGGAGAAGGCCCAGCTTAAACCTCAAGCTGCATCTGAGGCGTAAAGAAAACCAAAGAATACATGACAAGCCATTTAAACAGATGAGTGAAATGCTGTGTAAAGAAGACCAGATTGCAGTAGAAGAGTAAGGAAAGACCACTGGATCTCCATTGCACTGCACTGGATGGAAAGACCCTAAGGACCTAAAGCCAAATGAATGTCTTTTGAAAAGTTCTTTTTATTGCCTTTTTTTGCTGTGGGTTTGAATTTCGTTCACCAGTAGTAGCCAGACACTCTGCTGCAATAGCCAAAATAAAGTGTAGGTTTAAAGTGAAGGACCAGCACCTGGTTCTATGGAAGAGGAGAGATGGACAGAACATGTCTGCAAAAGAAAATTTGTTTTTGTTCTTCCTGCACTCATATATACAGTGTTCACAGTTTGCAGTTTTTCTTATATTTTGGTGCTAACAATGAGTGTCTTGGTGTGTTTAGCATTTTTTTTTGGACAGAATTTTACACACAACCAAAGACTTTCACACAGTTGTTTATTTTATACATATTCACCTGATGAGGAAGTAAGATGTCTATCGATGCAGTACCTCATCACTTTTAACTTTCTGCTGTGTCCTTTTATATTGTTCTCTTTGCCTAAATGATTGCCTTTCATGTTAGAAGGAAGGGTTTCAGAGCAACGGGTGTTGGGGGGGGGGGGGGTAGAGAAAAAACCAAAAAAAAAAACTAAGTGTCTGTCTCAGGTGATAAGGTGGAACAGCAGTGCTCAGTTCAGGTGTTTAAGCTCACAGGAACTTAGTAACCCAATCAGGGAAAAATGTTCTCTGGGCACAACCGTCCACTCCCTGCTGACCGTTTGAGTTCAAAAAGTCATCTGGGACATGACTGGATCCACACCAAGCCTGTGAAACCTGTGCGAAATGCCTTGAAGCAGAGCTGTGCTTTGCCGATTTATATACTCCTGCTATATAACACTCCTGCCCTCTAGCCCCTATGGCATGCACTGCATGGCTAGTTCAGCTGCTAGGGCTAGACCATCCAGCAGAGTGACAGTCATTGCTGGCTGTCAATGTGAAACCCTTCCTTTCTATGTTAGAAGGGTATACATGATGCAGGAAAGCAACTGTATACAGTTGGATTGGGGTTGTCTCAGAGTGTAAAAGATGGCACAACTGTCAGATCAGTGGCTTATAGGAGACTAAAGACAGTTCCAGTGCATAGCAGCAATCGCACCAAGGGGCAGAATGTTAAACATACCATTATAGTTTGTTTTGTCTGTGTATTTTTTTTGTTGGTTGTGCATGCAGCCTTAAAAATAAAAGTTCTGAAAAGGTAGTCTAGAAGTACAGTTTAAGCAAAAACCCTAATTCTTCACACTTCATAATTTATACCATATAAAAAATGTTTTTTTAGACAGACATAAGCATCTGTCTCTCTATCTCCAAAGAATCCTTTTTGGTACCTTTTATTTTGAAGACTGTTTTGTGTGAATACATGTATAAATGTGTCTGGATGTATTGGTATAAGAGAAAAAGAAGGTTCTGCCCAGTTTTGTTTTTTGTTCTTCCCTCGTTGAGCACCCTTGTACAAACATGCAGATTTAGTGAAGCATGTTAATGCTCCTCCTCAGGGACAGAGACACTGCAAAATGAAACCTACTGGGCATAGTGAAAGGTTTAGGAATGTTATGTAAAGTGCAATACTGTGGTTTGGTTTTTTGTCGTCCCCCCCCCCCCCTTCTTTTTGACTAGTGTATTTTTTTTGCCTTTTGTCACTGTGTTTATTAATACTTCTACTCTTTGTAATGCTTCTACACAAACAACCTGTTGAACTGGGTATAACTGAGTGTTGACCATCAGAAACAGAATGTACAGAGGTGATTTTGTGACCGCTGCCTTTTTAAATCAAATGTCAGAATATCTGTATGAAAAAGCTCCACATGGACCTTAATGATTACAATGTTGGTGGAGAGAAAACTAAATCTGTTAGTAAGATTTTTTGATCTGTCTCGGTTGTCAGTCTGTTTCAAACATTTATTTATACCTCCAACCTTTTTTCTTTTTTTTTTCTTTTTCTAACAGGAGGAAGCACTGGTTAAATCTACATTTTGTTTTCACCCCCATCTTTTTTTCTTTGCTTTTAAGTTGTAAATATAATTTGGCAGGGAGAATTTTTAATTTCCAGATGAAACTCCTGCTTCATAAAGTTAGATCACCCCATATTGGGGAGAATTGGAAGGATGTTATATGTTATGGTTATTTGTATGGTATTTTACAGTTTGTGTTTCAAATAAATCATCCCGTTTTTTACAAGTGGTATTGATCTTTGTAGTAGAAGTAGTGGAGTAGTTGGCATGATTGGGAATGCTGCATTGTATGTTCTAAACATCAAAAAAATGTGTTTTTTAAACCATTTATTTAGCAAAAATAAACTTACACAATTTATATGAAATACATTTGATACACTTTTAAAGTAGTCTACAAAACCTCACACTACTTCCATAATGACCTATGTACAAGCAGGAATTTAAAAAACTGTACAAAATTACTGGACTCTTGCAGTGAAGTTAGGGTTTGTAAGCGCTGCACCTTCTAATGAACAAATTACACAAGTACAATGGGTCAGTTATTTAAGATATATGTCCAGGTACATGAGCAGCTGTCATAATTGAACCAAGCTCAATAGCTCAAGTTACACTGGCATTAACTTTTAGCACTTATAGAAAATTAATCTAGGTCTGAACACTTAGGTTTAGATGAGACTTTCAATCATCAACTGCACTTGCAGTTATCATGGAGTCCTCTAAATATGTAAAAATTGCAAACCTCCTCCAATATGGAGCAAGAACGGTGAAAGAACAAGGATTGAGCTTGAATTTTAGTGCTCAATGGTCCTGGAAAGCTTGGTCAGTTTCTTTTGATCGTCAATCACTTTGAGATTCTCAGTGTAGTGTCTTATGTTGGTGATGTGGCGTAAGGTCAGGGACAGGTCAGAGTCTGAAAAAGGAACAGAAAATTAAAAAATAGATACCTGCATGAATTCCATCCCTCCAATATAAAAAGTGAAACTATAATTAACTTCAAATTATGAAAACAAATATTTCAATTTCTTTGCATTATTTGAATCAGCTGTCACTTACATTATGAACATTTAATGAAAAGCTGGATTCATTATACTAATACTGGAGATTTTCTGAAATATGTTTCTTGTGACTATGTAAAAGGGCTACATATTAGCTAAATGGTTTGTTTTATGGTTTTGCAAAAGCTTGGCTTACATGTAGATATACGTATTGCAGGAGCCTCTAAAAACATTCGTTCTGTCATGCCTTTTTGTGGTGATGAAGTAACTAAAAATTAGGAAAAATTAGGTAAGACAGCTAATTTCATGCTCTCAAAAAAGCTTATTCATCCTCACATTTTGTTCCAAAATGAAGCACAGATTAATATTATGCATGCTTATAAAATGCAGTGACTACCACATGAAGTGACCCTACCATAAGGTTGGCTTCTACATCCTCTAACTATCTTCACTGTCTTGGCAATCATATGCTGAGGATATTCAAAATAAAAGATTGTAAACATTAAAAAATTTTGTCCAATGAGCACATTAATTATGAGCACTTTTTCAAAACTCACCATTTTCTCAAAGTTAACCAGACTATCCGCATAATTCTTGTTTCCCTCATGAATAAATGTCATGTCTAAAATGAATGAATTAAGTTCAGTTAAAAGTTTAACTTCTCTTTATTTAGGACTTTTAAATGTATATTTAATAGGCTATTTAATTAAAAGGGGACTTTACCTTTCAGTAGCAGCGGCATAAAAGGGATGTATGGTGGGCTGAGTTTGGCGATGGCTAACCTGTATGCTCTGTGATTTCGGGATGGATCCTGTACAAAAATAAAATTATAAACCATATTAATCAAATAAAAATCATTAATGTGTTCAAATTATACAAAAAATATAATTTGTGATGCTATACTTACTAATAACCTCTCATATGCACAGTAGATCCGTTTGGTTTTGCTTGGCACTCTCTATGAAACAGAAATCATGAAAATAGAATTCTGCTAAAGATTCTTATTTCAGGTTTTGTTAAAAGGTAACATAAGATGTTTATTATAGTTTTAATATATATTGCTTCTAAATTACAAATATGCATAACAAGATGTTGCTTCAGCGGTAATCTGTTTTGAACAGTAAAGTTGAGGCATAGCTCACACACACTCACCTCCCAAGTCTTGTAGAGTCTCTGCACTGCACTATTACTCAAGCCAAACATCACAGCAAAGAATGAGTTGAGGTTTTTCTGCTCCTTCAACCTGTAACAGAGAATATTATATAACAGCAGCACTGAACCCTATCTATACACGCTGGCCATATTATCAGCTCTAGTCTCTTCTAGTCTGAGGTCTGTCCATCACTGTAAGGCCACCAGAGGGTTGTCACTTCCCATATATTGATTGGGTCAGTAGCCATTTTCAGGACAGCAAGGATACCAACATTATATTTCATGACATGCTGGTAAGAGTAAACCAGGCAGCATTATTGCAGGAGTTTTAAATACTGTGTTACTTTGTCTTGCAAGAGTATTATTATTCACACTGCTATCCAGTCTAGTTAATTTAGCTAATATTTCCATTATAAGATTGTTATAAAATTTTATATAGAATATTTTCAGATTATTACATTTTTTCTATTGTAATTTTATCCAGTGACAACTGCATTACACTAAAAGGCAATTTAGTTGGTTTCTAGTATTATTATTATAAACAAGCAAAATAATCTGCATTACTACCTGCAATAAGCATGGCAACTGAATAAGGCCAATTCATTAAATAGAATAACACAAGTAGCTGGATATCCTAATATTATAAATTGAAATAAAAAAAATGTATAAGATTTAAGATTAACACACCGCCCACCTTTTACCTCTTTTCCTTTTTTGGCAGTGCACTTATGATTATGAATCAAAGCTACAAAAAGTTTTATTATTGAGTAATTTATTCAAAGAATTAGAAAAAAAGGTGGCTTGATTTAGCCATGTAAAACATTACTTACTACATTGTTCTTGTTTGACTCTCTGATACAGTTTAATCACTCCATTTGGCATGCCACCTTTTCACTTCATGGAACAATTTACTGCAGCTTGTCAATCACTGTTTGCTTTATAACAAAGGATGCATGAACTCGGGTCAAATAAGTCAGACTATATGGCCAATGTGTTACGATAATGGCAATTTCAATTAAAGTTATCAGCTCTTTACTTACTTAAGTATATAAATTTCTATTTTTTTCACCACTGCTGTATCACCAGGATTCTGCTGATGCAGATAAACTTAATTTAATATGGGCCAGTTTTATGATGATATCAGTTGGGCAACTCCTTCTGACCTTCTCTATACCTGTTACATTATATATCCATATAAATCTGACCTTCTGCATTCCTCTCCTTAACACCATATCTACCCATCACCTCCTCATCACCCCGTTCCCTTCACCAGCATGACCATTAAAGTTGACAGCAACCACCGCACTCTCTCCCCCTGGATTAACTCCCCATCACTTCTAAATACAAAGGTTTGTGCATCCAGTTTGTGAAATACTATACTCTTAAAACACTCACACAGCTTAGTCAGACAGATGAAGAAAGTAGATTGGAGTAATAGGCAATGGCAAAGAAATAGGTTGGGAAGGCTAAAGATAAAGCTCATGATGAGTTGGAGAGGACAGGGAGAAAAAAGGGAGAAAATGGGAGAAAATGACTGGCTAGACAGAGAAAAGATAGAGAAGATATAGAAAGAAGATAGAAAGGATGTTCAGCATTTCAGTAGACAAAGGATAATAATGGAAACATACTCACAAGCGAAAAGAACGAGTTGGAAGGAATACTTTGAGGGGCTGATGAATGAAGAAAATGAGAGAGAGACAAGGTTGGAGGGCATAAGGATAATGGACCAGGAAGTGCAGCAGTTTAACAAGGTGGAAGCAAGGGCAGGAATCAAGAGGATGAAGAATGGAAAAGTTGTTGGTCCAGATAATATACCTGTGGAAGTATGGAGGTGTTTCGGAAGGTGGCAATGGAGTTTCTAACTAGATTGTTTAACATAATATTGGTAAGCGAGAAGATGCCAGAGGAGTGAAGCAGAAGTGTACCGTTACCTATTTTCAAGAATAAGTTGTGATGCACAAAGCTGTAGTAATTACAGAGGGATAAGGTTGATCAGCTACAGCATGAAGTTAAGGGAAAGAGTAGTGGAAGCTAGGTTAAGAAAAGAGATGATGAGTAGTGAGCAGCAGTATGCTTTCAAGCTTAGAAAGTGCACTACAGATGTTTGCTCTGAGGTGTTGATGGAAAATTATAAAAAAGGAATTGCATTGTGCCTTTGTGGACAAAAAAAAGGAAATGATAGGGTGCCTAGAGAGGAGTTTTGGTATTTAGTACGAAGTCATGAATTCATGAATGGCAGTGATGTCTGTCAGAATGTTACAGGATCTCTATGAGACTCCATGACAGTGTTGAGGTCTGCAGTAGAAGTGATGGATGCATCATAGTAGAGGTGGAATTACATCAAGGATCTGCACTGAGCCCTTTTTTGTTAGCAATGGTGATGGACAAGTTGACAAACGAAATTAGATTGGCATCACCATGGACTGTAATGTTTGTTGATGACATTGTGATCTGTAGTGAGAGCAGGGAGCAGCTTGAGGAGATCCTGGAGATAGGATTGGAGTGTAGATATGCTCTTGAGAGGAGAGGAATGAAAGTCAGTGGGACAAAGACAGTATGTGAATAAAAGGAAGGAGAGCGGAATGGTTAGGATGCAGGGATTAGAGGTTGCGAAGGTTGAGAAGTTTACATATTTTGATTTAACATTTCAGAACAATGGGGAATGTGGAAGAGAGGTGAGGAAGAGAGTTCAGGTAGGTAGGAATGGGTGGAGATGGCAGAAGTAATCTGTGTAGGTGCCAGCAAGAGTGAAAGGAAAGGTTTACCATACGGTAGTGAGATCAGCTATGCTATACAGGATTTAAACAGTGGCACTAACGAAAAAGACATTTTCATTGAGTGTGACGAGAATAGACAGGATTAGGAATGAGTATATTAGAGAAACAGCTCAAGTTGTATGATTTGGGGAGAAAATCAGAGCAGCAACACTGCATAGGTTATAACACATGCAGAGGAGAAATGAGGAGAATTTTGGGAAAAGGATCTTGAGCATAGAGCTGCCAGGCAAGAGGGGAAGAAAAAGGCCAAAGAGGAGGTTTATGGATGTGGTGAGAGAGGACATGCAGGTGGTCGGTGAAAAAGGAAAATATAGAGGTCAGGAAGAAATCGAGATGGATTAAATGACCCCTGAGGGTCTTTTTGTGGTGAGCCCTAAGAAAGACAAAAAAAGATGCTCACAAGATGAACACTCACATAACAGCAATCTTTATGAACTTCTTGAGCAGAATGGCTCTCTTCATCAGGTCCTCACACAGACAGAGTTCAGTCACCACCCAGTACTGCACCTCATTAAAGCGCCGCACAAACCGCTCTAGGTTTGCTGTAGTGGCACCTGGAAACTTGTGCCGGCCAAAAATGTAGTATACCAGCTCCACCTGTGGCATAGTGGTAGCAACATGGTTTTTATAATGGATCTGAAAAGCTGTCAGCATAAATATTACTTCAGGCTAATAGGCCTACAGTCTCACCTAGCAATCTCAAACCTTTAAAAAAGAAAAAAAAATACTTTTGGCTCAGATGTTTTTTTTTTTTAATGTAATAAAATGTGAACATTAAGTAAATCACATTGACATGGTTACTGCCAAAAGTAAAGTAAATGAGACATTAGAAATTATGTTAAAATGTAGAAATTATGTGAACCAAATATATTTCTTTAACTTTTTTCAGTGAATTGATTGATAGTCTGGTGCTTAACAGATAATGATGCTTTAGCACAGGATGTGATGGCATGCTGCAGAGACAGCAGCATGAGCCATCCGTATGCTTCAGAAGGCCACCAATGAGTCTTTTTTTCCCAACTCACTCTTTTTCTAACACTCTATATCTGATAAGGCATGTGTCTTGGACAGATCAGATACAGTCTTGAATGTCTACTGCGTGCTAAGTAGGTAAAAAGAAAGTAACGCAAAAGAAAGTTTACCTGCATGCTTTAAATGCTCTTTGTTACTGATATGACCACAATAAGTAATCAAATGGGTTAATCAAATTACACTTGTCTGACATATTGCATCAAAACAAGTAGTGTTTTCAAAACAAAAGTTAGTAATCAAATTATATACCAATTCACAGAAAATTATATAAAACCAAGGCTGTTACCTCATGCATGGCTGTGAAGAGCTCCCAGTCGTTGTTGGTCAGCTGGCTGGCGATGTCCTTGGAGCACATCTGCTCCAGGGTGTCCATGGTGTTCTGCTCTGGACCTAGCTGCTCCTTCAGAGGCATCTGTAACACACAAACACACCAGAGAGCCATCTTATTGTGATGCTTCCCAAAAGGCTTCATGCCAACTGTACAATACTTCAGAATGTCGGTTACATTTATTACCGCTGTCAAAACAATTTTACTTTGCCACAGTACCCCTTAACTCCTTAGAATAGTTTGTTTATGCATGTCCAAATTGGGCTGAGAAAATTTACATTTACATTTACGGCATTTAGCAGACACTCTTATCCAGAACAACTTACATGTACTAATTACAGGGACAGTCCCCCTGGAGCAATTCAGGGTTAAGGGACTTGCTCAGGGAGCCAGTGGTGTTAGTGCTAGAGGTGGGATTCAAACCTGGGACCTCTTGAGCCATAGGTCCATAGGCAAGTACCCTACCACTAGACCACCACCACCCCTTATTTTTAAATTTCATATATTTGCCTCCTGTTTTCTTGCATCAGTTCTTCTTAACTTTCTTGATCCCTTCTGTTTCTATTTTCATTGCTTTAACTCTTGTTTAACAATAGGAACTTGTCTTTTGATATTTTCTTCTTATTGTTAAGCTTAGCCGATCAGCCCTCCAGTACTTCAAGCTGTTTTAGCATGTGTTTTATTTGTGTTATACTGTTTATTCTTCATTACTGTTGTATAAACATAGCTTGCACTTACATCCACCACCTTGTGCTTTTTAATAGTAATATAAAATGTAGAAATATTTCAGTATGTGAAATTTGAGCTTTCTGTGTATTAAAAACGTTATTAAAAATGCACTGCAGCTTTTACCAGAGTAGAAAATGTGTGTATATCAGAAATCACAGAAGTTTGAAATTAGATGTTTTGGCTACAGTCAGCCTCTCACCAGCTGCTCAACCTGGGAAGCAGTGCACAGGAAGAGTCTTTCATTCAACCCCAGAGATGTGGAGATGGCTGTTTCATCTATCTTAAGCTGAACTCTCTCTTAAATTCAAGAAGTAAAACAGTATTAGGATGAGCAGAAATGCCTTTACAATAACAGTCATTAACAATGTTATATTATGTTATACACTGTTACTGTCACTGTTTTGAATCATATTGTTTTATCTTTTGCTCTGTAAAGTAACCTTGGGTTTGAGAAAGGTGCTATATAAATACAATTGATGTAATATGATGATGATGACGATGATATTATTATAATTATTATTAATAATAACATTATTATTATTACTATTATTGTTGTTAAATTATATTATATAGTCACTACTGCTATTGCCAACCAATGTCTTTAAATTTGGTGTTGCTTGGGTTAAAACATCAATACAAGCTGTATATAAGAGCATCCTCCAAGATTGGGGAACATTGCTAAAGATTGTGTAGAAAAAGTCTAAAGATTTTTTAAAGACTCATTAGGCTGTAGTTCTGATAGTTGTGAGTTGTGTTGTGATAGTTGTGAGTTGTGATAATTGTTTTTATAATACAGTCATATAATTTCTTTATTTTTCATCTAAAAGCATAATGCACTGCTAGTGTCTGTGACCAAACCACAGTTGTTAATGTTATCTGAGGTCACATACCCTTCTCACTGTATTATTTAGGAAGTATGAATTATTCAGTAGCTGCAAGTATTTTAGTAGAAACAGTAATAGATAAAGTATATTGTCATAAGGAAAAGGCCCTGAAGTCCAATCCCAGATATGGATTTTACAGTTTAAAGGGTTAAGTAAAAAGAGGTTTCACCAAATATTTACATTTACGGCATTTAGCAGACACTCTTATCCAGAGCAACTTACACATCCTAATTACAGGGACAGTCCCCCTGGAGCAACTCAGGGTTAAGGGTCTTGCTCAGGCACCCAGTGATAGTAGTGCCAGAGGTGGGATTCAAACCTGGGACCTCTTGAGCCATAGGCAAGTACCCTACCACTAGACCACTGCCACCCATATTTAAACTATGTTAGAGTGGTATGGAGTAATTTCCTCACCTCCTGAAGAGTTCATTTTTAAGAGTACATCGTCTCCTTCTGAATCCACCAGAGCAGACATGATGTCCTGCACTGAGGAGTTCACAGGAAGCATCAACGTCACAGAGCTGTGGTCAGGTTTGAAAATTTCATACATGACTGCAAGCACATTAAAGCAGCTAATTACTTAGCTGTTTCAGAGAGTCCCAACATAAGGCTTACAAATAAAGGTTTAATAGACATTAAAACACAATTTACTGGACAAATGATACTTCCTCCCCACTTAATGGCACATCTGAGAAAAGAAAAAAAAAACAGACCTTGGTCCTGAGCTCTGATTGGTTGACACTTCCCAAGTGGCTCCTCATACATGGCAAACCAATCAAATTTCTGATTCAGCTGTAAATAAAAAGCCGGATGACCGGATGTTAGCATTTGCAGTTCTTTTTTAAAAGTATTACACATAATATCAACAGTCACACTGTAAAAAATACCTGCTCTGAAGGAGACTACAAATCAAAAGACATGCCTCTGAAATAACGCTTTTCTTGTCTTCTGTCAGTGCCTTTCACATTAGATATGAAAAATGGGGATGGGGTGGGGGGTTTGAAGTTGCTGTTCTAATCACATTAACATGAAGACTGAAAACTGAGAGATAGGAACAGATTGGCCTGGTATGCAGAAACATTCCAGTGGAGATACAGTCATGTATCGTCACATAAGCAACAGAAATGTCAGTTATTTTTTTATAAAGTAATCATAATGTAATTTGATATTCATTATTTCTCATTTATAAATCTTTAAAACACGCACAAAATTCCTGTCCAGATTCTACACATTATATGGATAATTGGTTATTTTCTGTTTTTTGACGGTGTTATGAATTTATGTCCCAAACTGAATGACTATCTCTAATAGTCAAGGTTTCCCATTGCATTGTTGCCAATCTTTGACATTAGAAAATGAAGACTTTAACCTATAAGACTTTAAGACTTTAATAACACAGTAATGTCAGTAATGTAAATGTTTTTTTTTTCCATAACTCCCAGTGAAGCATACAACTGAGCAATAAAGAATTTAATTAACTATACATTAATTAGTTAATTAATTGATTGATTAATATTTTTTTAATAAAAACAATCTCAACAAGAAGTATATTTGAGTTGACATGATTTTATGAAGAAACCATATAAGTTATTATAAATAAATAATTATGCTATTAAGAATTTACATGATTTTTAAAAGAATTTGTAAACCTTAAAACATAAGCAACAATATTTTAGTGGATTTTTAGACTTTTTATTTAATTCACTACAGCCAAAACCAAAACTGTATTGAGCTGAATATTGCAAAACTGTTAAACTGAAGATGTTAAAATAAACAAAAAGCTAGAAGTTTTTTTTAATCTTGCCTGGCATTAAAAGTTTATGGTGTTCAATTCACAATCTTTTGTCCTACAGCTTTATCCAGGAAAGCACTAGGCTGTTGACTTTTCCAGTGGCTAGTGCATTTATTATCATGTTTTTTTAACATTCTCACTGAGGTAGTATTGTTTGGACTCTTATCTCAACAGCTTTCTCAAAGGAGGAATATAACTCACCTTCGTCATTGTTTGGCATCCATTCTCCAACCTGCAAGAAGAATGTATAAGAGGATGTAAACTCTACAACCAAGCATGTCTAGTTGTTTCAGGCAATATGCTAGAGGCCAAGCTAAGGTCTAGGAAAGACAAAGTTTTAAATGGTACAAGTTTATGGCACCAGCATCAAACCTAACCTTAAAACCATTCTTGACCATCGAGTGAATATGTTACTTACATTCTGTTTTTCCTCTTGTCCCTCAGCTGTTCTTTGAGCATGCTTGAGAGTCTTGAGTCACCCATCATTTCTTCTCCCAGTTGCTGTCCCAAGACAAAATAAACATTTACATACTTAATTAATTAATGAATAAATAAATAAATATTACATTTTCTACAGCAGAACCTCAACAGTTTCACAGTGGATTATCTCACCTTCAGTACTTCAGTTGCTCAATATAATGTTCTTCACTTTGTCTTTGAGTGTTATATTGTTATATTAATAACTTTAATGGACTATATAACAATTTTTATTATATACAACCCAAAATAGCAAACTTTTTTTTTTTGATTTAATGATCTTCATGGTGCCTTTGCATTAGGTGTAAAAGTCTGAAACCAAAAAAAGCTTACCCCGTACCAAAACAGGGCTTAGAAGTAGGAGCTGTCAAGGACCATAACAAAAATATATTATCATTTCAAATCAATTACTTGTCACTTGCAGCCCATGAAAACCAACCTGGAGCCTATGTCCAAGGTATGGATTCTAGAGTTTGAAGCAATGCCATGTTTGTGTCCAAAACAACACAAAGGTATAATTTATTATGATTTTAATTTAATACATTTTATTTAAATTTGGCCATGCTGTTTTTTTTTAAATACTTTTACATCAGAACCTCCCAATGCAGCATGGAAATCAAGAGTAAGTGTAATTAATTGTGTTCCTTATAATTTTGCAGTTATACAGTAACCATTATTGTTTATTTAAAACAAACAAAACAAGCAAACAAACAAAAACAATAATAACTGATAATCTAAGGGCTAAACTGAAGTTCAGTAATGGCCAAACACACCTCTAGGTACTGCAGAGCCGCAGGGTCCTCCTTCAGCAGTGGGCCACAAAGTGTTACCCACTGACCCACAAGTTTCACAATCTTTTGCTTGGTATTGAGAGCATAAGCAGTCTTCTCCAGCTCAGAGCCTTCAGAGGGTTCAGCATGGTAGGTGCAGCAGGGGTTAAGGACGCACTTATTTTACACAGAATCAAAAGAACCATTCCTTTACAAAACATGTTGCCTGAAAACACAGTTCAGTCACAAGTCTAAGTAAGACATCCGCTGTAGAATGAAAAGTCCCTTAGTTATAGATTTTTATGTTATAAAAAAAAACAGTTAAACCAAATAATTAGAATGAACATAAGCAGCAGTAGTACATGGATATTGGTGCTGAAGGGCAGCACAGAGCTGTACAGAGGGCATAAAGACTTGGTGTGTGAGAAGGAAGTCACTAACACAAGGATCTGCAGAGACAGGGAAAAAGATTTTAAGGTCAAAGGATGAATGTGAGATAAAGACAAGTTTTTCAGCATTTCAATTCCTAGTATTTACATATAGATAGGATAAATTACATGGAACATACTCCCTTTTAATCTAACCACCCACTTTTAGCAAAATCTTTTTTAAAGAAAAATTGAATTAAATAACACTTTTTCATAGGTCTGCAACCCAGTGACTTCACCAACTATCTAGTTTCTTGACTGGTTTCTTGGTTATGGATTGGTTATGGATTTCCAGGCATTGACAATAGCATCTTTCATTTGTTGTTTGTTGTAGGGAGTTTCCCTCTTCAGTCTTCTCTTCAGAGGAAGAAATACATATTCAGTTGGTTTAAGATCTGAGGACTGGCCTTGACAGTCAAAAACTTTCCACTGTTTCCCCCAATGAATTCCTTAGTTTACTGCCAGTGCATTTTAGATAATTCTCTTGCTCCATTCCAACAAGCATCCATTGCCTACATTTTCTAGAGTGAAACTGATGAAAATAGTCATTATGATGCTAATTACATCTTTATAAATGATAATGTGGAGATATTTTATTTAACATTAAAAAGTAAGTAAACAGCTGTCATGTAGCATTATGAACACTAGCCTACTATATAGTGTTACTGACTATCCTAACTCTAAGACTTACTCCAAATCTAATAAATAAAATAGTATATTAAACCTTTTCTGAAATAAACTCTTTAGCCTTTACAGAAATCATTAACGCTTATTATCTTGTAAAGAAATCAGGGCATTTTTTGTCTACAAAATCTACACACATGCACACGCAAAGACACAAAGTCATACACACACAGAGACCTTTACAATGACATAGTTACAAATCTATTTAGGCTTTCAGCTCTCATAAGCACTGGGAAATGCATTAAAATTATTGTACATTGTAACAGAGCACAATTGTATATTGTGGTGTCACACCTATTGGTTCGCTTCCACTAGAATCCAGCTTAATGGTCTCTAGGAGATGTTCCAGAATTTTCTCTGGTGTTCCTGACATCACTGAATACCTGAGAGGGAAAGAAAAAAGAAATAAATAGTTAGAAGGTGGCATGAGGAATTCACCATTTGCAGTAATACAACATTTTTGGATTCATGTCTTAAATTAATATGATTCGGAATTCTGTTAATGCACTTGAATGCAAAATAAATAATAGTACCAGGCATAACTAATCAATAGCTTTTCCTCCCTTTTACAACTGCAACAGTAAAAAAGAACCTCTGTCTTTTGCTTGATAACAAGCATTAAACATTCAAGTCAAGCCAAGTCAGATTTATTTATATAGTGCTTTTTACAACTGTCACAAAGCAGCTTTACAGAACTTCACAGTCTGAGCCCCAAGTGAGTAAGCTGAGGGCCAAGATTCAAAAGGGGAACCCATCCTCCTCTGGTCGACACATTCAGAGTCACTTTGCAAAATGGAAACACTGTTTATTGTTCTATGTTAAGTAGATTATCTTGGAGAACATGGTGTCTTTGGCCATTTACTTCGACTTCCGTTCTGGTTTTAAAGTGAGAACAACATGCTTAGATGTGCAGAACAATATGAGCAAGCATATAATTTTGGTCTGTATTCAGCATTTTAATTAGGCTTTCGCTCCGGTTTTAAAGTGAGAGCACCATGCTTAGATGTGCAGAACAATATGAGCGAGCATAGAAATGTGGTCTGTTTACTTGCTGCTGCATCCTGAACTGCCCTGAAGGGGCCGTTCCTGTGCTGAGCTTTTCTCCAGGACAAGCACTACTTTTCCATGCTCCTCCAAACGCACAGTGTTTGCCTCAACATCCTGCAATATGACAGACAAGAAACACATAATCTAAAGACATATGAATATTTTAAGTTGTTTCACACCACAATGCACACGCAGTAAAATATTAATATGAATTTTAATGTTATATTTAACAATACTATATCCTGTTTATCTGCCAATAATATGCATTCTCTGTAACTCATAGCTTAAAGCAATCACAAAGTCAAGCCATAATGCATACACGTGCAAGTTTGCACACATTTTTTTGCAGTATACCTTCAGTATTCGAATGAAGTCTTGCTTGTCCACTCTGAGGAAGTGACAGTTGTCCTCTCTCAGTATGATAGTGGCAGCACGAGGAGCATCGTTCACCAACGCAAGCTGGCCAAAGTCATCCCCTTCATGCAGGGTGGTCACTAAGCCCTGTGACACCAAACCCACAAACACGCATGCACGCACACACACACACACACACACACACACACACACACACACACAACATTTGGTTTTACTTTCTTTGCAGGAGGCCTGTTCTGGAAATATTTTTGAATTATGCAGGCCTAAAATTTTTTATTTATAACTTGAAATGACTGGCTGTATCAATAGCAATGGACATTCCCTGTCCACATAATGGATAGATGTGAACAAGCGTCATTCAGATGCTTTTACCTTCCCATGTGTGATGACATTAACAGACCCCTTCCAGATGATGTACCAGGACGTGCCTTTGTCTCCCTGGCTAAACACTGTGAAATAATAGCACAGTGAATTTGAGGCACATCTGCTGTGTAATGCCGCACACACACTTACAGTCCATTTTATATAATAACTCATACACCATACAGGTGTACATAAAGAGTATTTAATAACATGGCAGTGATAGGGACAGAGGAAAAAGGATGGTCCTTTTGCACTTATGGAGCTGAAAGTTGCAGCAATAGACAATCTTGTCTTCTGAACTTATTCCCAGAAAGTAATGCTGTAAATGAAAAATAACATTGCACTACCAAAACCGCTGGATGGGTTGCACTTCAACAAGGCCCATCTCTGCCAATAGCTATGAATAAAGGGCATGAAAGTAAAAAAAAAAAAAAAGCTTGACGCATCTCCTTCATGGCACTCATTTTTTTTTATGTTTGCTTGTATATATGCACAGGATTTAGCACTGATGCTGTCATGTCATTAACACTATCCTCTAATATCGCCCACTGCCGCTCAAATGTCAGTCTTGCTTTCACACTCACACACTGTTCCTGCCTTAGCATGGGACTCGAATACCAGTACTGCAGCCAGTTCCTTCCGCACCTACAGTCATGGAGGGAGGAAGAGGAGATTAGAGAAAGGGATAAATGGAGATATGTAGTGGGAGAGCAGAAGGACATTGATTTGAATGTGATCACTCACTGAGGTAGACAAGTGAGCCACAGCCTTAACATGCAGTAGCTCTTCATAGATGACCTCCACGTCCTCTGCTGACCTCTGGCTTGGACTAGCAAGCATATAGCATAAAGCTTAGTATGCATATTTAACATAATATAAAGGGTAACATTATGTAGGCTAGTGAAAAATATGAAGAAAAATATACTGCAGTATTCAACTGAATGACACTTGACTGATGTTTAACTCAACTTTGCAAAAAGTATTAAACCATGCTTAATAGCGGACGTTGCTAATGTGCATATACATTTAATTATTTTCTTTTTACTCCTCATTTAGTTAATGATTAGGACAACCACTATCACAGGCTATCACAGTTTAAGAAGGTAGGTAAAGGCTAGCACATGCTTCTCTGAGACACAATGAGTCACACACCCTAGCTTTTGAAAGTGCAGTGTAATTGGCTCACTGTGTATAGAGGAGAATGCCAACTGCCCATCCTGTTATGTCAGTTAATAGACAGCTCCATTGCCTAACATAAAACTGAGATGTCGAGTGATCCTTTGCACCAAGGGAGAGGGAGGCCAAAGATGTCATCTTTGACTTCTGTCTATGCACAGCTGTTGCATTGCTGGGAATGAACTTGATCTCCCAACAAAAAACAAGAAATACTCAGAATCCAGGTTTGCTTTTCTTTTAATTAACTAATGCATAGTTATGCCTGATAATTAATCAAGTGCAGAGATCAATTTTTACACTTAAATAATTTGTATAAGACCCCTAAATTTGCATTTATATACTAATGGTACCTAATATATATTAGCATGTATCATGTACCAAAAGAGTGGCACATTTCAGTATTGTTGATGAGAAAAACCTCCACAACATTACCTTGTTATCATGTTTTGGTACAGAAATACATCATTGCATGCCCCATTTGATGTATTGTTTGTTCATTCCTTTAGCTGCAAAATAATTCAATGTGATTTCTGCTTCCTACCATTTGCGAAGTATCATGTTCAGAAGAGCATCAGGACCCATCTGGACTAAAAGTGCCAGACCTTCTTGAAGTTCATCTTCTTTTGAGTCATTCTCATTGGTCGTGTGATTCAGGTCAAACTCTGTTTCCATGAACCGGTAAAACTGTGTGTCTTTGTCATGGAAATTCAACTCTTGCTTAACTAGACAGAGAATAAAAGGCATTAAAAACTGAAAAAATAATAACAGCAATCTACCTCAAGTACCAAAAATAAAGCTGAATGAAAAATTGTCCAAAAAGACAAATGGAGTTACCAGGAGCAAGTATGCCTTCATCCACTAAAACCTGCCACATTCCAACAGCTTGGCTCCTTGACTGGAAACAGCTGTTGAGCTTGATCAGCCAATCAACAAGTTCCTTCCCACTGCAGCACTGTCTGCATCATATACAGCAACAAACAGGTTTTAGTAGTACTTACAGAAAAACATATTTTTGTGTATGTAAGAATTGAATATGTTAATTTGTATTTTCTCTTCAAAGTACAGGGCAAAATAAATCATTGCCTGTGGCAGCCTACAGTACTTAAAACATAAGCATCAGAAAAACATAGAGATTAGAAAAAAAAACACTGGAAAATTTCTTTTAGGGGGTTTCATTATAACTGTACATTAATTTACAGGTCAGCTACTAATTAAAAGGTACCTGTAAGTTTTGAGGTGATGTTTCCTGTCTCTTATCAGGCCTGGGTTTCTTTCCATCAGCACACCATACACCACCCTAGCTGCCTTTAAGATCCGATCAGACAAAAACTAGAGAGAAGAAACCAGAAAATACATTTTTCATATATCCTAAAGATGTGGTGAATAAAACTGCTTAACTTAGATATTTAAATAATTGTTTAAAAGTGATTTTGAAATGGGAGCAGCAATGTGATGCAGTGGGTAGCGCTGGTGCCTCACAGCAAAAAGGTCCTGGGTTTGAGTTCCAGGTGGGGTGGTCTAGGACCTTTTGTGTGCAGTTTGCATGTTCTCCCTGTGTCTGTGTGGGTTTCCTCCACAGTCAAAAGACATGTACACCAAGTATATTAGAGATGCTAAAATTGCCCCCTCAGCATGTGTGCGTGTCTGCCCTGTGACGGACTGGCAAGCTGTCCTGTGTGTGCAGGGAAAAGCATAGAAGTACTCCACTCTGTGGCTGAATAAACCCTATTGGGCCCTTCTTAAACTGGAGATTTATGGGGAAGGAAAATAGTCCACCTCTGAACAGTGTCTGGGAGGCTGTGATTGCTGCTGCACAAAAGGTTGATCAACTGACACTCCAAGGGGCTATATTGTTCACTGATTTTTTTTTTTTGTTTAATCTCAGAAATGTTTTGCTGTAAATATTGAGTTGTTTGTTTATTATTCTCAATTTAACTGATGAAAATAAACAAGTGTCACGGTCTGTCGTGGCTGTGGTACCGGCCAGGCACGACAGATGGCGCGCTGTTCTGACTGAGCACACCTGGGCTTGTTCAGACACAGGTGTGCTTTATTGGGGCTGCTATTTAAGCCCCAGTGAGTCAGAACAGAGCACGGTTCATTAACAAGGCTCTGCCTTACAGTTAATGGTGGCACTTTTGATTTTGTATGTTAGTTTTTGTTAATAAAGTTATGTTTTGGAACCCTGGCTCTGCGTTGGAGTCCTTCGAACTCCCCGCCACCGTTACAGAATGAACCGCCAGTACCTGGACATCGCGAGCCATGAGGGTGAGCACGTGTTGTGGACGGCAGCGAACGTCGTCGAGCAGACGCTGCAGCTGATAAAGGCCTGAAAGATGGAGGCAGCTGCTCTGGACCTCCGCGAGCATTTGAAGGGTGAGGAATGGGTGCGACGGACGCCGATGGCCACGGCCAAGGAGCTCAAGCGCCGTCTGAAGAATGTGACGTCGCTGCTCCCACTTGGTCCCACCCCGGATCCCAAGCTGCGCTTGGATCGGTTCGCGCTGTTCCTCCGGATGCTGGTCTCCATGGCTGCAAGGGCACAGCGCAACCTCAACACGCTGAACCGCGTGCTGTTTTCCGCACGCGACATGGAAGGCGGGGCTTCGTTGACAGCTGGCGTCACGCAACACGGAAGCCCAGCGCAAACCACAGCGCTCGCGGTTCAACGCGGAAGCACAGCACCAACCGCGCCGCTCGCGGTTCAACGCGGAAGCACGGCACCCACCGCGCCACTCGCGGTTCAACGCGGAAGCACGGCGCACACCGCGCCGCACGCTGCTCAACGCGGAAGCACAGCGATAAACGAGCCCTGCACCCCTCAACACGAGAGGAAGGCAAAGAAGGCCGCCCGCAACAAGAGAAGCAAGGCAGTGGCAAAGAAGGCCATTCCTGACACAGAGAGCAGGAAGACGGCAGAGACCGCTTCCTGCATCGTGCAACCGGGGAGGTCGACCAAGAAAGCCCTTCGCAGCAAGGAAAGCGGCATCAAGGAGTCGACCCCCAAAACCAGCACCACCAACCCGTCCGCTGCACAGAAAGCAGAGAAGGAGCAGCTCCAGGTTAGTGGGAACTTTAGAATGGTAGTTCGGGTACAGATGCAGATTGAACATGAGGCTGCAGTAACCATTCAGGTGCAGGTGAGAAAGCACTTAAGGTCTTTGAAGGAGGAAAAGATGGCCGCTGTTGTTCTGCAAGCCGCATTCCGAGGGATGAAGACCAGACAGACTCTGAAACAGAAGCACCAGGCTGCCACTGTGACACTATGTGCTTACAGGGCTCACTGTGCTCGGACGCGATATTCATGCATGAAATATGCTGCTGTTGCCATCCAGCTTAGGTATCGCTCCACACTTGATGCCAGAACGCAGAGGGAGGAATTCTTGGAATTGTGCTCTGCTGCAGTGTTCCTGCAAGCCTGCTTCAGAGGTCAGAGGTTCAGAAGGGAGACTGTCCTGCAACATCAGGCAGCTTCCCTGATTCAGGTGACGTTCAGAAGACACAGGGAGGTAGTAAAGTACCAGGCCATAAGGGTGTCAGCCGTCATCATTCAAAGACATTATAGGTCCTATATTAAGGGTAAATGTGACCGTGAGAGGACCAAAGGTCTCTTGTCCATTTGTTGGAGGGAGATGGAAACAGAAAGAAAAGCTCTGGCTCAAGACAAATGTGAGCTCAACGGCAAGAGCAGTGAAGTCAGAAAAGCAAGAGAGATCTCCAGAGGAAAGCTGCAAGCTGTGATGGGGAACCAAAGAGAAAGGCTGGAGGGAACGGATGAACCGAGGGACCAAACCGCATGGCAGGCAATGAGGAGAGTCGGGAGCCGCTATGGAGGAACAGCTGAATCAGACCAGGGCAGAGCTGAGACAGGTGCAAGACCACAACGTTGCTCTGCAGGCAGAACTGGGAAAAAGCCAGGAGAGAGACCGGTAAACCCACTGAGCTGCAAGACCCATCCAGAGATGGTCAAGGAGGTCAAGGAGGGCAGGTAATGCACAATTTTGTATGTTTGATTATGGACAAAAAACTCAGTATCCGCTGTGT
The DNA here is from genome assembly GCA_017165825.1 of Hepsetus odoe. Taxonomy (NCBI): domain Eukaryota; kingdom Metazoa; phylum Chordata; class Actinopteri; order Characiformes; family Hepsetidae; genus Hepsetus; species Hepsetus odoe. The sequence goes on along the minus strand of CM029385.1, from coordinate 8,327,044 downwards.
TTCTGAGAACCTGGACTCCATGAGCTTTACCCTGCAGGCACCTAGGGCAGAGTGTCACAGGGCCAAGAACGATTCTTCCATGTTTAGCTCTTTTTTAGACTCTTTCAGGCCAAGGTTTTCCAGTGGGTCGGACCATTCCTCATGGGACCCCGTTGGCAAGTCGGGGAGAGTGACAAGGAAGTTCCATGCAACCAATTGGTCGGTAGAGGTACCCATAACAATTAAGTCTCTTCTGAAATCACTCGCATTGATTACTGATTCGGAACACGGACAGAGAAAGCCTCTGGTGGAGATCCTCAGGCATCATTTCTGGAACAGACTACCCTCTCTGGATCTTTTCCCTTGTTTTAGTGAATTCAGTAAGTAAAGTCACAGAAATTGAGTCTAGTTCCTCAGCGGTACTCAATTCCCTTGACCTTAGCCTTTCAGTGAGTGATCCAGAGGAGGAGTGCTCCAGAGGCTTTGTGGAAGCTACCGGTGATGACAATCCAGCAGCACAACCTGATGTGCCTGTGGAGGACCCACAGATGCCAGAGGCTCCGGAATTAGTCGAACCCCCTCCTGTTCAGAAGAGAGGAGTAACCCAGGTTGCCATGGGTAAGGTCAGTACAAGCAAAGCACAAGTCATCGTGCCTCTCAGAGAGGAAAGCACACAGTTACCCAGGCCTCCCAGAGGCCAGCAGTGCCAGAGGAGAGCAACAGCGTTCACTGCAGCAGTGGAAGGATACCTTTCCTTTATTGCTGCCAGTGCACCCAAAAGAGTCTTCACACCAACTGTTCTTCGCCCAAACCTCCTGCTAAATGCCTGCGTGAATATCATCCCATTAACACAACACTACAACTAAGCTCCAATCAGCACCTGATTGTTCCAGAGGGGAATTGTGCTTTACCAGCCACGCTAACTCCAGCTACCATGCCCATAACACATTCACTCAATCAGTCTTCTCAGAACTTGCAGCCTGTGTATGAAGAAGATGAGAAATGCCACACCTCAGATGACGAAACGATAGTCATAACAAGCGAGAAGGGCAGAGACCGGAGGCAGAGCATGCACTGGGTAACGAATTCTTCCCCTTCTAACCACAGAGAATCTCCTGTATTTAGCTCTTTTTCAGGTGGTGACCAGACAAGGCCCTTAAGCCAATCAGCCAAGTCCTCCAGAGGCCTCACTACAGAGTCAGAGAGACGGGTGACGGAGGAGACACGGGACAGCAGAAAGACACAGAAGGAATGTATGGCTAAACACAAACACCAAAGGGACTTGGTTACGAAGATATGGACTGAAATTCTGGGATACCCCTCACCGCCGCCAGGACCCCTGAACATTACTAGCCAGAGGTCCCTTTTTGTTGTACTTTGGGTGTTTGTGGGCCTGGCCGGGTGCTCCATAAAGGGTACTGTTTCGGTTTAACAGGGTTTTTGTTTAGCCTCCCCCCTGAGGTCTGGGTCGAGGTTGTTTTGACGCCTCAGGAGTTGCGTTTTTTTGGGGGGGGGGCTACTGTCACGGTCTGTCGTGCCTGTGGTACCGGCTGGGCACGACAGCTGGCGCTCTGTTCTGACTGAGCACACCTGGGCTTGTTCAGACACAGTTGTGCTTCATTGGGGCTACTATTTAAGCCCCAGTGAGTCAGAACAGAGCGCGGTTCATTAACAAGGCTCTGCCTTACAGTTAATGGTGGCACTTTTGGTTTTGTATGTTAGTTTTTGTTAATAAAGTTACATTTTGGAACCCTGGCTCTGCTTTGGCGTCCTTCAAACTCCCCGCCACCGTTATAACAAGTGAGATGAGAACATTTATATTTTTCATTCAGTTAGTAATAATTCTGCACACTAATTGTTGCCTAATAATTGCACACACATATGTATTCCCATGAGAATGTTCACACACATTTCCTTTGTAAAGCATTTAGGTTTCAGTGTTATTAAGATTTTGCATTGCATTTGTTCCATATTAAAATTCATTTTCAAAATACTCACTTGCCTAATAATTGTGCACACAGTTTAGAGGAAGGGCGCCATGTCATTACTCTTATGTAATTATCTCAGAGTGGAGTACTTCTACATTTACATTACATTTACAGCATTTAGCTGACGGTCTTTATGTGACATTCCCTGGAGCAACTTGGGGTTAAGGGTCTTGCTCAGCAACCTAATGGCGGTAGTGTGGGATTTGAACCTGCAATCTCTTGGGCTTCAGGAAAGTCTACCACTAGACCACCACCACCCCTGTTACACACAGGACAGCTGCCAGTCCATCACAGGGCAGACATGCAAACAAAGACATGCACACTCATGTTGAGGGGCAATTTTAGCATTTCTAATATACTTGGTGTACATGTCTTTTGCCTCTGGAGGAAACCCACGCAGACACAGTACTTCTATGGATGCAATGGAGCTTTGTCCAGCATCAAAATCGTGGTCTTGAAAGAAGCAGATTTTTTTCCTGCACCATTGCTTGAAGAAAGTATCTTTTAGTAGAGTAGAGTAGAGTAATCTTTTATTATCCCACAAATGGGAAATTTGGGTGTTACAGGGCTCTTTATCAAGAAAGAGAGAAAGAATATAGAAAGATATATGTAAAGAAAAATAAGAAAAATATAAAGAACGAGGAACATCCATATAAAAGAGCTGTTAAATATGTAATGCTATGTTGAATTGTGGAGTCTGATTGCTGCAGGTAAGAATGACCTGCGGTAGCTTTCCTTCTTACACTGCGGGTGTAAAAGTCTGCTGCTGAACGAGCTGCTCAGTGCTTGTACAGTCTCATGTAGGACGTTGTAGGTGTTGTCCATGATGGATGTTAATTTGGATAACATCCTCTCCTCCCCTACCTGCTCGATGGATTTGAGCAGGCAGTCCAGGACAGAGCTGGCCCTCTTGACCAGTTTATTTAGTTTCCCTCTGTCCCTCTCTGTGATTCTTCCACACCAGCTGGCCACAGCATAAAAAACAGCAGACGCTACCACAGTGTCATAGAAGGACCTCATGAGATTTCTGGTCCACACCTGCTCCCTCCAGCTTCCCCCTCAGAACTGACGGCTGGACGGCTGGACTGACAGCGTCATCCACCCCAATGTGCAGCTGGTAAGCAAACTGCAGCGGGTCTAGGTCTAGGTCCCTCCTGACCAGTGGGCGAAGGTGATGGAGGATGATCCTCTTCATAGCCTTCATCAGGTTTGAAGTGAAGGCAACGGGTCTGTAATAGTTTGGCTCGTTGGGGTGCGATGTCTTAGGGACTGGAACTAGGCATGAGGTCTTCCACAGAATAGGGACGCACTCTAGGCTGAGGCTGAGATTAAAGATGTAGGTGATAACCTCACAGAGTTGGTCTGCACAATCCCTCAACAGGCTGGATCTGATGCCATCCGGACCTGTGGCTTTCCTGTGCTTCATCTTCCTCAGCTGACATCGCTTCTCCAAGATGGCGGCGCGGTAACACGCAGCGGCCGCTCTGGGGTCCAAACTTTGGTGCTAAAGTCTGTTAAAAAGTCTTTCATCCGACTACTTTTCACCATAAGACTTGCACATGAGCATCACATCTGTGAATGCTCCTAAATTTAACCGCCAAACACTGCTGGAGCTCAGGAATCAGTCAGGATTCAGTCTTCCAGCGACTCTCCGAACAACGCTACGGGAGTTCGGCGTGCTGAGAAGACCAGGCCTTCAGTCCCCGAGATCGCCTGCTGAACCTGGCCAACTGAGAGGACATAGGAAGCGGTGTGAGAGGAAGCAGAAACGCGGCAAGCGTGCTGGGGTCCGGGCTCAGCTAAAGGCTAACGCTAGCCGATCGGCTATCCCGTCCGTCCTCCTCGCCAATGTCCGCTCCCTGGATAATAAACTGGACTGTATACGACTCCATCTGAACACCCAGCGTGAGTATAGAGACTGCTGTGTTTTTGTTTTTACGGAGACATGGCTCAGCGACAGCGTTCCGGACACCGCCATCCAACTCGCCGGACTCTCCGCGTTTCGTGCGGACAGAAACTCCGCTCTGTCCGGAAAGACTCGCGGAGGGGGGCTGTGTGTTTACGTAAACACACAATGGTGTACAAATGCTGTGCTGGTCTCTACACACTGTTCGACACTGCTGGAGGTGCTGACAGTCAGGTGCAGACCGTTTTATTTACCCAGGGAGTTCTCTACAGTGTTTATTACGGCGGTCTACATTCCACCCAGCGCTAGCGCTAACAGCGCTAATGCTAACAGCGCACTGGCTGAACTTTATGGAATTATCAGCGGACTCCAAAACTATCACCCAGACGGATTGTTTATTGTTGCCGGAGATTTCAACCATGCAAATCTCAGGTCAGTTTTCCCTAAATTCCACCAACATGTGAACACGCTGGACTGTGTTTACACAAACCTGGCCGGCGCGTACAGAGCGGAGCCCCGCCCCCACCTCGGACACTCAGACCACATCTCTGTGCTGCTGATCCCAGCGTACAGACCCATCGTCAGGCGCGTGAGACCCACCCTGAAGCAAGTAAAGACCTGGCCCACAGGAGCCATCTCTGCTCTTCAGGACTGCTTTGAACGCACCGACTGGGAAATGTTTAGGGAGGCTGCAACCTACGGTGACTCCATCAACCTGGAGGAGTACACAGCTTCAGTGACCAGCTACATCAGCAAGTGCATTGAGGATGTTACTGTCTCCAAGTTCATCACATCACGACCCAACCAGAAGCCATGGATGAATGCAGAGCTGCGCAGACTCCTGAGAACCCGAGACAAGGCCTTCAAGTCAGGAGACAAGGCCGCCCTAAGAACAGCGAGGGCAAACCTGTCTCGGGCCATCAGAGCGGCGAAGCGAGCTCACGCAGAGAGAATCCATGGCCACTTCAAAAACACCGGTGACACGCGGCGCATGTGGCAGGGCATCCAGGCCCTCACCAACTACAGGACATCTCCACCTGCCTGTGACGGTGACCCCTCCCTCCCAGATGCGCTGAACCACTTCTACGCACGGTTTGATGCAGTGAATGACACGGAAATGAGGAAGACCACCCCTCCTCCGAACGACCAGACTCTCTGTCTGACCACAGCCGAGGTGAGAAGATCTCTTCTCAGAGTCAACCCACGGAAAGCTGCCGGTCCAGACAATATCCAAGGTCGTGTGCTCAGAGGATGTGCAGAACAGCTGGCAGATGTTCTCACTGACATCTTCAATACCTCTCTGAGCACCACTGTTGTTCCAAGGTGCTTCAAGACCACCAGCATCATTCCAGTGCCAAAGAAACCATCTATCTCCTGCCTCAACGACTATCGCACTCACTCGTCCCGTCGCACTCACACCCATCATCATGAAGTGCTTCGAGAGGCTGGTCATGAGGCACATCAAGTCCCAGATCCCCTCCTCACTAGACCCCCTGCAGTTTGCGTATCGTCCCAACCGCTCAACGATCTCCACCACCCTCCATCTGGCCCTTTCTCATCTGGACAGAAAGGACAGTTACGTTAGAATGCTGTTCATCGACTACAGTTCAGCATTCAACACCATCATCCCTCAGCACCTGAGTGAGAAGCTGAGGCTGTTGGGCCTGAACACCTGCCTCTGTAACTGGATCCTGGACTTCCTGACTGGGAGACCCCAGTCAGTCAGGATCAGTAGCAGCACCTCCATCACCATCACACTGAGCACAGGAGCCCCCCAGGGCTGTGTGCTCAGCCCACTGCTGTTCACACTGATGACCCACGACTGTGCAGCCAAGCACAGCTCGAACCACATCATCAAATTCGCTGATGATACAACCGTGGTGGGTCTGATCAGCGGTGGAGACGAGGCAGCTTACAGAGAGGAGATACAAGAGCTGACGGACTGGTGCAGAACCAACAACCTGTCTCTGAACGTCGACAAGACTAAAGAGATGGTTGTTGACTTCAGGAGATCACGTCGGGACCACACTCCACTTATCATCAACACCTCACCTGTGGAGATGGTCCAGAGCACCAAGTTTCTTGGTGTTCACATCACTCACAACCTCACGTGGTCCCTCAACACCAGCTCCATCACAAAGAAAGCCCAGCAGCGCCTCTACTTCCTGCGCAGACTGAGGAAAGCCCATCTCCCACCTTCCATCCTCACCATCTTTTACAGAGGAACCATTGAGAGCATCCTGAGCGGCTGCATTACTGCCTGGTACGGGCACTGCAACGTCTTAGACCGCAAGTCCCTACAACGGGTAGTGAGAACAGCTGAGAAGATCATCGGGATCTCTCTGCCCTCTGTACAGGACATTTTCACCACTCGCTGCATCCGCAAAGCAGCCAGCATTGTGGATGATCCCTCCCACCTGTCCCACACTCTCTTCTCCCTCCTGCCATCCGGAAAAAGGTTCTGCAGCATACGGGCCTCCACTTCCAGGATGGGAAATAGTTTCTTCCCCCTGGCCATCAGACTGTTGAACTCCTAAACCGCCAATATCTGAACTCTTAAACCCAGTCCACTTTGTCACCCTGTATTTATTTATTTATCTCATGTTGCACTCCTGCACTTTATCAGTAACACCACTCCACCACACTGCCACACTGTGATCTATCTGGGCTGCTTTGTTCCACAACACTGCAGCCCTCTACGGATGATTGTACTGTCTGTCGTGCCGTCTGTTGTTGTCTGTCTTGTCTTGCACTTGTTGCCCCGTCTTGTGTCTTATGTTGTCTTGTGTCTTGTCTTGTCTTGTGTTGTGTCTTGTCTTGTGTGTAGCACCAGGGTCCTGGAGGAACGTTATTTCGTTATGATGTGATGGAGAGGCTATTGTGTGGTGTGAGAGTGGGTGCCTCCTGATGAGTGGGATAGCAGGAGGGGGCAGTAGAGTCCTCAGGGGAAAGAGGGGGAAGAGAAGGAGAAGATAAAAGGGGATATGCAGTTGATTTCCCTGGTGGAGGTTGCAGAGAGGTGTGAAGGGGAGGTGCCGTTGGGGTTTGCAAAGAGGTGTGAAGGGGAGCACTGGCATGTATTGGGCTTTGGTGGATGGGTGAGGGGCAGGTTCCTGAGTCAAACCTGTTAAAGAACAGGTTTAAACTATTAGCTCAGTCCTGATCTTCAGACTCTGGGCCTCCACTACTCACTGTGCTCCTTCCAGTAATGGTGTTCAATCCTCTCCACACACCTCTGACGTTGTTCTGTTTAAGCTGCTCCTCCAGCCTCTCCCTATATTTGTCCTTCCCCCTCCTTATCTCTCTTCTCAGCTCCTTCTGGGCTGTTCTCATTGCCTCTTTGTCACCTGATCTGAAGGCTCTCAGATCTGGGGTCAGCCATGGTTTGTTATTGGAGTAGCACCGTACTCTCCTGGTTGGTACAGTGTTATTAACACAGAAGTTGATGTAGTCGGTTATGCAGACTGTTAAACTGTCTATGTCCTCTCCCTGTGGGCTGCATAGCGCCTCCCAGTCTGTGGTTTCGAAGCAGTCCCTGAGTGCCATGCTTGTCTCTTGTTTCTAAAAACTGGCAGTAGGTTTTGGAGTTGATTTTGAGTCCATCTTCAAGGTTCAACTAAAAGCAGTCCATACCAGTACCACACCTCCACCTTGCTGGCATCTGAGTCAGAGTTACTGATCCAACCATGAGTCCATCCACCTGTCAAGAGACACTCTCATCTCATCAGTCCAAATTTGTGTTGAGATACAGTCCTGACATTTCAACTGAAGTGTCTTGTTCAGTATTGGTTGGGCTTCAGCCTTCCTTACCTTGGCCATGTCTCTAAGCACTGAACACCTTGTACTTCTGGACGCTCCAGGTATGCTGCAGTTCTGGAATATGAAAGCACTGGAGGATAATGGGTTCCTAGTAGCTTCACTTTTGATTATTCTCAAATCTTTGCCAGTTACATTTTTTATTTTTTTCTCAACACATTTCCTGCGATCCTGTTGACTATTTGCAACAAACCTTTTGCTGGTTCTATGATCACGTCCCAATATCTTTCCCAATATAGTTCTGCATCCCTCTGAAAGACTTTGTATATTTTTTTACTTTTCAGAGTCAGATCTCAGTCAGATCTCTTTTTTTGCCTGATGAAAAGAAGCTGTCTAATAATTATCACACCTTGATCTCCTTAGGCTACACTCATTACACAAATACACATTGCCTGATATGCTTAAATCCAACTAACATTCACATTTTTACAGCTTGGAGTTGGAATATATATATATATATATATATATATATTGCATAATAAATGTACACACAGTATAAAGCCAAATCTAAGGCCTAATATCCATTTATATATATATCCATTTGTCTGTTTGTCTGTCTGTCTATTCATCTATCTATCTCCATTAATCCAGTTCATACTAATAAGATCTGAGAGAGAGAGAGAGAAACAGGGAGAGAGTTAGTAGTCTAGACCTGACAGCCAGCTCCACGCATGCTGTGTTAGTGAGAGTGCATTTTGTGTGGGTGACTGGCTGGTGAGAATGTGTCATACGTACACTGCTCTGCTCTCCTACACCTCCTCTGCAGAAGCTGATGAAAGTGTGTTTTAAAGAACACTGTGTCTCTCATGCTGAATACCCCTACCTTTGTCACTCTGCTGTGCTATTGTGTCTAATTCTCAATACACATCTTTCTATTGCTTGGCATGCTTCTTGAAGCGTGATCACAGGGTGCTTATACCTTGCTCATTAATTGCAATAAATGAATTCAGACTACCACTGTACCACACAACATAGTTTATGACATGAGTGTGATAATATAGACATTGACTTTGCAATGTGCTTATTGGCAAGTTTCTGTACTCGTAGTGAAAATTTGAAATGAGCTAATCTTTCTTCTGCCAGATGGAAAATTGTGCAAATCAGAATCTTTTCGCTGAAATTATCCCCTATTGGGTACAAACAAACACACCAACATCTGGAACACTTTTCATACAGCAATGCCTAGTTTAAACTAAAAAAATACAAAATAAACAGCCAATCAAGCACTACCATACATAAAAACATAATATTTAGATTTTGCAATCTCTATAGCTGCCTACATCAACCTTTTAATTGATGTTAATCCTTCATCCACCATTATTGTTAAGTCTTCCATTATCATGTGTGATTAACACATGCTGCTGTTCCCTGTATTTTGTGCAAATAGGTGGTCTTAGCTCTGAAAATAAAACAGAGTATGTATAAAATGTGTGCCATCCTCTCTCTCCTCTATCTTTCTTTTTTCTCCTCTGCTCTCTTTATCTTGCTCACTATCACTGCTCTACGCTAAGGCTCTCAGATCACAGACAGTTTTCTAAAAGCACCCACGGGTCAAGCACCCATGATGTAATTTGCTTCTGACCTGTAAATGATTGGTTGACCTATGTCTAATCTGTCCAGAGAGGATCCCACTCTGCTGGCCATAGTTCTCATACAACTGTACCCAACAAATAAACATTTATAACAGTATAATCTGTGTTATATATCTGTGTGATAGTTGTTACAGTAATTCAGATTTACATAATGGCCCAAAAAACTTTTTTTTAAATCTATTCATGGCTGAGAAGTACATCTAAAGTGTTGCAAAAGACAATAAAGTGCCCAAATAATTTGTTTTTTTTTCCAGATTGTCCACTATTTCACCAATACCATCAAACATAACAACATGAGAAGGTTCATGGTTGGGTTTGAATAATAAATAAAATGGCTTTATTTATATTGTAAATACTGCAACCCCTGGTTTCTTTTACCATCACTGTAAACCACTGTACATTTTTTTTGAGAAAAAGCTGTTTCAGTTTTTTTTTTTTTTTTGCTAAACTTGATGGTCTCAGATCTCAGTAAACTGAATTATACAAGCTTACACAAACAGGTCACATTATACTTTTCCATTGTTACTTATGCAAAAGCTATATTACAAAAGGTAGGCCATGGTCCAGGTGGGCTGAATTCATAAAGGACGTTCCAAAGAGACAGATCCTTTGAATACAGCCTAAAAATACAGCACACAATCTGGCCATTTATGAGGATCTCCTATCGCTGGAGATAGTTCAGCACAAAGGTTGGTGGAGGAAACAGTTTAAATATATATAGTATATACAGTGCAATTTTTGATCTGTATGTTTTATAGGGAATAAAAAGGATGTGCCAAAAAAGACAGCTGAGCTAAACAGTTTTGAGAAGCAAAACATTTAACTAAAATACATTAATGCTTTACATATCATATTTCCATCACATCAATGTTTAGCTTGCCAACTTAATGTCATTCACATCAAAAAAATTTTCACTATTGAAAATTGCACTGGTTCACTTGCACTTCAAAGCAGCTGTTGTAGACTGTTTATTTTTTTTATATTATGTAACACATATTAGAATTCTTCATTGGACCATGCTAGCACAAACTAACCCCTCTCTATACCTTTTGAAATGCTACTAAAGTCTGTGTCCTATGACTTTCATTCCATCCATGAGGATCATAACAGCAATACAGCAGATCTAGAGGTAATTGATCCAAAAAGCAATGAACAATAGAATAATAATAAAACATCAAATCTGAGGCATATAATTTTCTTTTCTAATAATTTTTTTCCCTGCTGTCTTCATGTCATATGATGTTGTTCTTGCAGTATATGACTTTCATCCGTAGACTGTTCAGTTCCCACCAATTGCTGAGTGTAGACACTATGTCTACAGACCTAAGCATGTAAATCTCTCTCCTGTCATCTCCACTCCATGGGCTGGTCCCACGGTAAGGCAGAAATGAGCTTTTAATGCCAGACATAGAGGTACACTAGTCTACCCTACTCTCCCAGGTTAGCTCTTACCCTTCCTTTCTGTTCTGAAGATATTGCTCTTGATATCATGTCTAAATACCTTAGAATATTATGCACTAGAGTTAAATTAATATAACGGGAGCTCTTAAACTGTAACTGTTTTTCCATAGTGTACATGTATGGGAACAGCATGTATTCAGTATTTCAGAAACAGATGCATTTTAAAACCCTTACTGTAAGACCTATAGACCTAAAATGAGACATAGATGAAGAAGAGTGCTTCTGTAATTTTTTAAGTGATGCAAAACTCAATATTTTTTATCAGTTGTATTGCAAAATGTACTGCTGAGCCTTGTATCTATCTCAAAAGTTGAAAACACAGTTACTGTAGTAAAGCAAAAGTATGTTTGCAGTAAAAGTATGTTTGCAGTAAGTTTTCAAGTATGATTTTCCACTGATAGAATCCTCCCACCTCTTACTTCTCTGCAAGGGAGGAAACTCAGCTACTCACTGTGTTTTCCGTTTGTGGGCGATGCTACAAGTGTCAAAAACGCTGGTAGAACAACCTGGGTGGGCTGAAGGGAAGACTTCCTTACTTTATTGCACTGATGTGCGGAACAATGTAAGTGGGCAAGCAGGCATGGGAGTGTATAATCTACAGCTATTAAGACTATAAAAAGAAACAATATAGCATGAGGGTGGGATGTACAATATGTAATTTATATGTAATAATTTACATCACAGAGTAATTTAGTGAGTAAATCATGGGTATCGAGAATGGTGAGTACATTTCATAAAAGAGAAATCTAGATTATTTATAGAAAGCTTTTTAACAATGTTACATAGTAAACAATGCTGTACTGAAATAAAATATACAGAAACAATTTGGGGCTTGTCTTTTAGCTCATTATGCTTTGCTTTTGTGAAATTACTTTAATGCTTTTATTTGTCATTTTTTTCTAAAAAAATGTTACTCTAATAAAAAATGTGATTCCAGTATTGTGGTAGTACATTTCTTCTGTTGAAATTTAATTGAATTGAAATTGAAAGCTCCCCATCTACCGATCTCTATGAGTTTTTTTGTATGTCTTTCCATCTCTACCTTGATTGTGACATTTTCTCAACCAACACCCCATCTTTTCCCGATTCCTCAGCATCTTTTAGCCCTTTCTCTGTTTACCAAAAGAGTGGTCTAGCCTTCTAGCTAATACATACATCACCATGAGTTCCAGCTCTAGTTCTCAGAAGTCTCTCCTCCTACAGTTGTATAGTCTCTTTATACATCTAAGTTATTGATTGTAGGCACAGTATGACATGAAATTGACACAAAAAAAAGTGAAGGAATATTACATATTTGCTATATCATACCCCGTAAACATTGCATCATTATCATCACTATGTTTCTGACAAAATAAAACAGATATAAAATCAATGATCCATCTTACTCTGTACAGCATAAAGTATGTGGCCATTCAGCATAAAGTATGTCACCAAGGCAACCAAACAAAGGCAAGTAACATTCCTGGAGGAGATCTTCATAATGACAGGAAAAACAAACCTCCTGAAACCCCCTTGCTGTTCCTTCATTAGACCAAACAGGCCATGCTTGTACACTGCACAAAGAAAGACATACCAAAAAGCACTCACATAACAAAAAACAAGAGGCTGACAGAATGTCATATACTTGAGATTGACAACTCAATGAATATATATAAGCCCTTGCTTTTTATGCTCGTCCCCTGACACACATCAAAATGAATAAAACAAATACAAATAAAAGCATAAATCAGACATCTGATGGTTTTCATCAAGCTTTCGGCCTGGGTTCTTATTTAGAGCATGGTGAATTCCATTTGACCAGCAAACTTAACCAACATAAAATAAGACATTGTGAGCAAAGACATCATCTGTTTAAATGTAAAAAAAAAAAAAAGCTAGCTATAACTAAGTGTACATATTATGATTGTTAATAGTCATGTGATCAACAAATGTGTTTTGTTCATCAACAAATTATCTACTGACAGCAATATTTATGTGGCCCATAACTGTCATGGGCTAATTTGAATTAAAACGATTGATTCAAGTAATACAGTATAGTATCATTATTTAACATTTTATTACTGTACTGAGAATAAAAAATCTTGCAATATTTTGACACACAAATCTATTGTTCATAAAGAGCTCATTAATAATATGGTTTAATATTTTCAGATATTGTAAGCAATGATTTATAGATAAAATGAGTGCTGCATCATTACTGATGAAGATTAATTGTATATTTATTTATATTACAGTATCAATTAGTCAGTTTAAGAATTAAGGTGCTATTTGAGTGGTGTTTTTACTTTGCTAAAGAGCTTTGTGTGAACAGGTTTCCAGGACAATTTGATGATAAACTTTCTAATGGACATAACTGTATGTTAACACAATGAGTTACATTCTTAACAAATTAACCTCTTTTAAGTGAAAGTGACCATTCTTGTCATGGTGAAACACAGCACAGCACACAGTGAAACACAACAAAATTACACCTCTGCATTTTACCCATACACTCACACATGTGCAGCAGGGGGCAGCTTTTGAAAGCGTCCGGGGAGCAGTGATACATTGATGGTACCTTGCTCAAGGCTACCTCAGGGGAATCTACTGGTAAGGGATTTAACATGTAAGACTAAGTATTTTTTAAGGGAACATTAACATTTTGATGAAATCGCTTAATATGTGAACTACATATTATTATATTATACTATATTAAGGATGTTTTGAAAATTTAAACAACAGTTGAAAATGCCTGTCCACGAATGTTTATTATTGATATTGATAATGTTAAAAAAAGTGGTTCTTATAGCCCTAAGTGGCTAATTTTATTATTATATCAGCTCATATTATTATAGATAAACAACATTTTTAGCTAATCAAAGGCAGTATCTGTAACAGTATCTGTGATCCATGATGTCTATTCTGACTACCAATAGCTAAACAAAAGCTTCTGTTTCACAAAGAATGTGGGCATGTATTCATTAAGGTATCTCAGCACAAATATCAGTAGTCACCAGTAAGTAAATATAAGGAGTTAACAGTAACCAGTTAAGACAAAAAGCAGTTTTAAATAGTTTGAGAAAATAAACAGCTAATCTTGAATATTGGATCACATATCTTAGAGAGGACAAATATATGTTTACTTCCTCAGAGCAACATATGAACATGTACAACATATGAACATATGAAACAGAATGATTTACTGCTGACTATATATTGGGTGTCGCAGATTCAGAGCAATGATATTGACTGGCACTCCTGCATTACATTTGATATAATTAGATGGAAACATCATATGGTGAGAGCAATGACATAACGCTTGAGATTTAAAGCACACCAGGGATAAATGCTGGTGAAAAATGAACCAGGCATACTTATTAATATTGCCAAAAGGGTGCATTATTGCAAAGGCCGTCCGCTCTTCTGCTCTGAACACAAGATATTAGAACTTTAGCTTCCAGTAATAACCAAATGTTGTATGTATCTTATAGCTGTGCTTATTAAAGGGAGTATTCTCAGGAAGCCTTGGTTTTGATAGATAAAACATCTTAATATTTAATGCTCTGCATATTTATAACTTAATCATTTTTCAAGCTGCTTGTCCTAATTAGGGTCTCGGAAGGTGTTGGAGCCTATTCCAGCTTTTAGGGCGAAATGTGGGGAAACACCCTGTACAGGTTGCCAGTCCATCACAGGGCAGATACACAAATAAACACTTTAACACAACTGACACCTAGGGTGCAATTAAGCTTCTCCAATGCACCTGACATGCCTGTCTATGGATTATAATTAGAAGACCATATCATTTTAGTTGGTCATGAAAATACTTTCAGCATTGGCATTTGTTAGGCCCTACAACTGATTCGAACAATAAGCATTGAGAAATCAAATCTGTAGTTCTGCTGCACAGGAAAGCCTGCATATTCACACCAGCCATAATTAAAACTAGTTAAAAGTCTAAATAATGATAAAATCTAATTCTGTTGTAAATAGCCACAGAATAACTATTGTGACATAATTTGGCTAAAAGGTATATTTGCCTGAAAACAACATATAGAAAAATAATTTTTCTCAAATTTTGAAAATATTTGCTTTGTGGAGGCCCTGTGGAGCCATTCTGCTGTTTCTGGACCTTCAGAACTTGCCTGTTTCATAGAATCCTGTGTGTCCAAGGCTTCAGGCAGTGGAGTCTGTGAGGAGAGACCAAAAGAAAGTGAGACCAGCAGAAAGCACTGTGCAGGCAGCTCAGTCTTAAACTTAAGCAGAAGCATCACTTTCTATAAGGATAAGCATAAGAAGTATGACATTTATAATCATTATAGTACATAACCACTAAATGTATTAATGTGCTTTCCTGAGCATATTATGGTATCATCAGTCCCTAAAAACACTTACCCACTGCATATTTCATTAAAAATAGAGCATACTTGATTTTTGATCTGTTTGTTGTTCCTGACAAGATGTTAAAGGCAACCTAAATTACTAAGCATTTACATTTAATCAAGTAATTTATGCTGATCTTGCTCAACCTTTATTCTTGTTTCACTTTAAACTGCTTCATATTAAATATACAATATATATACAATATCTACCAAACTCTTACCAGAGATTTGGTTGAACAGGAGCCAGTCAATGAATGTCTATTGTTCAGTAAAATGTCCTAATTAAGCTCTTGAAGAAAAGCCTTTAGATTCATGTGCTTGAAAGCATCTCCTGGATGGATGCCAGCTTGACAGGCTGGAAAGGCATGTGCAGTTCCTACATAGTTACCTGCCTTACACTCATTAACCACCACAGCACAAATTTTGCTTTCATGGCAAATTTGAGAGGAATGTTTGGCTTATTACTGCCTGAATCTGCTAAGTGGGTGGAGTTTTTATTGGTTTTTTTGGGGGGGGAATATGAAATAATTTTATTTTTGTCACAGCAAATACCAACAGGAAATGTTTAACACACTACCAGGAACAATATATGTGCGTCAATATGTGCCATAGATATTAGCAGCATGGAAAATGGCCAATCATTTTCTGATAACTCCAGTAATATTTACACAAATTTTTCATGTGTAAACCCAGCCCAGCCACTAGGGATGCACACGCCAGTGTATTTCTTCGTGCTGGTCCCAAGCATGGATAAATGGGGATGGTTACGTCTGGAAGGACATCCGGTGTAAAATTTCGCTAAATCAATATGCGGACAACTAAACAGAATTCCACACCGGATCGGTCGAGGCCCGGGTTAACAATGACCACCACCAGTGCCACCCCTACAGGGTGCTGGTGGAAACTGGACTACTGTTGGCCAAATGAGAAGATGAATAAGAGGAGGAAGAGAAAGAGGGAGGAGGAGAGAAAGAAAGGCAGGAAAGTGGAAGTGAGGATAGGGACTTTGAATGTTGGCAGCATGACTGGTATAGGTAAAGAATTAGCTGATGCGATGGAGAGAAGCAAGACTGACATTTTGTGTGTGCAAGAGACTAGATGGAAGGATAGTAAAGCCAGGTGTATTGGAGGAGGGTTTACATTGTTTTACCATGGCATGGATGGAAGGAGGAATGGGGTAAGTATCCTAAAGAAGAGTATGTGCAGAGTTTTTTGGAGGTGAAGAGGGTGTCAGGGAGGGAGATGAGGTTGAATTTGGAAATTGAAGGTGTGATGATGAATGTTGTTAGTGCTTATGCTCCAAAAGTTGGTTGTGAGATGGAAGAAAAAGGAGAATTCTGGAATGAGTTAGATGAAGTGATAAAGAGTGTACCCAGAGGGGAGAGAGTGGTGATTGGTGCAGATTTTAACGGTCATGTTGATGAAGCGAACAGAGGTGATGAGGAGGTGATGGGTAGGTATGGTGTCAAGGAGAGGAATGCTGAAGGTCAGCTGGTTATAGATTTTGTGAAAAGGATGTAAACGGCTGTAGTTAATACTTATTTTAAGAAGAGGGAGGAGCACAGGGTGACGTATAAGAGTGGAGGAAGATGCTCACAGGTGGATTATATCCTTTGCAGGAGGGTCAGTCTGAAGGATATTGGAGTGACAGGGGAGTGACAGGGGAGTGTGTAACTATAGAGCATAGGGTGGTGGTGGTGGTGAAGGATGACCTTCAAGGTCAAGAAGAGGAGAAAAGTGAGGGCAGAGTTGAGGATCAAGTGGTGGAAGCTGAGGAAGGAGGACTGCAAGGTGGAATTCAGGCAGGAATTAACATGGGCACTGGGAGGTGTTGAAGAGCTACCGGATTGCTAGGAAACTGCTGTGGAAGTGATAAGGCAGACAGCTAGAAATGTACTTGGTGTGACATCTGGTAGGGAGAAGGAGGATAAGCAAACCCAGTGGTGGAACTGAGAAATACAGAAGTGTATACAGAAGAAGAGGGAGGCAAAGAAGAAGTGGGATAGTCAGAGAGATGAAGAAAGTAGACAGGAGTGCAAGGAGATGAACTGCAGGGTGAAGAAAGCAGTGGTGAATGCCAAAGATAAGGTGTTTGGTGAACTGTATGAGAGGTTGGACAGTAAAGAGGGAGAAAAGGACCTATACCGATTGGCTAGACAGAGAGACAGAGCTGGGAAAGATGTGCAGCAGGTCAGTGCGATTAAAGGTAGAAATGGAAACGTACTCACCGGTGAATAGCCCATGTTGAGAAGATGGAAGGAGTACTTTGAGGGGCTGATGAATGAAGAAAATGAGAGAGAGAAGACTGGATGATGTGAGAATAGTGAACCAGGAAGTGCAACTAATAAGCAAGATGGAAGTAAGGGCAGCAATGAAGAGGATGAAGAATGGAAAGGCTATTGGACCGGATAACATACCAATAGAAGCATGGAGGTATTTAGGGGAGATGCCAGTTGAGTTTCTGACCAGATTGTTTAACTGGGGCAGCGGTGGCATAGTGGTTAGGGAGTTGGCCCTGGATTGGAAGATTGTGGGCTTGATTCCCTCACCAGTAGGTTACCCTGAGGTACCCCTGAGCAAGGTACTGTCTCCGTCACTGCTCCCCATGCGCTTTCAATATCTGCCCCTTGCTGCACGTGTGTGTGTATGGGTGAAACACAGAAGTTGAATTTCATTGTGTTATGTTGTGTTGTGTTGAGCTGTGCTGCATTTCACAGTGACAAGGGTTGTCACTTTCACTTTAACACAATCTTGGAAAGTGAGAGGATGCCTGAGACAAAGACGAAGTGTACTGGTACCAATTTTCAAGAATAAGGGTGAAGCACAGAGCTGTAGTAACTATAGAGGGATAAAGTTAACAAGCCACAGCATGAAGTCATGGGAAAGAGTAGTGGAAGCGAGGTTAAGAAAAGAGGTGAGGATTAGTGAACAACAGTATGGTTTAATGCAGAGAAAGAGCACTACAGATGTTTTTTTTGTTTGCCTTGAGGGTGTTGATGGAGAAGTACAGAGAAGGTCAGAAGGAGTTGCATTGTGCCTTTGCGGACTTATGAAAGCATATGACAGGGTGCCTAGAGAGGAGCTGTGGTTGGTATGAGGAAATCAGGTGTTACAGAGTATGTTACAAGTATGTGAGAGTAGTTCAGGATATGTATGATTGCAGTGTAACAGTGGTGACATCTGCAGTGGGAGTCACAGATGCATTTAAGGTAGAGGTTGGATTACATCAAGGATCAGCGCTGAGCTCATTCTTGTTTGCAATAGTCATGGACAGGTTGATGGACGAGGTAACACAGGAGTCTCAGTGGATGATGATGTTTGTTGATGGAGGATAGAGGAAAAGAGGAAGACCAAAGGGGAGGTTTACGGATGTAGTGAGAAAGGACATGCAGGTGGTTGCTTTGAAACAGGAAGATGCAGAGGACCAGAAGAAATGGATACAGTTGATCCACTGTGGCGACCCCTAAACGGGGGCAGCCAAAAGAAAAAGAAGAAGATTAATTTGTAAACCCAAAGGATTTGTAAGCAAAATGGACATTCAGATGCAAAACAGACACTGCCATTGCCATATTTCAAAGTAAAAACTATCTACAATTTGGCAAGAGCTATCATGTATCACTTGTAAATGTATTAAGTCTTGAGCTGCATGCATGTATAATGGGATCGTTCCTCAACGCGACACTCAAAAGCATGTGCCACTGTGCTTGTCAAGTGCACACAATCTCAACCTCAAGTTTTCCTGCAATCAAAGAATTTTCTGAGCATAATGAAATGTTCCCAACAGTACTTTAATATGGCATGGTGAGGGTAAATGGAGGGAATGAAAGAATGCAGTTAATCAGCATCAGCTGAATGTGATTCACTAAAGCCATAAAAGAGATTTACCAATGAGTCTGAGAAATCTTAATTCAGAGATTGCAAAATCAGTTCTGTATTTACAGCCACAATACTCTTGTTATATTATGTTGCCTAAAACGATTACAGCAAAGAGTTTATACAAGAACAGATTAACTTTTCTGCAGTCTACACAATAGATACATAGTTACATTTACTATATCTTAAAAAGGACATTACAGCCAGTCATAACAACAATTACTAAAATGGATTTTTTTTGTTTTCTCCCTCATTACACTCTTTAAAACCACAGCTGCCCTTTAAAGAGATGGATCAGTAAAAATATTCCAGAATGATTTCTCATAAACATTAAAAATAACCTTTAACTTTTTCCACAAACTAACGAGTTATAAATATAATATGATGCTTTTAAGTGAACTTTTATCTTTTTCCATAAACCTATGACAATTACAAACCTAATATAACACTTTCCAGTAATCAACAAGCGGTTATGACTTTTATTGTTACTTGTCAGGACTTTGGGTGTTCTGCTTTTGTTTTGTTCATGGTAGAGGGCGCTCTGTTCTGACTGAGCACACCTGAGCTCATGAGGCACAGGTGTGCTACATTGAGGCTGACTACTTAAGCCTCAATGAGTCAGAACAGAGCGCGGCTCATTCAATAGGCGAAGCCTTAGGTTATGGGTGGTTTGTTTGGTTCTGATTTGTTCCAGTTTCGTGTCTGGATTCATATTTATGTTAAATAAAAGCATGTCTGGGATCTCTGGCTCAGCACTGACGTCCTTCCCGCACCCCGCCACCGTGACATTACTGTATTAAACCACCAAATAAAGTCAATTTTATCCATTAGTCATTGTAATAAGGGCATTTGGAATAAGATTTAGATTCTGTGGCTTTGAACCGCTTCTTTGCCAAGCATGCAGGCTATGGCTTTATTTCTAAAACCACTTCATCATACCAGTGCAGCTAAGTGGTTCCCTTGAACAAAATGTCTGACTTGTACTTGAAACACCCTCTTGCGTCTCTTATAGTATAACTGAGAATGACTTTATCTGTTTTAATAATCCATAGATTCGTATAAGCATTCATGCAAACAAAAAGACATTATCCTCTGTGACCTTGAAGCAGTTTTAGCACAACCTCAGCACTCAGCAAATGCTGTTGACAGAAAGAAACCTTCGACTTAAGTGCCATCTAACCCCTTGAACCAATTCACACTTCCACTTTTGTTGGCAGGACATATTTATAACCCAGTTAGTTTTTATGAGTTTTCAGGGCAAGGTGTTGCATGGTGTTCTGGCATTTGCCTTGTGTAATTTAGAAGCATTAAGGAAGGCCTTTACAGGTTTGTTTATGGCTTCTACTGTGGCCTTTTGGGTGCCCTGAAAATTGTTTCTATACATTAATGGGATGGATGAATATTTATTCAAGAGCAAAAAAAAAAACAAACAAACAAAATAAAACCAATGTTCCAACATCTCAGGTGAAGTCATTCAGAATTTTCTGAATTTTGTTTCATCAGTTATGAGTACAATAAAGAGTAGGCATGTAATTCTATAACTGCACTGTTCAACTTGTATGGATGCACTGCTGCTTCATTATTTTCACTCAATGATATATCACTTTACTGCCATAAAGGACAAATGGTGTTTTCCTTAACCTAGTAAGATGACTACACAGATAGCCTTCAATGTGTTGGCTCTTGGAATATCTAATTTTGATATATTTTGAGAGCTCCACTTCGACTTCACATATATAAAACCTTAACCACTTTAGAAAATATATTTTTTTATTTAGAAGCACCACTTTAGATATGTTTGCCCTGCTTCCTACAGCATATAAGTGAAAGTGACTATTTGTCACTGTTAAGACACAGCACAACTCCCAGTGGCCACTGGACAGCAGTGATAGGAACAGCATCTTGCTCAAAGGTTCCTTAGAGTATCTTACTTGGTTTTCTTTCATTAATACCATGTGTAGTGTGACACACTTTCTTCACTCTGGCACTGTTGACTGAGCAAATTGTATACTTTCTGTTGTGCTGCTGGCTGAATCACATGCTACAGAACAGAAGGGAAATGGCCCTTAGCTATTGACAAAGACAAATGAAGGCCTGGGAGGGACTTGATGTTTTGCAGTCTTATAAGGTGCAGGGAAGTCACTGTTCAACTAAAAGGCATTTTGTGTATTGAAAAGAGTGAATAAACAAGTCCTTATCATATTATTCCCCTATTCACCATAAACAGCAAAAAAAAAAGAAACATTATTTTTCTATCTGGGAAGTATCAAATACTTGATAGTCAACCACTTTACAGAACAAAAGCAAATATCCAGTTAAACCTAAACAGAAATTGTAGCGCAAATTCTCAGTTTCTGTCAAAATCTAAAAATGTATATGCACATGAATGGTCATAAAACTGCATTTATCGGTGAAGCATAGATAGCATAGATTTCTTTCTGAGACTGTGAGTTTTTTGTCCAGCTCAGTCGCTGAACTCACCACCTTCTGTGCTGGAATGTGAGAAGGGGGACATCAGGGTTGTGTCTCCACCATCTGAATGACTGCAGTCAGTGACAAGCATCACACGCCAAAAACTGAGATGGGAGCACAATGTGAAACTGGCTTAATTGTAGCCACTGCTCACTGGATGTATTTTCAGTTTTCTACCCATAGAATGAAATGGAAATTAATTTCAATGCTGTAAAGCTGAAATATTACTACTTTAACATTACATTACCTTCTGTGCGTTCATGTTTGCTATGTAATATTTGACAAGGGTTGTCACTTTCACTTTCATATGTTCATATCATTTATGGCAATTTTAGCTAATTGTATTACATTATATTGTGCTGTAGGATGTTTAACAGGCTATAAGCATCCTAAAATATTTCCCTAAACATTATTATTTCAACAAAGCATAGTATTAGGCTCTAGCATTCTCATCCTATGTGTTCAGACCCTGCCAACTTAGTGCTAATAATAGTGAGAGAGCAAGGTAGAGAGAGAAAGAGCAAGGTAACTTAGCAACTAATTCAAATAATGAAACTAAATCTCACCAAAGTTATATGTTGTAATTTATGTTGAATCACGTGTAGAGTATGCCCACTGCATTATTGCCTTGTAACATGTGGGCAGAAATAAAATAGGTTGGATCATAGTTTCATAGCTTCTTATGCTACAAAGACAAAAAAAAAAAGTATAATTTATATAGCGCCTTTCTTAGACCGAAGGTCACTACAGAGTTAGTTTCCAAATAAAACAAAAAATTTACACAAAGAAAGTGGATTATTCAGGGAAAAACTTTTTTTTTTTAAGCAAAGATTTAAACAGAGAAATCGAAGGAGCCTCCCAGATGGCAGCTGGCATGGCATTCCAAAGTTTAGGACACAGTTTAACCAAAGTTTAGTCAAAATTTAGCCACAATACACAAAACTCTCCCAGCCTTGATGACCAACTTAAGCTAGGGACGAGATGGTGAATATGGGCAAATAAGTTTGCACAGATAACGAGGAGCAAGGCCATGCAGTGCTTTAAAAAAGATCAGCAATATTTTGTACTCAGTCCAGTGTGGGAAAATCAAAAACGCCTGCACATACACGGTGTGCACAATTATTAGGCAAATGAGTATTTTGAGGATTCATTTTAATACCAAACAAATCCAGTGCTATCAGTCAATCCAAAATGTTAATAACACTGAAACCTGAATGTTTCACAAAGTAAATGTGAGTGTGAACATTCTCAGAGCAATATATGTATGTGCACAATTATTAGGCAACTATTAGTATGCAGAATTATTACACAACTAAATAAAAAAAATTCCTATCTCACTTGTTTATTTTCATCTGTTAAAGTGAGAATAATAAACAAACAACTCAAAATTTGGCCCATCCATTTGGTCCATCAAAATTCACTCTCATCTCTCTCATCAGTCCATCAAACCTTGGGAAAATTCAAACTCTCTTCAGATATTTCTTGGCCCAGTCATGATGTTGGTCAGATTTCCACTTTCCTTACCTCCAAGTAGGTTGCAGTTCTGGAATTGTTTGTTTCTACTCTGTTGACAACCCTGTTGACTATTTGCAACAAACCGTTTGATGGTTCTGTGCCGTCATATCTTAACAATTTCAAGAAAGCTGCATCCCTCTGAATGACTTTTTACAATGATTGACTTTTCAGAGTCAGTTCTGTATCTTTTTTGGCCCTTTTTGCCTGAGGAAAGAAGCTGCTTAATAATTATGCACACCTTGATATAGGGTGTTGATCTCCTTAGGCCACACCCTCCTTCATTACACATTTACATTACATCTACATTTATGGCATTTAGCAGATGCTCTTATCTTATCTTAATGTTAATGCTGGAGTTAGGATATGGACCTGCGACCTCTTGGTCCATAGGGCCGTAAGCAAGTGTCCTACAACTAGACCACCACCACCCTACACAAATGCACATCACCTGATATACTTAAATCCAATTAGCTTTCAGCTTGGAGTTGGACTATATGCATAAAAATGATGATATGATACTCACTTGTCTAATAATTGCGAGCACAGTGTACTTCTCCAAACTGAAAGGGATCAAACCTTGAGGTTACAATAAACAATAAGCTATAAATAGCTGTTTCTTAATAAACCTTTTGGCCAGCTTTCACACACCCTTGCAAGGACAATGGAAAGCCCTGTGTGCATCTCTCACAAGTGTTTGGGGTCATGTCCAGCCTCTGGAGGATGTGGTTAAATGTCTTCATATACACACACACACACACACACAGACTCCTACACACACCGTTCATACTTCAATACAATCAATTAAAAGTAGGTCAGTGGTGATGACTATTTGTCATTGTGAACACCACAGCAGAACATCCTATACACGAGTACAAGTTACGATAAGATTTGAACTGAATAAGTTTGGACATTTAACAATCTTAAAACTTAAACCACATCAGAGTTGATCTGTTTTAGCTTTTCAGCAAGAATAATATTTCACTGGAGAACATCACATAAAAAAACTTACCCAACTGATGCCCCGGACAGTTGTTTTCTCCATTGAATATTGATCTGGGTAGACTTGGTAATTGTAACTCCGAAAGAGGTGCATTTTTTTACTCGATATCAGAAAATTATCTGGCTTAGAAGTCCTATCGTCAAGGCACATGGTAAAGACTGCTGCTCGAGTACATCGCCATTCTCGCCGTCTAGTCCACTAACCGCAGCTCTTCACATTCCAGACCTAAGAAACACTGGCACCTGACCGCTGCAATTGCGTGCAGCGCTGTTTTCAACGCATTTTCTGACAGGTCCCGCCTCCCCTGATGCGATTGGCTAGCACAAATCGGTCTCCAGCACTACAATTGGCTCCTTGTCTACGGTGCACAGTGTTTTTTAATTTCTGACCGGCATCCACAATCCAGCCCACAGCTCAAGGCTGCTCCCTGAACCCGCTTTCTCCCCTACACTTGACCCGACAATACGGGGCTGACGTGAGTTTGTAGGTGCAGGAAAATCAATCATAAACTGTAAGCAGGGTGTTCCAGGACATAACACAGGATGCGACCACTACCAGCCAATCAGGGCGCAGAGGGTGGAGTTTATGGGAACGCGCTGGAATAAAACAACGCGTAGTGCCCAGAAATACTGTTTTTGAATTCAGCAACGCAAAAGGGACGAATCTGTGACATAAACGTACCACAGATATACAGAGAATGTCTTTCATGACATATGTTCCAATACATATGGGATACAATGACCTTACTGACCTTGACTTAATTAATTTAATTTGTTCATTTCATCAGCACCCTTTCGCCTAAATCTTAATGCTAATCTTAATGGAAGAATACCTGGTTACAAATACATAATCCTGACATTTTACCTTTACTTTGTAGTTATACTAGAAAAAGAGTTGTACACTGGAAATGTACTAGTTTAAGTCTTTTTGAAGTATGGTATGAGAAGCAGAGCTATAAAGGGTGTGATTTCTAAGCATTTAAATTATGAGTATGTTGAAGTGTTGAGTTGTATGTCAAGTGTATGAAATTTGAAAAATGACACAGTGAGCAGGTGGCAGGGCATTGTGTCCCTACTGATGACTGGACTGAATAGTTGATATATGTTATACGTCAGCTTTGACAAACCTGTAGAAGCTTACCTGCTCAGCTGTTGTTCTTCTGGGTACAGACAAAGCAGATGTTACGAAGGTTTCTGCTGAGCACATGCATGCAGAGGCTGTTGGGGGAAAAGAAAAAAAAAAGAACAACATGGAAGTGTAACAATCATTTCAGTGCATTTGCATTTTGCATGTTTGGATTGATGCCAAAGACCAATGGTACACAACTATGATCTTGATTTTCCTGCTCATTTAGTCCAACTCCATTGTTAATTTTGAACTAACTAACTGTTTGATTCATAAAATTCATTCGGAAATTCATTGTTTTAGACAAAATGTATTTGTTGTTTCTGTTGATGCTACATCTGAAGAAAAAAATCTGTGCACCTAGAACATTGGGATACACATACACACACCCACAGCATCCTCAAGGGATCCCCTTGTCCTCACATTCAAGGGTTTACACACAGGCCAAATAGCAAAAATGTCTCTGGAATGTATGCAGAGTCCCTCCTCACACTTTCTGCTACCCAGCCATGAGTGATGTCTGACTTGGGGCCTAGGTCTATTACATAGTGCCTGTTTAAAAGCCAGTCTATTGTTCCAGGAGACAGGGCGGCCCTTCCTGGGCAGAGCTTTGCAGCCAAGAAAGCAGCCACAATGGTGTTTATAAGCTTTATCTAGTATCTTTCACACAGACTTTTAGCCTTCTTTTTTAATCTCCTCATGACACGGGTTCACCACGTTCAGAGTGACAATCTTCCTTTAAATATTTGACTGCTACCATAACTCATGACTCATTATATAGTATAATACAGGAAGAAGTTTTGGAATAGTCTATTTATAACTGTTAATCAGCTGAAAGCAGCAATCATTAAAGATGACTGACAGCCAGAACTGACAGCAATAGTGTAAATCTTTTCTGTTTTCTTTGAGAGACAAATGTACAGAGAACTACTCAGGCTTTCTACTGAACTTATGTATGGAAGGAATATACTTTGGTCATCGTATTGCTTCAAACACAAAATCAAGTCTAATTGATAAGAATGAACAATGTTAATCTGTATGATGCAAACACATGAAAATTGTTGGCTTTTTGCCTCAGTTTGGGTTAAGGAGGAATTCTGTGTTAATATGAAAACAAACTATTGAGTTGAACTGTGAAACACACACAGACACACACACACACACCTGTTTCCCTCCTTTATGTTCTGTGTCTTGTTGTTTATAGCGCTCACTCACTCTTCCCCTAGGCGTCTCCTCTACTGCCTTCCTTTAGGGAATACAAAATATTTCCCCTAATGCCCATAGCACCATGTTTCTTCACCCCATAGCAAAGTTTCTATAACAGAACGAAAGCACTTCCTACTGAAACAAACAACCATGAAAATAATTCTCTAACACACAGACACACACAGACAGACACACACACACACACACACACACACACACACACACACACACATGACAATGTTTTCCCCAGTTTACTACAAAGTGAAGACATTTTGCTGAAAACATAATAAAACAAACATGCACACATGCACACACACCCACACACGCACATGCACACACATAAACACACACACACACACACACATATGACAATGTTTTCCCCAGTTTACTACAAAGGGAAGACATTTTGCTGAAAACACAATAAAACAAACATGCACACATGCACACACACATGCACACACACACACAGGCACACACACACACACACACACACACACACACACACACACACACACACCTATACACCCAATTTCACTTGACTCATATTTAGACCCATGCATAAAGATACATGTATGCTAACGCTCCACAAACACAGGCTTAATCCCCACATACCAAGTTCACACATTCACACATTTCCCACACATCACCTCATAAGTAACTCTTCTGAACTCACCAGTTCTGCCTTTCTTCTGCCTAAATAGAAGCAAACTGCGTAAAGAGTACATTATGACTTCTGCACATGTCTTAGCCATTGCCTAGGGCCACAGAAGGGCCTCTGAAACTCATTCGCTCTGATTCTACCGACTGTCTTCTGCCTCCTCACACAACTGAGAGAGTGATTTTCTGTTTGTGTGAGGCAGTTATAGCAAAAAAGCCTCAGGAATCCAATTTTTCTGCACATGACCTCCATGTGGTAGTGGCAACCCAGTGCTTCAGCTTTGATAAGAAAATCCACAAAGTTACCTCAGATTAGATAGCATCACTGAGATATTATCAGTGTTATTATTATAGATATTATAGAGTTATTATCAGGTCTCTTTAGAACACATCACAGTGGGCCATGTCAGAAACTTGAGCTACTGAAATACTCAGATACTATGACTTCTAGTCTACTTCTAGAGTTCCTTATTGTCACGGGTGAGGTTCGTTTTTGGCATGGTAGGTGTGCTTCATTGGGGCTGCTATTTAAGCCCCAGTGAGTCAAAACAGAGCGCAGTTCATTCACGAGGCGAAGCCTCACGTTAATGGTGGTTTTGGTAATTCTAGGTAACTTGTCTTAGTCAGACTGCAGTTCTTTGTGTCGTGTTTTGGTCAGAACTGCAGTCCTTGGATTTTGTTCTGGGTAATATAATAAATATAACTATGTTCCGGACTCCTGGCTCTGCACTGACGTCCTTCCTGCACCCCGCTACTGTTACACTTATGTTGATATGAATGGCTCACTAATGACTAAAACACATGCCTCACTTTCATAGCTACATAATTAACATTTGTTTCATAGTATTTACTAAACAATGCACAGTACTTCCTGAAAAACGAGAAATTGTGGCTGTTGAATAATAAGCAGATCTAGGTACAACTGTTGTTTAGTTGTTTAGTGAGATTTGTTAGATGTTAACACCTTTAGATCTACTTTACATGACCAAAGGAACTTAATACTTTTAATCATTTAAGTAATTTAACATTAACGTCAGTTCCTTTTTTGTTTAATACCATCATTGCCAGGAAAGAGGAAAAGAGGAAGACCAAAGAGGAGGTTTATGGACATGGTGAGAGAGGGCATGCAGGTGGTTGGTATGAAGGAGAAAGATGCAGAAGACTGGAAGAAATGGAAATGCATGATCTGCTGTGGCGACCCTTAAATGAGAACAAAAGAAGAAGAAGAAGAAGAAGAAGATGAAGAAGAAAAAGAAGACCATCATTGCCCTGATGACAGCACCCATACTACTTTGTTTTTGCTCAGACCTGTGATTTCTGAATGTTATTGAGTTGTTTTACACCAAAGACAAGAACAGTGCGTAACAAACTTTAGTAGCTATGAAGGTAGATGCTGTATTTAAGTTCTAATGCATTTTAAGTTTTACGTTTTCTGACCTGCCACTTTTGTACTTCTCCTCAAGTTTTTTTTTTTTAACAAAAGACTCTTTAACTTCTTGAGGCATTATTCTGACATTTTGAACAATGCACCAATTACTTTACTTCACTGTGAATTTAGACTACTCTACTCACAACTACTCTACTTACCTCTTTCATGTCCATACAAGAAAATTTCCTAAACTGAACGGATGAAAATTGTTACGTTTTGGCTTTTAGTCCTACAGTACTGCTTATTTGTAACAAAACAACAGAACATCCAAATTTAATGTAAAGGTATGAATAGACACACTTCAACGCATCAGGCCAAAAACATTCTATAAATGTTTAATGATATTTTTCTTATCATATCAATTATATGCTGACATTTCTAAAAATATTTTATGCTAAAGTCCTTAAATGTTGACTCTTTTGTTGATTGTCCAGCATTACTTAATGAAATGCATGATTTTTACTTTTGTGCTATATTGAGAGATGTACTATATTGAAACATTCTTGGTAAAAAAACGAAACGACAGTATCACTTTTAACTGCTTCAGTAACAGGTTAACTCATCTCACGCCACATTTTCTTAAAATTCCATGTTTTCTTAAACCGAAATACTATTTCCAGAACTATTTTCAGACTACCATAGCTAAAAAATAGAAATGTAGAAATGAAATCTTTTTTTTTTTTTTTTTTTTTGGAAGCAGGCTTAGTAATCACCCTCTAGTGTCTGTATGACATTGCAGGATATGGCCTTCCATTAGTCTGTCAGAGAATTTATTTATTTTACTAATGTTTGTTTGGGTTTGATAAAGGTATGTTGTTCTTAGTCAGTAAATGTTTATTAAGGAAAACATTATTATTATTTTTTATTATTATTATTTAATCACTTATTTCTTGGGGGGTGTCTATCCCATCGCTTGTAGGGCAAAGTACACTGTAAGAACAGTGTTTTTATTTCGGTAGAGCCTTGATTATAATCATTTGCAGGCTAATTTTTTCCCTTTATTGCTATAAAAAAGGCAAAAAGTATTTCTTTACTATTTCAGTGTGTGTGTGTCTGTGTGTGTGTGTGTGTATACAAAGTTCCTGTGGAAGAGGGAGTGGGATTTCCTGCATCACATCACCACCCTCCTGGAATGTACTCACTTTGTGGAGTCTCATTGCTAGTAGCAACATTTATATCACTCTCTCTCTTCTGAAGTCACACCTATGTAAGGACAGTGCTTTAGAACAGCATGTACTCATAAATCTGTTCCTAAAACCACATTCCATTTGCCCTTTCCTTCCCTTTTAATCAAGCAAAGAAAGAACATTTACATAAACTAAGTTTTAAAAAGATCTAATAAGGAAAGAAGGATATCTAGGATATCCTAGAGAGAGAGCTGATGATGATTGATATGAAGTTTTTTCACTGCTTTCTATCTGCATCTCTTTCAGTCTTTCACACACACGCTAGCATTATTTCTTTCTGCGTTTGAAGCCTCATGATCAGTTCTGTCTTGCCTTTTCACTTCTACACCTCTCATCAATCACTGACTGTTGCAATGGAGTTGAGTAATGAACTTGATTTAAATGTTTGGAAAAGTGAAAAAAAAAATAAAGCCCATCCTATTCATAACCTAAATATAATAAAAAGCAAAATTGTTTATATTTATAAAAGACATAACAGTGTTCACATGGGTTTTTTATTTAAATTTTATCATATACAAATTAACGCAAATTCATTGCAACACTTTATTATGAAGTTCTTAAAAAAAGCCATTATGGTAAACTTTTAAAACATACTTAAATGAAATATTAAAATACTATGCTATCAGAAATACAAAACCTAAAAACTTGTTTCATAGAGTGACTGAATAATTCATACTTATTACCATGCCATAATGCCTGAGTTTATAAAAAAACTATAGTTTAAGGGGTCAGTGCTTCCCAGATGTAATGCACATAATAAAAATGTGATGCAAAATGAACCATTTAGAAACATGCACAGATAAGTGATAGAGTTTTAATTGTTACTTACTTGT
Source organism: Hepsetus odoe (assembly GCA_017165825.1). NCBI lineage: Eukaryota > Metazoa > Chordata > Actinopteri > Characiformes > Hepsetidae > Hepsetus > Hepsetus odoe. Next base: position 8,296,644 of record CM029385.1, on the reverse strand, counting down.
TGTTACACAGTCAAGTACTGCAGGATCTACACTGCTTCTTTCTTTTTGTCTTTTTTCACCCAAATCAGGTAAGCTGGATACCTCTTCCTCCATACTTTTTCAGCCTGTTGGTCTCTCTCTCTCTGTCTCTCTCTGTTCCTCTCTCTTTCTCTCTCTCTCTCTCTCTCTCCCTCAACCACACATACACAGACACACACACACACACACACACACACACACACACACACACACACACACACACACACACACAAACACACACACAAACACAAGCACGCACGCACGCACGCACACACTTCGCTGCTTAATAGACTAACAGAGGATGCATCTGACTTCTGATTTCGTTTGAGTGAGTGTGAGAAAGACATTCGCTAACTTCCTGACACCCTCTGATTGGTCATATGAAATTGCTCCTGGGGCTTCATGCATGCGTGTGTGTGTGTGTGTGTGTGTGTGTGTGTGTGTGTGTGGCTGCACTGAAAAACAAAACAAGGCATTACATTTACTTCATCATATACATATATACACATATGTGGCTATCTTTAGCAGATTAATAGCTGCATTAGTAAGTTTTACTATTTCCAAATAGTCCAGTATTTACCACCCACTATCTAGTTTAGCTCCACAATAACTCATTAAATTAATCAGTTGCTGCTAAAAGATCCAAACAAATGCAAGCGATGGCTGGAGAGCACAGAGAAGTCAGGAAGCAAATTATTCTAACTGTGTTCTTTTGACTTAAAAATAATTTCCTTAAACCAACAATTTCTTGTTTGATTTTTTGCTGTATTTATGTTGATGTTAAAATTTTGTATCATAGTGTGTAGCAATAAAACATAAATGCATCTTGAATGTCATGCATTTCATTTAATACTCATTTGAATCAATCACTTTTGTGTGTTACTCATCTGTTACGTAGTTTTCACTGGCTTCCTGTAGCTGCCCACATCAGGTTTAAAACTGATGTTTGTCTGTTTCTGAATTGTGTTTCTAGGTTTCAGCACTGACTGTTTCTAAGCTCAGTAATATTTTTGGTTAATTTGTGCTAACTAAACATGGAGTCTTTAAACCAATTCTGTTAGTTCTTCAGGATCTGCTAAATGCTGTAAATGTGAAAGGTGAAAAGTGCCCTCAGTAAATTAGACTGATACTGAGCATATGCCTCACAGTGACTGATGGAAGTAGGGTCAAGGCACATCTGTGTGCATCTATGCATGCACAAACATATATACAGTCCTTTGGCCTTCGAACTGATCCCACGTGCAAAGCAGCATCAAACCATGTGCTGCCGAATATGCTCTCCTTTATGCAGCACTCGCATTCATAGATTATTGAGTGTAATATTGACCTCTGCATTTTTAACCATCTACATTTACTATTTGATTTTGCACACAGTTTGTTGTCTGGAACATGTTGTTTGCTTGGCATCAACAATCCTCATTAGATGGTAGTTACAGCAGGGAAAATAAGTATTAAACACATTAATGTTTTTATTAGTAAATATATTCCTAATGGGGCTATTGACATGGAATTTACATACAAAGATATAGAAATAATAAGTCCATACATTATGTGTGGAAGGATAGAGGGAATAAGTATTGAAAACATGATGAGAAGAAGGTGCAAAAAGGCATGCAAAACTAAGAAACCACCTGAACTCTGTCAGTATTTAGAATGCATTTCTGACCCTTATCATTGCAAATGATCAGATAGTATATTCTTAACTGATGGCCTATTTAAAGGTTTCTCATTATCAAGGTATCAGACAAGAAGCATCCCACAATGGGTAAAAGCAAAGAACTCTCTCAAGACCTTTTATAACCTTTTTGTTGCAAAACATATTGATGCCATTGGTTGCAGACATATTTCTAAGCTTCGGAATGTTCCAGTAAGCACTGTTGGGGCCATAATCTGGAAGTGGAAAGAACATAATTTCACCATAAACAAGCCATGACCAAGTGCTCCTCGCAAGATTTCTGACAGAGGAGGTAAAAGATGTGTTGTCCAGGAGCCAAGGAAAAGACATTATAGACCTGGAATTAGCAGGTACAGTTTTTGTTGTGGCATTGGCATGGACTCTTTGCACACTCTCCGCTCAAGGCTCCAATGTTGAAGAAAAAGCATGTGAAAGCTTGTCTGCTGTACAACATTTGGACAAGCCAAAGAAAAACTGGGAAAATATAGTCTGGTCAGATGAAACTCTAAGTTTAGAGGTGGGAACATCATTGTATGAGGGCTGTTTTTCAACTTATGGTACTGATAGACTTCATGTAATTGAAGGAAGGATGAATGGAAAAGGACATTCTTGATAAGAAACTGCTGCCATTTACCAGGATGCTGAAGATGAAACGAGAGTGGATATTTCAACAAGAAAACGATCCCAAACACACAGCCAAGGAAACTCTCACTTGGTTTCAGTGAAAGAAAATAAAGCTGCTAGAATGACCTAGTCAATCACCCAACTTGAATGGAAAATCTATGGAAAGAATTGAAGGGTTCATAGAAGAGTCCCTGGAACTGATTTGAAGACTGTTTGTGTTGAGCAATACATGTGACTAATTTCTCCATATAGGAGGCATCTTGAAGCTGTCAATACCAGCAAAGGCTTTTCTACTAAGTGTTAAATAAATTTCAGTTTCAGTGTAATGGCAAGTGTGGAAGAGAGGTGAAGAAGAGAGTGCAGGCTGGTTGGAATGGGTGGAGAAGAGAGGCTGGAGTGATTTGTGACAGACGCATACCAGCTAGAGTAAAAGGGAATGTTTACAGGACAGTAGTGAGACCAGCTATGTTGTATGGGTCGGAGACGGTGGCACTGACGAAAAGGCAGGAGGTGGAGCTGGAGGTGTCAGAGTTAAAGATGCTGAGATTTTCGTTGGGTGTGACGAGGATGGACAGGATTAGAAATGAGTATATTAGAGGGACAGCTCAGGTTAGACGTCTTGGAGACAAGGTTAGAGAAGCAAGGTTGCATTGGTTTGGACATGTGCAGAGAAGAGATGAGGATTACATTGGAAGGAGGATGCTGAAAATGGAGCTGCCAGGAAAGAGGAGAAGAGGAAGACCAAAGAGGAGGTTTATGGATGTGGTGAGAGAGGACATGCAGGTGGTCAGTTTGAAGCAGGAAGATGCAGAGGACAGGAGGAAATGGAGACAGTTGATCCGCTGTGGCGACCCCTAAACGGGAGCAGCCGAAAGAAAAAGAAGAAGAAGAAGTTACAATGAAGAACATTTAAAGTAAGAGATGGATGGAAGACATTCATTACATGACTTGTTTACTAATTCAATGCATTTTTAGGTAACTACTAGGAAATCTTAATAGTTATGCAATATGACAATTATGTAGTACTGATAGTGATGGGGCATATATGGTGGTTTATGCAGGAACTGAGCTGTCAGACAGCAACCACAAAGGAAACAAACAACTTGAGATGTGAGACATGAGAGCCTGTACTCTGTTCTGCATGGTGCAGTTGGTGCTCCTCCAATCAGATCTCTTGTTGACTTGTTCTTTTATTCATGAATTTATTTATTTATTTATTTATTTTGTGTGTGTGTGTGTGTGTGTGTGTGTGTGTGTGTGCCTGTGCGGCTGCACTGAGAAACAGAATAAGGCATTAAATTTACTTGATTCAAATGTGGCCATCTTTATCATACAGAGTAGTGAGAGTAGTACAGCATATGTATGAGGGCAGTTTGACAGTGGTGAGATCTGCAGTAGGAGTGATGGATGCATTTAAAGTAGAGGTGAGATTACATCAAAGATAAGCACTGAGCCCATTCTTTACCATGGTAATGGACAGGTTGACTGAGTCCCCGTGGTTTATGATGTTTGTTGATGATATTGTGATCTGAAGCGAAAGAAAGGAGAAGCTTGAGGAGAATCTGGAGAGGTGCAGATATGCTCTTGAGAAGAGAGTAATGGGGAGTGTAGATTAGAGGTGTGGGTGGCGGTGGTCTAGTGGTAGGATACTTGCCTATGGACCTATATCTCAAGAGGTCCCAGGTTCGCACTACCACCACTGGGTCCCTGAGCAAGGCCCTTAACCCTGAGTTGCTCCAGGGGGACTGTCCCTGTAATTGGGACATGTAAGTCGCACTGGATAATAGCGTCTGCTAAATGCTGCAAATGTAAATGTAAGAAGAGAGTACAGGCAGGTTGGAATGGGTGGAGATGAATGGCAGGAGTGATCTGTGGCAGGGTACCAGCAAGAGTGAAAGGAAAGGTTTACAGGAAGGTAGTGAGGTGGCAGAGTAAATTATGCAAAAAAATTTTATTCGGTGTTACGAGGATGAACAGGATTAGGAATACGTATATTAGAGGGACAGCTCAGGTTGGTCATTCGGAGACAAAGCTAGAGAAGCAAAGTTACATTGACTGATAGGAAAGAGGAGAAAAGGAAGACTAAGGAGGTTTATGGATGTTGTGAGAGAGGAGGAGGATGCAGAGTACAGGAATAAGTGAAGACTGCTGACTCGCTGTAGCGACCACTAATGGGAGAAGCCAAAAGAAGAAGAAGACAGTAAGATTAACTTCCTGAAACCACTAATTACTTGCTAGATTTTTGGTGTATTTATATTCATATGCATATCTTGTATTATATTGTGTGGCAATAAAACAAGCATTTATCGTGAATGTCATGTGTTTCATTTATATGGAAATAATAAACATTTGAAACATTTATGTTTGTGCAAGTGTGTTCACTGGCTTTCTGTAACTGCCCTCATCAGGTTTAAACCTCCTTTTTACCCTGCAATTAAAAACATTAATATTAATATTAATATTAATATTAATATTGATATTAATATTGATATTCATATTGATATTCATATTTACAACAGCAGCAACAACAACAACAACAAGAATAACAACAATAATAGTAATTATTATTATTATTGTTGTTGTTGTTGTTGTTGTTGTTGATATCATTATCACCAGTAGATGGCGCGAGACCCGCGTGCTATAAGAGCGAGGAGGACAAGAAGAAGTCTAGCCATATTAAAGTGCTGAGCTGCTTGCGCTATTACGTAAGCACTGTGATCCGTGTTCAGGCCATTTTCTAAACGGCAGTGTTTGCTCGGCTTTCAACTTGCTGCATTTAATATAAATGGGACTGAACAGGACGTACATCCGTGCGGGTTATGCCTCGTTGGGCGTCTTATTTGGGCTTTCGGCTTTTATCGTCTGGAACACGCTTTACCGGCAGCCATGGACGGCGGCGATGGGCGGGTTATCAGGTAAACAAGCGCCTGACAGACCGCCTCAGCATGATAGTATGCTCAGCATCGGCGTTAAAAATACTGCTTATTCCCTTAGAATTAACACTAATAGACCGCTTTGCTACGTATTTCGCCATCTTCTGGATATTTTAAGTACCCGGAAAACGAGTCCAACTAATAAAACAGGGAACAAAACAAGTTGAATGTTAAGCACCAGAATGAGTTGAACTGAGGTGTCGCAACATAGCATGCCTATTACAGTAAAAACAACCCACCTTAGCTATGTTTAAGTTAGCTCAGTGGTTGATCTTACGCTTGAAATCTTGTAAATAAGTCTTAGCTAGTGAGTTTCTGTTCCTCTGGAATTAAATCAGCACTGTGGAGGTTTGGGTGCTAATCCAACTCTGGGGCTTTGTTGTGTTCACTGCTTGAAATTTCATGTCCCAGAATAAAACTAGAATGAAAGTTATAGGCACCAGAACCTCCTGTTAAAGATGGCTGCATGATGTGCAGTAAAATCTTGTTTGTTTGCAGGAGTGCTGGCCCTGTGGGTTCTGGTTACACACATTATGTACATTCAGGATTTCTGGCGCACTTGGCTAAAGGGACTCAAGTTCTTCATTGTGGCCAGTGCCCTTTTTTCAATGCTGGCTGTTGCCACTTTTGCCACCTTCTTGACACTTGCAGTTACTAAAAAACAAGGTGAGTCTGCTGCATGTAGTATTCTGAAACAAAGCCAAATACAATATCAGTCTTTCTTCCATGTTTTTCTTGAAAAGTTGATGTCTGTTTTTTTTCCCTTAATCATGGTACCCAAGGCTAGTTAACTACAGTTTGTCATTTAACAGATGCTTCAGATTGTATAAAAATACAAACACATATTATTAGATTTCCAAAAATATGCATTAAACATTAATGATCTCTTTATTGTAGTTTTAGGAGAAGAAGAAAATGAAACTAAAGCATATCAAAACAAGCTTATGTTAACTATCTGTTAAAACAACAACATCCTCTGATTATGTAAAACTGTATTAAAATTTGTGTATTCAGTTAAGGTAACCCAAACCTGTTCTTATACATTGACAGCATTGACGGACCCCACCAGTTTATATCTGTCATGTGTTTGGAGCTTCATCACGTTTAAGTGGGCATTCCTACTTGGCCTGTATTCTTACCGGTACCGTCAAGAGTTTGCTGATATCAGCATTCTCAGTGACTTCTGAATGGCAGCGTATGTGGAACTGAATGAATTTGTTATTGCCAACTGGTGGCTTTAAGAGATCAAGCTTGCCAAGCAGGAAGAAGTGGATAAACAGCTTTGTTCACTCTGTTCTTTCTGTTTTCACCATAAACACACTGGACTTTGTCCAAACTTTGTCTTTGAGCCAAAACCAGTCCTATACGTTATTGTCTGCATCCCATTCCTGTTACATTGTTTTAATGTAAGATATTTGAATTAATTACATTATCCATCAAAGTATGATTAAAAGCTTTTGAGAGGCTTAAAAAAACCTTTTTATGAATGTTGCAAGGCACGGATCTGCTTGGGATAATATCTGATGAAAAATGTGAACTGAACTTGCGGTAGTCAAGAGATCTCCATCTTTTGACACCCCACTTATGAATTTTTTATCGTTCAGTTTAGTTTTGTATATCATTTAATGTAGTTTATTATCATCTACATGAACACTATTTACTATGTTTGTTTTAATCTGTAGTTTTTAAGGTACTGAAAATGCATTGACTGTGACCATATATCAGCTGTATCATATAAATGCACCTCTATGTTTTCTCCAGTAGTGGGAGTAAAATGACAACAAAATCACTAATCACCAAGCAGGCCTTCTGCTTATGTCTTATGCCAACAATCGTTTTGTCACTTCTCCTATTAGACACACATACTTTGTTACATCAGTATTATGACATTTAAAATGTTACATTTGAATTCATTTCTTGAATTCGATTTTTTGTGATGTTTGTTGTTTTCTCATGGTTATACTGTGTTGCATTTTTAGGCAGATGCCTTGACATATTTAAAGTATGAATGTCTGTGCTAAAATACCCAGATCCATATTTATCATAATTACCAAAATAAGTGCTAGGACTTTTTTGCCCTTTACATATTAGTAATTACATTATTGTACACAAGCGCTTGTCTTTCTAGTTGAAATGTCTCTGTTTGACACATTTGAAAAACATGGATTCTTGTCATTGATGCCACATTATAATGAATTTGCTCTGACAGAAAAAAAACTCAGAACTGCTATGCAGTCAAGAATTATGTTTTTAATTTGATACACTTGGAAAGTTACATTTTTCGCTTTAAGAAGAACCATTTAATGCCCTTAATGAAGCTACCCAAAAATATATTTGTCTAGGGGTCCTTAAATTGTATTTGAGTCCAATTGCACATAGATCTATTAAAAAATTAAAAAGTCCATATCTGAGTATAGAAGTTTTTTTGAGGAGTGTGTAAGACTATCCTGTATATCCAGTGAGGAAATTCCAATATTGTTAGGCTGAATACCTTCACAGTTAAATTAGATCCTCACCTAAACTCCTATCACCTATGTTACAGTCCAGCCCTCAGTTCCCCACTCCTTTATTCATGAGCTATAAGTTATAAGAGTTGCCAGTCAGTCCATTCTCGTGTCCATTGTCAACTTGCCCAAAATGACCTGACCACTGCTACACTGAAAAAAGCGACCCATTTCCACATAAAGAAAACATGTAACGCTAACACTTTTCATTCAGTTTTCTTTCTTTAGGTTGATGGAAGAGTGGGGAACAATGTAACAATAAAAAAATGTATGCAAAGGTTTTAACACATTTGATCAGGGTTTATTTTTTTATTCAAGTGACATGTCTGCAAAATAAAAATGAAAATAAATGTTATTTGCACCTTGCTTAACATTCAGTATAAAGATCTGTTCATAAAAAACTGTTTTGATTTTATGAAAGGTGGCATGGATTTTTCTTATTGTTTACTACTTGAACTAATTCTGCTATGTGGAGGCTATTCTCACTGAAAGTCATTTTAAAACTTCAAGAAGGTGCTTAATTAAAGCAGGTAATCATAATGTAGGTGCATTCTGTAGTGTATACGCAAAGCTTAGAATTAGACATTTTTACAAAAAAAACATGACTTTCATTGGTACAAAAGCAGCGCTAGGAGTAAGTTTAGAGAAAAGTCAGTTTTCTGAGAGAAGTAACAGATGATGTCAAAATAACATAGTACAGTGACTAAATGCATATTGGGCTTTTTATTACATTTTCTGCTGTTAAGACAGTGCCCTCCTCTTCCCTTTATTTTATTAACATATTCATGTTATGACCATGTTTAAATCAACTAATTCAATGCATCACTTTTTTTTTTAGCAGTCTCTGTTTAAGATGGGAAGATTTACCTGTGAACATTTAGGCCCTTTTCCTTTTGGTGGAGTTCTACAAAAGTAAAAAAGAGGCTAGTGGGTCACTTTGCAAACAAGGGTACAATCGTTTTAGACTCCACCCCAAGTATGACTGCACCAGTATATAATAGCAGGAATAGAAATAGAAAAAAAGAAGAAACAATCTAAGCTGATTTTCACGACAACTGAATCACTTAAAGCGGATGATCTGAAAAGCTGAAGTCAGTTTAAAAGGTGAGAACTATTTTTTTATTTTTTTTTTACTTGTTCTATAAAACTCTAGTGATGCATGATCTACACATTGCTCATAGTTTTTTAAAATAATGAAAAATAAGGAAAAATTTAAGACATGTTATTTGAATTTTTTTCATGGTTCCATAGCAATTTCAGAATTTCAAAACACATTCAACAAAGAAATCATACTTATCAATACTACCTTAGGAAGGTAAACCACTACATAACCTCTACAGGTTATTATATTACAAAGCAAGTTTGAAATGCTGTCCTTGATGTGCTTTTTCTAAAAGAATGGTACCATGAGCCATTTGATCTTCATTTGAAAAAAGGCATCAGTAATGGTGAAAGTCAAATGGGGACTGTTCTTAGGTGCTGCTCAAACAAATCCGCTCAAGGTCAGATAAGGATTGGGCTCTATACAAAGGAGGTTTTATCAGCATGTAAGAAAAACACTTCCTACACGGACATGTTAAGAAACTGAATCTTTGGACATACAGTTTCCCCCATTTTAAATGAATGTAACCCATTGTTCAGATGTATGACTGTATGACTGCAGTTTGCATCAACAAACCAGTTTCTATTCAGAATCCTTTGTCATTGACAGCTTTTATCTCAAATCTAGGAAATGATTCTGGCCTGTGAGGATTGGCCATCACAATGGATGCAGATCATCCTCGCTATGCAATAAACCGTCCAGCTTATTCTCAGCCAGAGTTTGATGAGGAATTTGACAGAAAGAGGAGAAGCTTCCCTCTTGGGGACAAAGTAAAGAAGTTTTTCTGGTATGTCAGCACCCATTCTGAGTGATGTGTTTAATTAGGATTCTCACATTTGATTATATTCTAACTTGAAGAATATACCAATGATATAGACAGTTAATTAAGGAAACATTTACTTAGATCAGCTATAACATTAAACCAAATATTGTGTAGGTTCCCTTCATGCTCCCAAAGCAGTTTTTACCTGTTCAGACACGTATCTCACAAGACCCCTGAAGATGTTACTGGACTGAGCAGTTCTGCAGTTTCTGCAGTGGTTATATGACTCTTTCCTTCACTTTTTTAAAACTAAAATTTAATCAACCTACAACTGCTGAAACAATTTCTCCCTGCCCCATGGTTTTAGTACTCTCTGTATGCTTGTTTTCTTCCTTTACTCTTATTTCTTCTCTATTGGGCTAATTAAACTCAAACTCCTCTTTTTGTCAGTTAGTCCCAGTTCCCACCACCTCCTTAAAAAAAAAACTTATTTCTTAGCCCATCTCTCCATTTATAAATAGATCTCTTGTCTCTAGCATTGTTCCACCTGATGTTAAAACTGCAGCAGTCACTCTAATGTGCAGAAAAAAACTGATTTTAGTAACTAAAGACCCATCTCAAATCTGCCATATATAGCCAAACATTTTGAAAATTATAAATCGTATTTTGCCAATAAAAATCTTTTCAGTCTGGTATTTGTCCATCTCATAGTAATAAGTCAGCACTACTGAAGGTAGTTGAAGACCTTTCAAGTACCAATATTGGGGCTCTTAATACTTCCCCTCTTGGATCTTAGCTTACATTTACATTTGCAGCATTTAGCAGACGCTCTTATCCAGAGCGACTTCCATGTCCTAATTACAGGGACAGTACCCCTGGAGCAACTCAGGGTTAAGGGTCTTGCTCAGGGACCCAGTGGTGGTAGTGCCAGAGGAGGGATTCAAACCTGGAACCTCTTGAGCCAAAGGTCCATTGGCAAGTATCCTACCAATAGACCACCGCCACCCTAGCTGTGATTTTAATGCTGTCTGCCATCAGCTTCTTCTTTCCAGCCTCTCTGCTATTGGAACTCTTTGTTAAGTTCAGATTTTTCAGATAGACTGCAGTTCATCTCCATTTCTTAAATAAATACTCTTTGGCATTTGTTAGTTGTGGCATTCCTCAGGGATCAGTTTTAGGGACACTTCTCCTCACCATGTACATGCTACCCTTGGGGCAAATCATCCACCAACAGGGTTTTAATTTTTATTGTTATGCTGATCACACCTAATTCAGTTGCAAGCCCTCTACTACTGTTGCCCGACCTTCCCTCTCTACTTGCATTCAAGACCTTAAGCTTTGGATGAATGTCAACATCCTAATCCTTATACAGCTAAAAATAATATCATGTTAATCGGTTCCATTAACCTTATCTAGAATAGAAGAATTATAAAACCCTTAGCCTGGTCATTGATGGTCATTTTTCTGACACTGTTATTAAACCATCTCCCAATGTATGCAACCCTGGGGTTATATTATCTGCACTAACCTTTGAAACCACAAAAACTCCTTTTTTAAGACAGCTTTTCTTCACCTCAGTAATAGAGCATGTCTCTATACTGCTCTCAGCACAAAGGATGCAAAGATGCTCATTCACACTTTTACTACTTCATGATGTGATTATTGCAAGGCTTTGGTCATTGGTCTTGCAGTTAGGTTTATCACTTGTCTTCAGTAAATCCATAATTCAGCTGCTGGATTTCTCACCCACAGTAACCCACAGTTCCACACATCATTCCTATCCTCTATAGCCTTCACTGGCTCCCTGTTCACCACCACATTCAATTTAAAATACTCCTCTTTACATTTAAAGCCCTTTTTGGGCTCAATCCTCATTATCTCTCAGAGATGCTTCAGCCATATTCTCCCATCTGCAACCTGAGATCTAACATGCACTTGAATGGTAGGGTGCAAGGTTTCCCAGTAGCACATTGCCCATCTCCCTGCCTTTATTGTGTTGCATCTCTTCACAAATTAAGCAATGTACATGCACCTGCCTGTCCATATGATATCATTGAAAAGGCGGCATTGATCCATTGCTCCTTGGACCAGTACTGATGCTTATATACCCTTTAGAAATGTAGTTTCTGTGGTAGACAGAGGTCAGTTGGGGTAGTCTGGCCAAATGTTTCTTTCTAAAAAAGAAGAAAAAGAATTTAAATCAGGTGTATCCCCATGCTTTTAGGTTTCAATTCAATTCAATTCAACAAAGTTGCCTCAAGGCACTTTACATTGGTGGTAGTAATAGATGTTAAAGCCGGACAACTACGAAGGAGAGGAACCAAAAACTCCACTGTGTGGAGAAAAAAAACCTCTGAGGGTCCAAGGTCAACCGGCTACCCAACCCCCTTGGGTATACTAACAGTAAAAAAGTTAGTTTGGTTTTAAACTCCAGGATCGGTGAGGAGTCCCAAGTTTCTTCCAGGTACCGATGAGCCGCCAGGGTCCCTTGGCGCATCAGATGCATCACACAGACCAGATGGTAGCTCGGCATTGGACTCAGGTGATGACCACAGCAGGCCCCCCAGGACATGTGGGGAGAGAAATGGAATGAGGGGGTCAGTAGTGAGCAGGATCCTGTAGTGACAGACACAGACATGAAACAACAGTGCGATGGCATGTACAGCAGCACCAGCGACATTAGTAATGGTGCACTATGGTGATTGGTGCGGGTAAGCTAAACTAAGTCTTCAGCCGTGATTTAAAGACTGAGACTGAATCAGCATCCCGTACAGAAGCAGGCAAACTGTTCCACAATCTAGGGGCCCTGTAACTGAAAGCTCGTGCTCCTATACATTTATTTATGCGAGGGACAATTAGGAGATCTTTATTCTGGGATCTAAGTGGGCGGTTAGGTGTATAGGTATTAAGCAGTTCGGTTAGGTATATTGGGGCAAGACCTTTAAGTGCCTTGTAGGTTAAGAGGAGGACCTTGAAGTCAGCTCTGTACCTAACAGGAAGCCAGTGAAGCGAGGAGAGTATGGGAGTTATGTGGTCGTACTTCCTGCTCCTGCTAACAATCCTAGCGGCTGTGTTCTGAATGCGCTGTAGGGTGCTTAATGTGCCCTGAGAGCTTCCAGAAAGTAAGGCATTACAGTAATCTAATCTACTGTATACAAATGCATGTACTACTTTCGCCATGTCTTCCATTGACAGAAAACGCCGTAGTTTGACAATGTTCCGAAGGTGCAGGAAGCATGTCTTCGCAACTGCATTGACATGGGGATTCAATGAAAGATTTGAATCGAAAATAACACCAAGGTTACGTGCCAGAGTACTAACTGAAAACTTCAACCCTGCATCCCGGATATGCGAAATGAAGTTGGCCCTGTCTACATCGCTACTACAAAACAAGAGCAGCTCAGTTTTTTCGGGGTTTAGTGAGAGGAAGTTGTTATTCATCCAATCCCTGATATCACTGAGGCAGCTAATTAAAGTGCCGGTTGATGCTTTATCACATGATTTAACAGATAGGTATAGCTGAGTGTCATCAGCGTAGGAGTGGTAACTAACATTATGCTTCCGTATAATAGTGCTTAGTGGGAGCATGTAGAGGGAGAAGAGCACTGTGACATAGGTGAGGGGGTGCCATAATCATCCATTTGGATGAAGTAGTAACAGTTTGTGAGATAGGAGTTGAACCATTTAAGGGCTGTTCCGCTAATGCCAACGGTGGAGTGAAGCCTATTTACTAAAATGGAGTGATCCACCGTGTCGAACGCAGCACTAAGATCTAAGAGAACAAAAACAGTAATGTTTCCTGCATCACTTGAGACCATTATATCATTTACCACTCTAGTTAGAGCAGTTTCTGTGCTATGGCCAAGCCGGAAGCCTGATTGGAATTTATCTAAGAGGTTATGCGTGTCTAGATATGACTGCAGTTGTCTTGCAACTAGTTTTTCTAGAATCTTAGAGAGAAACGGGACATTAGAGATAGGTCTATAATTACTTGGTGAGCGAGGGTCCAAGTTAGGTTTTTTAAGCTGTGGTCTAACCACTGCTGTTTTAAACTGATTGGGGACTACACCTGAGGTCAAGGATGCATTCATGATATCAAGTATAGGTGTTGATAGTACTCCTAGGGATTCCTTCAGGAGCTTGGTTGGAATGGGATCTAACCGACAGGTTGTGGACTTTGCCTTGGTTATAATAGAAATTAGCTCAGAGTTATCAATGAGATAAGGTTTGTGGATTGTTAGGGGTTAAGTGTTTAAGTTTTGCTTAAACTGTATATATGTGTGTGTGTGTGTGTGTGTGTGTGTGTGTGTGTGTGCTTGCTTGCATGCATTTGTGTATATAAATGATGCAGTTGTTCCAGTGGGCGGCTTAAAGGCCTTCTTTTCAGACACCTGCCAGTGCTCAGCTGGCTCCCCAAGTACAACTTCCGACAAAACCTCCTGACAGATGTCATCAGTGGAGTCAGCGCAGGCACCATTCAGGTTCCACAGGGTCAGTCTCATTGACACATAATGTCAGTATGTTCAGTGAAAAAAAGATTTTTCACTTGCTTTATCTAAATGTGAAACATGAGGAGCAGATATTTAGAAGGCAACTGAGCTACATGCAGTATAAAGTAATCACTCATGCCATCGACGCAGCTATCAGTTTGCTTAACAAGGCTTCAGTCAGCTCTGGTAATGATTCCTTCCTGGAATGCTGTTCAGAGCATAGATATCATTTCATGTATTTGCTGGATTATATTTATTAAAGCATCCATCCTCTTCATTCAGGCATGGCCTTTGCCTTGTTGGCTAACCTTCCTCCAGTAAATGGGCTTTATTCTTCCTTCTTCCCTCTCATTCCATATTTCTTCATGGGCACAGCATACCAAATGGTGCCAGGTAGGTTTTCAAATATTCATTTAGGAGATTAGGCAACATGAATTAATTTATTTTTAGGCTTGTAACTTCAGGAATAAACTGAAAGTTGTGGAATTTCTGAGGTTTCCATTAATGCTTTACAATGCTGTTAATTAATGCTGTTATTCTAATATCAGTTTTGTGATGCACATTTTTAGGTTTTAGTTTTTTGAGGAGACATGGTGAAAAATACTAGGCTGATTTTAGATATATAGCATGGTGATAAATTTAGAAATCATTACATTTTCTCCTTGTCAGGGTAACATTTATTGTGTGGTTTTATTATGAATGAAGATTTATTTTATTTACACAGGTACTTTTGCTGTGCTTAGTATCATGGTGGGTATGGTGTGTCTGAGGCTTGCCCCTGAGTCAGACTTTAGCCATTTCAATGCCACACTCAATGCCACTGTAGTGGATGAGGAGAGGATGAATGAGGTCCGACTGGGAATATCGGGCACTTTGGCCTGTTTGACTGCCATCATACAGGTGACAGGAGGCTGATTTCTTGTCAGCCAGTGCAATAACTAACAACAATCTGTGTTCTTGCCTTCATGGGTTATGAGCAAAGGATAGCTGTACATAACAGGACACTTTGACAGTTGGACAAACTTTTGTTGGTCAGTTTGACATGAACATTTGCTGGAATGTCAACAGATTGGTCTAGGCATGATGCAGTTCGGATTTGTGGCCATATATCTTTCTGAATCATTCGTTAGAGGCTTTATGACAGCTGCAGGCCTGCAGATCCTCATATCTGTGCTGAAATACATTTTTGGGATCAAAGTACCACCCTACAGTGGACCTTTGGCTGTAATTTATGTAAGTATTATTCACAATAGGTCAACATCAAAACATTTATGTCGACTAAACAACTGATTTAACAATAAGACAAGCCATTTCTTTATGTGCACTTGCTTTGTATCTGTGCTTATTGTTCATTTTATCAGATCCAATTACCATGTTGGTGCATTTTGTAATTTACAAATGTAATACTTTAGTCTATCTGTTTCTCTGCCCCTTTAACTGGTAGGTTTGCACTTCAGTATCTGTTTAATATTAAATATTTCTTTCTGTGTTTTCTGCGTTTTAGACCCTTATAGACATATGCAAAGGCTTGCCAGAAACCAACATAGCTTCTCTGGTGTTTGCCCTGATCAGTACTGTAGTCCTGATCATAGTAAAAGAACTGAGTGCCCGCTATCGTCATAAAATCCCCTTTCCAATTCCTATTGAGATCATCATTGTGAGTAAAACACACACACACACACACACACACACACACACACACACACACACACACACACAGATATACCTGCATGTCATCTCACAGTGCATGTCATTTCACAGGTTGTTGTGGCCACTGCCATCTCTGGGCCACTACATCTACCTGAGAAGTACCACATGGATATAGTAGGACAAATCCCTTTGGGGTGAGAGTATCAGTTTAGTCATTAATTGTGAATTATGCATATTGTATATACCAATTATTGGAAAAATATACTTGTAATTATTTTTGATGGCCCCACATTTTCTAGCATCTGCACTGATAGTTTAGTGACTAGTCGTAAAACTTTGACAAGTTCCAATCTCATCTTTTAGATTTCCAGCCCCAATCCTCCCCACTGTTTCTCAGTGGGAAGACATTCTGAGCACAGCCTTCTCCCTTGCCATAGTTGGATATGTCATTAATTTGGCCATGGGCAGGACGCTGGCTGCCAAGCATGGTTATGATGTTGACCCTAATCAGGTAGACATGAAAATGTGAAATATAGACCAGCAACAAGACTCATACAAACTTTTTTTAACACAAAAACAATGATTACATCTCTCCCTGGCAGGAAATGATTGCCTTGGGATTCAGTAACTTTCTAGGTGGCTTCTTTAAGATCCATGTAATCTGCTGCGCTCTGTCTGTCACACTAGCTGTGGACAGTGCAGGGGGCTCCTCACAAGTAAGGCCTCTCTAGTGTGGTTGATAAAAGTAATCTCAGCTTTCTTCTTAAATTATTATATATTATATACTGTTTTTTAAGAAGTTCTTGTTAGAGGCAGATTATATGTTTGGTCTTTTAAGGAACTAAGGTAAAGACATAGAGTCCATACATGGTTAATTGTGATAATCATTTTACCTTCACAGTTTTGCAGTTTGTGTGTTATGTTAGTTGTTATGGTCACCATGCTGGCTCTGGGAGCCTATCTTAATCCACTACCGAAGGTGAGAATAATCATAAACGCTGTCATTGTCTTAAATTGTAACTTATTTGTATATACTATGTGCTCATTCTGTGTGTTTTTGTTTTTCTATAGTCAGTTCTCGGGGCACTGATAGCGGTTAATCTAAAGAACACGCTGCTGCAGCTCTCGGATCCATACTACTTGTGGAAGAAGAGTAAATTAGACTGTGTGAGTTATACTATGTCATCACAGTTCAGAAATAATCTTGAGGCAACACAAGCAACCCTATGATTCTAATATCTCAGCATTTAAATGATAGCTAAATTTCTGGCTAATACTAGCAAGAAATGCTGGACTACAGGAAAAAAGTTGTAATGAAGAAAAATCTTTCACATGACTGCAAGAGTAGCTCATGTCAAGAACAGTTACATTTTTTGCATTTTCTGTAGTTTTTTTTTTGAATGGAAGTGTTCAATGGAACACAGAAAACTAGTTTTATATCTTTAAGCTTTTTTTTGCAAGTGAGAAAAATATAATTTATGGTCATCTTAAGTGAATTAAGTGAAATTACTCATTTTTAAAGCTTCTTTAAAGTAGTTTCTAATGGAAAATAAAACACTGGATTGGTATGAATATCAGATAACAAAAAGCTGTGTCATGCCATTTATAGTAATTTACACTGACTTACTTTTAAGATTACTTTTAAGTAAACGGCATAAGTACCTTTGCATTTGTCGGTAAGGATTCTTATTTCAATCACTTGTGTTTCCCTAATAGTTTGTATGGGTTGTGTCTTTCTTGGCAACGTTCTTCCTGAGCTTACCATTTGGTGTTGCCATTGGTGTGGGCTTCTCCATTCTGGTTGTAATTTTCCAGACTCAATTGTAAGTAAAATGTAAAGGGAAAGAAACCACCATTCTCTTTTATATATAATGCAAATAACTAATTGACTGTTTGTTGGCTTTGTGTTTGGGCTCTAGTCGTAATGGATCAGAAGTGGCTCAGATCATGAATACAGATGTTTACAAAAACCCTAAGGTTTATAATAAGGTAATGACTTAACAAGTTTCTTGTTTTATGACAGTAAGATTCTTACATTCTGTTAAATCATTATATAATAATAACAGCACTATATTATTATTATTGTTGATGTTGTTATTATTATTTTCATAGTTATTGTGCTGCTTAACTCAGATATGTTGTTTGTAAATTTATTTAGGTAATGATGGTTGAAGGTGTGAAAATTGTGAGCTATTGCTCACCTCTTTACTTTGCCAATGCAGAGATATTTCGACAGAAGGTCATCAAAAAAGTAGGTTGCAATTCCAGTTGGTAAATATCTTGAAGTCATGGTTTAAAATATTTGTTTCTTAACTTGTGTTCTTGACTTAGTATCTCTCCAGAGCACCCTTGGCACCTTGCTTTTTAAGAGTGTAGTCTAAAATGTACAGTGATAACTGTGTTTTGTTGCATGTTTGTGTTTGGCAGACTGGACTTGACCCAGGCAAGGTTCTCCTGGCCAGGAAGAAATTTCTGAAAAAACAACAGGAGAAAGAGAAACAGGAGACAAAAACAAAGCAAAGCCAGGTGAAGGCTGCTACAAGAACGAGGAAACTAAGCTCACTGATTAAAATGAAATCTGAGGTTCAGAAAATTTTTTTTTTCAGTTTCAAATTTAAAACCAAAACCTGATGTATGAAATGTAAATCTAAAACTAAATCGCTGATGTATATTTAAATTCCATTTTGCTGCAAACATGCTAATAAAACCATAATAAAATCACATGTAAAATCCTAAATATATATATATCTTATTACTGAGCTCAAGCTAAAGTGTCATTGTATGTTGCCTATTGCACTTTCAGACCATTTCACAAACTGATCTGCAGAGTGACTTTTACACCATTAGCGTTGATATGCCAACAAGTTATGTGAACCCCTACTGCGACATCACTGGTTCCACAGTCCAGTTACCAGACCCTGAGTCTACTAGTCCACCTTCTATAACCATAGAAATGCAGCCAATGCCCTTCCACACACTCATACTGGACCTGTCAGGAGTGTGCTTCATTGATCTGATGGGGATTAAGGTTCTCACCAAGGTAAACTGAATTCTGTTTTAATGAGTAGCAACTTACTTAATTAATATTTCCCATAATGAATGTGCAAAGAATACTCCTATTTTATTAATCCTATTTGATAAAACACACACACACACACACACACAAATAATCCAAGTGTTCAAGTGTGATGACCTGGTAACATACTCCTGGTCAAACAATTGTTCATAAGTGTCATTGCTAATTGCTCAAACATATTAATGTCCTTTTTTTTCAAAAATATCCTGACCTAATCTTGGTGTTTATTTCCTTACAGATGAGCAACACTTATAGCTTGCTGGGGATCAGCCTATACTTAGCAAATGTTCAAGGTAAGAGTTTTATTTGATCACTCAGAGATACCAATACAGGTTTTAGAGGATGTACAAAAGTCAGGCTCCTGTTTTAAACTAATTTTATTAGTTTAATATATGATTGTGCCAGTCTTGCATTCATAATTTGATGATATGGTTCAAATTAGGTTCAGAAAATAAATTGGTATATTCAGGTCAGGTACTGGCACAAAGGTTTGATGTCATGGTTTGGATTGGAATGCATTTGTTTAGAAGGTTCTTGGGATAAACTGATCTGACCAAAACCTTAGGCCTAATAAAATAAAAAATAAAAAAAAGAAATAAAAAAAAATGTTTACACATTATACACAACTGCCTCAACAAAGCCTCCAAACAGGCAACCTGATGGCAGTCGATTGTCATTAACTCTAATCACCTGAGAACACTGAACACGGACACAAACTACACTGACTCTGAACGCCATCCTGTGATTACAAGCACAAGTTTAGCTCTCTTAAACATCTGCTCACTAACTGACAAAGCTCTCGTACTTAGGGAACTAATATTGGATAAAAAACTGGACATGCTTTTACTAACTGAAACATGGCTACCCAGCAACGACTTTCTGGAACTGAACTAGCTCACTCCTGCAGGCTACAGCTACATATGTAAGCCCTGTGAAAAGGGCAAGGTGGAGGCTTGGCTGCTATCGTTCAGGATGGGGTGCAAGTTAAAGCTCTGGACTTCCATGATGTCTCGTCTTTTGAATATCTTGTGTTCAAAACTGTCAGTACTAAACCACTTGTTATAATTCTGATAGATTGACCACCTTCTACACCTCTTTCTCAGTTCTTTTCGGACCTCGGTGAACTTCTCACACGTATCTGTGCCCTGTCTGAAAACATCATCCTGCTCAGTGATTTTGACATTCATATAGACACCGTCTCTCCAGCTACTTCAGAATTTTTGGCCCTTCTTGAATGTTTCCATCTCACTCAGCATGTGAACTTCCCCACACATACACATGGACATATACTGGATCTGATTTGTTCATTTGGACTTAAAAATGCTTCTGTAAACTGTTCTTCTGTTGGTATTTCTGATCACAATTGTATCGAATTTGCTTTCGAACTAACCTTAGATAATCTATGTAAAAAATCTGCAATTTCATATAAGAATTTGAAATCTGTTGACATTCAAGGGTTCATCTCTGACTTGCTTGCATCTCCTCTTTCAAATTTCTTAAACCTCTCCTGTCCTGATGACATTCTGTCTTTATACAACCGCTCCCTTTCAGCTGTTTTAGATAAGTTTGCTCCAGTCAAAATCAGGGCCATACCTTCCTCTCACTCCTCTCCATGGTTCACCCCTGAACTGAGGTCCATGAAAGCTGTTGGGAGGTCTCTTGAATGGCTGTATAAAAAAATCAGGTCTCAAGGTGCACTTTCAGTTATATGTTGATCACATGCAAAAATATCGATCAGCCCTTATTACTGCTCGCTCTCGTTACCTTTCCTCCGTCATCAACAGCAGCAGCTGTAAGCCCAAGGCCCTGTTCACTAGTGTGAGTAGACTTCTTCAACCCCCAGCACCTTCTCTCTCAGGTTCTCACTCATGTGAGTCCTTTCTTCACTTTTTTCAAAACAAAATTGATCTGATATATCTGATGAAGGGTGGCGGTGGTCTAGTGGTAGGGTACTTGCCTATGGAGCTCTGGATCAAGAGGTCCCTGGTTCGACACCTCTGGCACTACCACCACTGGGTCCCTGAGCAAGACCCTTAACCCTGAATTGCTCCAGGGGGACTGTCCCTGTAATTAGGACATGTAAGTCGCTCTGGATAAGAGCGTCTGCTAAATGCCGTAAATGTAAATGTAAATATATAAACTGTTCACTGGTAACCTCCACCATCTTGTAACTCTCTCCTAGAAACTCCAGTACAACCCTTCACCACGTTCTCTCTTACAATCTAAAACTCTATTGCTGAATTAATTAGGAAAAACAGTTCTTCCACCTCTATCCTGGATCCAGCACCTACTTCTCTTCTTAAATCCTGTTTGTCTGCCATCTCTGCCTCTATCTCCCATCTAATAAATTGTTCACTCTCCTCTGGAGTTGTTCTTCTGGGCCTGAAAACTGCTNGCAAAGTTACGTACCTTGGTATAAAGTTTCCACTCACCTCTACTTTTGTATTAGATCCATACTTATGACACAGTTTTCGCACATTTAGTCATTAATGCTCAAAAACTGCTGTTAAAAAACCCTAAAATTCAATGAAAGAAGGGAACCAGGAGGAAGCAAACAAAAGTCTTGTCGTGTCCCTGACACGTCTGCCTTTATTTGCCTACCTGCCTCAGGTAGCACTGCTTTCCTTCTAAGCTTAGACCAATAGGAATTAAGCGATTTGAAGCAAACCGCTCCCCTCTCCATCATAAAGAACAACCACACCCAATGTTCAATGCCGTATACAATCTTAAATCTACAGTATAGCAAATAATTTTAATCATTTCAAAAGGCCAAATTAAAGAGGTTTACACAGATGTAGTTTTAACATTGTGGTGCAATTAGTATAGGCATTTATCACTTTTATTTATGAAGCATATCAAATATTTACTTTTAACCATCAATGCCAATGTTTCTGAATCTGACAAATGTATTGCAGTGATTATTAAGTACATAAAGAATGCCAACTCTTAATGCCTGTGAAAAGCCTTCAAATTATGAATATACAGAACATACCATTTATTCTATATAAAAAACTACTGGCCCACACACAATCAAATCTATATCTCTATATATTGTACACAGCATTAAACAATGGGTGTGGTTGTATATATATATCAATGCATTCTTAGAGTAGAGTAGAGTAGAGTGATCTTTTATTATCCCACGAATGGGAAATTTGGGCGTTACAGGGCTCTTAAAAAAGACATGTGTATAGAAAGAGAAGAAAAAAATATATAAAGATATAAAGATATAGGGGGAGAAAAGGAACAAGTACAGGAGAGAAAAAGAGGAGCTATAAATAAATAATAAATTAACTATAAATTAACTATCTATATATATATATACATATACAAATCTACAATATACACGGTAATAAGTTATGAATGAATTATACATATAAATAACAAGTAGCAATATATAAATATAGCAGAAATATGAATATACATGTAATAATAAATAATAAATGTAATAATAACAATAATAATAATAATATAATATACAATACAGTAATAATAATAATAATTATATAATTATATATATATATATATTATATATATATATTTATATATTTATGTAGTAAGCCTGTTTTGTCTAAACTGAAGCACAGTGTAACCTTAAAGTCTATAGTGTTGTAGGACTACACACAAACACTGGCCTTCATTTTAGTCAAGCCTCAAGTCTGAACCTGCAGAGGAACCCAACCCTGCTGTGGATTTCAGTAGGTCTATCTGTGTCAAAGCAATGGGCTACAGGGAAAAAAGCAGAGTTGGAGGTGGGGGGATGGAGTCAGTCTGAAGCTGCTTTGGAATTCCTGAAAGATCAATGGCTCCATTCTCACCTGGCAGTCTTTACAGTGAGCATGTTTATTTGAAAGCTATCTTTGTCTCATATGGTTTTATTGACAGGGCCCCAATAACTTTGAGTTATGAGTGGTTATTTATTAGTGAAGGACTCTCCCACTACTGCTTGGAATAGAAAAGGCTTAATATGATCACACACGTCTCTAATCTTGTTTGTAGGAGCTCAGGTGTTAACTTATGAAAAATGGGCAAGTGACAACTCTTTTTATCTGGAAAGCGTACAGATTGGAAGAATTTTTTAGAAGGTAGTAGCCAGAGTTAGCGCCATAATATGCTACAGAATGGTTTTGTTACAAGTCTGCAAAAGTCATTAAGGATATGAAATTGTTGTAACCTATGTCCTTTTCATTGCTCTGCTCCATCATGCTAGATGATAGTGGAACCCAGACTTGTGAGTGTAACTGTGACTGTAGCAATTAGACCACTTTGTTACATGAGAGTGGCTTGATGTTCTCTTCTAGCTTCTTTGAAATTGGGGACAGAAATACAATTTAACACAAATTTTCTGCTCATTATATATAATTAGAGTTTCATCATAAATAGTTCTCACAGGAGTTGAATGGAGAATTATCTATATTGTAAGGCCCACTCTTTGCACGCGTGTCACTGTGTGTGTGTGTGTGTGTGTATTTGTGTGTTTGTGTGTTTCTGAAAGGGGGTGTCAGTGCCCCAGGATGTCTCCACTGGCTGGGAGTGGTCTCTGATTAGATCTGATAAGATAACAACAGTGAGAGGGTTAGTATTTAGACTGAGTGGGCTCTTTGTATGTGTATGAGGAAAAAATGGCCTCTACACTTTCTTTTATTTCTATCAGCAATGCCATTGGACTATTCCAGGCTATTTGTTTCATGAACTTTAAAGCAAAGTTAGATCTGAATAAGGAGGACCAGAACCTATGTACATCATTAACTAACTGTAAACACACAATTTTTCAATTATAGAAACGTAAATGAAAGTTTAATTTATAGCATTTATACTGAGAATTATAATAGCCAAGCAAAAATGATGTAGCTGTGAACTATCAATGTAACTACTTAACTTACATGCATATTCAGTGTTTAAAGCTTTAGAACTTAGCACATATTTCTGGATGAGAAAATACAGCATACTCTTTTACTCTTGGGTGAAACAAGCAGTGCTCTCTAAGATTTCCAAGAAATACCAAAATACTCCAGCATTTGTCACTGGTAACTTAGTGTTAGCTATATACTTAGTAAAAAAACAGCAATTAAAAGTCTTCAATCCCCTTACACCTATATATTAATCCTACAAGATGCAAGAGGCTAGTGGAGGTGGAGGGACAGTGGTCACACCTGTCTAAACAGTCATGGACAATTACACCTGCACCTCACACATAGCAAACACATCCTGATGGTGATAGCTGGGGCACAGATCCACACTGGTGTGATCCACAACCAACGCTGACCCTGTCTCTGCCCATTGTCCCTCTGGGTCTGACCTAAGCACTAAGCCCTAATTCTGTTTATTGATACACCTGAACTAAACAGCAAAGCACATAAATCACATTGCTTATTGTCTTTGCAAACACTAATCCACCATCTTTTGAACTGCCATCATCCATCACTGGTGTTGTATCATATTGTGTAGGAGCTTGAAAGTTGAAAATAAAATTAATGAAGCTAAACAAATTCAAGATTCTAAATCTCTAACAGGAAAGGGAGTCATGGAATTGCCATCCACCAATGTAGCATATCACTTTTTATTTTGACCAATATTTCTCCAGGAAACATTTTTTTTCAAAGCCTTTTGGCTTGAGATAATGTTTAGTGCACTATAGAAAGGCAGTAATATTCTTTATGAAGAGCAAAAGCTCTTCATAAAGGTGTTTAGTTTGACAATTTTTGGATCTCTTAGCAAAAGTACAAGCTTGTAACAAAAATAAAACTCTTAAAATATATTTTTTATCCTAGGCGATGGAAGGGGAGGGGGAGGATCTGCATTTAAAGTTTTTTTTTTTTTAATTAAACGTTTCAATATCACATTTCTGTTGCATTTAATCAAGAAACTTTAATGGCCTATTTTTAGGGTGTAGATCATTTAAAGGGGAGCATCAAAAAGTGTGACTACCTGTTACTCTGTATAAGAGCATCTACTAAATGCCATAGATGTAAATATAAATATGTTTGTGGTGCCAGCTTAGTCACATAAGCTTGCTGATGGAGTGGGGGAGGGGAATTATCAGCCTTCAGGCTGATTGGGAAGGCAATTCCTTTGTGGTTGGGTTGGTTCTTTGTCTTGGTT
Source organism: Hepsetus odoe (assembly GCA_017165825.1). Taxonomy (NCBI): domain Eukaryota; kingdom Metazoa; phylum Chordata; class Actinopteri; order Characiformes; family Hepsetidae; genus Hepsetus; species Hepsetus odoe. The sequence goes on along the minus strand of CM029385.1, from coordinate 8,271,707 downwards.
CCATTGGTCTTCTCATTCATCTTTTTCCTTTTAACTCTTGTTTGTCACTTTTTGAAGCACTTTTGGTTTGTAGGGAACAGACAGTTCCTTATTAAAGAGAATAGTCACAAAATGGGTGTTCTTTGGAAAGTAAAGAGAGCAGAGGCAGCATTATGATGACATTTGTTAGGTTGCGTCTCTGTAGCCCTTAGAAAGGCACAGCCCCATTGCTTGTTATGAGCAAGAAGCAAGTGCACTGGTTCACCTGGCCTGTTTGGGGGTGTGGGTAGGGGTTTTATGGGGCAGGACTGTTGCTGTATGTTGTTTCTCTACCCCCACCCAGCATGCTGGAGTGGACAGGAGGTGCTGGGTTACAGCCACCCCTGCCTACGGGCAGAATATCTGCCTCCACATGCCCAGGAATGCACTCGTTCTTGGTGTCTCTACATACTTGTGGATGTTACAGAGAATATTCAGTACTGTGCAAAAATTTTATTTGATTTAGATTTCTCCTTTGTTTATTCACTGGAATTTTTAGCACTTTAACTAAAAGTCATTATTGGTTTTAGTGTGAGGTGTGAGAAATCATGCTTCTCTAAATATGTTCAGAACTTGTATAAACCGAGATAGGACTCCAGCCCAAACCAACGACCATGCAGGGGTTATTAGTCATTACACTTGTCTTCATGTGGAGATATTAACTCCATATCCAAGGCAGTCTCATGAGATCACTTTAGTGTGATGGCTTTGAAGCATCAGAGCCATCACACTAAAGTGATCTCATGAGATCTCATGGTAGATTACAAATGTGAGGAATAAACATGTCTCTCTCTCTCTCTCTCTCTGTGTCTCTCTCTCTCTCTCTGTCTCTCTCTCTCTCTCTCTCTCTCTCTCTCTCTCTCTCTCTCTCTCTCTCTCTCATGGATAATGGGAACACAACGCCTCATTGCCTGAGTCTGTTCTGACTTGCCCATGCTGGAATGCGGCAGGCATCTAATGCATTTTATGTCAAAGTAAATTGACAATGAAGAGTGCCTTCATTTTACAGCATAAATATTTCACTCCCTATTTGGATGCAGATTTGAAGCATTCCCACTGAAATACAAATGAGTTGTCTTTGACTATGGAAATAAGGGGCACCTCTTGCCAACTTTAAATGTGTTTTCGCTTGTGTTTGTGTATGTGTATGTGTGTATGTGTGTGTTTGTAGTCAAAACTTATGACTGTTCTTCATATACTAAAGATTATGAAGCGTTGTCTAATATGCCAGGTGCCCTATATTAACTTTCATTTATCCACTAAGGGGAGGCAATAATTCAGAAAAGAAGGCACCTAAAAATAACCAGTTAAGTGAATTCATTCAGTTCCATTTACTTTCACTAAATACGGTTTAATTGATTGAATCCTTTTTATTCCATTTATATTTGTTTATGTTCCCTTTAGGTGTTGTCTTGGCCTTTAAACTCCCCAGATCCCAACATGAATTAGCGTCTGTTGGGCTGGACAAATCTGTTCCATAAAGGCCTAACCTTGCAACTTGCAGGATATGATAGGTCATCAGTTGACCTGGGGCAGCGGTGGTCTAGTGGTTAGGGCATTGGCTGCATGATCAGAGGATTGGGGGTTTGAATCCCTCCCCAATAGGTTGTCCTGAGGTACCCTTGAGCAGCGTGCTGTCCCCGTCACACTCATCTCTGTGATGGGCCGGTGACCTGCCTAGGGTGTGTCCCCTGTCCTTTGCCCTGTGTGAGCTGGGATGTGTGACCCTGCTTGGGACAAGTGGCAGAAAATGACATGACAGAAAAAACCCTAATAGCTTCCCTTAAGAAATACATTTAGAAAACATATGTGAGTGTGAAGATGGTTATGGTTTAAATAATCATCTTCCTAGAAACTACAATTTGTGAAAGACAATTCACTCTTTGTATCTGTACATTTTGTCCAATTTATTAGCTCCCATTATCATATAAGATTGATACACTTTGCAGTTTAAAATTAGAAATAGTAGTCAATTTGTTTCTCTTTATCATTTATTATTAACCTTAAATGGTCAGAACCCCAACAGGACCACCAGACCAACAGGTATTATGTGGGTGATGAATCACTCAGAAATATTCAGCTATTCTTTAGTTTTCTATGGAGAGAAACTGACCAAAAATGAACTTCCTGAAAAAGGACATGAAAATCACATATTTTCAACCTCTTTACAGCTGGAAGGTAGACAGACAAGATTGATGTTTAAAGTTGACAGCGAGTAGTGTAAAAACACTTAACAACTGTTATGTATAATGCCACTACCTTATCAATGTGACCACTGTACAATTTACATTTTACAAAATAAATTTGACAAAACCATAAAACCTTAAAATCTTTAAGGTGGATTGTACACCCCTTCCTGGGTTCTTTTTCGTTTTTTTTTGTTTTTTTTTACTATTTTACTTTAAAGCAATAAGTTATAACAAAGGCTTAAATCTGCCACCTTTCACCTTGCATCAAGGACCATGTTATATCTTTGAGGGTAGATTTACATGCACAGTAGTTTTTTGACTGTGTAGTGCCATTGTGTACAGGATAGTGAATGATTACTTAAAGAAAAAGCTTTTTTGCAGAAAAAGACATAAATATAGATCCCCCATATCTGTGATGCCATATGTAGCTCATAATCAGGGTCTTGTTCGGTCAACATGAGAAACCAGTGTTTTTCTGCCTCCCTCTCAGACACGTTGTAATTAAAAGCTGGGTAATGATGGTGGAGGGCTGCATCCCAGCAGGCCTTCATCAAAACGCTCATTTCTTTTTCGCCTAGCTTTGGCTTGCTTGGCACATTAGTGCCATGCCGCTAACTCCATTACATGCCGCTGGCAACTCCAACCATCACTGAGCCTTTTTATGTTTCTGTCTTCTTTAAGTGGATTTGGGCATTCATAAGCCAGCAAAATACACACCACGTACCACATGATGCTGAACTTTGCTGGGCTTTAGAAAGGAGATGCATGTTGTACTTTTTTGTGCTTTTTTCATTGTGTAAAGAGCTGCCGTGAGCCATTTTGGCTCTATGCTCACCTGCCCATGGTAGCTACTTATATGCATACATAATAGAAGTACAAATGAGTGCATACATAAGTGGATATAATTGTTCAAGTGTATTTAGGGTCGCTACTAGTGTCTTTCTATTTTTATATATGAGTTTGTTGCCAAAGTGGCTCTACCCCCTGTCAGATCTGGATGAAGCTGGCCCTGCAGCCCTACATCTATGTTTGAGCTTCCTGTAGGATCTAAATGCTGTGTGGAGCTACACAGTGCTGTCAAACCCCCGTCACAGTCTCTATAGTAACTTGTGCCACACCAAGCAGCTGGAGGGCCTGATTACAATAAAGCCCTACTCTCTGTGGACGAGACAGTGCATGCTTAATACAGGTTACAGGCTACAGTGTTAGTCTCAGACTTGTTCTCCAAGCACAAGCAACTGCTAGAATGTATTACTCACTGTAGCAAGGAAATTAAAAGGAAAATGTTATCCTTTACATTCTAGTGAGAAGAAATTGCCCAACTGAATTCCTTCCATTGTTCTACTACTATTTGATCGAAATTATGTAAACATGTTAATTAATCTACTCATCACTCATGCTGATCATTTGACAGTCAAATGCTAGCAAGTGAACAGGCAATTCTTGAAGGTGATGTGTTGAAAGCAGTAAAAAGAGGTAGTATAAGGATCTGTATTACTTTAAGAAGGACAGCTCAATAGCCCTAAACCTTGCTCTATAAAAGTTTGAGAAATAAGTAAATGTTCATTGTGATCAAATTTCCCAGATCTGCTGGAAAATAATAAGATTTTATTCCATGGAATTGTTTTCTAAGTTGTAGTGACTTTATTTGAATTAGGAAACCACCCCTCAAAAAAGTGTCAAGGTTCTGTTTATACAAAGTGGTTAAGGTGCATGCATTACTAATCTATATAAATGTTTTGTTAATAGAAGGGGTTAAGGTACCCATGACCTTTAGGTTACTCTACCTGATACCAAGTTTCAGTTGTAGACTCTCAAGCTTTGGGCTGTGGAGTAATTGATTTAATGTGACTTCTAGAAAGGAACTGTGTATTTACAGTGCATATATGTACAACCCATGATATTGTTATTTTGCACTAGGGCTGTTATGTTTGAATGTCATATGTTCATTAGACTGAATCCAGAAAATGTACAAATATTTGATTTGCACACTAATCTGTTCAAATGCAGGTGAAATATATTATCAATATAGTGATTAAGTTTTACAGATATGTGATTGCAATATTTAAAAAGTAATAAACATCTGATTCTGTGCATGTAGTTGTTTTTTAAAAAGTAGCCTTAAACATCTGTTTAATTTCAGTTTTAATATCAGTTCTTGCATGTATCAAATAAAAAGCACATTATAGATCAACAAAAAATATTTTTGTGATATATTGTTTGACCTTTACACATACAACAAATACTTTAATATGACTAATGCCAATGGTAATAAAGAAATAAAAACATATTCTCCATTATACAACAGATTTGATTCTTTTCAAAACATTACATGTAATTTGTTACATAGTACTTTGGAACTGAATTCTTAGTAAACTGCATTAATTACTACTTGTAATTTGCTCAATGGCAGGAGAACTACTGTATTTGCTTCAACTATGCGTTCCATTGCAAGAATTAAGCCCATTATGTGATCTGTGCAGTCTGTGGCTTGATGATTCACATGGTGGCAAATTCCTGAGCAGCAGTGGCCACTTTCCCATCTGCACAGCAGTGGCCTAGTGGTTAGGGAATAGGCCACATGGAAGATTGTGGGTTCAAATCCCTTACCAGTAGGTTGCCCTGAGGTACCCTTGAGCAAGGTAACATCACTGCTCCCCGGGCGCTTTCAATAGCTGCCTCCTGCTGCACCTTTGTGTGCATGGGTAAAATGTACACAGAGTCCAGCACATTTTGGTGATTTCCCTCCTTAAACACACCTGGTTCACACTTAGCGATGGGTGTAGTATGTGTCTGAGGAGAGAAATCTCCAAAATGTGGAGAGGGACTCTGGCCCTCCAGGACTGGATTTCGACACCCCTGCCAGAATTTCCTAAGACTGCACAGATCTTGTGTGGCTTTCATCGAGAAGTGGGAACTGGAGACATCTAGAGAGTGAAGAGCTAATTGGTGACTAGCTGATGAGTGAGGAGTGGTGAATGAGTGAATGAGGTTGGTAGGTAGTGATAAAAGATAGGAGTAAGGCTTTTAATGATTATAGGTGGTGGTAGCTTAGGGTAGGGTACTCAGCTGTGGTCAAAGAGCATAAATCCATTAAAACAGTGTAAATGTACAAACAAAATCTGCATATCAGCATTTGACCTTTGACCTACAGAGTTAAAAATGGCCAAAAGGCAGATCCGAAATGTTTGTGAGTTGTGACTTGAAAAGCATTCATCTGATTATCTAAACTGGTTATTGTGTTTCTTTGTAATACAGGAGCTTGATTCACCACTTAAACTGCTTGTTGACACAAAGTTTATTTTGACATCTTTTCTACTGTATAGATAGTTTTTTTTGTAGTGGAAGAATTTAAAAAAGTGAGACCAGCAATCAAACATGCACACATCACTAGCAGCAACAATATGATAAAGTGATTGTTTCTCCACCCTTCCCATTTCTCTAAAGTTCTCAAGGAAGTTTCCCCATTTGTCTGACTGTCCCTGACAAAATACAATGCATGTTATACCAGAATTATATGACAGTTTGCCAGTTCCTACATAAAAAAGTCTGGTTTGCATAAAGTTAAAAAGAATTACAAAATATTTTCCTTCCACACTCTGCTGTACTTTTAAGGTAATCAAGGTATCAAGTGCTCTGAGCTATCTGAATGTTTTGCTTATGATAGGCTTGGGGAAGGGAGGGGGATTTTTAAACATTATATAACTGTTTGATGTCATTTACTCTTGTCAGCTCTTAAATTATGAGATATTTCAAGAACACAGTATTTTCGTAATTACATTGCGAATTTTTGATTGCCGAAAAAAATAAGATAGGATGGGATAAATTATGCTTAACATGAACAAACTTTTGAACCAGCATGGTTGTTCCAAACATGACTGTGTTTCAACCTACATGTTACATTGATGATCATTAGCACCTGTTTGGTAAAATTGGTTGATCATACACCTGACTATAATCCTACAAAATCCCTGACTTTGTGCAAGTGTATAAGAATTGATGCTGGTTTGAAGGCAAAAGGTAGTAACACCAAATATTGATTTGATTTAGATTTTTCTTTAGTTTGTAAAACTTTTGCACAGTACTGTAAAATACAAAGATAATGTGGTTAAACGTCTTTAACCTGAGTTACAAAAAATATATTTTAGGGCATGTACTGGAGACTCTTCCACTCTGAGACCTCAATCAACAAGTAACATACAATATTAAAGATAATAATAACTATTATTAGTGGTTAGAGAATTGGCCCCAGGATTGCAAGGTTGTGGGTTTGAATCCCAGACCACAAGATTGCCCCTTGAGCAAAGTACCGTCTCCACCACTGCTCTCCACGCACTTTCAATAGCTGCTCCCTGCTGCATGTGTGTGTATGGGTTAAATGCAGAGGCTGCAGTTCTTTTTGTGGTTCACTGTGTGTTGTCTTGTGTTCTTACAAGGACAAGCGGTCACTTTCATTTTCACTTCACTTTCACTAAGCCAAGAAAATCTAAATTATATCTGATAAAACAATATGACAAAAAATTTAACAGAGAGAGAACTTTACAGAACCAGTTATATAACAGAGGCAGTAATGAAGTGCTTTCTGCCAGACAAGTATGACGTGAACCAGTCCAACACACTGCCTCTGCAGGAACATCTATCATGGAAATTAGTATGGGCTGGTATATCATCATCTTACATAACTCTCAGTATAAAAGTTGTACTTTTGAGCTGATCCATGTCTTGAATCAGGCCCATGGACAGTTTGTATATTATTCTGTAGTGCTTTAAATGCAGCCAAGTATCAGTCTAAAGCAGATTTAAATGCTGTAATTCATTCACACATCAGAATGCAACTGCATTTGAATACAGTGTAGCAACTGCTGTTACCAGTGAAATTATTCTGCTCAGAGCTCAGATCTTTTCTTACAGATACTACAATCCTGCTTACAAAAATGTATCATTACTAAGATGAGGTATAACTTTAATTCTTCAATAAAAAAATCAAACCCAAATCTGTTCTTTTTTAGTTTTCTCTTCAAGAATACCTTTCGCCATGTCTGGGGCATTTATTTTTATCAGCCTTTGAAACATTTATAAAAAGAGAGATCACCTATTTTGCTCTATTTAACATTTTCCCACTGTCTTTTCTTCTGAAAGTCTTGGCTAATTTCTGCTAGAATCATGGCACTTTGACTGAGGTCTGGACAGTGTCTGGATTTAAAGGAAATCTGAGAGAGTGCAATGTAAAGGGTCATTAGAAGATAAAATGGACTTTGCTACCTGTAGACTGGCAAACTGATCCACAGACAAAACAAAAAATGAGACAGAGGGCTGCGTGCAAATCAGCTGCTTGCCCATGGCAGCCAGTGCCACTCCCTTTAGCAGCTACAGTGGCAAACTCTAAGGGCTAAGAGTATTTGAATGGAAAATTCAAGCAGCAGTCTTTAAATTAACCTCCTAATCATTGTTGATTCAAGTAGATTCCAACACCTCACTATACTTGCAATTTAAAATACCCATGGGAGTAACATAAAATGTTTTTCCAGACAAGAGTATGGTATTATTACATACAACTTTTCCTATAGTGGGACAGTGGTGGCCTAGTGATTAGGGAGTTGCCCCGGATCGGAAGATTGTGGGTTTGATTCCCTTACCAATAGTTTGCCCTGAGGTACCCTTGAGCAAGGCGCAGTCCCCATCACTGCTCCTCAGGTGCTTTCAATAGCTGCCCCCTGCTGCACGTGTGTGTTTGAGTGAAATGCAGAAGTTGAATTTCGTTGTGTTGTGTTGTGCTGCTGTGCTGCATTTCACAATTACAAGGGTAGTCACTTTCACTTTTCTTTTTCATTGGTGGGTTTAATGGTAGCAGACAGGGGGCTAGTTGTCTATTTTGTATCTAGCAGTTTGTCTGTTAAAAACTGATACGGATACAGTACTATTTTTGGCATTTTAAGCAACAATTTTTCTAGCCTAAAGAACAAAAAAAACATCAAAAATCAATGTTAATCACAAGAAAAACAACATAAATTTAAAACAATTACTTTTTACATTACATCTCTTGTATCTGGATGCATGTCTAAGTAAGAAAAATATAAAGATAAGCCTACTGAAGGAGGATGCAGGCATTATTTTTCAATAAATCCAGCTGTGCAAACAAAGTACATTAGCCTAGTTACCTCTTTGCTTTGTGTGATGTGCTGTTTTAATTAAAAATGTATGGATTCTATCCCTTACACAATTCAATAACTGACACATATTTGAGACATATAATTTGTGATATACTGAAAAATACTTTTAATTTAATTAATTATTACCTTGACAATCACATTGGTATGCTAATAATGCCATATAAAAATAAAACATGGCTCTCTAAGAACCCTTTTTTTGGAATAAGATATCTGAGTATAAATATCTTTTAAAGATTACAAAAAAACAATCCTTTACAGAATAAAATGTTTTTTACTATTCAGTTCTGCAAACAATCTTTACATTATTTGAGAATTCTTTAAGCTTTAAAAAAATTCCTCACACTAACAAACCACTTTTATAAATCTAGTAATTTTATGGGCCACCCTTTAAATGGATTGATTTTTTATGATTTTTCATGATTGAACCATAAATGTTGGTATTTTTCAATCTTGCAGAACATGGTATTTGCTTTTAATTTAGGTTTCTTATATAAAACTGAATGCACATGAAATGTTTATGCATTTGCTATGCTGTGTTACAAATCTTGCCTTTCAGCATATTTTTTTTCCAACCACAACTATAGGAAGAACTATGCTTAAAATATAATGTAAAATGTAAAATGTTAAACAATGGAAACTCATGTGTCATCGGTATTGCACTGACACTGACTTAAGAAAGATCTCATGGCCTTTACCATCATGTTTGCCCATATGCCAAGATAGGATGAGGCGTTGTTACTGTCAACTCCCAGACAAACCTGAATATCTGACTATCCGGGGGCAGTGGTGGCCTAGTGGTTAGGGAGTTGGCCACTGGGTCAGAAGATTGTGGGTTCAAACCCCTTACCAGCAGGTTGCCCTGAGGTACCCTTGAGCAAGGCACCGCCCCTGTCAGTGCTCCCCAGGCGCTTTCATAGCTGCTGCATGGGTTAAATGCAGAGGTCCAATTTAGTTGTAGTTCACTGTGTGCTGTGCTGTGACCTTGCAATAACAAAAATAGTCACTTTCACTTTTTCTTCATCTGAATACAGACAAATACATTAGATACATCCCAGCAATCTCTCCCATTGGCTGACAGAATATCCAGCATCAAATTACCACTGTATTTAAGAAATGACAAAGAAACCTCAAGTTTTGATTTCCTGTGGATGGCACCAATAAAAGAAAAATCATTATAATTCTTCCAGATGTCTTAGATATTTTAATGACAAAGTAAGTGTTAGCCTACACATGTAAAATACTTGCTACAAAACTGTTTTGAGACGGTAGTATCTGAGGTACTGCCCTATCCAGGATAAATTCATACTAATGTATTTCACAAGCTTGAGATTTTGGATTTTTAACATTGGGAAAAAAAATATGCTCATGTGCACATTAACTCAGTGCTAAAATTCACTATAGTGCTAAAGTGTACTACTGCAGTTTTTAACATGTGTCCAGAGCTAAGAGTCTAGATTTTATAGTTTTTATAATTATGTTTGATCACAGATATATACATACATACATACATGTACTTGCATGCATTTTTACATACACATATGAAAAGATTGAAAAAGGTTAATCAATTGTTTGGGTCGTGTGGCAGTGGTCACACAGAGCAAAGGACGGGGGACACACTCTGGACAGGTCGCCAGCCCATCGCAGGGAGGAGCATGACAGGGATGGTATCTTGCTCAAGGGTATCTCAGGGCAACCTATTGGGAAGGGGTTCGAACCCCTGATCCTCCCGCCAACACCCTAACCACTAGGCCACCGCTGCCCCTCTTGAAGTAGTCATTCATTCGATATACTTTAAATATGCCATGCACTGCTCAATATAGATTAGATTGCTGTGTTAGATTGCAGGATCGAGTAATATATGTATAAATTCAGAATTTAAAAAATTCTTTCCAACCAAAACTGTGAAAGGACATTGACAGAGCTATCATTTTCCCACAGCTCTAATAGCTGTCGGTACCACACAAAAAACATCAATCTGATAAATAAGTTTTCCAGGCAGACACATACGATGCCCTATGAAAGAGTGTCACAAAAACACAAGAGAGAGAAGGAGTCAGTGTGACAGGCCTGTTGGTCATCTTGATTGTTGATTTAAATGGCTAATGCAATCTGTTCTTTCAGCTGCCTCTTAAAAAGAGGGAGACTATCCTTACTACGACAGTTAAGACATTTCTAATATCTCCAAACGATGCAGCCCTTGATTCTTTGCATAATTTGATTTATGAAAAATACAGCCCTATAAATGTGTTACAGGAATGAAACTGTGAGAAGTTTATTCTGGTTCATGTAAACCCATTTATAAACCACAGATCCAATTACTAATTCTACTTAAATAAACTCTAGAAGTGTATTATGGCACTGATATAGTCAAAATGATTTAAAAAGTACTACATTGAAGAGATTTTGACCTTCAGCTAGATGGTTGTTGATTTAAAATCAACTAGAAACAAAAAAGACCTTTTTAACCATGTTAATATCCATGGTCTTTTGGTCTTTTTGAAGCATGATTCATCATTTAAAAGCTAGAATTTGTTGTTTCCTATAATCCTTCCTTAATCTTTCCTCACCTCTAAAACATTTGTTCAGTTCTACTTACCATGTGGAGGGATATGACACACAAACGCACACACACACACACACACATATACATACACCATACACACACACACACACACACATCTATATATTCACATATGTTATACAGACACATTCTGCATGTCAATGGCCCATCAAGTCCTTATCCTCTTTCTGCTTTATGCATTTTCATTTCAAGACAGTGAACAGCATCAACAGCGAAGATATTTGCTTTGAGTCAATATACATCCACCTACTCATTATCGATGATGTTCACTGCTTCAAAAAGCTTTTTGCCTCTTTAGATTCATGCTGTTTTTGCCCATCAAAACATGAGAGCATGTTTTATTTTTCAGTGTAAAGTAAATTTTAGGGGATTCATTGCAATACAATCTACCTGAGTTTTCCTCTATTGACATGAAATTATAAAGCTTTTGTTAATAATCATTTTTATGTAGACCAATTTATCTGGCAAATTAATTTTCATAACTATTTAATTTCATTGAGTGCATGAAATCTGGACAAAAGGGAATCTCATTATTCTTTCCTCCTGAGTATTAAAAAGACTGTAACGGTGGCGGGGAGTTCGAAGGACGCCAACGCAGAGCCAGCGTTCCAAAACGTAACTTTATTAACAAAAACTAACATACAAAACCAAAAATGCCACCATTAACTGTAAGGCAGAGCCTTGTTAATGAATCGCGCTCTGTTCTGACTCACTGGGGCTTAAATAGCAGCCCCAATGAAGCACACCTGCATCTGAACAAGCCCAGGTGTGCTCAGTCAGAACAGAGCGCCATCTGTCGTGCCCGGTTGGAACCACAGGCACGACAGACGGTGACCGCGCCCCCGCCAAAAAAAAAACGCAACTCCCGAGGCGTCAAAACAACCTCAACCTGGACCTCAGGGGGGAGGCTAAACAAAAACCCTATTAAACTGAAACCGTCCCCTTTATGGGGCACCCGGCCAGGCCCACAAACACCCAAATTTCAACAAAAAGGGACCTCTGGCCAGTAATGTTCAGGGGTCCTGGCGGTGGTGAGGGGTATCCCAGCGTTTCAGTCCATATCTTTGTAACCAAGTCCTTTTGGTATTTGTGTTTAACCGTATATTCTTTCAGTGTCTTTCTGCTGTCCCGTGTTTCCTCTGTCACCTGTCTCTCTGACTCTGTAGTGGGGCCTCTGGAGGACTCGTCTGCTTGGCTCAAGGGCCTTGTCTGGTCATCACCTGAAAAAGAGCTAAATACCGAAGATTCTCTGTGGTTAGAAGGGGAAGAATTCGTTACCCAGTGCATGCTCCGCCTCCGGTCTCTGCCCTTCTCGCTTGTTATGACTATCGTTTCGTCATCTGAGGTGTGGCGTTTCTCATCGTCTTCATACACAGGTTGCAAGTTCTGAGAAGACCGATTGATTGGATGTGTTATGGGCATGGTAGCTGGAGTTCGCGTGGCTGGTAAAGCACAATTGCCCTCTGGAACAATCAGGTGCTGACTGGAGCTTAATTGTAGTGTTGTGTTAACTGGGATGATATTCACGCGGGCATTTAGCAGGAGGTTTGGGGGAAGAACAGTTGGTGTGAAGACTCTTTTGGGTGCACTGGCAGCAATAAAGGAAAGGTATCCTTCCACTGCTGCAGTGAACGCTGTTGCTCTCCTCTGGCACTGCTGGCCTCTGGGAGGCCTGGGTAACTATGTGCTTCCCTCTCTGAGAGGCATGATGACTTGTGCTTTGCTTGTACTGACCTTACCCTTGGCAACCTGGGTTACTCCTCTCTTCTGAACAGGAGGGGGTTCGACTAATTCCGGAGCCTCTGGCGTCTGTGGGTCCTCCACAAGCACATCAGGTTGGGCTGCTGGATTGTCATCACCGGTAGCTTCCACAAAGCCTCTGGAGCACTCCTCCTTTGGATCACTCACTGAAAGGCTAAGGTCAAGAGAATTGAGTACCGCTGAGGAACTAGACTCAATTTCTGTGACTTTACTTACTGAATTCACTAAAACAAGGGAAGAGATCCAGGGAGGGTAGTCTGTTCCAGAAATGATGCCTGAGGTATCTGTGGACAGGATCTCCACCAGAGGCTTTCTCTGTCCGTGTTCCGAATCAGTAATCAATGCGAGTGATTTCAGAAGAGACTTAATTGTTATGGGTACCTCTACCGACCAATTGGTTGCATGGAACTTCCTTGTCGCTCTCCCCAACTCGCCAACGGGGTCCCATGAGGAATGGTCCGACCCACTGGAAAACCTTGGCCTGAAAGAGTCTAAAAAAGAGCTAAACATGGAAGAATCGTTCTTGGCCCTGTGACACTCTGCCCTAGGTGCCTGCAGGGTAAAGCTCATGGAGTCCAGGTTCTCAGAAACACAGCGGATACTGAGTTTTTTGTCCATAATCAAACATACAAAATTGTGCATTACCTGCCCTCCTTGACCATCTCTGGATGGGTCTTGCAGCTCAGTGGGTTTACCGGTCTCTCTCCTGGCTTTTCCCAGTTCTGCCTGCAGAGCGACGTTGTGGTCTTGCACCTGTCTCAGCTCTGCCCTGGTCTGATTCAGCTGTTCCTCCATAGCAGCTACTTTAGCTTCCAACTTCTCCTGACTGGTCCTGACTCTCCTCGTTGCCTGGCATGCCGTTTGGTCCCTCTGTTCATCCATTCCCTCCAGCCTCTCTCTTTGGTTCCCCATCACAGCTTGCAGCTTTCTTCTGGAGACCTCTCTCTTTTCTGAATTCATTGCTCTTGCTGTTGAGCTCACCTTTGTCTTGAGACAGCGCTTTTCTTTCTGTTTTCATCTCCCTCTTACAAATGGACAAGAGTCCCTTGGTCCTCTCACGGTCATATTTACCCTTAATGTAGGACATATAATGTCTCTGAATGATGATGGCTGACACCCTTATGGCCTGGTACTTTACTACCTCCCTGTTTCTTCTGAATGCCACCTGAATCAGGGAAGCTGCCTGATGTTGCAGGATCACCTCCCTTCTGACCCTCTGACCCCTGAAGCAAGCTTGCAGGAACATTGCAGCAGAGTGTAATTCCAAGAATTCCTCCCTCTGCTTTCTGGCATCAAGTGTGGAGCGATACCTAAGCTGGATGGCAACAGCAGCAAATTTCATGCATACATATCGCGTCCGAGTACAGTGAGCCCTGTAAGCATTGTATCACAGTGGCAGCCTGGTGCTTCTGTTTCATGGTCTGTCTGGTCTTCATCGCTCGGAATGAGGCTTGCAGAACAACAGCAGCCATCTTTTTCTCCCTCAAAGACCTCATCTCTTGCTTTATCATCTTATTAGCTCGGTAATGTCGCTGAACAGTCCTGGCTGCCCACAGTAGCTTCAGGTAGTGTTTTCTGCTTAAATGCTTCCTCACCTGCACCTGAATGGTTACTGCAGCCTCATGTTCAATCCACATCTGCACCCGAACTATCATTCTAAAGTTCCCACTAACCTGGAGCTGCTCCTTCTCTGCTTTCAGCCTGGCAGACGGGTTAGTGGTGGGTTTGGGGGTTGACTCCTTGATGCCGCTTTCCTTGTTGCGAAGGGCTTTCTTGGTCGACCTCCCCAGTCGCACGATGCAGGAAGTGTTCTCCACCGTCTTCCTGCTCTCGGTGTCAGGAATGACCTTCTTTGCCTTTGCCTCGCTTCTCTGGTGGCCTTCCTCTCGTGTTGAGGGGTGCAGGGCTCATTTATCGCCGTGCTTCTGCGTTGAGCAGCGTGCAAAAACAAAAACTAACATACAAAACTAAAAGTGCCACCATTAACTGTAAGGCAGAGCCTTGTTAATGAACCGCGCTCTGTTCTGATTCACTGGGGCTTAAATAGCAGCCCCAATGAAGCACACCTGCGTCTGAACGAGCCCAGGTGTGCTCAGTCAGAACAGAGCTAAGGAAAGATAATTTTGCACACTGATATTGATGCTAAAAAGTATAAGGTGTGTAAGAAAGAACATTTTATGTGCTGAAATGCATTCAATGAAATACATTCAATAATGTATATTCAATAATTGGTGTGTTTTACAATACAAATTTTGCAATAATGCAAATTTTGTGATTTCTTGAAATCTAATACTTGTGCTAGTAAAAAAAAAATCACTGTCCGTAAGAGGTTTGCTCCACCTGCAACCACAGTTGAAATTTTTCCCCATATATTTCCCAACAAAGGAATTTTCCATGATTTGGTGCTGGAGAACAGAGAATGCTGGAATGCAGGCAGGATGAGACTTGCCCTCTGAGCTGTCATGTGGATTCCTACTTGTAGAAACCAACTCTTCCATTTCACAACACTACATTCATCTTTTTTCCTTTTTTTTGTTGCAAAAGTTATAGACTATACTTTCAGCTTGTTGTGGTTTAGAAACTTCAGGTAACCTTGGTGGGTTAATTCCACTTTCTTTGCAAGGATTGTGTCTAGTTTTCAAATAAAGCACCTTTTCTTACTCAGTTTCAGTTCAGACTAAAAACCACAGACTATGAATTAAAATGTACACTGCAGAGTGAAGCCTAATATATTTATTATGTTATCTTGATGAAATGTAGTATTTTTATTAGTATTTACACACATGGTGGGGGAAAAGGAGAATACAATATGTTCAAAGAAAAATTTGAAAAGATTCCCATTTGTATGTCACAAAACAGACTTTACTTTTTACAAATGCCACAATAATCAGAATATAATGACGGAATCTCTCATTAGACAGATGAGCATCCTGAATGACGACCATCGTTATTACTTGATTCAAATCATGCAAAACTACCTAATTTACTGGTGGGTGGAGAATATTAACAATAACTAGATAATTAGTTTATCTTAAAAAAGTTGCAACTATATCTACAAATAATATTCTTATATTGCAAAAACTCCATTAACAAAAGTTTAGAAACAAAAATGAAAATAAGAGTAAATGGTTTCATTTAGCAAACAATATACAAAATATATTTAGTTTAACAGAGTAATAGAATATTAATAGGATTATATTTTGTTTATCATTTCACCCTTAGTAACTTTAAACTAGTAAGAAATATCATGTGCTCACTGTATATATAAGTAAATTTCAGCTGAATATCTATTAAAGGCAAATTAATGTTAAGTTGTAATATTAAGTTGGAGTGTAAAAGAGTTTATTACGACTTTAGTTTACACTAACTTTGAGCCAAAACATAAAAAGAACCCTTATAGATAGTTTGTTAAGAATTACTGCTATAATTATTGCTGTAATGTATTTGTTTCCTGAGAGCAAGTGCATTGATCTCTGTGAGGGTCTCCTGAGCTCCATGCCAGCTGCTACACCAAGTCGGTGAAACTACCATCATCTTATTTTTCTTGATCTTTTCTTCAGATCATCTCCATCAGACTGGCTTTTCTGCAGGAGCTGCTGCCACAAAGATTAAAGCTTCCCCCACTCAAACAGAGCTTCCACCAATAGATCATGAACCTCAATTTACAGTCACCAGACTCTTTTACTTTTACCGTAACTCATATTTACAGGAAAATACCACTATACAGGGTTTTTCTCTTTCTTTCTTTTCTTTTATTTCCAGTGTCAACCAAAGGAGGATGGGTTCCCCTTTTGGGTCTTGGTTTCCCACAAGGTTTCTTCCTTATGTATGGGGGAGTTTTTCCTTGCCTCTTTTGCCCTTGGCTTGCCCAATTGAACCTCAGACCCAGGTTCTGTAAAGCTGCTTTGTGACAACAACAGTTGTAAAAAGCGCTACATAAATAAAGTTGACATGATTTGAAGGTTGACTAATACTTTAATTAAACTGAATTTAAACCAAGAGACATTGTTAATAGATCACCTTGATACTCTATTAAGTCAGGGTTGTGTATTCCAGTTATTAAGTTCATTTACTTCATGTTGATGCCTAGTTACATCTAACACTCTAACACTAGGTGGTACATGTGAGCAGCTCAGCCACTGAGATTTTAAGATGGAATGATGGGTTTTATAATATTTAATCTACTCTTTGACAGCCATGTTGCCGAGCCAACTTGGTACATTATTTGTTGAAAGATCTATTAATAAAAACAAATCATATGATAAGCATGATCCAATTATGTATAGATTTTTATCCTTTTAAAAGCAATAATCAATCTGATATCACTGAATCAGATACAGGGAATTTACTATGGTTAAGGTTTTTTAGTCACAATTAGATTATTCAGTAAAGGTTTTTAAAAATATTTAAATATCTAAAGTAACAGAGCTTTTCAATGAATACAAAAAACAGCTGCGCAAACGTGAAAAAAATGTTTATTGATAGACAAACACAAATTGAGCACTTCAGAGGTACAACTTGGTAAACATGTTGTACTACAAATTTGACATCACGATGTGCAATAAGGCACTATGATGCAAGCCTGTTATGACTCAAACCACCAAATAATCATCACTATTTGTCCAGCACTGATGCCTATGGGATGCTGGCTGTGCTTATGGGAGGCTGCCACAGGGCTTGGACAATGGCATCCCTCCCTCCCAAATCACTCTGTTGCCTTCATTAACAGCACCAGTGCTAATAGGAGCCTGGATCTGTGCTGAAAGTTCATAACTCTGTGAATCATTCATCCTCTCTGTGACACTGCCTATTATCAAAAAGCAGTAGTCAGAGTGATCGCCATAACGCTAATAGAGCAGAATTTAAATTGCCCACAATGGTGCCTAATTCAAAGCATTTTGTTAGGGGGAGATATAACCCAGACATATCACTTTGTCATTACCCTGGGGTTGTTGGGTAACTGGCACAGAGCATTACTGAAAGAGAGAGACTTTTCTGAACAGTGATAAGCTTGAGAGATTTCACTAGAGAGAATGTTGAAATACACTGCCTTTGTATAATGAACCTTCCAATAGACACAATGAGGCAGAATGTATAGATAGAGTCCTGCAGAGTCCTTATACCCATAGATGCCTCACCTGAATTAGCTCCAGTAAGTACAACTGTTTTTTTTTTTTTGGAACCAAGAAGGCAGAGGATATTCAGGGTTAAGAATCTGGAAAGCAAAATGGAAATGGCAATGTTTGAGAAGCCACAATATCTTTTGGTATTCTATTATTATTGCTGGAGCAATTGTATATTACAGGGCAGCGGTAGTTGTGGTTAGGGATTTGGCCCCAGGATCGGAAGGTTTTGGGTTCAAATCCTAGACCAGTAGGTTGCCCTGAGGTACCCTTGTATATCATTGTGGTTCACTGTTGTGTTGTGTTTCACAATGACAAATGTCACTTTCACTTACTTTCACTTCATACCGAGAACAAATTCTTAGATAAGGAATTCCTTTGGAGTGATGCTATTTAACAATTACTTAATACAAAAGGGACCATTTATATATACTGTATTATATTACATTATATGCATTATATTACAGATAAAAAAACAGCTAATCCATGTGCAACATGCCAATACATGTTGAACATGGCAGTAGAGCAAACCTCAGAGATACCAGGACTATTATTCGGCTTTTGATTACAACACATGTGCCAGAAGTTTCATGTTGCAACCCAACAAATATTTGTTAAACCTTATTGGAAAAATGTTTGTCCTGTGGCACAAAAGAACACAACTCATCTCACTGGTTAGAAAAATGACTGTCCCGTTTTATCATCACTTGATACTGGAAGCTTAAAAATATAGAGCACTCTTCCTTAGACTCAGGAAAGAGTATATACTAATATTTATTCTCCCAGCTTGGCATAATTTATAATGAGGAGACACCACTAGCAGGTACAATTTGACTGAAAATATTTGGAAGGAGCCTGTCTGTGCACCCAAAGTAGCTTTGACTGGATTGCAGTAATAGAAAAATAGAGAGACATTGCACTAAATAAATACCCACATATTGAGAAAAAAAGGTTGAATTCCCACACTGCTGGCACCAGTTGTCATAGTGCTATAATAATATGATGCAAAAAATAATAATTCTTAGAGACCCTAGTGTAATTAGAAACCCATAATTCCAGTTGTGCTAATTGTAATGTTTTGTAATTAGTGCAGGAGTTACTTCAGAGGCCCTGACTTGAAGATTTGTTGAACATGGATCCAATTAATGAACTCCAAAGCAGAGTTTCTAATTACCAAGTTGACTGGTAATTCAATGGCTGCCCAGTGAATCTGATAAATATGCTTCCTGTTTTCTCATCAAGCCTTAAGCATTGTTTTTTAATTTATCTTTGAACACTTAGCATGCTTACAGAATGTTCTGTGGAGCTTGAGAGCTATGTGTAGATTTGGTAATGAGCATGCTTTTGCATACTTTCCAATGAAAAGATCTCTTTTAATGACATTAACAGAGCATCTGCTTTTCTCTTGGTCCTTGATTCAAGCCACCATTTTACATTATGGGAGGTGGGAGATTTAAATGTAAATTTAATGTTAAAAGGTAAAGTGATTTAACTGTGCAAATTGGTCTGAAATGGTGTACTTTCAGGTTCTGACATTATCCGAGATGCCCTGCCTTCAAGACAGACTTGAATGGAGACATAATGAATGTATGAAAGTTCATCAAAAAGACAAAATTTATGCCATTTTCTTCCTTACCCCAAATGTCAGACAACACATGTTTGAAGCGTTGGAGTTTCTTCCTTTAGTTTTGGTCTGGAGCTGTAGCTAACAAGTAACGGACGTTCTCTCTTGCCAATAACATCTGTCCAAACTGCCAACCTAAATCATATACTTGGATCAAAACTATAATGTTTGTGATGTATTCAAAATCATAATTTCTTTTGACCATAGATGTAGATGTCACTATAATCTGCATTTTTAGAAGCCACACAAAACTTATCAAAGATATTTTACAGTACATTAAAGTACATTAGAATAGATATAACTACCTTGGACCTGGGCAGCAGAGTGGTGCGTGCTTGACTTTTTTCACAAAAAGATTATTGGGTTAATTCAGCTTGACATCCATAGAGAGCCAAGTCAGTTAAACTAGAGATGCTAAAAAGGTGTGACTCTCTGTGAGTGTGTTTGTATCTGCCGTGTTACTTTTCACCTCTCTCCCACAACCCTGCTTAGGATGAACACCTGCGGTAATGGAAGGATAGCTATAATAGGCCCCTTATTTTGTAGCTCTAGGTTCTAGGGTTTAGGTTCTTCATATTATTAACTATAAATATGTATGTAATATCTCAGTGTGTAATATTTCTTGATGTTGCTGTTTTAGGACTTTATTCTTCTCATAATGCTTTCAGTCAAGGTTGGTAGCTAGTAAGCCAAAAGATTTTATTCTCTTCTATAAAATGTTTTTATTCTCATTCCCATTGTTTTAATGAATATAAAAGAGATTAATTCTTAAGGCATAATACATACATACAGATGCAAAACTTATACACAATACAATACACAAGTAGAATATACAAATATGCCTAATTGGTCTAATGAATTTCTTTGGTCAAACTATTTTCTTTTTCAGAGAATATTTTCTTTCTTTTATACTCTCAGCAGGGCTCTGTTTTTACTACTGTTGCTGTGTAAACTCAGCCAAACATTGTCTCCAAACACTCAAGAGATTAGACCACTCTTTATTTATCAATCAGTCCCCTACTTTGTCCAGACTCCAAAGTGTAATTTGGTTTCATCTCCACCTCACATCAACACTCATCTATGCTGCAATTAAAACAGTCATGGTGAGCAGGTTGACTAAATTTGTGTGATTTCACATGGCACCCCCACACTACTTGAGATCCCCTTTTGTTACAATTATACAAAACATGGCAGCATGCTTTAGCTTATACGTGATAATGAGGGTTTTGCAAGGGCAAAGATGGTTGCTGCTAATGCTGAACAAAATAATCAACCACTTGGAAAAAAAAAAACATGAATAGAGAGAGTTAAAAAGAATCTTGATTGTTTTTGCAAGTAATCAAATGAGATGGCAGCAGGTGATTTTACAGGTCCCTTTTTAATGATAGGGAGCAAATGTATTTTAAAAACCTGGTGCATTTAAAAAGGAGGAGGCAGAACAAAGACAACTAGACACATTCTCATGACTGCTTCTTTTTA
Organism: Hepsetus odoe; assembly: GCA_017165825.1. Lineage (NCBI taxonomy): Eukaryota > Metazoa > Chordata > Actinopteri > Characiformes > Hepsetidae > Hepsetus > Hepsetus odoe. The sequence goes on along the minus strand of CM029385.1, from coordinate 8,250,762 downwards.
GGCTTATATAATATGTCATTTTTTTACCATTCAGTATAATAGCAGGAGCTCCCTATGGTATAAGCAGCAATCACAGATGCCTGCCTGACACAAGCCTAATATTGCACTGGCTGGTATTAGAAGTAAACCCTGCTGGGTCAAGGGGGGCTCTGGGACTGCCTCAGCTGCTGATGAGACAGGTTTTTGCTGTGGCCCTGCTGATGAGAGGATGATTGTGTGAAGTCCCGACAGAGAAAAAAAACCACATCATTTCAGACACACTGTAGGTCCAAAAAATGAACATAAGCATGGAAAATTACATGAACCCATACCACATCATTACACAAGAATAAATAGTCACACTAATTTTGAGCATAAAATTTCAAGCACCTTTACTTTTCATCCATTGTCTGGTGAAGTAATTACCAACAACAGTGTTAAGTTTAGGTTTTTGTTTGACATTAAGGTTAGAGTAAGGGTTAGGTTTAGAGTAAACTTTTTTGGTTACATTCTGGTTAATGTTGAACAGCATTTCTAATATGTTAAGCAGAATATTAGTTAAATGTATTCGTCTACAAAACAGCTGCAGGGGACAGTCAAGTGTTACCAAACTGTCCCTCAAAAGGCCCACATTGCTTTTCTCTTATCAAAATTGATAAATGCTTTTTCTTATTATTTTCAATTAAGTAAGCAGAACATGCATTATAGTCATTTAGAACACAGAATGGTGTTTTAAGTTTGGGTTCAACATAAGTTCAACATATATAACAATCCAACTTTTTTCTTTGTTGAGATAATTTGCATTCAACAGAAAAAGTCCATAGTTTACATATTGCATTGACCCATCATAAACTAATCTGATCAGCAACCATTCATATTGTTTATATGTTGTGTGTTGTGTGTAATTAATAAATGTTTATTTTCATTCGGCAGTTGAAAAGCTTAGAATTTAGAACGGTTAACTCAGTTCCTCATTTTTAAAAATATCACAAGAAATAACTTCACAATAAACAATCATTTAAAAAAATATTTAAAAAAACATTGTTCAATAATGTCAATACAATTAAATACAATTTGTTACTTAGGTGGTACTAGCTAATCAGCAGTTACTGATCTGTGCTGGTTACCAAGATGATAATCTAATGTGGAAATAAAGCACTGTTGTAAGTCGCTCTGGATAAGAGCGTCTGCTAAATGCCGTAAATGTAAATGTAAATATAAATGCTCAGACTGTATTACCACATTTGGGTTTGTGCTCTGATTGATTCAATCAACCAGATTTTAGAACCCGAACAGTCTGCTGTTATGACACCTAGACTCTAGAGAGCTAAAATAGTTATTTTCATGATTCCATAGAAGAAAGGTTTAGCTCCCCAACGAACCATCTTTGTAAATAAGATATTTAGGGCTGACCTCTGATATATATTTATGTATAAAGAACAGTCACATATTAAAAATGTTTTTGGTTCACACACATCAAAAAACACTGATGAGTAGAGACATCACAGTAAGCATGTAAAATTAAAAATTACTCCCAAATGAAAGGCCTTGTGCCAGGGTTAGGGTAAGCTATTCTTTTGCAGTCTTTGAAGAATGTGTTTCTGTTGATCTATTTTCTGTATTTAATAAATTCTAAATATTCCTTTTTTATTAAACACACTTTAAGAGGCCATTCCCAGACTTGGTAGGCAATGAAAAGACAATTAAGGGTGTGTCAGATGGTCTTTTCTTTCTGTTCTCCATGATGTAAGTGGACAATGTCATCCACCTACCTATGTGGAAAAAGTAAGATCTGCTATCTGCCTATCTGCTGCATTTTCAGTTTCTTCTATTAAATGGGGAACTTTTTGCTTGAGTGGCAGGAAATAGGATTCTTTGCAACTTCCGAAAAATACAAATGCCACACACTCTCTGTTTCCTTTATAAGGCCAGGTAGAGAGTCCTTTCGAGGTGTTTTCCCCAGGCTTGAGCAGACACATAAAAATGAATGATGGCAATATTAGCTCGGCAACCGAGTTGACGTTATTGCACTTTTATGCGCCCAGGGAAATCACTGTGTCCGCAGCAGCAGAAAATGATTATTGAGAGCTAATAGGGTACGATGTTTAATATAAAGGAAGAACAGACAAAATCACTCATTGCACCACGGGGAACAAATTAAGGACGAGAATGGTGAGTGTGAAGGTGTGTGCTATACTGCTGCAGATAGATGATCTTTATTATTGCAGCTGTAGTTGGATGTTGCACTATTATATTCACACATAGTGCAGAACAGCACTTTTGGAGTAGCTGCGACAAGAGCTAAAGGGACTGTCTAGCTATGCTATTTCATGGCCTTTGCAGTTAGATTTTTGAAGGAGTGGCTGTTAGAAAGTAATTGAACTCACCCAGTAGAGCAGTAGGGTGGTAGCAACCCCTGGAGGACATAAAGAGCACAGCCATTTACTCCTGCAGGGGTTGTACAAATATGTGTATAAATAAAGGCTTTTAAATTGCAGTCCTTCTTCATTAACATCATAACACCTGTCATAAACAGGGTAAGCCATAATACAAATTCAAATTCTCAATTCAAATTTTTGCTTTCGTATATTTAGACAATATACATGAATAAATTTTGTTTTTAGTGCATCCTTCCATTAAACAAAACTTGAGATCAAGAGCAGACATGGCTCACTGTGTTGTCTGTTTTTTTACTAGAAGACCATTAGTTATCAGTCAACTCATAAAAAGTGCTGTGGTACACCTAATCTATTAAATTTTGATTGTTTAATAACATTTTTCCCAAAAATTACTGTCAATGATATTTAAAACAAAAAGACAATATTTTCTTAAAGCAATATATTTAATGTTTTTGCAGTATTGATTTGTAATTATGAATATGGTAAATTTGATTAATCACTTTTTTGAGTACCTGCCAAACTTTTCAGTATATTTTGCAAAAGTCTTTGTGTTCATTACTTGGTATAGAAAGTAATGTTTGTATAAAAATGCTTTGATAGTAGGCCTACTACAAACTCACCTGATCTCAATTATTTAAGCTGACTGCATTCATTTTACAGTTTGTATTAATCTTCATTATTTTTAACATACAATAATTATATTATCTTTAGTATAAATTATGTAAACAACATAATAAAACTTGATAAAACACCTCTAAGGATCAACAGTGAATAATGCTTGTTTCTTTGAACTCAGTCTGTGACAGCTACTATCAATAGCTAGGAAGCAAGCTAGCTATTCAATCAGTGTGGCCATTTAGACTTGTGTAAGTTGCACACAATAAACAGAAACTATTAAATTACTAATCATGGATGACTGCTGAGTTGCACACTCTCCTCGGGACTCGGGACAGGGCCTTCAAGTCAGGGGAGGAGGCAGCCCTATGAGCAGCAAGGGTGAACCTGTCTTGGGCAATCAGAGCAGCTAAGCATGCACACGCACAGAGAATCCATGGCCACTATAAGAACACTGGTGACACGTGGTACATTCAGGCCCTCGCCAACTACAGTCATCTCCAAATGCCTGTGATGGTGAGACCTCCCTCCCAGATGTGCTGAACCACTTCTATGCTTGGTTTGATGCGGCGAACAACACAAAGTAGTTAATCCTTCCTCCTAATTACCAGGTTCTCTACCTGACCACGGCAGAGGTGAGGACATCTCTGCTGAGAGTCAACACATGGAAAGCTGCTGATCCAGACAACACACCTGGCTGTTTGCGCAGAGGATGCTGACAGATCATCTTCAGCATCTCTTTGAGGACCACTGTTGTTCCAAGGTGCTTCAAGACCACCACCATCATCTCATCATCCCTCAGCATCTGAGTGAGAAGCTGAGACTGCTGGGCCTGAACACCTCCCTCTGTAACTGGATCTTGGACTTCCTGACTGGGAGACCTCAGTCAGTCAGGATCGGGAGCAGCACCTCCAGTACTATCATGCAGTGCATAGGGGCCCCACAGGGCTGTGTGCTCAGCCCACTGCTATTCACATGAATGACCCATGACTGTGCAGCCACACACAGCTCGACCCCATATCATCAAATTCACTAATGATACTACCATGGTGGGTCTGATCAGCGGTGACGATGAGATGGCGTACAGAAACTCATCAGCATTTAGAGACAGATTTTTGGTTCTGCACAGAAACTCAACATCTCCAAATGTTGACAGTGAGATGGTTGTTGACCTCAGGAGACCACGTTTTGACCACTCTCCACTGAACATCAACAACTCACTCGTGGAGCTGAAGTTTCCTGGTGTTCACAGACAACCTCATGTGGACTCTAAACACCAGCTCCATCACAAAGAAAGCCAAGCAGCATCTCTACTTCATGCTCAGACTGAGAAGAGCCCATCTTCCTCCACCAATCCTTACCATGAGGAACGTCCACAGTGGAATGTCTCCGACCACAAGTCCCTGCAAGTGAGGACAGTTGAGAAGATCATCGGCATCTCTATTCAAGATAATTTCACCACTTGCTGCACAAGGCAAACATCATTGTGGACAATCCCACAAACTCTATTTCCTCCTGTTGTCCAAGTAAAGGTTCCATAGCATACACCCAGGTTGGGAAACAGTTTCTTCCCCCTGGCCATCAGATTCTTAAATCATAATTGACTCATCATCCACCAGGCTCCACTCATACACCTGTGTCTAACTACCTGTGACACACCTGTGTCTAACTACCTCCTGCATTTATTGTACAATTTATATTTTTGCACTCCACATTTTATAAATGCTGCTTATACTGTTTTACTGTTGCTCACATAGTCAGAAGAATGTTTCCTGTTGTCTGTCTGCACTTGTTTTGTGGTGTGTTCTATGTAATGCTGTCTTATGTGTAGCACCATGTTCTGTAGGAACATTATTTCATTTCACTGTGTACTGTGTATATGGTTGAAATGACAATAAAACCTACTTTTTCTTCAGATAAATCTGGTTGATCTTTCTTTTTTTTCTACATTTTGAGAAAATCAATTGTCTCCAAATTTTGATGTGCAATGCATATACAAACATTGCCACTTTCCTAGGCTACTGGAAGCAGTTGTAATTCTTTGATAGTTTAATGATAACATTTAAGTATAAGGGTATATAAAAGATTATACGATTATTGAAGTTAAAGATGGTAAGATGGGTTGTCTTTCTGGCTTAATCTCACATAAGTAAAATAATCATTGAAAGAAAAGAAAAATGATGCAAAATAACCTTGTGAAAACAAAAAGAAGAAAAAAACATTCCCCCTCCTTAGTCCTATAGGATGCACACTATGTATACATTATTGCAATGTTACTGTCATCATTTAACACCAAACCACCCCACAACCTCTAGGTGCTCTTGTCTTTTGCTGATCTTCTTTCAGAGCCACTCTTTGTCCTTGTGCTTTAGAGCGCCTCTCAGGGGACATCCTGCTTGGTGAACTCATAAGCTGGCAGGAGAGGGAGGGAGGGAGAGAGAGAGTGAGAGGGAGAAAGAGAGAAAGGAAAAATGAGAGAAAGTGTGTGTGTGTGTGTGTGTGTGTGTGTGTGTGTGTGTGTGTGTGTGTATGTGTGTGTGTGTGTGTGTGTGTGTAAGGGAAAGATATAGACCCAGTTTTTAGTTTCTCCTTTTCTTCAGTGAAGGGCAGCTGGGAGGAGAAGTGAGAACAGGTGCAGGTGGCAGCAGTATGGATTAGCCTGAAAAATGTGCCATTGTGCATAATCACAATGCTATGGATCAATACATGGAGAAAACTGTAAAGTATTTTACTATAAAAGGCCATGTCAAAGTCATTTTAACTGAATCCAGAACCAGAACTACAATGATGATTTTTTGTGTACAAAATGTAATTTATTTGTCTTTTGATCTAACTTACCAAAGGCCACAGGTTTTCAGAAGTGCAAACACTGGTGCAGACTAGAATTGCTATTTTAAACAAACCATTAAGATAAATCAGCAACTACTGTAAACAACCTATTCATGCTTTACCTGTTCTTTTACTCCACTAAATTTTGGGTCCTCTTCTAATAATTTTACAATGCAAGTTGTTGTCTCCATGTCACAAGGCTGCACTGTCAGTGTTGGCAGCTCTGTGTTGAACTCCGGATCACAAGGAGGTGCTGCTACTGATACAGGCAGGAGAGTGGCACTTTACTGCAGAGGAAAGGACCACTTCATGCTGGCATCCAGAGGGTGGGTGCTCAGGCACAAAGGACAAAACACCTCACTTTCCCATAGCAGGTCTTTTTTAAGCAGCAGCTACAGAACCGTGGACTCTCCTAAGTTGAGCTCTGAGGGTAGTGTTGTGCACTGGGGCACCAAGCCCAGCTCTAAGGTAGTTGCAGACTCCTGCTTGACTGGAGTGGGTGGGAAAGCTGAGCCACAGACTCCTTGAGGCTTGCTGGCAAAGGCCATCTTAAAAGTTGATTGAGCTTTGGCTGGTCCACTAGTGACAACCAGTTTGCTGGTTGCACTAAGACCCTGGACTTTCCTGTTTCTTTTTTCCCAAGGCAAACATGGTTGCATGAACAAACATTATTAAAACATACGTGAAAAGAAGTGCTAAAACAAACCAAACCTTTCACTCTTACTAGCTAAATTTACTCCTGGGCTGCCCAACCTGTCTCCTCTCCTCTCCCTATCCAGACATCTCACTGGCCAAACTTACCTCTCTGCTGTCTTGAAAGCTCAGTTTTAAAAGTGATTTGCCTCCTTCTCCAAATGTCATTTTTTCCTTTTTAAAGAATAAGCTCAGCATTCAGTTCCTGGGACATATTACAGTGCTCACCACTGCCACAATATTCTGACCAAAAATTCAGCTTTAAGATACAGTTTTCACTTAAAAAAAAACAAAAAAAAAAGAATTTGGGGCAGCGGTGACCTAGTGGTTAGGGAGTTGCCCCTGCATCAAAAGATTGTGGGTTCAATTCCCTCACCAGTAGGTTGCCCTGAGGCACCCTTGAGCAAGATACCGTCCCTGTCACTGCTCCCTGGGCGCTTTCAATAGCTGCCCGCTGCCCACTTCTACACGGTGTCTGAGTGCATGGGTTAAATGCAGAGGTCCAGTTTAATTGTGGTTCACTGTGTGCTGTGCTGTGACCTCGCAATGACAAGGGTTGTCACTTTCAATTTCCCTAACTTCTTTTTTCATGTGCTTTTGACTGTTTTACTCTTTATTATACACATTACATTTATTTAAATTCAAATATCCTTTCAGTAATCTAAAAGCTAATGTATGGGTCTCAGTTTTCAAGAGATAAAAGGTGCAGGTGTAAAGGCACAAGGTGTGCTCATGTCTGTGAAACCTCTTGGATGGATTGCAAGTCTTTGTTCCTCTCAAGATTCCTCTCTCCAGCTTACGGGAGTTTTTTCTTGCCTTTGTTGTCCATAGTTTTCTCACTCTGAACCAGCCCTTTAATTGCTGTGTTACAACAATATAAGTTGTGAAATGCTCTATGTAAATATATATTTGACTTGACTTGACAAAGAACCAGAATTTATTGTGCAGCCAAGTGAGAGAGGAAAGTGAGGAGAGAGCATGTGGTGTGTTTTGCCCCTGGGGCCTCACACTCTCACCATGAGCTGCACTGGTCTAAAGCTTGTGTTTGAGAGGTGTGAAGTGGGAGTGGAGCTGGTAGGCTGACCTGGGCTACATTTTTAGTGTGAGTTCAACAGTGTGTTCCTCTGTCAGCTTCTGTATTTCAGTTACATGTGCTACCTGTCATCACACATTGTTTTCAGTGCGTGGACAGATTCTAGTCAAAGTCACAGGAGAGGCCTACTGCTGCTAAGGCCAGAGTCTTCTCATGGAGGGTATAGGTGCTATTAGTACAAATTTTTGTGCATTAATTTGTCTGTTCATGTATATGGAGCATTGTGCCAAAGTGTTATCATCATCTTGCAAAAATGTGGGTGCACTTTACCAAAGTTAGCAATTCTTTATTTAAAACTCTGTTTAACTTATATATTACCAGCTGATTGATCTAATTCACTAAAGCAAGGGCAACTAGCTGTGGTCTGTTTTGCATGGACGTGAAACACCATAATTTTGATGACTTTTGCACACAACTGAGTGTGTTATAACAGTAGTCCTATAGGATGAAGTAACAGAACCAGACAACCGCATCAAGGAATTTGTCTCCCAGTCTGGTTCATCATAAGCCACTTCCATCTATTACCTCAGGCATCATCTCTGGAACAGATTGCCCTTCACGGATCTCTTCCCTTGTTTTAGTGAATTCAGTAAGTAAAGTCACAGAAATTGAGTCTAGTTCCTCAGAGGTACTCAATTCCCTTGACCTTAGCCTTTCAGAGAATGATCCAGAGGAGGAGTGCTCCAGAAGCTTTGTGGAGGCTACCGGTGATGACAATCCAGCATCCCAACCTAATGTGCCTGTGGAGGACCCACAGATACCAGAGGCTCCGGAAATAGTCAGACCCCCTCCTGCTCAGAGGAGAGGAGTAACCCAGGTTGCCAAATGTAAGGTCAGTAAAAGCAAAGCACAAGTTATCCTGCCTTTCAGAGATGGAGGCACACAGTTACCCAGGCCTCCCAAAAGCCAGCAGTGCCAGAGGAGAGCAACAGCGTTAACTGCAGCAGTGGAAGGATACCTTTCCTTTATTGCAGCCAGTGCACCCAAAATAGTCTTCACACCAGCTGTTCTTCCCCCAAACCTCTTGCTAAACGCCCATGTGAATGTCATCCCCGTTGACACAACACAACACTTGTACGAAAGACATGAAAAATTCCACACCTCAGATTATGAAATGATAGTCATGGAGAGCGAGAAGGACAGAGACCGGAGGCGGAGCACGCACTGGGTAAAGAACTCTTCCCCTTCTAACCACAGAGAATCTCCTGTATTTAGCCCTTTTTCAGATGGGTACCGGACAAGGCTCTCCAGCCAATCTGATGAGTCCTCCAGAGGCCCCAATATGGAGTCAGAGAGCCGGGTGACAGAGGAAACACCAGACAGCAGAAAGGCACCAAAAGGATGTACGGCTAAACATAAATACCAAAGGGACTTGGTTATAAGGATATGGACTGAGACTCTGGAGTACCTCTCTCCGCTGCCAACAGTCCGAGACATGACTGGCTGGTCTGGGTCCCCCTTCCTGCACAATTGTTTATTAATTTGAAAATATGGACCTGACCAGGTACCCCATTAAAGGGGCTATGTTTGTTTTCTTTTGTTCCGGATTGTCTCCCCTCCAGGTTCCGGCACTGGAGAAGCGCCCTCTGTGTTGCGCCCTTGAGAGGGGGGGTGATGTCAGGACTTTGGGTTTCCTGCTTCTGTTTTATTCACAGTAGAGGGCGCTCTGTTCTGATGGAGCACACCTGAGCTCACATGACACAGGTGTGCTACATTGAGGCTGACTACTTAAGCCTCAATGAGTCAGAGCAGAGCGCGGCTCATTCACTTTACTGTTGTTATCATTATGGGTGGTTTTGTGTCTGATGTATTCCAGTTTCGTGTCTGGATTTTGGTTCTAGTTTTGTTCTTGGTCCAGTTTCGTGTCTGGTTCCATGTTTCTGTTCAATAAAAGTACCTCAAGAATCTCTGGCTCAGCTATGATGTCCTTCCCGCTCCCCGCCACCGTGACATCACTAGAATGACCATTTATTAAATATTTAACATTTCAGGGATAGATCAACATTCCCCATTACTAACTAACCCATTACAACTGTTGACCACAAGAATTTAAACTCTTCTACCTTTGCCATTTCTACTCTTTGTATCCTAACCATTCACAGTCAGGTATTATGTCTTCGTCCTACTGACTTTCATTCCACTACACTCTAGAGCATATTTCCACATCTCCACATTTCCACATCAAATAAATAAATGTATTTATTTATAATTTATTGATTATTATTTACTGTTATTATGATTATTATTATATTTTCACTGTGTATATGGTTATCCTTCCTTATCTTTTCTATCTTTCCTGTATTCCTGTCTTTATATTCTTTATTTCTTTGTTAATTGCCGTGTAAATATGTATATGTATATATAGCTCATGTATAGCTCTTTTATAGCTCTTGTATACGGATGTCCTCATTCTTTATTTTTATCTTTCTTTTAATTTTTAATTTATTTATTTTTTTATATATTTTTTATATTCTTTCTGTCCTTCTTGTTAAAGAGCCATGTAACACCTGAATTTCTCATTCATGGGATAATAAATGATTATTCTATTCTATTCTATTCTATTCTATTCTATTCCAGAGTTTTCTCATACAGATCACAAGCTGCAAGCATCAAATTCTTCAAGGACACTTCTACAGGTCTAATCTTGTCTGTCAACCTGTCCATTATCACTCCAAACAAGACAGTGCTCAGCGCTGATCCCTGATGTAATCCCACCTCTGCTTTGATTGATCTATCCTACTACAGACCTCACCACTGTCACACAGCCTGCATACATATCCTATACCTCTTTCACGTACTTCTTTGCCACAAAAGGTTTCCTGAACTCCCTACCAGCTAGTCCACCAAGTTGAAGAAATGACTATCATCAGATTTCTCTCCTCACCTGAACTTGAACAGATCAGTTATATCATACTGGATCATCTGCATGAGCTGATGCCACTAAGAATAACAAAGCTTCACCCACTCAGTCAGAACCACCACTATTAGTTCATTGAACTTCCAATTACAAACTAATAAACTCTTTTATTGTAACTCATACTTTACGAGAAATCATTGCTAAGTCGATTAATATAATGCACTTTCTCTTTCTTTTTCTTCTTTATTTCCAGTGTCAGTGAGAGGTGGATGGGTTCTCCTTTTGAGTCTCTATGCCTGTTACTGACCCAGCCATGATCCCATCCATCTATTTGAGTTACTTTCATCTCATCAGTCCATAAATCCTTTGAAATGTTTTTCATTTCTAAATCTTTCTAAAATATTTCTAAATCTTGACATTTCAACTTATGTTTATTGTTAAGTGATGGTCGGGTTTCAGTCTACCTTACCTTTGTTTCTGAGCACTGAACACCTTGTAGTTCCGGGCACTCCTGGTGTTGCCAGGAACATTTAGGATAATGGGTTCCTGGTAGCTTTGCATTTCATTCTTCTCAAATCTTTGGCAGTTTATTTAACATTGCTTGTGACTGTTTGCAACAAACTGTTTGAAGGTTCTGTGATCATGCAGCATTTCACCTTTTAGTACATAAATAAAAGCTGATAAAACTGATAAAAACTCGTTTTGAATATTTTGACGTATGCTGTGATACCACATGGGCAGCTTGCTTAGAAACATGGAATATGACTTTAGTAAATATTTATATTTAGCTCATCCAGCTTTAGCAGATATGAACACTGGCAACTAGCACATTTCAAAAAGCTAGGATAGGTCTGTAACCTAGAGATTTTCAGTATTACAATCTATGAATATATTCTGTTACTAGGCAATTGACTTCAATTTATTTTGTAATCAGAACATGAACAGATTATCCCTTCAAAATGATTGACACCATAAAATAGCACAGATTAATAGAGTGATAGTTCATTAAACTTTAATTTCTTTTCTCTTGACTTATGACTTGCATTCCTTAGCTTAACATATACTCCATACATTGAGCTCAGAAATCAGAATGATCTGGAATTACAAGCCTACATTTCAAGGCACAGACAGCAATAAACTGCAGCCACTGAGGCACAAGGTTAATGAGGGGAGTCTGAAGCTGGTTTATGAGAGCTGTCACCATAGGTTGCCGGTGGTCTAGTGGTAGGGTACTTGCCTATGGACCAATGGCTCATGAGGTCCCAGGTTTGAATCCCACCTCTAGCACCCCACCCCTTAACCCTGAATTGTTCCAGGGGGACTGTCCCTGTAATTAGGACATGGAAGTTGCTCTGGATAAGAGTGTCTGGTAAATGTAAATGTCATTTTGCAATATACACATATCCAAGCACAAGCACGTGCACACACACTGACAAAAGCAGATACATATAAACCAATTAGCCAAAATATTAAAACCAAAGAAAGGTGAAGTGAATAACATTGATTATCTCATTTCAATGGTGCCTGCAAATTGGATATTAGACAGCCAAGTGAACAGCCAAATCTTATTTTTTAATCATAATCAGAATTTTAATTATCAGAATCTAAGCAATTTTTTTTCAAGGGTCAAATTGTGTTGGCTAAACGACCAGGTTGGAGTTTCTACAAATAGCAGATCTTATGGGGTTATCATTGTATGCAGGAGTATGCTGAGGTCCAAGTAAAGACAACTGGAAATACTGTGACAGGTCATCGGCACCCAAGCCTGTTTTGTATGGTCAGTAAATACCAGCTAGGCTGTTCTTTTGTCAGTTTGATGAGAAAGAGGCTGAAAAAGTAAAGGTTCTGGATGGACAAAAGTCAATTCTTGGCGCCTTTATTTTTGGGCACTTTCTTGATTGCCATGTGTCAGTCCTCTGGGATTTATATTATGTCTCTTTCCCACACCTGATATAGCAGTACAGACTGCTAAACAACATAACACCTCATGTGGCTTTAGGACTCTTAACCTACGCTGGAGTGGAGTGGTAAGATGTTGGCCAGAACTGTATTGCCTCCATGAAGCCAGAAAGGCGACATCTTCAAATGTCTGCTCTCTTGAGACCCAAGGTGGAAGTATATGCTTGGATGTGTGTGTGTGTGTGTGTGTGTGTGAGAGAGAGAGAGAGAGAGAGAGAGAGAGTCTATTTCCTCATTATGTATGTGGTGGGACACGCTTGGGCCATCCTCAGGAGATGAAAGTTTGTAAACATGAATAACAATTAGCAGCAGGGCTTTTGGGCAGGTAATCTGCATGTGAGCTCCACCAGTTTGTTGTTTCTCTCCCACTCAATATTCATGCACTTAGGGGAGCAGGGTGTAGGGGAGAGAGTGATGGAACGTCCCATTTGCATTTGACTTCACAGATATTTAGGTGATATTTGATCTTTTATTTGGGCAAACAGGCTACACCTCTTTTTAAACATCTTAAAAGCAGATTATGCTCAGGGAGGGTTAAAAGCACAAGTAAAGAAGGTGAGTAGATTTCATAATCATTGGTATAAGATCCAAGATGGCGGCGCGGTAACATGCAGTGGCCATTCTGGGGTCCAAACTTTGGTGCTAAAGTCTGTAAAAAAGTCTTTCATCCTACTACTTTTCTTCAAGAGACTTGCACATGAGCATCACAACTGTGAATGCTCTTAATTATAACAGCCAAACACTGCTGGAGCTCAGGAATAAGCCAGGATACAGTCTTCCAGTGACTCTCCGAACTACCCTACAGGAGCTCGGTGTGCTGCGAAGACCAGGCCTTCAGTCCCCGAGATCGCCTGTTGTACCTGGCCAAGCGGTGCAAGAGGAAACAGAAACGCGGCAAGCGTGCTGGGGTCCGGGCTCAGCTAAAGGCTAACGCTAGCCGATTGGCTATCCCGTCCGTCCTCCTTGCCAATGTCTGCTCCCTGGATAATAAACTGGACTATATACGACTCCAGCTGACAACCCAGCGTGAGTACTGTGACTGCTGCGTTTTTGTTTTTATGGAGACATGGCTCAGCAACAGCGTTCCGGACACTGCAGTCCAACTTGCTGGACTCTCTGTATTTCGCTCGGATGGAAACACCACTCTGTTCGGCAAGAGTCATGGAGGGGGCTGTGTGCACACGTAAGCACACAATGGTGTACAAACGCTGTGCTAGTATCGACTCATTGTTCGACGCTGCTGGAAGTCCTCACAGTCAGGTGCAGACCTTTTTATCTGCCCAGGGAGTTCTCTACAGTTTTTATTACAGCGGTCTACATTCCACCCAGCGCTAGCGCTAACAGCGCAAATGCTAACAGTGCGCTGGCTGAACTTTATGGAGCGATCAGCAAACTCCAAAACTCCCACCCAGACGGACTGTTTGTTATTGCTGGAGATTGCAATAATGCACATCTCAAGTCAGTTCTTCCTAAATTTCACCAACATGTGGATCTTGCCACGAGGGGGGAAAATACGCTGGACTGTGTTTACACAAACATGGCCGGTGCGTATAGAGCGGAGCCCCGCCCCCACCTCGGACACTCAGAACACATCTCTGTTCTGCTGATCCCAGCGTACAGACCCATGGTCAGGCGTGTGAGGCTCACCCTGAAGCAGGTAAAGACCTGGCCCACAGGACCCATCTCTGCTCTTCAGGACTGCTTCAAACGCATCGACTGGGAGATGTTTAGGGAGGCTGCAACCTACGGCGACTCCATCAACCTGGAGGAGTACACAGCTTCAGTGACTGGCTATATCAGCAAGTGCATTGAGGATGTTACTGTCTCCAAGTTCATCATAACATGACCTAACCAGAAGCCATGGATGACTGCGGAAGTGCACAGACTCCTGAGGACCCGGGACAAGGCCTTCAAGTCAGGAGACAAGGCTGCCCTAAGAACAGCGAGGGCAAACCTGTCTCGGGCCATCAGAGCAGCAAAGCGAGCTCACGCACAGAGAATCCATGTCCACTTCAGAAACACCGGTGACACGCAACGCATGTGGCAGGGCATTCAGGCCCTCACCAACTACAAGACATCTCCACCTGCCTGTGACGGTGACTCCTCCCTCCCAGATGCGCTGAACTGCTTCTACTCACGGTTTGATGCTGTGAACAACACGATAATGAGGAAGTCCATCCCTCCTTCAAACGACCAGGTTCTCTGTCCACGGCCGAGGTGAGAAGATCTCTACTGAGAGTTAATCCACGGAAAGCTGCTGGTCCAGAAAACATTTAAGGTCGTGCCTCAGAGGATGTGCAGAACAGCTGGCAGACGTTCTCACTGACATCTTCAACATCTCTCTGAGCACCACTGTTGTTCCCAGGTGCTTCAAGACCACCAGCATCATTCCTGTGCCTAAGAAATCATCTGTCTCCTGCCTCAATGACTATCATCCCGTCACACTCACACCTATTGTCATGAAGTGCTTCGAGAGGCTGGTCATGAGGCACATCAAGTCCGAAGTCAGATCCCTTCCTCACTGGACCCCCTGCAGTTTGCGTACCATCCCAACCGCTCAACGGACGATCTCCACCACCCTCCATCTGGCCCTTTCTCATCTGGACAGAAAGGACAGTTACGTCAGAATGCTGTTCATTGACTACAGTTCAGCATTCAACACCATCATCCCTCAGTATCTGAGTGAGAAGCTGAGGCTGCTTGGCCTGAACACCTCCCTCTGTAACTGGATCCTGGACTTCCTGACTGGGAGACCCCAGTCAGTCAGGATCAGTAGCAGCACCTCCAACACCATCACACGGAGCACAGGGGCCCCTCAGGGCTGTGTGCTCAGCCCACTGCTGTTCACATTGATGACCCATGACTGTGCAGCCAAGCACAGCTCAAACCACATCATCAAGTTTGCTGATGAAACAACCGTGGTGGGTCTCATCAGCGGTGGAGACGAGGTGGCCTAGAGAGAGGAGATAGAACAACTGATGGACTGGTGCAGAACCAACAACCTGTCTCTGAATGTCGTCAAGACTAAAGAGATGGTTGTTGACTTCAGGAGACCACGTCGGAACCACGCTCCACTTATTATCAACACCTCACCTGTGGAGATGG
This sequence comes from Hepsetus odoe, assembly GCA_017165825.1. NCBI lineage: Eukaryota > Metazoa > Chordata > Actinopteri > Characiformes > Hepsetidae > Hepsetus > Hepsetus odoe. The sequence goes on along the minus strand of CM029385.1, from coordinate 8,235,233 downwards.
TCCAGAGCACCAAGTTTCTTGGTGTTCACATAATCGACAACCTCACGTGGACCCTCCAACACTCCATCACTCCATCACTCCATCACTAAGAAAGCCCAGCAGCGTCTCTACTTCCTACGTAGACGGAGGAAAGCCCATCTCCCACCTTCCATTCTGACCATCTTCTACAGAAGAACCATAGAGAGCATCCTGAGCAGCTGCTTTACTGCCTGGTATAGGAAATGAAACGTCTTAGACCGCAAGTCCCTACAACGGGTAGTGAGAACAGCTGAGAAGATCATCGGGGTCTCTCTGCCCTCTGTACAGGACATTTTCACCACTCGCTGCATCCACAAAGCAACCAGCATTGTGGATGATCCCACACACCCGTCCCACACTCTCTTCTCCCTCCTGCCATCCGGAAAAAGATTCCGCAGCATACGGCCCTCCACTTCCAGGATGGGGAATAGCTTTTTCCCCCTGGCCATCAGACTTCTAAACCTTTAATGTCGCCACACCTATTATTCATCCATAGCTAGCTACTATCTATTTATTTCTTCTTGCACTCTGCACTTTACTAATGCTGCTCTGTTACACCGTTACACTGCCCAACAACCTGCTGTTCTGGATGGAAGTACTGTCTGTTGTGCTGTCTGTTGTTGTCTGTTGTCCTGCCCCCTTCTGGTTAGGGACTAGGAATGGGAAGGCTGTGGTTTCGAATCCAGTAGGTTGCCCTAAGGTGCCGTCCCCATCACTGCTCCCTAGGTGCTGGCGATAGTTGCATAGTTGCTGCTGTGTGTATACTTCAGATTCAATGCCCTTTGGCGATAAACAAATTAATCTTTGTAAAATAATTTCTTTACTTTATCAAAAGAGCCATTAACTATGGAACTAAAATTAGAAAAAAAAAAATGTGAAAAATAAAAATTAAAAAAAAGAAAAAAATCTTTTAATCTTTCCATCCAACTGTGAAATCATAGCTACAGCCTGCAATTTGCAAATCTTCAGCCAATACTACTGTGTATGCACAGAAGGTTCATGCGAACAAAACTATTAGCTTTAGAAAAATTTGTCTTGTTAATATTGCATGCATTGCATTTGAGAGCATGAGTTATTGCTTATAAGTAGTATAGTATAACAAAATTATAACTTAAGTATAAGTAGTATAACAAAATAATATTGTTATATTCAGTTTTTCTTAGTGCTGAATCAGAGTATGTAGTGCTTGATGTGTTGAGGATACAGTTGTAGTTAAATCAAACTTCTTGTCCTTAAGCTCCACATTCTACTACATGAAGAGTCAGTATCAACCAGAGAGCTTTGTATGAGTGACACTGCATAGGATGCATCAGCACATCCAGCGGTCAGCTTGGCGTCAAGGGAACAGCTAAATTAGAACTCCAGGGCTTACAGGGTTTGATGGAGGGCGGCTGATGAGCTGACGGCAGCAGGCTTTATTGACACATTGATATGGCACTGATGATTAATTAAAAGCTTTAGGTGTTATTTGGATGTTATCTCTCTGCCGAGATGGAACATTTGAAGGTGACATTGGAACAGCAAGCCAACTTCTTCCTCTGAAGCCCTACATTGCCTGAGCATACAAAGGTCTATACAAGTAAACAAACTACTGACAAGGGCTGCCCCCCCTTCATTTTAGATATATGCCTAAGACTTTAATCTGGCCCCAGTGACATTCTCATCAACTGTCAATAAGGTAAAGAGAAGCTCATATAAGGGATGTGTGCTCAAGTCAAAAAGACAGCAGAGGAAGTGTCCTGCATCCTAAACAGGGGTTCACCTTATTGAGCAGATAAACACAGTACATACCACTCAATAAGGGTTCTTCTTCAAGGTGCACACAGCGCATAGTGAAATGAAACAATGTTCCTCCAGGACCATGATGCTACACAACATGGCAAATAACATGACATAGAACACACCATAACACACAAAAGACTAACAAGTGCAGACAAGACAACAGCCAGTGCAGAAACTTTTGCACAACAGGGTACAGACAACTTAATGAACAGAGGCAGTAATTTACATGAATAAAAGTGAAATAGACCAGCGGTATTGTAACACTGTAGCGAGCAGCAGAATTATAGCTAATACTGCTTGTTGTTTGCACACATACATATATAGTAGTGTACTGTGTTTTAGGCAGGTGTGGAAAAAATGCTGTAAACAAAGAATGCTTTCAGAAATATAAATAATGATTGTTTATTTTGATTAATTTACAAAATGCAAAGTAAGCAAGCAAAAGAAAAATCTAAATCAAATCCATCCATCCCAAACGGGGTCGCGGGGGAGTGCTGGTGTCCAACCCAGCGCACACAGGGCGAGGACAGGGGACGCACCCTGGACAGGTCGCCAGCCCATCGTAGGGAGGAGCGGGACGGGGACGGCACCTTGCTCAAGGGTACCTCAGGGCAACCCACTGGGAAGGGGTTCGAACCCCCGATCCGCCGATCATGTGGCCAACACCCTAACCACTATGCCACCCCTGCCCCCGCTAAATCAAATCAATATTTGGTATTACTATCTTTTGCCTTCAACATCAATTCTTATAGGTACACTTGCACAAAGTCAGGGATTTTGTAGGATTATAGTCAGGTGTATGATCAACCAATTTTACCAAACAGGTGCTAATGATCATTAATGTCACACGTATTTTGAAACACAGTCATGTTTGGAACAACCTATTAGCCGAGTTCCTTCAAAAACTGTGCAAGTGTACCTAGAAGAATTGATGCTGTTTTGAAGGCAAAAGGTAGTAACGCCAAATATTGCTTTGATTTAATTTCTCTTTTGTTCATTCACTATAAATGAAAATAAATGAATAACACTTCCATTTTTGAAAGCATTCTTTGTTTACAGCATTTTTTCCACACCTGCCTAAAACTTTTGCACAGTACTGTATATTTATTGTAGATATTAATTGTAAATTTGCACTCTGCACTTTTGTTGACGCTGCTCTATACAGTAGTATAGAAATATATTTATGTATGTGTGCAAACAACAAGAGGTAGATAAATATTGGTGCTGAATCACGGGATGTTGAGTCAGTTTTGATTCAAAGGTCTGATGGCCAGGGGGAAGAAACTGTTTCCTATCCTTGTAGTGGAGGCCTGTATGCCCAAATGCTGCCATCTTGGAACATTTTCTAGCTCGGCAGGAGGGAGAAGAATGAGTGGTGCAGATACAGTGAGTGGTGAAAATGTCCTGAACAGAAAGCAGAGAGAACCTGATGATCTCAGCTGTCCTCATTACCCATTGTAGTGACTTGTGGTAAGACATTGCTGTTCATGGACTAGACAATGATGCAGCTGCTTAGGATGCTCTCTATGATTCCTCTGTAAAATGTGGTGAGGATGGGTGGAGGAAGGTGGGTTCTCCTTAGTCTTCACAGGAAGTAGACACTGCTGGGCTTTCTTGGTAATGGTGCTGGTGTTGAGGGTCCACGTGAGGCTCTCCTTCATGTGATTACCAAAGAACTTGGTGCTCTGCACCATCTCCAACTGCTGATGTTCAGTGGAGAGTGATTATAATGGTCTCCTGAAGTCAACAACCATCTGTTTAGTTTTGTCAACCTTAAAATACAGGTTGTTAGTTTGGTTGCACCAGTTTGTCAGCTTTTGTACCTCCTCTATGCATGAAGCCTCATTGTCACCACTGATCATACCCACCATGGCTGTATTAACAGCAAATTTGATTATGTGGCTGCTCAGTCGTGGGTCATCAATATTAAAACAGCAGTGGGCTGAGGGACCGAGACCCCTCTTTGATGGCACTGGATGTCTTACATGGGCTTGACACCGAGCCCATTCTTATTCGCAATAGTAATGGACAGGTTGATGGACGAGGTTAGACAGGAGTGCAGGTGGACAATGGTGTTTGGTGATGATATTGTGATCTGTAGTGAGAGTAGGGAGCAGCTTGAGGTGAACCTGGAGAGGTGGAGATATGCACTAGGAAGAAGAGGAATGAAAGTGGTTAGGAAAAAGAGAGAATACATGAGTGTGAATGAAGATGGACAGGATTAGAAATTAATATATTAGAAGGACAGCTCAGGTTAGGCAAATTTAGAGAAGCAAGAGGATGCTGAAGATGGAGCTGCCAGGAAACAGGAAAAGAGGCCAAAGACGAGCTTTAATGATGTGCTGAGAGAGGACATGCAGGTATTCAGTTTGAAGGAGGAAGATGCTGAGGATAAGAAAAAATGGAAATGGATCATCTGCTGTGGCGACTCCTAAACAGGAGCAGCCGAAAGAAGAAGAAGATGATGGTGATGATGAAGATGAGGAAGAGGAGGAAGAGGAAGAAGAAGAAGAAGATGATGATGATGATGAAGATGAATAAGAAGATTATAGTTAAATCAACTTGATTAGTAATTAATAAGCATTTGAATATATTAATATTGTATAAAGATTCCCATGACACATAAACAGAACAGACTTCATATTAATTTAGTTATGCAGTTCTTTTTTATCTTTTATTTTGAGGAAGCTGTTGAGCTATTTATGCTGGTAAATGTGCTTAGAAACATGTTTTCTTATTTTTTGTTAACCTTATTGTGTAGTATTTTCACACTGTAGGTTCTGCCCCTATTGACCTGAGAATGAGCAGATACAGTTTGCCTCAATAACCAAAATCATTGTTGAGCTCCCTTTATGGGACCTCTGCTTGTAATATAGCCTGCATCTACACCAAGTCTCTGTCATTCTTCCAGTCAATTCCCACATCTTATTATGCCCTAAGCTCTCTTATTTGGCCTATTCCCTATGAGCTTTATGGTATGATCAAACACTAGATTGGATAAAGTGGAATATACATATAGAGAAGTGGGCATAATCCTCCTCGCTTCCTTCGCCAAATCCAATTGCCCAGATAGGTACAGTCAGCCGAGATGAGATAGAGGACCATGAGCGTCTTGGCTGACTTAATGCAATGTGACATTGTTATGAGCAGTGCCTTCACACACATCCTGTGATGCAATTTGAGCTCAGCTAAAATGAAAAAAGCAGCAGTGCACCCAAAGCATATGGGTACCATCTTCATGAAGAAACAAGGAGAAAAAAATATCACCTTTTCTCATACATGTGTATTTGATTACTGATGAAAAATCTAATGTATGGGTAGTGGTTCTTAGCTAAGATGTAAAGCTCTTGCAAAATTGTTAATTGATATTAAATCTTTATTTTATTTGCAGGTACAAAGAAATAAGTAAATATATGCAAAAAATGTAATCTCGTTAAAATAATACTATTACAACTAATTTGTTCAAAGGTTCTTTAGGGAACCAAAGTGGTTCTTCTTCTGTGGCAGTGAGAGAGTAGGAGAGAGAGAGAGAGAGAGAGAGAGAGAGAGAGAGAGAGAGAGAGACAGAGAGAGAGAGAGAGAGAGAATATCTCATCTCAAAAGGATGTGTTCTGCTTTGCCCCTTATGCTTGGGGATAAGGGTACACTAATTTGATTTCATGACATGCTGTTGAAGATGCATTAATCTTTCCCAGACCATCACATACCCCTAAGGGAGAGAGAGAGAGAGAGGGAGAGCCTTACATGCAAATTGTTCCCCAGCTGCCAATGGAACTGCATTTGTAAATCACATCCACAGCACTGGACACTCTGTCTCTTCCTTTTTCTTTCTTCTTTCCCCTCTAAACCTTGTCCATGCCATGTAAGTTGACGAAATCATCTGAATCATTGCTCTGGTGGGCTGTGATGCTTTATTATTCATTTCAGGTGGGATTGGCAAAGTTTTGCTCAGTTTCAAAGACGTGAAGTTGAGAAGAAACCTCCTGTGCCTTTGGTAAATCACCATCACTGGAACTGTGTCACAGAAAGGTAGCCATGCCCGAAGGCTCAGCTTACTGTCAGCCATGGCCAAAGTCGTAACCAAAGTCAAGCTATCAAAAGCAAAGAATTACAGCTTAGAGACTGCTTTCCATATCCAGTTTCGAAGGGGATAAAATAAGCTTCCCTAAAGGCCTTATATGCGCCATGCCACTGACAATCTGTGGAAATCAAAGAGAAAAGGGCTGTGTGGTGGAATTAGATGCTTTCTTTTTTCACATGGGACATACCACAGGGATTCTCCTTTGCCTCTGTTCCCTTTTGCCCACCAAAATCAGCTTCTGGACACCTGACACTGCTCCGATGGATTTCTTGCCTCACACGGGGCACCATTTAAAGAAGCCAGTAGCAAAGCATCAAACACCCCATACCAAGTCAAACACGGACCCCTACGTTTTTCTGGTTTACAAAGGACCATGATAAAGGCATGAAGAAATGGAAACATACTTCACAGGAGGTTGTAGGGAAGCAATTTCCACCTGCCCATTTTCGTCATTTTTTGATGGGGAAGAATTTTAGTCCTCTGATGCAGTGGTGCATTGTGTCTCAAAGCGCCCATCATGACTCATAAGGGTTGATCATAAGGGATGAATGCGAAAAGTAAAGTAATGGACTTCTGTGCTGTTTCTGGTAGGATTTTATTTCAACCACCTTAATCTTTAATCTTAGAATCAACTTAAATCCTCTTTTCTGAGGTACTGCTTCATCATTTGTGTGGAAACATTGAACCTATGAAATTAATGATACTGAGATAGCTAGCAAGCCTTAATTTTCACTGTAGACCAAGTCAAGTAACAGGACAATCTTGTAGACATGTACATGCTCATTTTGGGTGTTGTTTCTTGCCTTATTTTATTTATTTTAAGTATCCTTACTTTGCAAAGTGCATTCCAGTTAATAACCAGGTAGAAACTAGAATGATTTTAAGGTAAAGAAATCTTCATCCATAGACACTGACTAAGGCTTAGAAGGCATAGGCTTTATTGATTTGTTTCACTGTGCACTGTGTAAAAGGTTGAAATTATAATAAACATTTATTTGACTTGACAAAGAAAAAGTGTAATATACTATCATTTGTAATGGTACTTCTAGGCATAGCCCAGTTTTTCCATGTATGGATTACCTACTTTTTCAACTTTTATTCAAGTATTTAATTATATTTATTTCAGACAGAATATCTGACATGCAGTTTGAATCTTCCTCTCTGCAAAAGGCAGAAGGCAACTACCAAACCGTGGAGGACACCAGCCCTCCAGGACTAGAGCAGGACTAGAGCAGGGGTGGGCAACACTGGTCCTGGAGGGCTGGTAGTTTGGTAGTTGCCTTCTCAAACATACTCACTAAACTTGACAATGATCAGGTGAGCTGTACCAGGTGTGGTACAGGGAATTCAGGTAAGCAGGGAATTCACTAAACTCTGCAGGACACCAGCCCTCCAGGACTGGAGTTGCCCACCCCTGCCTTAGAGTAAACTCTGGGTTAAAGGTTTTGCTCAAGAACCCAGTGGTGGCAGTGGGATATGAACCTATGACCACTTGATGCATGAGCTAGCATCCTACCACTGGACCACCACCACCACTCCAACATTTGCGTTTATGTTTCTCATTTCATCACCCATTCTATCTAAGACCTGTTATATTAATACCAGTTCCATTGTTTATCAGACAATAAATATCAGAGTTTCTGTCAGAAGGGATTATTATTTTTTGTTAAACATGACTCTGGTGGGACTCAAACCCACATCCTTTGATTCACTTCATTCCCTTGCTCTAAAAGTCCATTGCACTATCCATTATGCCACAGAGACAGCAGGCTATCATAATATACCTGAATTTAATGCTTGAGTGCTTATCACAAACTGCTCACTGCTCCACCCACTAATGGAATGCCTTGTGAGATGCAGGGTTTAAACAGCACAGAGTCTCAGGATGAAACAAAACAAAAAAGAAAGTTCACAGACAAAGAGGTTTTAAATGATTTATTATCCCAACAGAACATGCTACAGGGCTGAAATTATACAAAGCAAAGAAAACAGAGGTTGTGAAATAATGACAGGAGTGTGTACACATATTTCATTGCATTAAAGCATTAAAGTGAAAAAGTGAAAAGTGAAAGTGACAACCCTTGTCATTGCGAGGTCACAGCACAGCAAGCGTGAACCACAATGAAATTGGACCTCTGCTTTTAACCCATGCACACAAACACCGTGCAGCAGTGGGCAGCTATTGAAAGCGCCCGGGGAGCAGTGATGGGGACGGTACCTTGCTCAGGGGTACCTCAGGGCAACCTACTTGTGAAGGAATCGAACCCACAATCTTCTGATGCGGGGCCAACTCCCTAACCAATTTATGTTAATCCCTAACTAATTATGTTAATCAAATGCACATATAAATGCATATTTTGGGGTGTCATGATATAAAATATTACAATATAAAATATAATTTCTGTGTAAATATTCTATGACCTATGATATACAGGATTAAATCCTCTTATTCAAATTGTAAACATGGTATTGTGTTTAAGACTCATATCTCTGTCTAACTGTTGAGGATTAGAGTATTTCATGCATTAACCATTGGAGTGCATTGCTGAAATGAAAAGGGATATCATTGCTAATGTAACGATGGGATGTCATGGGCTAGACATCAATGCAGAGCCGTTGGAACTAGCATGCACAGAACTCATAAACTAAACATACTGAACATAACATGTGTAAAAGATAACATGAATAAACACCAATGTAAGCACACAGAATGACCAGCACCCTCTACTGTCACAGAACCATCACAGAACCCCCCCCTCAAAGGTGCCACTCCTGGAGCGCCAGACCCTGCCTCATCCGAAGCAGGACCCCAGAGGGTGAGAGGTTACACAAGCATTCAACAAAAAGTCCAAATGGGACCAAACGGCCCATTCCAGGGCTGACATACGCTCTGCTGTCACTGCGGCCTTCCTGGCAGGTTCGGCTGCAGACCCTCAAGCCTCGCCCTTCTTCGGTGGGCTGGCTTTGACACAGTCCCTGAAGCCCCGCTTTCCCTCTAGTGGTCTGGCTTGGACGCAGTCCCTGAAGACCCCGCCTACTCTGGTAGGCTTGGGCAGAAGTCCCTTCTCCCTAACTTGAATGATGGCACCCACATCTGGCCTTTCCGGGCTGACGCAAATCAGAGCACTGAAACTCCGTCTTCCTGGGCTAATGCGAACAACAGTGCCGAAACCCAACCTTCCCGGGCTAGCATGAACGACAGGGCCGAAACCTTGCCTGCCTCCTCAGCGGTGAAGATGGTGGATGTCTTTGAAATCCCACCTTTATGTGCTGATGAGTGAGCCGGCATCGCAGCCCCACCTCTCCATTGGCTAACACAGAAGCCAGCTTTGCAGCCTCACCCTCCTGGTTGCTGGAGCTGGAACTGGTACAGCTTTGACCAGTCTTGGGAGAGGAGCGGACATCACAAAACACCCTAGGCACCGCTCAACCTCCACAATCCCAGCCTCCAGCACCTGGAAGGTCCGTTGATTCTTTGCAGACATCCCAACGGAGCTCTCGGCTCATGGCGTCCATTTGTGGCGGCTGCTCATTTCTGTAACGATGGGGTGTCATGGGCTGGATATCAATGCAGAGCCGAGAGATTCGTACTGAACTTTAATGTTGGAAATAACGTGCACAGAACTCATAAACTAAACATACTGAACATAACATGTGTAAAAGATAACATAAATAAACACAAAGGTAAGCACACAGAATGACCAGCACCTCTAGTGTCACAGAACCGTCACAGCTAAATGTGTTTGAGATACAATTCAATTAATTTGTTAACACATGTACTTACAAGTAATATACTTGTAATATAGTAATATAAGTAGTAGTACAGAGGACAGGAAGAAATGGAAATGGTAGTGGCAAAAGTGATATAAAAGATGGTAAATGTTTGTGGACAATTGTCTTGTTACATTACATTTATGAGAAATAGCTTGTCACGGTTCGCGACATCCCGGTCGGTCCCGGTCACCGGAGTTCTGACCATGTTTTCCAGCATGCCCAATTACCATCACCACCCAATCCCTCACACCTGGCTAGCTTAGTATTTAAGGAGCTCCAGACCGACCCAGACTCGCCTGTTCATTGTTGCGGCTCACCCGTGTTTGTTTGTATCCCTACGTTCATTTGTTTCTCAAATAAACCCTCTAAGATCGCCGCCGTGCACTTGTGCCTCTTTTTTCCCTCCGCAACAAGACAGATGAACAGGCCTCTCACTTACGAGGCACAGCAGGTGGTTCTAGTGGCGGAGAATACATGGACGAACTCTGCGGTATGGTGGAGGAGAAAAACCGGGGTATTTGGCAGCTGATGGCGGCCATGACAGAGCTCATGCACTGGCCGGGGAACCCGCCACTGCCCGGGCCGGCTCCACCGCCCGCTCAGCCTGCTCAACCGCCCGGGGCGCTCGGAGCCCATATTGCGACTTGCCGCAGCTTTGTCGTTGCCCTTGATATATATTTCGAGGCACATCCGTATCTGAGCGATGGTTATCCGGAAAGGCAGCAGATTGGGGTACCGGGAGGAGGTGATACGGTTCGCACATACGACCGCTTCATCTCACAGTTCCGGTCCGTATTCGATCGTCCCGCACACGGACAGTCCGGAGGCAATCGATTGTTACGTCTGAGACAGGGAAGCGGCTCTGCATCAGACTATGCAATCGATTTCCGAATCCTGGCGGAGGAAAGTCAGTGGGACGAGCGAGCGCTTATTACAGTTTTTCGGGCAGGATTACACGAAGAACTACAAAAAGAACTGGCGTGCTGGGATGTGGGATTGTCGCTAGAGGAAATAATCGATCTGGCTATCCGCTTAGACCAGCACCGGCGGTCTGCACCATCCTGTCCTCTGCGAGCCCGAGCGGTCCACATTGCTGCCACTACTACGTGGCGAGTTCCTCCAACAGCGGAGGCGGATCTCTCGGAACCGATGGAGCTGGGGATCACGCGCTTGACCGTTGCAGAGAAGGAACGCCGCGCTCAGAATGGGACTTCCAGACACTGGAAAGCGGACTGTCCTCATCTGACAAAGAGAAGAACTGTAATTGCCTCCCATCTTCCTGTCTCTGCTAATCAATTTGTTATGAAAGCACGTTTACAATGCGGTAATGTTACTGTTTCTGTTCTAGCCTTAATAGACTCTGGGTCGGCTGGGAACTTCATTTCATCTTCCCTGGCAGCCAGGCTCCTCACCCCTCTACACACCCTATCCCACCCTGTGTCAGTGCGGGCCGTGGATGGTCGGCAGGTAAACACCAAGGGTCCAATCCAAGTCACAGATCCACTCACCCTCACTCTAGAACCTGCTCACACAGAGACCATTCCCTTTTTTGTGTTATCACATTCGTGTCACCAGTTAGTGCTCGGCATCCCCTGGTTGAAGTCTCACAATCCTGTAGTGGATTGGAGAATAGGGGTGATAAAGTCCTGGTCCCCTGAATGTTCTGCTCACTGTCCCACGCTAACGGTTTCCCTTCATTCCACTTCATTCTCCACACAGTGGAGAGTCCCCTTGCTCATCAGCCTCCCTCCATTCCACCTGAGTACGCTGACCTAAGTGAGGTGTTCAGCGCCAAGAAAGCCACTCAACTTCCCCCACACAGACCTTGGGACTGTGCCATCGAACTCCTGCCCGGCATGAGCCCACCTCGTTCTCATATCTTTCCCCTTTCGGGGCCTGAGACAAGAGCCATGGAGGAGTACGTGGCGGAAGATTTATCATACCATCCACATCACCACATCAAAATTTATCATACCATCCACATCACCAGCCTCCGCTGGGTTTTTCTTCGTGAAAAAGAAGGATGGAGGGCTCCGGCCATGCATTGACTACCGGGGACTAAACACAGTCACTGTTAAGTATCGATATCCACTACTTCTTGTCCCTGCAGCTCTCGAGCAGTTGCAAGGAGCAACAGTCTTCACCAAACTGGACCTCCGCAGCACCTACAACCTGGTGAGGATTCGAGAGGGAGATGAATGGAAGACGGCGTTCAGCACAACGTCAGGTCATTATATGTATCAGGTAATGCCTTTTGGCCTGGTGAATGCTCCTTCCGTCTTCCAGTCATTCATTAACGACGTCCTGAGGGACATGTTAGGGCGCTTTGTGATTGTCTATCTTGATCACATACTCATATATTCCAAATCCTATAAGACACATGTCTCTCAGGTACGATCTGTGCTCTCTCGACTCCTCTCCCATGAGTTGTATGTTAAAGCGGAGAAATGTGAGTTCCATCGCTCTGAGATCTCCTTCCTGGGATACCATATCGGCTCAAAGGGGGTAGAGATGGAACCACGGAAGGTAGAGGCAGTAACACAATGGCCGGAGCCCCGCACAGTGAAGCAGTTGCAAAGTTTTCTGGGTTTTGTTAACTTTTATCGTCGATTCATAAGGCACTTTAGCACCGTAGCAGCCCCTTTAATGTCCCTCCTGCGAGGTAAACCTTCCAGCCTGACCTGGACGCCTGCGGCACAGAGAGCGTTTCAGGAGCTGAAACAGAGGTTCACTTCTGCACCTCTCATTCGACTGCCAGACCCAGAAATCCCGTTCGTGGTGGAAGTGGACGCCTCGGAGGTGGGTTTGGGGGCTGTGTTATCCCAGCACCATGGCAACCCAGAGAAGTTGTTTCCCTGTGCCTTTTTTTCACAAAGATTGAGCCCCGCGGAGGTCAATTATGATATATGAAACCATGAACTTCTGGCAATCAAAGCAGCACTGGAAGAATGGTGACATTGGCTAGAGGGCGCTAAGCACCCTTTCACGGTCCTCACCGACCACCGTAACTTAGAATACATCCGGCAGGCAAAGCGACTAAACCATAGGCAGGCAAGATGGGCATTGTTTTTCACGCGATTTGACTTCCATATAATTTATCGCTCAAAAAACCAAAAAGCAGATGCTCTTTCACATATATACTTGCCACAGGAGACAAACCCAGAGCCAGAACCCATTCTGGCAACGACCGTGGTGGCCGCTCCGGTGCAATGGGATATCGAAAGGGACATTGCACGGGAGGCTAGACGGTCTCTGCCCCCAGCCGGCTGCCCTCCTGACCGGCTCTTCGTGCCGGAAAGGCTACGACAACCGTTGATCAGGTGGGTTCATACTTCCCCCGCCTCAGGGCACCCAGGCGTCTTCTGCACCTCCGAAAAGGTGAGACGAAAGTATTGGTGGCCCACGTTGGCCCATGACATTCGTCGGCACGTCCGTTCGTGTACTGTGTGTGCAAGGACCAAAACACAGCGAGAACGTCCTGCTGGTAGGCTACAACCCCTTCCCATACCCGATCGCCCTTGGTCACACATAGCCGTCGACTTAGTTGTAGATCTGCCACAGTCCAAAGGTTATACATGTGTTAGTAGTGGTAGATCGGTTCTCGAAGGGGTGTCGGTTTATCCCCTTTCCTGTCTTACCTTCGGCGCATCAAATCGCGGAGGCCCTATTTCAGTATGTATTCTGTTATTACGGCCTACCGGAGGACATTGTGTCTGACCTTGGGTCCCAGTTCACCTCCCGGGTGTGGCGGTCGTTCCTCCAGCAACTGGGAACCACGGTCAGCCTGGTCATCATCCGGAATCTAATGGCCAGGCAAAAAGAACCATCCAAAGCCTCTGTGAATTTCTTCACGCATACTGTAGCCAACAACAACATGACTGGGCTGAATACTTGTGTTGGGCCGAGTATGTGCAGAATTCATTGCGGCACTCCTCCACAGGGATGACCCCGTTCGAGTGTGTGTTGGGCTATCAACCTCCTCTCTGTCCCTGGGATCCTACACCCACAGACGTACCTAGCGTTAACACTTGGTTTCGTAAAGCACGACAAGTCTGGGAAAGGGTCCATGCGCACATTGAACGGGCTGTCCGCCATTTCCGCCTCCAAGCTGACAAGCACCGGAGGGAGACCCCACAATACCATCCAGGGGACAGAGTATGGCTCTCCACTTGGGACCTCAACCTACGGTTGCCGAGTCGTAAACTTAGTCCTAGATTCATCGGGCCCTTTCTGATTGAGTCCCAGGTCAACCCAGTTACTTACCGTCTCCGAATACCCTCCCACATACATGCAACCCCCTCTTTCCATGTCTCTCTTCTTAGACCGGTGGTACCGGGACCATTGGCTTCCACAACCGGGTTGACAGACCCCCCCAATCATAGAAACGGACAGCGGACCAGCGTACCGAGTCAGTGCACTCCTGGACTCCTGGCCCCGGTCACCGGAGTTCTGACCATGTTTTCCAGCATGCCCAATTACCATCACCACCCAATCCCTCACACCTGGCTAGCTTAGTATTTAAGGAGTTCCAGACCGACCCAGACTCGCCTGTTCATTGTTGTGGCTCACCCGTGTTTGTTTGTATCCCTATGTTCATTTGTTTCTCAAATAATCCCTCTAAGATCGCCGCTGTGCACTTGCGCCTCTTTTTTCCCTCCGCAACATGACATAACTAAAGCAATAGTAAAGTAAATCAAAATAACATCACACTATATGACTGAAACACTGGGAAAAAAAAAATTCTTTACAACCACAATGCTAAGCCACAAAACAAACAGAACCATGCCACTGAAAAAAGGGCCAAGTTATGAATACAGTAAAATGCTAGCTCCATTTTGTGCATGCAAACACCATTTAAAAAAATGGAATAAAAGAAGTACTAATCAATGATGAAGTGACTGAGCCAATATAGAGGGAATGAGAAATCCTTGAAAATGTGAATAAGGTTTTTAATTATAGAAGGATTAACCCAAGCACTATCTTGACATTTGTTGATAGATAAACACAATTAAAAGAAAGGTTCCCAGTAATCAAGAATCACTTGGACACAACAAACATTCATCTTGTGTTTTATTATGTGTCAGTTTCCCACGAAATTGATTCAACACCACACCACTACATCAACATAAAGTGCCATTGATGTAGTTGTGGATTCTTTGCTAACTACATTCAGGTAAGAATGGTTGTTAAACACACCTCAGTGGATGATAGTCTGTTCATATCAGCATCTCCTTAGCAATGAAAAGCTCCCTCCCTCAGAGGTTAATTCAAGTGCTCAATGCATGAAAAACGGCTAGCTACAGATGAATTTGATTTAGCATCCTATACTTGGTAAATAAGTGAATTAATGGAAGCTATTGTCCTTGAGATTTATTTTCTAAAAGCCCTTGTGGGATGTGGAGAGAAAATGAACCTTTGTTAAAGGGTGCAATTTCATGAAGATGGTGCGTGTTAGAGGTAAAAAATGATGCAGTGCTTGACCTCTTGTTTTGCAGCAATAGGGGAGGAAATCTTCCTTTTGCCTCCCTCTAGTCTCCCTCAGTAGAGGGAGCTAATTATATATATATATACAAGATGACTAGATGAAGGTACCTTTGTAGTTTGTCAGATACATACAACTTTATTCATTTGTACATTTTTAATATAGAAAATATTTTTATATAATATCTTAATGATAAGAATTATATAATATATTAAAAGTTTCCTCTGAGGGTCTCTGGCAAGGATGAACTCTTATCTTGTTAGCGATGGTTTAAAGGTTTAAAGAAGTGACCATGGCAATGATCACAACTGTTTAAATATTAATGGCGTGTTTAAAGATAATTTAGAAAAAAATGCTAATATTAGTGAAAATTAGTGTACCATCTGTGCAAAATATGGCATAATATGACGCAAGTATGTTTTTGTATAGGAATAGCCATATTCCTTTTCAACTTTGTGCACTGGAAAGGTGTTAAAGTGTGATATAAAAAGCTTTGTTAGCAATTAGGCTCAGATTACATATGGGACTAAAGCCTATCCGACTGTATTTGCTAATATTATCACTCAGCCATGTGCTAATATTTGTTCTGGCTGAGCAGAGCCTTGTGCAGTTTTGGGCTGCATGCAGACGGCTTTACCGTGGATAATTCCTATTTCAAAGCTTTCTTTGAAGGGGATTTCACTGTCTGGGTGGCAGGATGGGTACTGTTTTTACTTAGAAACTGTTTTCAGAAGTACTGACCTTATGCTACACACATACGCTTATAATCATAGTGCCCTGCTGGATAAATGTAAAGAGAAATTCCATGAGCAGATCTAAGTTCCTTGTAAGGTCATTAAAACTGTAGTTCCATTCCTCTGTTCTCAGTTACAACAGTGTAAGAGTGCAGCCCGAGTACTTCCACTCTGGAAGGCATATATTAATGCCTCTTGCAGTAATTGCATTTGCCATTAAGGAAGTGCATTCGCTATCGGGGAGTGCACACACATTGTTATTACTCAGTAGAACACCTCATTAATATCTGTTGTTGTTTTATGTCCCCTCCTGCTCTGTGTGCAAGGGCGGATCAGTGTGCCATGCTAGACTTAGATGGTGAGGAGATGAATTTCTCTGACTGCCAGCAGATGCTTCTTGTTTGCCATCTAAATGAAAGACACACCCTCCAGCATGCAGCAAGCAAACCCCTACTGAAGCTGGGTGTGTTGTAGAGCTTTGTTTATGAAGACAAAATTGCCTATCAATGGTGTGATTCATCATGCATATAGATGAATCTGGATATATCTGCCAAAACCTGACAGTTTCTTTTTTCTTTGGTCTGGCTTGTAGGAGTTTGAAGTAAAGACATTTTCATGAAAGTCTGCATAGACAGACTATTGCTCTTTACCTGTGATTTCAGGTTTCAGATTAAATCACAGCATATCACTTTACTCATGACAACTGTTTTAAAGCAGAACATATTGTGTCTTGCTTTTTTAATTTTTCAGAACTTAATGTAACTAAGGAGTATTTGTACCAGCTAAAGTAAAAGGGAAGGTTTACAGTACAGTAGTGAGACCAGCTATGTTGTATGGGTTGGAAACGGTGGCACTGATGAAAAGGCAGGAGGCGGAACTGGAGGTGTCAGAGTTAAAGGTGCTGAGAGTTTCATTAGGTGTGACGAGGATGGACAGGACTAGAAATGAGTATATTAGAGAGACAGTTCAGGTTAGACGTCTTGGAGAAAAAGTTATAGAAGCAAGGTTGCATTGGTCTGGACATGTCCAGAGAAGAGATGAGGAATATATTGGAAGGAGGATGTTGAAAATGGAGCTGCCAGGAAAGAGGAGAAGAGGAAGACCAAAGAGGAGGTTTATGGACGTGGTGAGAGAGGACATGCAGGTGGTCGGTTTGAAGCAGGAAGATGCAGAGGATTGGAAGAAATGGAGACAGCTGATCCGCTGTGGCGACCCCTTAAACAGGAGCAGCTGAAAGAAAAAGAAGAAAAAGAAGAAGAATGTAACTAAAGAGTAATGGAAATGTTAACAATGACCAAACTATTAGCATGTAAAAATACCCCATTTAAAAAGGAACATACCAAGCAGTCAACCTTTATTAAAACTAAGAATATTTTAAGAAAAAAACATTTGACCTCCATTTGTACTCAAAAATAAAACAAAGAAGAAAAGATTGAAAAGAGGAGCAAGCTTGGACATAACAGATAATACATGAGAACAGATCAGGAAAAAATATTAAGATATGAATCTACTAAAGTCAATTAAAAATATTAATTAAAAATTTTATAACAAATATAAAACTGAATATGAACTAAATTAAAGAACTGATAAAGTAATACTAATAAAACCACTGGAACAATAAAAAATATATATATATATATAATAAAAACAATAATACATAATTAAATTACTGCGCTAGGCTGGCGACCTGTCCAGGGTGTGTCCCCTTCCTTCACCCTGTGTGAGCTGGGTTGGACTCCAGCACCCCCCCGCGACCCCGTTTGGGACAAGCGGCAGAAAATGACTGACTGACTAATTAAATTAATAGCTGACTACAATAACAAGCTAAATGAAGGTGGTAAGAAATGAAAAGACTAAAATTATCATTATGCTTTCCTTGAAATATGCCGTGAATGTATTTATAGCATAAGAAGGTCTTTAATATAAGTTAACCAATTAACCAGTTTTAATTGATATTTGAGTTAAACATCAATTCACCGTAAACTTTCAGTTAAAAGAACATTTAGCAGGTATTTGATAAACAAGGAATATTAACATGCATACATTTTCTCAATACACAATTGTCACGGTAGATGGCACTCTGCTCTGACTGAGCTTTATAAGCCCCAATGAGTCAGAACAGTGTGTCAGTCATTTCAGAGGCTTTGTCTTCGTGGCAACAGTAAACTTGCCCACCTGTGTCACGGAAGGCGAGACTTAAACGACGACTGCTGCTCATGTCACAGAAGGTGAGACTTCAAAGACAAGGGTCAGAAAATCTCAAACAGAAATTTGACAGAGAAACAAAGAGATCAGTTGCATGAACACACAGATCACCCAGCAGCTGACAGAAATTCCTTCCTGGAGCAGAGACTAGAGGAGGGGAGAGGAGCTGCTGGAGGAACAAACTAAGCATGCTGCATGCATGAGCTCTCTGGAGACATAGATTTCAAGACTGAATTCCAACATTTCTGAGCTTCGGACCCTGTTGAGACTCAAAGACGACTTGTCCAGAGCATACAGAGAGAAGACAGATTAAAAGACTGCTGATCTGGAGCACAGACTGGTAGAGAGTGAAGCACAGCATGAGAAAATATAGGTGGAGTGGATGAAAGAAAGATAAGCACTGCAGCAGCTAATCAGCACTCTGAGATAAAGAGAACTGCAGAAAACTGCCAAGCTAGAGGAGATGTTCATACTGCAGCAGGAGAACCACACTCTTCTCAACTGCATGAACAGGCAAGATGGAGAGCAAGATGGAGAAACTCTGCAGAGCTTGTGAGCAGCATCCTAACTGTAAGTGTGGACTGTGTATCTGAAATGGTGGTCTGCAGCACGGGAGCCCCACAAGGAACAGTCCTTGCCCTCTTCCTCTTCACCCTGTACACGGCAGACTTCAAATATAACATGAACAGCTGTCACCTGCAAAAGTATTCTGATGAACATATCAACAATAAACTGAACTGGTCTACAAACACTAATGCTTTGTACAAAAAGGACCTAAGTTGTCTTTACCTGCTAAGGTGGCTGAGGTCCTTTGGGGTGAACAGAAATCTTTTGAGGTCCTTCTATGACACTGTGGTAGCATCTGCTGTTTTTAATGCTGTGGTCTGCTGGTGTGGTAGAATCGCGGGAAGGGACAGAGGGAAACTAAATAAACTGGCCAGCTCAAAAGGGCCAGCTCTGTCCTAGACTGAAATCTATCGAGCAGGTAAGGGAAGAGAGGATGTTATCCAAGCTAACATCAATCATGGACAACACCTCCCACCCCCTGCATGAGACTGTACAAGCACTGAGCAGCTCATTCAGCAGTAAACTTTTACACCCGCAGTGTAAGAAGGAACGCTACCGCAGGTCATTCTTACTGGCAGCTATCAGACTCAACAACTCAACCTAGCATTACTTATTTATTATTACTCATTTATTATTGTTATTATTATTAATAATAATATTTTTACTTTTTATTTACATTTATTTATTTATAATTTATTTATGTATTATATTATTTACTATCATTACTGCTACTGCTATTATTATTATTATTATTATCATCATCATCATCATCATCATCATCATCATCATCATCATCATCATCATCATCATCATCATCATCATCATTATTATTATTATTATTATATGCTCTCTGTGTATATGGTTATTTTTGCTGTTTTTATATTCTTTCTTTCTTGCTAATTGCCCTGTAAATATGTATATGTATATATAGCTCTGTATATGGATATATTTCCTTGTGTTTTATATATTGTTTCTTTCTTTCTTGTTAAAGAGCCCTGTAACACCCACATTTCTAATTTGTGGGATAATAAATGATTATTCTATTCTATTCTATTCTATTTCCTCCTGGCATGGTCATACCATGGCATGGTGAGCCAATTTACTTTGAGGCCAGAGGCTCTCTTCCTAAGACAGGGAGGAGGTTGTACCTGAACTACTGCTACATAATACCATCTGCAGCCCCTACGTCTACACAAATATGTTGTGTGTTAAAAGATTATTCAGACAAAGTTCTATGAGATTCATGACACAACTTATGCAGGATCCCCTTTGTTGATGTTGGGGGAGATGGTGCTCTGCTCTGACTGAGCACACCTGGTCCCAATCATAAGCCCCAGTGAGTCAGAACAGAGCATGGGTCATTTAAGAGGCTTAGCCTTCATGGTAACAGTGGTGTTTAAGTTCTTTGAGTTTTGTTATGTTCAGTATGGTGAATAAAACGCATCTATGTCCTACCCACAACAACCCAGCGTTACATGTTACAGTCAGTGCTAACAGACAGTCACATTTCAGCTGCTAGCATACTCCACATAATGTGCTTGCTAAATCATAATAACATAATAAAATATAATAATATTCAATATTCAAAATTATAAAAAAAAAAAAAAAACAATTAAAAAGGTCTTTGTGCATTTTGTAAAGCTATAGCTGAAATAGAATTTATAAGTAATGGCCTCAAAACAACATGTTCATATTATAAACTGACAAAAAATGGACAAGTAATAAAAATGGCAAGTTCAGTTTAATTCTATAATTTAAGAACCTTTGATTATTGTAAGTTTTATGACAGGTTATTGTATAATTACAATGCATTTGCTACAGTATGTTAGGTCACTGTGACGGTTCTGTGAAGGTGGAGAGCGCCTTGCTCTGTATGCACACCTGTGCCTTGGGTGACATCATGGGGGGTTGGCTTTATAAGCCCCAATTAATCAGAGCAGGGCACTGGTCATTCTGTGTGCTTACCTTTGTGTTTATTTATGTTATCTTTTACACGTTATGTTCAGTATGTTTTGTTCATGAGTTCTGTGCATGTTATTTCTGACATTAAAGTTCAGTATGAAGCTCTCAGCTATGCATTGATGTCCAGCCCACGACACCCCATCGTTACAGTTACTCTGAAAACACCTCTTTATTATCTTTTCTTATTCCCTAGATAACATGTGATACAAGGACATTTCATATAATTCAGCACCTGTTCAGGGTGTTTCCCCATCTTTCACCTTGTGAGAGCTGTAAACAAACAAACTGGACAAATAACTAATTAACTGAGGAATCATCCTAACACATCATAAATCTTCATTCCACAGTTCTAGTCTAGTTTCCTAGAACATCATTAATTGTTTATTATTAGTAATTAATTGTAATAGGTTAGACCTTAAAAGAAAGTGTTACCATAAAAGTATGTACTCACCTGTTAGCAAAACACCTAAATCACCACACCTTTTGCCTCAAGCTTCATGGTATGTATCACTTTTTTGAGTAACCCATACAGATACTTTGTGTACCCTTACCATTTTCATTCAACTAAATGTCTATTAAATGCAACATAACATTGCATTTAAGAAAGGAGGTAAAGACTCAAACAATAATTAAAAAATGGACAAAAGATTAAATGTACCAAGATTAAAACTTGACCTACAGATTACAGATATTAGATTTATTTTATTGTTAGCCTAAATGTTATGTTTGTAGTTTTTGAGTATAAAAAGCATGAAATGTTACATTTATGAAAGTGTTCAAAATCTTATCATCTGTGTAAGTTTGTAGAATTTGTTCCCATTTCATTATTAATCTGCTCATGGGAAAAAAATCACAAATACTCTACTCGTTTTTAAATAAAGCTAACAAATGGTTTGAAATCCTCTGGGTAGTTTTTGTCAGTTCAGCACAAAGGCAGCCAGTTTTCATTATAGGTAATAAAAATTCAGCTTTATATGCCATAAAGTGAAGGAATAGCCAGGGACTTACTTAAGAGGGTGGGTAAATATTTTATTTGATACTATTGGTATTGAAACAGTTAATTGGTTTTTGATAGAAAAATTTTGCTTTCTCAGATATAACCCGAATCATGAATCATGAATCATGAATCACGAGTCCTCACACTGATCCACTAATGAAATATGTCATCTTCATGTAGTAAATGACTGCAGATCTGAAAAGAACTGTTTCTGAAATAACAGTCTACTTATTTAAAAAGCTAATAAGCTTAATGGAATAGTACATTTCTACAATATCAAGGATAAAAAAAAAAAACAAAAACAAAAAAGCAAAAAAAAGCAACTTGCTGACCATTGCAACATTATATTGCTTGTATTTCAGTTCACAGATTTTCTCCAAGCACATACAAGTTGCATTAATAACTGAGCAAGTTACAATACATCATTAAACATTAAATGGATGTTTAGACCCCAAAAATGAACTTGAATTAATTAAATATCAGCAGGATTGAAATGCCAGTTCTTTGCTGGCAGCCATTCACATTTAGACCATCTTCATCTGCACATTATAGCCCAGTTCATCCATCACACTGTGAACATGAAGACAGCTATTGCCTCCAGGAGCAGGGCGCAGATGTGCAAAACGGCCCTGGCTTCTGGAAAACCAAGGGGAATCAGGATCATCAGCCACACACTGTTAATTGCTAAAAGCAATAAAAGTAATAACTTATAAACCCACCACACTTAGGATTCTGCTGGCTAAGCAATGTATGTTGGTGCTGCGCTTGTATTTCCAACTGCAGAGATTTAGTCATGGCCAGCTGGCTCCAGCTGACTCTAAGCCTTTGATGTGATGGGATGGTCGCATGTCTTTGACACTGAAAGAACCCAAGAGCAAGTCAACAGTGCTGCCGTGACTGGACCCAATTTAGTGAAAGCTACGGCCCTGGTCACTTCATCATTGTGTTTCCACTGCTCAGAACTGGAACAAATTTGGAGAGTGAGCTCCACTAAGTGTTCTGTGCTGTCACAATGTAGTATTCAGGCATTTTTTTATAAAGTGTGGAGTATTTAGCTTATATTGGTGCTTAAACATCAAAACCTTTTAAACACTTAATAATTTCTAATAGTGTTAGAGCATCACAATTAAATAAAAAGATAAAGGCAACACACTAGGTGATTAGGGCATTTTCATACATAAGATATTAAATTACATACTTGCCAGTTATTATTGTCATTCTTTTATTTTATATTGAACTTTGAAATATGAAAAAAAGAGACATTAATTGAATATGCATACATTGACATAGATTAATACCAAACATCTTTGGACACCAAATTAATTTGAATAATGTGAAAATTTTAATATTTATTCCACTGTGAAGAAATGCTTGAAAAATGTAAAACATTTATATTTTTGGTATTACTTGGTATTCTAGAATCTACAGATTGGATATACAAGACAGCTTCACTCTGCCAAGGTTGGGCAGAACTAAGGGTTTATTAAGGTTGCTAAATTTTGCAAAATACAATTAGATGCAAACGGATGTGAATCAGGCAAACCATAATTTTTTATTTACTTGTTAACATTTTATAGTTTAAGAGAGATGCAATATATGAAATATATCCAAAATGTCTGAAGGATGAAAATACCAAAATAGTAATTTCTTTTTGTCATGTGTTTTAGTGATAATTAATGAATGCATTTTCTGCACATGGTTTAAACAAGTATTTTGTTTATGCTAGTTTGTTTTAAATGAAGCCATGTCATCTTTTATAATGTTTTGGGGGCTTTTATTTATCATTGTTATAATTAGTGACAGTCCCTGGTTTTTATTATTTTTGATTACTAAATTCATGCGGTAGCAGTGGCCTAGTGGTTAGTGTCACAGTCTGTCGTGCCTGTGGTTCCGGCTGGGCAGATGGTGCTCTGTTCTGACTGAGCACACCTGGGCTCATGTAGACACAGGTGTGCTTCATTGGGGCTGCTATTTAAGCCCCTATGAGTCAGAACAGAGCGCGGTTCATTAATGAGGCAAAGCCTTATAGTTAATGGTGGCATTTTTAGTTGGTCATTTCTGTCACGCTGCGGTGTCTTGGGCTGGACTTCAACGCAGAGCCAAGAGCTTCATACTGAACTTTATGAAGAACTTGAACTTTATGATCCAAGATGGCGGTGCGGTAACATGCAGCGGCCACTCCGGGGTCCAAACTTTAGTGCTAAAGTCTGTAAAAAAAGTCTTTCATCCGACTACTTTTCATCAAGACTTGCACATGAGCGTCACACCTGTGATTGCTCTTAAATATAACCGCCAAACACTACTGGAGCTCAGGAATCAGCCAGGATTCAGTCTTCCAGTGACTCTCCGAACAACGCTACGGGAGCTCGGCGTGCTGAGAAGACCAGGCCTTCAGTCCCCGAGATCACCTGCTGTACCTGGCCGACTGAGAGGACATCGGAAGCGGTGTGAGAGGAAACAGAAACGCGGCAAGCGTGCTGGGGTCCGGGCTCAGCTCAAGGCTAACGCTAGCCGACCAGCTATCTCGTCCGTCCTCCTCGCCAATGTCCGCTCCCTGGATAATAAACTGGACTGTATACGACTCCAGCTGAACACCCAGCGTGAGTACAGAGACTGCTGTGTTTTTGTTTTTACGGAGACATGGCTCAGCGACAGCGTTCCGGACACCGCCATCCAACTCGCCGGACTCTCCGCGTTTCGCGCGGACAGAAACTCTGCTCTGTCCGGCAAGACTCGCGGAGGGGGGCTGTGTGTTTATGTAAACACACAATGGTGTACAAACGCTGTGCTGGTCTCTACACACTGTTCGACACTGCTGGAGGTGATAACAGTCAGGTGCAGACCGTTTTATTTGCCCAGGGAGTTCTCTACAGTGTTTATTTCAGTTGTCTACATCCCACCCAGCGCTAGCGCTAACCGCGCTAATGCTAACAACGCGCTGGCTGAACTTTATGGAGTTATCAGTGGGCTCCAAAACTACCACCAAGACGGACTGTTTATTGTTGCTGGAGATTTCAACCATGCAAATCTCAAGTCAGTTCTCCCTAAATTCCATCAACATGTGAACTTTGCAATGAGGGGGGAAAACACGCTGGACTGTGTTTACACAAACAGAGCGAAGCCCCGCCCCCACCTCGGACACTCAGACCACATCTCTGTGCTGCTGATCCCAGCGTACAGACCCATCGTCAGGTGCGTGAGACCCACCCTGAAGCAAGTAAAGACCTGGCCCACAGGAGCCATCTCTGCTCTTCAGGACTGCTTCGAACGCACCGACTAGGACATGTTTAGGGAAGCTGCAACCTACGGTGACTCCATCAACCTGGAGGAGTACACAGCTTCAGTGACTGGCTACATCAGCAAGTGCATTGAGGATGTTACTGTCTACAAGTTCATCATATCACGACCCAACCAGAAGCCATGGATGACTGCGGAGCTGCGCAGACTCCTGAGAACCCGGGACAAGGCCTTCAAGTCAGGGGACGAGGCCGCCCTAAGAACAGCAAGGGCGAACCTGTCTCGGGCCATCAGAGCAGCAAAGCGAGCTCACGCAAAGAGAATCCATGGCCACTTCAAGAACACTGGTGACACGCGGCGCATGTGGCAGGGCATCCAGGCCCTCACCAACTACAGGACATCTCCAATGCCCAGGTGTGCACAATGAGAGCAGCGCTCCCTCTACTGGCACAGAACCGTTACAGTTAGGGAGTTGGCCACATTCTCTGAAGATTGTGGGTTCAAACCCCTTACCAGTAGGTTGCTGTGAGGTACCCTTGAGCAAGGTACCATCCCCGTCACTGCTTCCTAGGTGCTTTCCCAGCTGCCGCCTGCTGCACGGTGTCTGCATGGGTTAAATGCAGGGGTCCAATTTTGTTTTGGTTCACTGTGTGCTGTGCTGTAACCTCGCAATGACAAGAATAGTCACTTTTACTCATCTTTTCAAATATTAATAGGATCTCTTAAAGGTAGGTTTGACTTAAGCATTAAATAACTTTTGCAACATTTTAATTTATTAATGTTCTAGAGACAAAACGGTATTAAGCTATTGCTTCTTGCCCAGGAGTTGCCTTAGAATTTAATCAGTTTGGGTCAGTGGGAGTGATTGAAGGGCTGGGCTAGTGAGGGAGAGAGAGGAGGGAAACTCCCATAAACCCTTCTTCTATTATGTATCTTTATTGTCTTGTGCCCACACATGCCAGTGGCGGGTGGAAATATAAACTGCCTTTAATAAGAAGCAAATCTCATCAACTGGCAAGGGATAATTTTCTCCACCTCACACAGAAATGAATCTCACTGTTTCTCCCTCACTCCTAATTATGCAGAATGAAATAAAGTTTTGGATTTCCTTAATGTAGTTGCAGAGCTTTATTGTGGCAATATTTTCCCTTGCTCTGATGTTGTTATACTATACGAACATATTGGGAGAATGTATCATTGTGCCACAGCAAATAGCATTTTAAAGTTTCATCAGTAGATTGGCACAGAACTTTCCGCCCACTGCATGGAATATCATGCTGCCAGTGTTGAAATGTCTGTGCACACTTGGGACTTGGGAACTTGGGAACATAGCACATGACACTGAAAGAATGACACATTTTTTGAGTTTTTATTTACTACCCTGATGAGTCGTTTACATTTCATCCTTGAATTAATGTAGCCTACCTTCTGCCTACAGTAGGTACTGCTTCTCATACTGCCTAAGTTCCAAAACAGCTGCAACTCTTTATGATTAAGAGAGCATATTCCCTGAGTTTTTAGCTTTTGAAATTTCACCAAATTTTTAAAAAGATAATAAGGGGTTTATTGGTGTTTGTGACCACAGACCTTACCAATGGTGATGCTTTAAAAAAAAGATTCATACTTGTTATGATATACTAACAAGTATATATCAAGAGTGGGCTGATTAATGTATACCTAAACTCAAGTGAAAGTATTGTTACAGCTGTTGAATTAAAACGTACAGGGTCAAAAAACTAGTAGTCAAGTTGAGTCAAATTTATTTATAGCACATTTTCCAAAAATAACATTGCAAAATTCAAGTAACACTTGGGTGATGATGTGGTCCAGATGTATATGCGCAGCCAGGGACCTGTGACTTAATTTTATTGAACATATCAAACTGTCATGGTGGCAGGGAGTGGGAAGGATGTCATGGTGGAGCCAGAGGTTCTAGAAATACATTTATTTAACTTAAACAGGAGTCCAGACACGAAACTGGACCATGAACAAGAACAAAACCAAAATCCAGGCACGAAACTGGAATACTTCAGACACAAAACCACCCGTAACGATAACAAAAGTATAGTGAATGAGCTGCGCTCTGTTCTGACTCATTGAGGCTTAAGTAGTCAGCCTCAATGTAGCACACCTGTGTGTTCATGAGCTCAGGTGTGCTCCATCAGAACAGAGCACCCTCTACTGTGAGTAAAACGAAACAAAACAACAGAACACCCCAAGTCCTGACATCACCCCCCCTCTCAAGGGCGCAACACCGGGGGTGCTTCTCCAGTGCCGGAACCTGGAGGGGAGACAAGCCAGAACAGAAAACAGAAACATAGTCCCTTTAATGAGGTACCTGGTCAGGTCCAAATTCACAAATTAACAAACAAATACAGGAAGGGGGACCCAGACCAGCCAATCATGTCTCGGGCTGTTGGCGGCAGAGAGGGGTACTCCAGAGTCTCAGTCCATATCTTTGTAACCATGTCCCCTTGGTACTTGTGTTTAGCCGGACATTCTTTCGGTGTCTTTCGGCTGTCCCGTGTTTCCTTTGTCGCCTGTCTCTCTGACTCCGTAGGGGGGCTTCTGGAGGACTCGTCTGATTGGCTCGAGAGCCTTGTCTGGTCATCACCTGAAAAAGAGCCAAGTACAGGAGATTCTCGGTGGTTAGAAGGGGAAGAGTTCGTTACCCAGTGCATGCTCTGCTTCCGGTCTCTGTCCTTCTCGCTTTCCATGACCTTCGTTTCATAATTCAAGGTGGGGAATTTTTCGTCTCCTTCATACAAATGTACAGGCCGCAAGTTCTGAGGAGACTGATAGCAGGGTCGTGTTATGGGCATGGTAGCTGGAATTAGCGTGGCTGGTAAAGTGCAATTCCCCTCTGGAACAATCAGGTGCTGATTGGAGCTTAGTTGTAGTGTGGTGCCAACTGGGATGATATTCACGCGGGCATTCAGCAGGAGGTTTGGGGGAAGAACCGCTGTCGTGAAGACTCTTTTCGTTGCACTGGCTGCGATAAAGGAAGGATAATCCTCCACTGCTGTTGTAAACGCTGTTGCTGGATTGACATCACTGGTAGCTTCCACAAAGATTCGGGAGCACTGCTCCTCTGGATCACTCTCTGAGATGCTATGGTCAAGGGAATTGAGTACCTCTGAGGAACTAGACTCAATTTCTTTGACTTTACTTACTGAATTCACTGAAACAAGGGAAGAGATTCATGAAGGGCAGGGCTGTATGGAAACGCCTTCTTCTCCCTGACTCACCACGGGGGTCCCTTGAGGAATGGTCCGACTCACTGGGAAGCCTTGGCCTGAAAGAGTCTGCAAGAGGGCTAAACATAGAGGAATCTTTGTGGTTCATAGAAGAGTCCCTCTTGGCCCTGTGACACTCTGCTCCATGTACCTGCAGGGTGAGTCTCACGGAGTCCAGGTTCTCATAACCACAGTGAATTCTTAGTTTCTTGTCCAAAATCAAACATATAAAACAATGCATTACCTGCCCTCCTTGACCATACTCTCTGGGTGGGTCCTGCAGCTCAGTGGGTTTTCTGGGTTCCCTCCTGGATTTTTCCAGTTCTGCCTGCAGAGCGGCATTGTTGCCTTGCACCTGCTTCAGCTCCTGCATGAGTCTACTGACTTCTACTCGAAGCTCACCATTGTCTTGAGCTAAAACCTCTCTCTCCCTTTCCATGGTTGCAAGGTCACTCTGGCAAAGAGACAAGATTCCTTTGGTCTCCTCAAGCTGAGAACACAGAGTGGTGAGCTTCTCTTCGTGTTTCAGTCTTTCATGGGTGGCTGAGCTGGTTACCTGCAGAACAGAGGTTTTGCTCTCTGCCAGCTGTTGGTTGAGCTTTGTCAGCAACAATCCTCTGTTGTTTGATTTGATCATCTCGGTGGTGAATGTCTGTGTGAAGTGCACTGTGCTTCAAGTTGGCCTGTCTGAGCCTTTCGGACTCAGCCCTGAAGTCCTCCTGGGTGCTGTTCAAGCTTTCGGTTAGCCAAACTATCTGTTCCCTGAGATCCTTACAGACTTTCTCACGCACTAGGTACCCAGCCTGCTTTTCCTGAAGTTCCCCATTTACTGTAGCTAGTTTCTCCTGAAGGGAATGTACTTGAAACTGGTGGCTCACCTGCAGCTGATGTTTCACAGCCTGAAGAGAGACGTTTTCATCCTCCAATTTCTTACACTTTGCTTTCAAGGTGTCCAGATCCTGGTTCCGTGTACAAATTTCTTGATTCTTGGTGAGGAGCTCAGCCTCCATTTCCTGGAGCTGCTCAACTAAAATATTTTTGGTCTGTCTTTCTGCGCCCAGAACAGACAG
The DNA here is from genome assembly GCA_017165825.1 of Hepsetus odoe. Taxonomy (NCBI): domain Eukaryota; kingdom Metazoa; phylum Chordata; class Actinopteri; order Characiformes; family Hepsetidae; genus Hepsetus; species Hepsetus odoe. The sequence continues at coordinate 8,206,088 of CM029385.1, read as the reverse complement.
CCAGACCTTCTGAGATTCCTGTAGCTCATGTTCTAATTCCTGAATTCTCGAAGTTAATTCTCTGACCTGAAAACAGAACACCCCAAGTCCTGACACAAACATAAAAGCACCCTCATGTATGATAACGCCAACAAGAATGACTATATCTTAAAGATTTTAATAGGATATTCTATTTTTATTACTGAATTTATTACTGGATGTGATTAACATTGCTAACAAATGAACAAAACATCTAACTGTAGTCAAATGCAGCAGAACAGGGTTGTTTTCACAAACCAACTAAGGAGAAGTAGTGTCAGTTTATATTATAGGCTTTGAGGGTAATGACCACCCTAAATATGCAAAGAAAATTTTGGCTGCAAACATGTCTTGTACTGATCATTGTCATCACTATTTAAATCTAGTTTACATGTACACTGGAAACTGTGTAAAGTTTTTCTCAACCAACAATAATGCTTATAATAATAAAAGATTCTGCAAGGTTACTGAAACAGTGTAGAATCAATCAGAACTTTAAATAGAAGGTGAGAGCTGCTGGAGAGTGATGAGTCTAGAGCAGTTTTAACAGCTGAACTGTAGTGCCAGAGGCTGATATCATTACTTCATTTCACACCACGCTGAAAATATCCTGCTCCTGAAGTCGTCCAAGCTGTACATCACCAGTCAATATCAGGTCAAATTACCTTCTTTTTCAGTTAACATGATCAAACTTTTCACTGCTATGTGCATCGAGGGACCTCAGCCCTTATTTTGCTGCATGTTCTGTACAGTAATATATTGTTTTGTTTACAGTTGGATTCCACTTTACCTTAACAGTAATATATCTTAGGCCACCTTATTACAGATATTTGCAATAAAATAAAAATTTCAGGGCAATTTCTCCAGCTCTAACTAGACCTGCTGGGAATATGTTTGTTCTAAATACTATGACTGGAAGACATGGCCATCACTCCAGCCCCATATTACTGTCACGTAATAGCATGGCAATGTAATTATTCCATATGAATTATACCATGCAGTATCTCCACCAGTAAATGATCTCTGAGGTTAAATTGGCTCCTCAAGATAATTTAACTTTAGCAAATAAGAAGTATTAGATAAATTAGCCTGAGTTAGAGATTGTTTTCTCCCATGGCTTAATACCCATGCATTTAACTTTGCAAGGCCCTTGACAACTGTAAGAGACAAAAGTTAATGCGGGCACTTGATCGGTGAGGATGACTGGTTCAATGAGGCACACAGTGCAACTCCACCATTCACACTCTAGCCTTATTTTAAATTATTATCCAATTCCTTCAACATTGCAGATGCAAACTAAGAAAGAGCTGTACATTAAATGCAACTATATGTGCTTGGCCACTCAGTAATTGGCTTTTAAAAGAATTTACCTGGCAATAATATGCTACAAGGTGGCTGAGCTGTGTGGGAAATGCCCGACGTAAATATAGCAACTGAGTTGAAAACAAACGTACATGAGCAGCTTGAAAGCCCAAATCTGCAGTCCAAATTCATTTTAAGCACTTAATGCCACACATTTACATTCAAATAAATAAATCAAATGAAGTTAGCAAAAGCAAAGCAAACTGCAGGGCCTGGAAGTGTGCAAGAGGTGGACAAAATTGTATTTTCTCTGTAAAATTTTCAAAATCAAATGCTTTTTTTAAACCATATGGTCACTGACATGAGAGGAGGGACAGATATTGAAATAGAATGGTCCATGATGTATCATTAATATATGGACCTTTCAAATGAAATATTCAGTCCACCCCATGCATTAAAGGTATTGTTTAGTGCTGTCAGAGATGTTTAGAGACATTTTAGAATTCACACTATAAAACAATTGACTGCAGACTCAAAGCACCTTTCGATATCTCTGTATTCCCATAGCCACTCATTACTGCCTTTGTAAAGTCATGGTTAAAGATTTAGTTCTTTAACATTGGACATGATTAGACTTTGAACCTTTTCTCAGCTGAATAAAAAAGCCTGCTTACCTGTGGTGACTACATTTGTGCAGTTAACTTTCTCCATGTCACTATTGCCATCTGCCCTGCACTGTCGGCATGTTCTAATCCCTTGACATTTAAAACTTATTTCTAAAAGACAAAGCAGAGTTAGGCAATTATTAGAAGATTTTTCTTATGCGAGCCCCGTTTGACTATTGCACCCAATGCTCTTTTACTTTGGCCTGTATTTCCATATTTCTTGCCTGTGCAGAGATCTTAATCCAATTGTGCATCCTTGAAACTGAATAAAGCTGTAAGTGTACTTTTTGAGCAGGGGGAAAATGGCACAAAAAAGTGCTGAAAATTGCTGTGCAATAATCCAATTAAGCCTTGAATATGCTGTAGCAGGCAGGTTTATAAGAAGGATCTTCCATTCTCTCCTCTCTGCCATCTATAGCTCTGCAGGGAGGCAGAACAGAGCAAATCTTACCCATAGTGGACAAGAGGAGAGACACAGAAGCCTACAGTAATACACACCATCAAACATAATTAACAAAATGGTGAAATTACAGTACAGTATGTAACAATATTACGCAATATTTCACAGTAATTTTCTGAGCAAATTGTCACCATCAAACTGCATGTAACACCACAAAGAGAGTATAATAAGTTTGGTTAATTTGATTTAGCTAATTGCAGTGTGTGCAATCCCTAATGAAAATCAATTACACTTTGTTGATAGCACTTTTTAAAATGGTGCACTACTGATTATTTCTTTATTTTTTTTGTCTAATCGCCTGCCCTTACCTATGACCCTATTCGTATATATGTAATTAACCCCATTTTGAGGGGTGTGGGAATCAGTGGCCATCAGGATATTTAAATCGGGTATTTCATATACCTCCAATAAGTCTCCAGTTACCACTATATAGACTTCACTGAAAGAATGGTGTTGCATTGTAAATTTCTGTGAATATTTTTGAACAACCAAGAAAGCTGTGTACATAGCTAAATAAGTTTTTTACATTCATTTTCTGTGTATTTTATAACTAAACTGAATTTAACTTTTATATGTAGACCATATTTAATGGAATGAAGAGTTCTGAAACCTAAACATTATCTGCTTATACTCTTTTTATTTGAAAAAGGATTTGTCAGTGATATTGGACTTCTAAATAGACAATAAAAAGACAATTTATAAAATAGACAACAATCTAAATAGAAAATACATAATTATTCTAAAGAGATCATTATTGTAAATATAACTTACTGAATATATAGTAAATTATAATATTTACAGTCTGAAATATTATCTAATTTATAAGATGTAAGATATTAAATAACCATAGGCTTCTGAATATTGTCAGTAGGCTGTGTTTGTTAAGACTGTCATCAGTATTTGTAAAACACTAAAGGGCTGTATAAATTTTCAAGAATATGTACACTTCATTTGTTTTGTTATCAGCTATGCTTGGCTATAGGGCCATATATATATATATATATATATATATGGGCCAAGCAAAACTAACCAAATCTAAGCTGATGTAAGATAGAAAATGTCACGGTTGGGCTTCAGGTTTGGTGCAGTAGAGGGTGCCCTGTTCTGACTGAGCACACCTGAGCTCATGAAGGCACAAGTGTGCTTCATTGGGGCTGACTATTTAAACTCCAATGAGTCAGAACAGGGCATGGTTCATTCACAAGGTGAAGCCTTAAGTTAATGGTGGTTTTTAATATCCTGTTTGGTCATAACTGCAGTTCCTTGGGTCTTGTTTTGGTCAGAACAGCTGTCCTTGTATCTGGTTTTTGTTTCTATGAATAATAAAGTTATGTTCTGGACCACTGGCGTTGACGTCCTACCCGCACCCCGTCAGCATTACAGAAATGAACCACCATAACCTGGACATTGCGAGCCATGAGGGCGAACAGGAGCATGTGTTGTGGGCAGCTAATTAAGACCTGGGAGATGAGGGCGACGGCAGGCTTTGCTTCTCCGGATCTCCACGAGCATTTGGAGGGTGAGGAGTGGGTGTGACACCCAACTGCAGCAATGGCCAAGGAGCTCGTCTGAAGCATCTGAAGTCGCAGATCCAGCTTGTTTCCACCCTGGATCCGGAGCTGCGCATGGATCGGTTTGCGTTTTTTGCCTGGGTGATGGTTTCCATAGCTGCAGAAACAAAGCGCTACCTAGGCATGCTGAACCATGTGCCTTTTTCCACCCGCGACACGGAAGGTGGGGCTTCGATAATGGCTGGCGTCATTCAACGTGGGAAGATGGAGGAAAACGCCCCCTGTGCCATTCAACACAGGAAGACGGTGGAAAAAGCCCCCTGCACCATTCAACATGGGAAGACAGCAAAGAAAACCACCCACAAAAGGGAAAGCGGGACACTGGCAAAGAAGACCGCCCATGACACGGAGAGTTTACCTCCAAACCCAGTACCACTAACCCGTCTGTCAGGAAGGAGGCAGAGAAAGAGCAGCTCCAGGTTAGTGGGAATGATGGAATAATCAGTGAACTGATGTTGAAAGTTCAAAGATTGGAACAAACGCTCCAGGAATCTAAAAACGTGTGGCTGTCTGCTCTGGGCGCGAAAAGACAGGTCAAAATCGTTCTTGCCAAGCAGCTCCAGGAAATGGAGGCTGAACTCACCGCCAAGGATCACAAAATTTGTGCATGGAACCAGGATCTTGATGTTTTGAATGTAAAGTTAAGGGATGCTACACTGGCCAATTGTCAAGTCTCAGAGAAGCTTCATGAGACGGAATGAGAAGCTGAAGTGAGCAGAAACCATGTTTAGGAAATTTTGATCAGTACTCAAGCCAAGGAAATTGAGAATATTGAACTGAGACACATTTTGCATGAACTGGAAGCGAAATGTAAGAAATTGGAAAATGACAATGTCTCTCTCCACGCCATGAATCACCAGCTGCAGGAGAGCAACCGGTCTGAGGTACGTTCCCTTCAGGAAGAACTAGCTAAAGTTAATAGGGAACTGAAGGAAAAGCAGGCTGGGTATCTAGAATATGAGGAAGTCTGTAAGGACTTAGGTGAACAGGTAGTTTGGTTAATTGGCAGCTTGGGCAGTACCCAGGAGAACCTAAGGGCTGAATCAGAAAAACTCAGACAGGCCAATGTGAACCACAATGCACTTCTCATGGACATTCACCAGAGAGATGAACAGATCAGCTGCATGAACATTCAGATCACTCAACAGGAGGAGTTGCTGACAAAGCTCACCCAGCAACTGACAGAGAAAGAAGCCTCTGTGGTACAGGTGAATGCCTTGGCCACAAACAAAAGGTTGAAACACGAGGAAAAGATCACCAATATACTTTCTCAAGAGACCAAAGGACCCTTGTCTCTCAGAGGGAGATTGAAACCATGGAAACGGAAAGAAAAGCTCTGGCTCAAGACAAAGTTGAGCTTCAAGGAGAGGTCAGTAAACTCATGCAAGAGAGAGAAATCCTCAGGAAAAAGCTGCAAGCTGTGATTGTTGTCCAAAGAGAGAGTTTGGAGCAGCTGAGGAACAGTCTGATGGAGGAGGCGAAGCAGGAGTGGTGGTGGCCTTCCACCGCTGTTCTGATTCTATCATGGCAGCCTCGTATGCAAAGTGGGAAAAGCTGCCCTTATGACGAGGTGGTCCAACCATGGACTAGAGCTTTTGGATACCCCTCACCACCGCCAGCAGCCCTGGATGTGGCTGCGGCTGGTCAGGGGCCCCCTCTTTGGTTTGTTATGCTTTATGGACCTGGCCATGTGTCCCATTAAGGGGGCTGTTTATGTTTTAAGTTTTGGGTTTTTTTGTTTGGGTTCAGCTCAGGGTGAGGCTGTGTTTTAGCGTCCCGGGAGTTGTGCCTTTTGGGGGGGCTCATGTCACGGTTGGGCTTCAGGTTTGGTGCAGTAGAAGGCGCAATGTTCTGACTGAGCACGCCTGAGCTCATGAAGGCACAGGTGTGCTTCATTGGGGCTGACTATTTAAGCTCCAATGAGTCAGAACAGAGCGTGGTTCATTCACAAGGCGAAGCCTTAAGTTAATGGTAGTTTTTAATATCCTGTTTTGGTCACGACTGCAGTTCCTTGGGTCTTGTTTTGGTCAGAACTGCTGTCCTTGTATCTGGTTTTTGTTTCTATGAATAATAAAGTTATGTTCTGGACCACTGGCTCTGCGTTAATGTCCTACCCGCACCCCGCCACCGTTACAGAAAAGAACCAAACCAAACTAATCAAATTATTATAAATAGTTTAAAATAAATTAGAAATCCACAGCCGTACTTCCCATGTGTGATTCTTAATTGTTTACACCAATTGTGGATGATTCTTGATTAAAATACTCATTGAGGGGTTACACATTTCTTTTGAATTTCTATTTGAATGCAATTTTGCTTCTAAGGGTCAGTTATTATTATTTTTTTAAATTTGTGGGTTTCCTGGACCTTAAATGACTCAAGGGTGCTCACAGTGCAAATTATTATTATCAATAATATTGTTGTTTTTGTTGTTGTTGTAGTTAAATATTGCAATGTGCTCTTGAAATGCCTTAAAATTGGGATAATGCCACTTAGTCCAGCCTACTTTCTCTCCCCGCTCTGGCAAAGAAGAAGGCACAGTCATTTGCTTTTTTTAGATCTGGTATGAATTATGATGTGACACGGCTCTAAACGATCATCAATATTGTAATCATATCCATCATCATATCCATAATCTTAACCACGTTTCCGTTTTTGCCAAAATAAGGATGTCCATCAGGTTTGTAAACCTGGTGCAGCAACAAAAGTGCTCCCAGCGGTTTTAAAGGACGATGGGGACTTGACAGATCTGTGTGCATGGCCTGTTTTGTTCCCCACCTTGTACTCATTTATCCACCAGCACAAAAGAAATGGCTGTCACTGTTCAGCTGCCATTAATTTTTCATGAAAATATCAATTATGTCCTGTAATAGAAAGCCTGCACACACCGCCCAGAAGGGACCAGCCCAACCTCCATGCAATCATCCTAAATCTGGCCCTCTGCTTCATCGCTCCTCCCTCCTCCACCCTGAGCTCTAGACTCCACCTAATTAGTCACCACAAGGAGCTGGAGCTTTATTAAGAATGGTGATGAATCATTATCTCTTGTAATTGGCCCTCCAGTCCCCCAGGAGGTGCCCTGCTCCAGCCTGCCCAGCTGGAGGAGCTTCCCATTTCTCTGCAGGAAGCTGCAGCTGGAGTCAGAGCCAAAGTTTTCCCAGCATCACCTCCATTAATAATCCTTTATGTCACCTTTGCTAATAGGTTCATATTAATCATTGTTTAGGTGGTGTGCTCCTGGAATTGAGAACAGCCTTAAAGAAGATTAATATAGTATAATATTCCACAGCAGAGGAGAAGGCAGTTATTGGAATTCATTAAGACTAGGCTGAGTTTGGCACAGATTGGTGTTGTAGGCTACTCTGAATCTGTTGTCTTTGACGTCATTGAAACCTGTACCATAAGGATTTTTATATTTACAAATAGCTGATAATATTTCTATGGAACAATCTGCCTGGTCTTTAAGAATCCCTTTAACTATCCTGGAATTTTTTACAATATCAATCTTTCACTTTCAGTTCCCTTTTAACTTTTATTTAATCTTTTCAAAGGCAATTAAGGCAAACTGATTTTTGACTGCCCCATGACTGCCAATGGAGATCTATATTGGTCAGTTTTCCAATATGAAACATAACTTTGTCTGTACTTTTATGGCTATTTTCCATTGTTTATTCATCCAAACTGTACAGAGTAGGGCAATGGAAATCAGAGATGACTGACAAGTGCCCTGATGCACCAAAGGCTGCTTTTGGCCATTATTAGAAACACTTAGGAAGATTTGGGTGTAGAATATTTATTTCATTTGCTAAATATTAATTCTATCTGCATGGAATTTTTATCAGTAGCTTTTTATAGGACATAAATTGTTCTATATGCAAATATTTTCACATAACAGTTAAAAAGGCTAAGAATGGGCTTTTTTAATCTTAAAGTTTTTACAGTAGTTTAAATGTACTACTTGTTACCATTTTTCTTTCTCAAAGGTGCCATGAACATAGTGCCAGCATAGAACTTCCAGCACAGCTATTGTTATTTTAGGCTTATCGATGCAGACTTAAGGAGTCCTTCCTGAATTGTTAGGCTCATACTGTTTTCTTTGTTTCATTAGAAGCTGTGTTTGTGTAACGTGCATGTTTAGATTATGCTTTAGAAATCGTGAAATGTCTCTGGTAAGTCCCAATTTTAAATGCCCCTAGTTGGTGGCTAATCACGTGCTAATAACAACACTGGGCCTTTGCTGAGGCACCCTGGCTCCAATAATTGAAATGTTTAAAGTGCAGTATGGAGAGAGTCAGGCTGCTGAAACTAAATAGGTCTTTGCCTCCTGGAATTGTAAATTCTCCATCTATGCAGTTCCTAATTAGTACCGAGACAATACTACTGCATTCTGCAGAAGCTTTAATTCACACTATTATTGCTTTACTTGCATTCCTCCTGATCATCCACTCTCTCCATTTGCATCTCTCTCTCTCTCCCTCTCTCTTCCTCCCCCTCTCAACCCCCGTCTTTTTCAGCTCTCATTCTAATGCATCTGCCTGAAGATGAGGTGTCCCTCAGAATCATTTTGTATTGCCGATTGCAAATTGAAAGAACATTCAAAATGCAATTATAGGATGGATATCTAATTAAAGTGGAAATGAATGAAAGACTCTCTCAACTCAATTGCCTACTCTATATCTAATCTCCTCAAAACAATGGGTCCATCGCAACTGTCTCTTTAAAGCTCTCTCTTGTGCAGTTTTATTGATCTCTTTCTAATATGTAAAAAATGAATTCAAGATTCAAGTTTTGTCTTTTTTTTTCTAGAGACACATCCTATATATTTTTGCCTTTTTAATTTTTGTGTGTGTGGGTTACTGTAGTAAAAGCAGTTTCTTTTAATGTTTTGCATCACAATTTACCTCACAATTCAAATGAATTCAATATTATTTCACATCAAACTACTCTAACTGACTGCATTTTCATCTTAAAGATTTAATTAAAATCTGAAGGTCATGGGTTTCAATTCCCAGACCAGTAGGTTGCTCTGAGGTACCCTTGAGCAAGGTACCATCCCAGTCATGTGTGTGAATGTATGGGTAAAATAACAGAAGTCTGATTTCATTGTGGTTCACTGTGTACTCACAATGACAAGAATAGTCACTTTAATTCTTTAATTAAGCAAAAAAAACTTTGACTGAAGATGTCTATTTTCCTAGGAAGCTATACTGCAGTCTATAAACACTTTTTTAAACTACTGAAATGCATGGGTGAGGCTAAACTGTCAGTCAGTCATTCATTTCCTGCCACTTGTCCCAAACAGGGTCGCACTGGAGTCCATCCCAGTGCACACAGGGCAAAGGACAGGGGGGACACCCTGGACAGGTCGCTAGCCCATCACAGGGAGGAGTGTGATGGGGACGGCACCTTGCTTAAGGGTACCTCAGGGCAACCTATCGGGAAGGGGTTCGAACCCCCAATCCTCCAATCATGCGGCCAATGCCCCAACCACTAGGCCACCGCTGCCCCGAGGCTAAACTGTTTAGGCTGAATTTATGCATATATTTTAGGTGAAATCACAAAAGAAATTTTTGCTAAAAAATAAAACTTTTTGCTGGTCAGATTACATGTATGGACACTATGGACTGGGAAGTGACCAAATTACATATTATATCAAACTTGTTTATTTAAAAAGAAAGGGCAATTTGGATTGAGTTTCCCACTGGACGCAAGGAGCTGGAGAGTCTGTACATGAAATTGTGTCTGAGGTGTGCTGCTTCACCACAGCTGAGAGAGCTTCTCAGAAAATCTTTGTTAAGCCCCTCACCACTGTGCTTTAAGGAATCAATGGCAGAATGAAGATGTCAGTCATGACAAACTGGCTGGCATGCTGAGAGCTCATAGCCCATCAGTTACGCTGTCAGTAAGCATGGGTGTATGTGTGTATCACAGTCAGTCTGTGTGTTAATGTGTTCCCTCAATCTGAGATCTGTTTCCCTTGAGTGCTGTAGCCCACACACATCATTGTTTACTTGTTGGTTTGCTCTGTGCATGGAGAGGTGATGGGGGTCTGTTAATTATAAGTAAACGGTTGCCCCCATCAGGGGCCAGATAAGACATTGACTAGCCCTGCTATGTAGCCAAAGAAAGAAAAAGCAAACGTGTTGGCAGCACACTGGGGGCCCTTTGACGAACAGACAACAAAGAAAAAATGGTTGCCATTTAGGTCTGCTGTAATTTATAGGTCTACATTTTGTGTACATCTTTTGATAAGTTGATACTTAAAATTTGACAAAATATTTATTTTCTGCTAGCTGAAGGTGTGCCAAGGAAATAGCTAACGGTGCATGTGGATGCATGTTATGAGCCTGATGAAAGCAGTAGGGCTGTGAAAGGATGTTACCGTGATTTTACCATCAGTTATGGGCATTGTTAAGCAAAAGTTTTGTGTCAGTTCTGCTTTTAATGTGCAATATTCATGAGTTACATTTTTGTTAAGGTCCAATTTAATTCAATAGGGCCAGTATATCATCTATAGATGCCACATTGTTAAAAAAAATACAAAAAACATGATTCTATACATGATTCTATAAAAAAACATTGATTTTTTTGATTGTCAACATGGTTAGGTTTAGGTTTAGGTTTGGATAGGTGTATGACTAGGTTAAGGGTGTCCATGATGTATGATGTACAGAGTACATAGGTCTTAAGTTACCTTCAGTTTTTTTATGCGGCTTGAATAAGTGGTCACATTACTCAAGCTTTTAATTTCAAGCAACCTTTCCTTTCCAATCTTTCCAGATCAACATATTAACTTCAAAAACTGACTGTTCACTTGGTGCTTAATATATTCTTGCCCTTGAAAGGTTTCATTGCAAAGAAATAATTTCCACCTAACCTGTTATTTGTCTTATTAAATGATGAAAATGTACTCATCATTTAATATACTAAGTTGAAATCCAAGCATTTCAGTCTGGATAAGTATTATTATATTGTTATAAGTATATTATTAAATATAATTTTTTTTTGGCGACGTCATGGAGATTTCAGCAAGTTACATAAAAACTGTTTAAAAAAACTATCTCCAGGAAACAAGTTTAAAATAGCATGCAAACAGTTACAAGTTTTAAAATATACCATTTTGAATGAATTGATTTTTTGATGTCATATCTATTTGTTTGACAGAAAAAACTACTCTTTCTTTCCTCTTCCTCAAAAACAAAACAAAACAAAACAAAACAACAACAACAAAAAAAACACTAACGGCACTTTCTTTTGTTCTAGTAACAGGGTTACTAAGAATAAGGTATCCTGGCCAGATCAGTCAAATGGTTGGCCAAATACTTATCTGTAGATGGCACCAGGATACAATATGGAAAGAAGGCAAGTCAGTAGAGGTAGTGTGACATTCATCTTATTTACGTGAATGTCATATACTACTTTTACACGTACTATCTACCTAAACATTGTTGCTGATCAAGCATACACCTTCATGGCAACGTAATTTCCTAACGACAGTAACCTCATTCAGCCATGCACACTGCAATAATGGTTCAGGAATGTTAGGAACATGAAGAATAGTACAATGTTGTGATTTGAACTCCAAGTCTAAATTAAATCAAGCATCTGTGTGATATGCTGGACAAACTACCTTTGAGCCATGGAGGCCCCACACTCCCCCAATGATCTCTACACAATGTTAGGTATGCAGTCATTTCGTCAGTGTTAAGACTAATCAGTGTAAATCTATTTTGTAAGTACAAATTCTATTGATACTTTTAAGTTTAAATTCCATGTCACTGACTTGGTAGTGGGTGTGTTTTATTGTATTTAAAGCAGATGTGTTGCTGGGAGTTTTACACACATCTGGTTCAGATGACATCCTGTGTTAAGAAATGGACCCGTTATTAAGTTAGTGGGCTGCAAAAAGTGTGCATTGAAAGGATGAGAGCATAAAATTTATGTTGAATAAATCTGAGCTATTGTATCCTTGTATCTGTACCCTTGCAAAACGTATTAGCAAGGCAAATTTCTCTAATAAGGCAGCCAATAAGTGCCTGCATTGAGAATGCTGCAGCACTCAAAGCATATCAGGTCAAAGTTGGTCCAAGTGTGGTCCCTTTACAGTAATGGAAATGGTTAAAGGTTTGACAGATAGTGCAGCAATAAATGAGTACAATCAGAAAATGTAAACCTACAAAGTATGTTATTATGTAAAAATATTAGGTTTTTTCGTTATTTTGCAAACCCCAGTATGTGCTTGTTTTAAGAGCAGCTAATTTGAAAACTTATTGATGTATAAGCACGCAGTTAACATATTTACATATACAAATCTTCATGCTAATGAATTCAAACAGTTTGTAAAGTGCTACATACACTATGCCCATTGAAGGTTATGGCATTTAGAGTAGAGTAATCTTTTATTATTCCACGAATGGGAAATTTGGGTGTTACAGGGCTCTTATAAAGGTGAAAAATATAGACAGGTAGATGTGCAGAAAAGAAGAAAAGAAAAAATATATATATAAAGAAAAAGAATGAGGAACAAGGAACAGGTACAGGAGCAAATACAGGAGCAGGAGCTATAAATAATAAATAATCTATCTATATATAAATATATATATACATATACATATTTACAGAAGAAGTAATAAATAAGTTTTAAAATAAATTACAAATAAACAAGTAACAAAATATAAATAAATGAATGTGATATAATAATAATAATAATAATAATAATAATATACAATAATAATAATATACAATGATAATATATAATATATAATAATAAATAGTAATAAACAAGCAATGTTCATAATTATGTAATGTTATGATGATGAATTGATGATGAATTGTGGGGTCTGATGGCTGCAGGTATGAATGACCTGCGGTAGCGTTCCTTCTTACACTGTGGGTGTAAAAGTCTGCTGCTGAACGAGCTGCTCAGTGCTCGTACAGTCTCGTGTAGGGGGTGGGAGGTGTTGACCAAGATGGATGTTAGTTTGGATAACATCCTTTCCTCCCCTACCTGCTCGATGAATTTGAGCGGGCAGTCCAGGACAGAGCTGGCCCTCTTGACCAGTTTGTTTAGTTTCCCTCTGTCCCTCTCTGCGACTCTTCCACACCAGCAGACACACAGTAATGGAGTCTCACATACTGGGGTCTATTGGTGAGGTAGTCGATAATCCACTCAGTCATGTGATGGTCCACACCCACTCCCTCCAGCTTCCCCCTCAGAACTGAAGGCTGGATTGTGTTGAAAGCACTAGAAAAGTCAAAGAACATGACTCTCACAGTGCTCTTGTCACTCTCCAGGTGAGTAAGGGCCCGATGCAGCAGGTAGATGACGGCGTCATACACCCCAATGTGCGGCTGGTAAGCAAACTGCAGCGGGTCTAGGTCCCTCCTGACTAGTGGACGAAGGTGATGGAGGATGATCCTCTCCATAGCCTTCATCAGGTTAGAAGTGAGGGCAACAGGTCTGAAGTGGTTAGGCTCCTTGGGGTGCGACGTCTTGGGGACTGGAACTAGGCACGAGGTCTTCCACAGAATGGGGACACGCTCCAGGCTGAGGCTGAGGTTAAAGATGTAAATGATAACCTCGCAGAGTTGATCTGCACAGTCCCTCAACAGGCTGGAGCTGATGCCATCCGGACCTGTGGCTTTCCTGTGCTTCATCTTCCTCAACTGACACTGCACCTGGTCAGCTGTGATGGAGAGGCTATTGTGTGGTGAGAGAGTGGGTGCCTCCTGATGAGTGGGATAGCAGGAGGGGGCAGTAGAGTCCTCAGGGGAAAAGGGGGGGGAAGAAGGGGAAGATAAAAGGGGATACGCAGCTGATATCCCTGGTGGGGGTTGCAGAGAGGTGTAAAGGGGAGGTGCCATTGGGGTTTGCAAAGAGGTGTGAAGGGGGGCACTGGCATGTATTGGGCTTTGGTGGTTGGGTGAGGGGCAGATTCTTGAGTCAAACCTGTTAAAGAACAGGTTTAAACTATTAGCCCAGTCCCGATCTCCAGACTCTGGGCCTCCTCTACTCACTGTGTCCCTTCCAGTAATGGTGTTCAATCCTCTCCACACACCTCTGACGTTGTTTTGTTTGGGCTGCTCCTCCAGTCTCTCTCTGTATCTGTCCTTCCCCCTCCTTAATTCTCTTTTCAGCTCCTTCTGGGCTGTCCTCATTGCCTCTTTATCTCCTGATCTGAAGGCTCTTGACTTCTGCTTCAGTAGAGCTCTCAGATCAGGGGTCAGCCATGGTTTATTATTGGAGTAACACCGTACTCTCCTGGTCGGTACAGTATTATCCACACAGAAGGTGATGTAGTCGGTTATGCAGACTGTTAAACTGTCGATGTCCTCTCCATGTGGGCTGCAGAGCGCCTCCCAGTCTGTGGTTTCGAAGCAGTCCCTGAGTGCCATGCTAGACTCATCAGACCGTCCTCTCACATATTTGTGAACTATAGTTTAAGGAGTTAAAAGCTAGATGTTTGAGACTGACCCCTCATAGGAAGCCTGGAAACAATTTATTTTTCTTCTTAAGAAAAAGGTCAGGCCAAAAAATGAGCCAGGGTCTATATTTCACTCACTGAAATGTAAACATGTGACCCATCTATTTTTCTCACAGTTAAATAAACACTGAAAGACATTATAGATAAAAACTGTGTTTTTAATACCTGTGAACATTTAGCCTGAGCACTCCATCAATACTATGTCCCAGTTTGTCAGAATTTTCTTGGCAGCACTATCAAACTTCCTAAAAAAGCAAAAAGCAGAGAAAATACTACAGGCCTTTAACAGACTTCTCAGGTTCAAATGACCTCTAAGTGGGTGTTAGTCTCCACTCTCTGCTCTGCTCACAATCAAACTGTCATTACAGGAAATGTAGGTGGATGCCTTGGTGCAATTTTAGTTTGTTTCTCCAATGTCTGGATTTGCAGCTATTTGAAAAAAAAAACAAAACAAAAAATACCAAAAACATTCTTCCATCTAATAGACCTTTATAAACCCAACCCAAAAGGAAGCTGATGGTAATAAATTTTGAGCTGAGCTGTAATGAGCTGGCAAGTAAAGCAGTCTGGGGCACTTATTAACAACGGTCATCCACAGCCACTTAATTCAAAAACATTAACTCAAATTCGTTAATATTTATTAGAGTGGGCTGTGAATAAGAAATCAGTCGAGGGTGAGTGGAGTTGTAATTAGGCTTGAGGCTGAAAATGACTTCAGGAGACTCTCCTGTTCTTCAGCAATTCCCAATGATAAATCTGCTAAGTTCTGTGGAGGATCTGAGGGGTTGAAGCCTTCTTCGGTCTAAGTTATGAAGTGTTTTATCAGAACAGAGTTAGCTGTAAAAACAGCAAAACTTTGGCACGTACATCTACAGTGCAAAAAGCGTGTCAGAAGAAAATCCATTTGGTGATTGTTTCAATAATCTGTCTAGTTTATATCCTACCTATCTATCAGAGTGCTTAAATTTCAGAAATTGGCACACACATATGCAAACCATGTATATATGAATGTAAGATAAACCAGTGTAACTCCTGCAATTTACGCATACTAGTGTATTCAGTATGAGGAAAAATGACCTGTCTTTTAGATAGTAACCAGATCATAAGCACCAGATAAAATGAGAAACAACATCCTTTAAATCATGCATTGGTCCAATTTTTCCGTTTTTTTATTCTTTTTTACCTTGGGCTCGTTCTCATCCTCATTCATGTGTGACTAACTCATCATGCTTACCTATAATCCAGCTGTCAACTTAAAGCACTCTTATAATAAAAGCCAATGGTTAGCTGCTGCACTACATTTATACTCTGGATACAGCATGTAAAATTTTGTTTTTTTAAAGTTAGTTTCCACACATTTTCAAGTATATCTTAATAATTAAATTTTTTTTATAGTGCTTATTTTGGCACTACATCAAAATTATTATATAACAAATTTATTAATTTGAATGCCAATTTAACCAAAATGTATACATAAAAGTATAAAAGTATACACTGAGTAAAAAAGAAGAAAGGGGGAACTCACTGCTATATATTTGTCCAGTTACCCTGTGGGCAGGATGGTTGGACCACACATGCTCTTGCTGGGGTCGCTGTGCCCTGCTGAGAGTGATGGGGCCTGGGGAGGAGACTGGCAAAGCAGTCACTTGCATCTGGTTCAGTCCCATCAGCTCAGCCCGAGCAGGGTTGGGGAAGCATGGGTTTCTTCCAAACGATTCTACATCTCCACTCTCATGATTCATGTATTTTAACATATTGCAGACCTATCTATTTGTCTGTCTGTCTGTCTGTATTTCTGTCTGCCTGTCTGCCTGCCTGTCTGTCTGTCTGTCTGTCTGCCTACCTTTCTATCTACCTATCTATCATCCATCCCCATCCTTAAATGGATTTTTTCTCCAAAATGTTTACTTTATATTGTGAATAACATTTTATGTTTTAGCAGAAATTTACACTTTTTTCACCAGAATTTAGCTTGATTTTATTTACCAGTTTAGGAGATCATGCTGCACCAGTGCATTTTTCACCTTAAGCATTTTGCCAATAAAGTGAATATGTTCTCAGTTTCCCTTCATGTTCTGAGGTAATGGCTTGGTTGTAGTCTTCAATTCAGAAAACTGAGTAATTTTATTGTTTTTTTCTGCTGAAATGCAACGGTGTACATTTTCTTTCCAATTATAGCAAACAATAGAATGCTTTTATTATTCTACCAGTGCAACCCATTTAGAATGTTTAAACTTAGCAATATATATCACTGGTGCATTAAATCAAGCCCTGTGAATACATTTTAAATGTATTTTTATTTTTTGTTCCTTGAGTTTGATGCCTTTGTTTTCCTAGATAATTGATAATATATCTGTGCAGGGGAGTTTTTATGTGACTACACATGTAAATTGTAGTGCTACTTTGTTTAGCACAGAGTGAATTGTCTACATACAAACAGTAGATGGATAGGAAACACATCTGCTTAATTTTCTCTTAATTAAAGCAGTTCCTGTCAATTAAAGTAAAGCAAGTTAAATATATGAATAATTTAAAATAATATATGTATACAATCTAAAATATTGTTGTTATTATTTGTGTTAGTATTATTGTTTTAATTGTTATTGTTACTACGTTGGGGGCAGCAGTGGCCTAGTGGTGAGGGAGTTGTCCCCGCATCGGAAGATTCACAAGTAGGTTGCCCTGAGGTACCCTTGAGCAAGGTACCGTCCCCGTCACTTCTCCCCAGGCACTTTTAATAGCTGCCCACTGCTGCACGGTGTTTGAGTGCATGGGTTAAATGCAGAGGTCCAGTTTCGTTGTGGTTCACGTGTGCTGTGCTGTGACCTCGCAATGACAAGGGTTTTCACTTTCACTTTCATTTTCCCCCACTTTATTACATTCATGTACAAAAATCTATGCAACTCACTATACAAAATGAAAACTCAGGAAAGCAAATTAAATATTTTTTAAACATACTCAGCATTAAATGAGATCTATGTGCAAGTATTACATTTATGGTTGGACAAGTTGTTGCTCTCACTGGATATTGTGGTTGTTGCTCTCACTGGATAATCTGCCGCTATTCACTGCCTTGTATTGTTCTGATAAACAATACAACTCACTATACAAACAATTTAGTCAGTCAGTCATTTTCTGCCACTTGTCCCAAACAGGGTCACGGGGGAGTGCTGGAGCCCAACCCAGCACACACAGGGTGAAGGATGCGGAGACACACCCCTAGACAGGTCACCAGCCCATCACAGGGAGTAGCTGTGAGACAGCACCTTGCTCGAGAGTACCTCAGGGCAACCTATTGGGAAGGGGTTCGAACCCCCAATCCACTGCTCATGCGGCCAATGCCCCAACCACTAGGCCACCGCTGCCCTGACAAACAATTTAAAAGATCCATATTATAGTTGCATAAGCAGATTTTTATTGTTTGTTTTCTTTGGAAAATTTGGTGAAGTATCTTTAAAGTCATCAATAAAAAAACATAAAAAAATGTATATATACAGTACTGTGCAAAAGTTTTAGACAGGTGTGGAAAAAATGCTGTAAACAAAAAATGCTTTCAGAAATATTGTCACGGTTGTGGGCTGGAGGTCAACACAGAGCCAAGAGCTTAGTACTGAACTATATTGACGAATAACGTGCACAGAACTCATAAACTAAACGTATTAAACATAACAAGTGTATAACAAATAATCACAAAGGTGAGCACACAGAATGACCAGCACCCTGCTCTGATTTGTTCGGGCTTATAACGCCAAACCCCGATGAGGCACACCTGGCACCCAATGCCCAGGTGTGCACAATCAAAGCAGGGCACCCTCTACTTGTACAGAACCGTCACAAATATAAATAATGATTGTTTATTTTTTATCAATTTACAAAATGCAAAGTGAGCGAACAAAAGAAAAATCTAAAACAAATCAATATTTGATGTTACTACCTTTTGCCATCAAACCAGCATCAATTTTTATGGCCCCCACAGTGCCCTGATCTCAACATCATTGAGTGTGTCTGGGATTACATGAAGAGACAGAAGGATGTGAGGAAGCCTACATCCACAGAAGATCTGTGGTTAGTTCTCCAAGATGTTTGCAACAACCTACCAGCTGAATTCCTTCAAAAACTGTGTGCAAGTGTACCTAGAAGAATTGATGCTGTTTTTAAGGCAAAGGGTGGTCACACCAAATATTTATTTGTTTTAGATTTCTCTTTTGTGCATTTTGTTGATTGATGAAAATAAATGATTAACAATTTCATTTTTGAAAGCATTTTTTGTTTACAGCATTTTGTTCCACACCTTCCTAAAACTTTTGCATAGTACTGTATATATATTAGTATCACTCATGAATAAGGATTATTCATTAATGACTTAACACTTCCTGTTTCAATTTTATTCATTATGAAAGCTCATTAACCAGTCTTACAAAAAAGATTAATTTAAGATTAATTTAAATGTTTTCTTCATATTTTGCTACTGGCTACAACTTCATAGCTGGATGTAAGGCCCCAGATGCAGTTAAATGACTGAGCACAAATGCTATTGTTTTAAGCAGGTTGTAATTAGCATTGTGGTTAATTGTGTCTGGAGGGATACATGGGGTTAAAGAGGACATATGCACCCTCTTTGAGATTTAATTGTTTGCCCATAAAGGGATCAAATCAGCGTAACATTTTATTTGGCGAGATAATGACTTATCTCTTCAGGAAATGAAGACCCAAAGGCTTTATAGCTCCCTATATGACTCTCTCTTGCTGCAACCTCACACCCCCCCCTCACCCCTATCTCAGCTTTTTTGGATTCTTAACAGTCTCTAATTGCTGGGTGAGTCGAAGCAGGGTGCAGGGATTGGCATTGCAGGCGTGTGAAGGGCACCAGTGGACCAAATAATGCATCTCATGCTCCTAATTATACTAATACTAGATGTCCCAAACTCATTAACTCATGAAAGCCTCTTTGGCCAAAGTTAGACACTGCAGACATTTCATTAAAAGCAGATCAGATCTGAGAAGTGTTAGGCTTTGGCAATACTGCAGCTAAAAAAGCGAGAAGTACAAGACAAACACATCACAGATCCTGTCTTCTGGCTCTTGACACATAGCAAGGAGCTCTAACTGTTCAATAAAAATCTGACTAATTCCAATTAAATTATGATTTTCAAGCTTTCATTCGCTAGGCAAGACTAAACTTTCTAATCAATTTGTGCAACTTATGCAAAAACATTGCTACCCAAGTTAGGTTTTTCAGCAGTAGCAGTTGTGGTTAGCAACAATAAACAATTATTTTACCTAGCCTAACATAAGTAGTGCTAGTTGTTTTGTGGGGTGTTAGTAAAAGTTACTTTTTTTTTTTAAACGTGCTATAGCAGACAGTGAAACACATACTGATCTGGAATTCTAACCCATGACTTTCTGAAAATGTAGGCCAGATGCTGGTGAAATCCAGTTTGAGTTTACATTAAGTACATTCGAAGGCCATAAGGGGTAGGACATCAAACAAAATGGCTTTTGTCCCAGGAAAACATTTTTAAGTCTCAAAAAATGGCATCAGGTTAAGCTGTAATGCTACACCATTCAGAAATATGTGTGACATTCACAGTTTTGTGACTTTTTGCCAGCAGTAGTGACAACATAACATGTAGGGTCTAATTATGCTGAGGCAAAAATGTGATGGTTAATTTTTGCAGTAAGAAAGACTATGAGGTAAATATGATTTTTTTCATTATATTTTTAAATGAACTAAAACTCAGTAGAAAATTGGGTGCAAGAAAACATCTAATTCATTAAAGTCTTTGATTAGGGCTTCAATCCAACACCTCAACATTCATAAACCTCCACTATGGCCTTCCTCATTTCCTCTTTCATGGAAGCTCCATCTTAAACATTCTGCTCCCAATAAAATCCTCATCTCTCTTCTGTACATAAACACTATCTTGCTTCTCTAACCTTGTCTCCATATGCCCAGCCTGTGCTGCCCCTCTAAAATACTCATTTCTAATCCTCATTTAATAATCACTCTTGCTGCTACCTGTCTGTCACAGATCACTCCTGCCACTCTTCTCCACTCATTCCAACCTCCCTGCACTCTCTTCTTCACCGCTCTTTCTCATTACTCTGAACTGTTAATCCCAAGTATTTAAATTCCTCCACCTTTGTCACCTCTACACCCTGCATCCTAGTCATTCTTTTTTCCCCTTTTTCGTTCACACTCATGTATTCTGTCTTTGTCCTACACATTTTCATTCCTCTCCTCTCTAGAGCGTATCTCCACCTATCCAGGTTTGCCTCAAGCTGCTCCCTAATCTCAATATAGACCACAATATCATAAGCAAGCATCTTAGTCCAGAAGGAATCCTATCTAGCCTAGTTTGTCAACATGTCTGTTACATCTGTTACTCCTACTGCAGACTTCACCATGGTCACCCTTGACTCATACATATCCTGTACTACTCTCACTTACTTCTCTGCCACTCTTGACTTCCTCATACAAGGCACAACTCCTCTCTAGGCACTCTGTCATATGCTTTCTCCAAGTCCACAAAAGCACAGTACAACTCCTTCTGCCCTTACTGTACTTCTCCAAGTCCACAAAAGCACAGTACAACTCCTTCTGCCCTTACTGTACTTCTCCATCACCCAACTCATACCATATGTTCCTATTCTTATAGCTCCTTTGTAGCCATGCATTTTTTTGTGTAGCTATATGATTATAGTTTTAGAAATAAACAAAATCACATTACTCTTAGGTTAAAAGCATATGAAATTCCAGGGAGGTATCATTGGCTTGGACATAGAACAGAACAGAAACGCTGTAATCAGCATGAAATTATGAAAAATAGATTATCAACAATGAGACAAAATGGATAAGTCAGTCAGCTTCAGAAGATGGTAACTTAATAGCAATGGCAGAGTATTAAAAGCATCTAGTGGCATTCCTTTTGCAAAAAAAAAAAAAAAAAAAAAAAATCAGTGTCTCTCTCTGTGCTACAAACTTTCAGGAATGAAAGTCAAATGACATTTTTTAAGTTCATTTTTGAGGTGGTGGTTACTAGAAAAGGGCCTTGCTTTGTCATCCCAAATAGATGTTTCAGCTCTCTGCTCTGCCATTTCTGTGAATCAAAAAGAAAAATGGTAATGCAAAGTGAACAAATGAAATCAAATAAAACAGGGTCACACATCACTGGAAGGGCAACAAATGGTCACTGGCATGGAAGTAATCTTTTTCCTTGTGTTTCCACAGGGAAAAAATGGGAAAAAGCCATCAGCCTCTGCATGAATAAAAGCAAGTTGTTATTTTGCCTGAAGCACAGCTAACTGCATAAAAAATGTAGGTCTGAGTGAAGGGGTGTATGACAGAGAAGGTCCAGTCGCTTTAACAAAAAAGGACAGTTCTTTTGTGAAAAAGTGCTGAGTGCTTGGGAATGTGGCCAGGCTGAAAAATGTTTAAATCATCTGAATTTTATTATATCTGATCTATTGTTAACTGTGTGCTGGTGGAGGTACTTAGGAACATGGTAATCATACATTTTCTCCACGTGATCCTTTGGATCCTTTGGGATGTGCAGAACTGAAAAACTGAATTTATTTAACTCACTGACAAAGGCATGTTCCTGCTTTGAGTGTGTATAATGCATTTCAGTTTCATTTCCATTCTTCTTTTCTCTGGAGTGGTTGAAATGTACTTCCTGGGATATTTAAAGCATGTGACTTAATTGTGGTATTTCTTCTGGTTTTGTCCTTGAAAAATGATCAAAAATGGCATTTATTGTAATTGTTTTTTTAAATTATGAATTAAGTATCAAATGCCTGGTGAGCATGAAGCATTCTTGTGCAGTTATGGACATTGTTATAAAACCTTTCCTTACTGCAGTGTTTTCTTAATGAATGTGATGCTTTTTTTTTTAAGTGCCAGTATAAAACAGTCTATTTCTTGAAAGAAAGTAGGCTATGCTACAGATCTGCAATAATCATGTGAAAAGACGGAATTCACGCAGAAAATGCTGGCTGGCATGCGGTGATAAAAGGTTTTGACAGTTAGGGCTGACAAGCATTGGAACAAAATCTCAGAAATTGGATCTGTAAGAATCACACAAGAAAAATAAACTGGAAAAATTGTGTGTTATCATCTACTCTTATCATTCTAAATGCACAAATCAACACGAATATACAGTAATGCCTCGAGAAACTTTGAGGCCATTGTGTCCCAAGGTTTAACACTCTCTATACTAGATTAAAGTGTACTCATCATCACATTAAAGCCTTTAATGAATGAAATGTTAATGTTTCCCACTCAATTTTTTTAGCATTACATGAAGAACTCATGGTTTGTAATAAAACTGGCTTAACCTTGCAGCCTAAACCCTATAAGGCATTCTTCTTTTTAAGCAATGTGATTTCTAAATACTGTCATGTTGCCTATTTTAAAATAAAAAAAAAAATGCTGAAAAAAGAAAAAAATGACTAGAAAGTTTTCTCATTGGCTGTTTTTATATTTTCTAAATCAAGCTTAAGACATAAATAACAGGCTCAATATATTCTAAAACTCTCAGATATTGCATTGTCTCTAACACCAATTACAAAGAGTGAATATAATACAGATGGCAAAAAACTCATATTGGTACTTGGATGTGTGAATAACGCACACTCTTTACAGTGCTTTAGTGAAAAAAAAGAAACAAAACAACAAAAACAAAACAGCTCATTTTAAACTAAACTAGCTTTATCCTGGATTTCAAGGAAATTATGAATCAGTACTGGAATGAAATAATGACAATTTTAATATCAGGATCAATATCAAAAGTAAAAAGTCATAATGTGTCTTTGTAATGATCTAGAATCAGTTCTGAAAGTATAATTGTTACTCCTTTTTCATTTTATTGTCTTACTTATGGTGCATTACAACTGAACTGAAATGTCAGACTTTCTGAGTTTCCAGCAGCTAATTGTAACTGTAATACAACTTTGAGGTTAGATGTCACATCAAAAAGTCAGAGGAACGTCATCATCTGGACATCACATTACACATATATACTCACCATATATAAAAAAGTGAATCTATGCCCCAAACTGTCTAAGTCCTCACCCTGTCATTTGTAGATGGAAAGTTCAATGACAGAGCCATACATAGAAAATTTAACTTGGTAAACCATACTCCTGCCATCATGGATAGGCGCAGCAATTGTGTTTTTACAAAACTGGGTGAATGGTGGATTCAAAAGTTGACTGGTGTGGTGCTGAGGTGGAATAAGGCTATTTCATAAATTTAGTCTTATATTATGAAACAGCTGTAATTTGATATTTCTTTATATTGACTAGACCATGTTCTACATAACAAACTGTATCTTCTTTCACTTCAGGGTTATTAACCATTTTAATTGTTTTATGTGTGATGATCGGTTTTGTTGTGTTCTTGAATCTGGGGGCGGTATCCTCCTTTTATCAATTTCCTCTTTTTAAGAAAGATGTAGCATGAATGATCAGACACTCTACTTGGTGTTTAAAATGTAACAAAAGTTTATTTTTTAAAATGTTAAAACATTAATATTAATCTCATAATATGAGGATGATAGATTGTTCTGCTTTTAGTCAAGCTGCTTTGAAAGCTCAGACATTTGTAACCTTATTTCATTGTTTTTGTCCTTCCTTTCCATTTTTTTTTCTGTGGAATATTGCTTTTCCGTTGTGTGATTTCTCTCCCCAGTACATAATGAAGAGTCAGCAATTGTAAGTTAATGCCAGACCAACGTATGACACATTGTTCAAAGGGAAACAGAGCGGAAATAAATCTGCATAAAAGCTGAATGGCAGTGAAGTGTCGGCTGTTTTGATGGCACATCTGTGTGCAACAATCCCAGTGGACACCTTTAATGCTTCAGTTTAAGTATGTCCTTTTGGCTGCTGATTTTTACAATTTTTTATTTACATTGACAGTATCACACTTTGTAGTTCTCTTTATAAAAAAACACACACCTTTATTACATTTCTGCTGAACAACATAACATGTCTGGACTAATGTCATCAGGAAGATGTATACTTTGTCTTAGCATCCATGGAGATATTAATGTAATTCTGTGACAATACAAACAGTGCACCTTGTAGCTGGTTTACTTGATATATTAGAGCAAACAGAAAACCCAGCCACTAGGGATGCACAAGCCAGTGTATTTCTTCGTGCTGGTCCCAAGCCCGGGTAAATGGGGAGGGTTACGTCAGGAAGGGCATCCGGTGTAAAACTTTGCCAAATCAATATGCGGACAACGATACAGAATTCCATACCGGATCGGTCGAGGCCCGGGTTAACAACGACCGCCATCAGTGCTGTTAGCCTACAGGGTGCTGGTGGAAATTGGACTACTGTTGGCCAAAGAAGAAGAAGAAGAGGAGGAAAGCATGTCCAGAAGGAGAAGGAGAGGAGAGTGGAAGTGAGAGTAGGGACTTTGAATGTTGGCAGCATGACTGGTAAAGGTAGAGAATTAGCTGATATGATGGAGAGAAGGAAGGTTGACATTTTGTGTGTGCAAGAGACTAGATGGAAGGGTAGTAAGGCCAGGTGTATTGGAGGGGGGTTTAAACTGTTCTACCATGGTGTGGATAGAAGGAGGAATGGAGTAGGTGTTATCCTGAAGGAAGAGTATTTGGAGAGTGTTTTGGAAGTGAAGAGGGTGTCAGGGAGGGTGATGAGTTTGAAGCTGGAAGTTGAAGGTGTGATAATGAATGTTGTTAGTGCTTATGCTCCACAAGTTGGTTGTAAGATGAAAGAGAAGGAAAAATTCTGGAGTGAGTTAGATGAAGTGATAGAGAGTGTACCCAGGGGAGAGACAGTGATGATTGGTGCAGATTTTAATGGTCATGTTGGTGAAGGGAACAGAGGTGATGAGGAGGTGATGGGTAGGCATGGTGTCAAGGAGAGGAATGCTGAAGGTCAGATGGTTGTAGATTTTGCAAAAAGGATGGAAATGGCTGTAGTTAATACTTATTTTAAGAAGAGGGAGGAGCACAGGGTGACGTATAAGAGTGGAGGAAGATGCTCACAGGTGGATTATATTCTTTGCAGGAGGGTCAGTTTGAAAGAGATCAGAGACTGCAAAGTAGTGACAGGGGAGAGTGTAGCTAAACAGCATAGGATGGTGGTCTGTAGGATGACCTTGGAGGTCAAGAAGAGGAGGAAAGTGAGGGCAGAGTCGAGGATCAAGTGGTGGAAGCTGAAGGAGGAGGACTGTAAGGTGGAATTCAGGCAGGAGTTAACACGGGCACTGGGAGGTGTTGAAGAGCTACCGGATTGCTGGGAAACTACTGCAGAAGTGATAAGGCAGACGGCTAGAAATGTACTTGGTGTGACATCTGGAAGGAAGAAAGAGGATAAGGAAACCTGGTGGTGGAACCAAGAAGTCCAGGAGTGTATTCAAAAGAAGAGGGAGGCAAAGAAGACATGGGACAGTCAGAGAGATGAAGAAAGTAGACAGGTGTACAAGGAGATGAACCGCAGGGCGAAGAAAGCAGTGGTGAAGGCCAAAGATAAGGTGTTTGGTGAATTGTATGAGAGGTTGGACAGTAAAGAGGGAGAAAAGGACCTTTACCGATTGGCTAGACAGAGAGACAGATCTGGGAAAGATGTGCTACAGGTCAGGGCGATTAAAGATAGAAATGGTAACGTACTCACAGGTGAACAGAGCGTGTTGAGCAGACGGAAGGAATACTTTGAGGAGCTGATGAATGAAGAAAATGAGAGAGAGAGAAGACTGGATGATGTGAGAAGAGTTAACCAGGAAGTGCAGCAAATAAACAAGATGGAAGTAAGGGCAGCGATGAAGAGGATGAAGAATGGAAAGGCTGTTTGACCGGATGCCATACCAGTGGAAGCATGGAGATGTTTAGGGGAGATGGCAGTTGAGTTTCTGACCAGATTGTTTAACACAATCTTGGCAAGTGAGAAGATGCCTGAGGAGTGGAGACGAAGTGTACTGGTACCGATCTTCAAGAATAAGGGTGATGCACAGAGCTGTAGTAACTATAGAGGGATAAAGTTGATCAGCCACACCATGAAGTTATGGGAAAGAGTAGTGGAAGCTCGGTTAAGAAAAGAGGTGAGGATCAGTGAACAGCAGTATGGTTTTATGAAAGTGCACCACAGATGCAATGTTTGCTCTGAGGGTGTTGATGGAGAAGTACAGAGAAGGTCAGAAGGAGCTGCATTGTGCCTTTGTGGATTTGGAGAAAGCATATGACAGGGTGCCTAGAGAGGAGTTGTGGTTTTGTATGAGGAAGTCTGGTGTTACAGAGAAGTATGTGAGAGTAGTTCAGGATATGTATGATGACAGTGTAAAATGGTGAGATCTGCAGTGGGAGTGACGGATGCATTTAAGGTAGATGTTGGATTACATCAAGGATCAGCACTGAGCCCATTCTTGTTTGCAATAGTAATGGACAGGTTGACGGACGAGGTTAGACAGGAGTCTCTGTGGACGATGATGTTTGCTGATGATATTGTGATCTGTAGTGAAAGTAGGGAGCAGCTTGAGGAGAACCTGGAGAAATGGAGATATGCTCTTGAGAGGAGAGGAATGAAAGTGAGTAGGGCAAAGGCAGAATACATGAGTGTGAATGAAAGGGAGGAAAGTGGTGTGGTTAGGGTGCAGGGAGTGGAGGTAACAAAGGTGGAGGAGTTTAAATACTTGGGATCAACAGTTCAGTGTAATGGTGAGTGTGGAAGAGAGGTGAAGAAGAGAGTGCAGGCTGGTTGGAATGGGTGGAGAAGAGTGGCTGGAGTGATTTGTGACAGACGCGTACCAGCTAGAGTAAAAGGGAAGGTTTACAGGACAGTATTGAGACCAGCTATGTTGTATGGGTTGGAGACGGTGGCACTGACGAAAAGGCAGGAGGCGGAGCTGGAGGTGTCAGAGTTAAAGATGCTGAGATTTTCGTTGGGTGTGACGAGGATGGACAGGATTAGAAATTAGTATATTAGAGGGACAGCTCAGGTTAGACGTCTTGGAGACAAAGTTAGAGAAGCAAGGTTGCGTTGGTTTGGACATGTGCAGAGGAGAGATGAGGATTATATTGGGAGGAGGATGTTGAAGATGGAGCTGCTAGGAAAGAGGAGAAGAGGAAGACCAAAGAGGAGGTTTATGGATGTGGTGAGAGAGGACATGCAGGTGGTCGGTTTGAAGCAGGAAGATGCAAAAGACAGGAAGAAATGGAGACAGTTGATCCGCTGTGGCGACCCCTAAACGGGAGCAGCTGAAAGAAAAAGAAGAAGAAGAATTAGAGCAGACAGAAAGCTTGACATGGCTGTAGGAGAACAGTTTGTGGGCACCCTAGTCCCTATGCACATTCTGTCATGTGGAGTCCCTTTTGGATTTGTTCCTCCAGGTATGTCACATGTGTGACTTATAATTGATTAATTACTAATGTGACCAGATGTTAGCTTTACAGATTGGCGGATGTCCATTGCTCCAGTTCAAACGATCTTCCGATGCTGGGCCAACTCCCTAACCACTAGGCCACCGCTGCCCTATATCATGTACATGCTATATCATGTACATTTAAGAACATTTTGGATGAAATGTTAATATAGAGAAAGTAGTATTGTTTTAGTATTATAAAATATAACTGGGCTCTGAACAGAGTTGCTTGGAGACAGTACATCTTAGGTCTATAATACAAGTTCAGTATCAAGCTTTCCAGTGTATAAAAGCACATCCCTATGAACTACATGCAGTAAATAATTGTGTTTAAAAGACAGAAGATTTTTTAACTACATGCAGCAAACGAGGCATTTAATAGACAGAAGCATTAAGACTTCTGAGACTGAAATCTTTGGGCTGTTCATGGAATAATCTTTAACCCTTATCACTTGACTGCTAAAGCCTAATGTTAATGAAGTACATGAACTAGTGGTGGAAGAGTTGTTTTAGATAACTAGGATAAATAATATCTGTATATTTTGGTTGATGGTTGTTGTATTAATACACATTGTGGCCCTACTGCAAAATCTGTCATTTCATAACTAATAATAACCCCTTAACATCACATAACACAGCATGTAAGTAATGACTTCTTTTAAAAAAATAAAATATCATTTAAGTAGCATTTTTGGAATGGGAACTGTCCTAAACCACAATTATGACATACTATTGCTTTTTCCCTATATACAAAGATTCATATAGAGATGCTTCATAAAAATGTAATTAAACTGTGAGCTGATGCTCACTTGATTCATTGTTGTGCTAAGGATGGCTGTGGACAATTTTTAAACTCTTTATCTTTTCTCAAAGCTAAAGCAGCCTTCCCTCTGGTGTTGAAGACTGATGTAGATGGTGGCAAAAAATCAGGCAGCTTCCTTGAAAGAGGCCTCCTTTAGCTGGTCCCATCAGCTTCTCCACATGCCCTGTTAAATGTCACACATCTCCACTGTGGCAACAAGCCACACCAAAGCCTTAATGTCAGACGGTGGGCCAGGGAGAAAGATCACCTTGGAGTGCTATGAAAGGATAATAAGCACTGTAGCTAAAAATGCTAGCTTGTCTCATCTAATGAGGTGGTGTGAAGAGCTTTCAAGCTCATGGTTAAGGTCTAATTAATCATTCTTCATGTCAGACTCCTGCAGATATCCATTAAGAGTTTTATTTCAGAGACTACCATACCTCCAATGGCACTGCCATTGTTCAAGAGAGGCTATGTAATAAACTGGGTGTAGAATGATTGCTCGGGGTCTGGATGGGATACACAGGAAGATGGATAATGTGCCATGTCCCTCTGTGTAGCCTGAGCAACGAATTCATGCAGATAATGCATTCGTTGGATCATATAACATTGAATTCTTATATCCATATCATGTATCTTTTGCCATTTGATATTTTAGAAAAAACTGAGCTTAACAGCTAAACTGCAGGTATTTCAAGCCAGCTCAGATGTTTGAGCCCAGGGATCTAATGCACTGTCCCTACAACCCCAGTCATGGCTGTGAGGTGAGAAACAGCACCCAAAGGAGCGCCCCACACAAACATACACATAGCCGCAGTCACTGTGACAAGCCCTTGACAGGAGCAGCCTGGCACAAATTAAAGGCAGTGAAGAGTGTGCTAATTTCCCCTACTGGCCTGAATAAGAGAGTTAAATCATGGCTGATTGTTCAGCCCCTAGCTGGGCTAAAAGGGGAGAGGGGCCACTGCCCCTGCTGTGATCATTCTAGAAAAGAACACACACACATTTAGCTTGCTTAATGATTGCTAATTGTTGTCAGGGGAATGACAAACACCAAGCTTCCCCTCATTGCATAAATCTATGATATCTGCTGGTTCCCTTGAAGTTCAACTGTCAATGCACTCAAACCTCTTAGAGCTCTGATGGCCCCTGACTGCTCATTGCATGAGCTGATTTTTTGTTGCTACTTTTTTGGAGAAGCTTTTTTTCTGCATGTGCTCAAATAATGCAAATAATAAAAAAAATATTTTCAAACTATTCATGTCAGGTGAGTAAAAATGAGCCTCCATTTGAACTGTATTAACAGAGAGATAATAATGTGGTGTTGCATGGACCAAAAAAACAAAAACAAAACAAAACAAAAAAACAGGAATGCAGTCCCATAGGTCTTCAATTTATATGGCCTTTAATCTATTAATTCATAGGCTATAGAACAAAAATACAAAGGACATAATTAGCTAATAAACTGCTGGATGGTTAATTTCTTACAAACATATTGCTAATGGTGAAGTAAAGCTGAAAAAAATGGAGTACAAATATGTGAGGATGCATTTAAGAGTGTTAGCACTCGACTGTCATCTGCTTTCATTAGTGAAAGTGACAACTTGTCATTGTGAGTACACAGCACAGCACATCACAATGGAATGCAGTCTCTGCATTTAACCCATACACACACGTAGAGAAAGGGGGCAGCTATTGAATGGGGCTATAATGGCAATAGCAGCTATAGTGATGGGGACAACACCTTGCTCAAGGGAACTTCAGGGCAACCTACTAGTCTGGGATTCAACCCATAACCTTCTGATCCTGGGGCCTAGTCCCTAACCACTAGACCACCATTGCCCCTTAAATACAAATATTAAAAAGTTAAGATTTTGTTAATTTGTTTCCTCCTAGCTATCTTTTAAAGACAACCTTAAAGTACTACTGCATTAAGTACAATGTATCAAATCATGTAATTTTACCAATAATCTTGAATTTAAAACTTTTTGATCATATTACAATAAATCAACAAACTTGGAAAAACAATATTAATTAATAACACTAGCCTACTTCTCATTGAGCAAAAAACATTAAAAAACTAGCTCAGAGACCCTCATTAACACTGATTCACTTGGAAAGACATCATGTTACAAAAAAACAATATATTATTTGTTTAATGCTGATTTTAAATATTAATATGTATCATAGACTGGGCTGTCTTATGACCAGTCCCTGACTATTATGTACTGTATTGTTTTTTGTCAATATCACATCAATATTCTCCATACAAATTTATTTGTTTTACATGTTTGTTATTTGAATGTAGACATTAGTTCTGTGTGACCAACTGTTTGTAGTAACTTTAATATAATGTCTTGTTATTTTGCCTTAAATGTCTTTCACTTGCAGTTTAAGCTTAATCTCCTCTAAGATTCAGTGGTCTGCTAGACTGTCACCTCTTGGATTGTTCTTTACTGGGTGATCTTTCTCATGGTGCCTGTGCCACTAAAGGTTTTGCACAAGGTGAGTGGAGTAACAGTGGGAGGGAAGTCATGCTGTCCATGTCTCATTAATGCAAATCCAGCTCCACCAGACCGGAATTAAATTGGTCCATCCATGGCAAGGCTCAGCTGGGTCTAAAGCAATGGGTGGTGGTTTAAGGGGAACAGAATCCATGTTGGATATGTAATGGCTGAGTGGGTATGAGAACCAGCAAGCATGAAATGGTTTGTTCTACAAGACATGTGGATGATAGATGTTTAGGGAAGAACCAGTCTCCGTTCAGACAGTAGTTCTTTACTATTTGTTTGCTATAAACAGTGCAGGTGATACTTGCTTTTTTGTTTGCAAAATTACACATGCCTGCTGTACAATAAGTGTATTGTGGGCAAGGAGCTGCATTGGGATGAGATTGTGGACAGAAGGTTTGATCTAATCTACTTTGTTAAAGATTATTTGACAACTTTGTTTTTTTTTTCATAGATATGCGCTTATGTAGTAATCTACAACTTCTCTAGTTTCCTTTCATCTTGAATGTTTCCTCTGTACACCACCTAGCTAGGCTTTTCTGTCTTTTCCAGTTAAATCACCATGGATCGAACGTGTTAGAATCAGTTTCTACACACTGATTTCTTACATAAGGCACTTTGTGCTTTCACGGGTGACTTCAGAGCTCTTCTTATCCAGTTAGACTTACAGGAACATGAATTCAACAAAGGGGAAGTGTTGCTATCTGCCAATGATAGGCTACTGAACATTATTTTAAGTAACCAAGGGATTTCAAGCAGAAACATGCATTCTAGCTTCAGCACATTGCTTGACTGTGTGCCACTAATTTGATTGAACCTTGTCTTGTTATCGTTGTTTTTCCCTTGAAGGTGACATTCAAGGGGTGAGGGAATCCATGCAAATTGTTAATTGCAATGGCCTGATGGTACATTTTGTTTGCAAACTACTCTCGATATCTGACACTGTTGATAACGGACTCAAATGGGCAAGCGAATCAAGAGTGTTTGATTGACCAGGGGGTAATGAGGCCAGACAATGCACTGGGCATTGCAAATGAGATTCATGATGGGCTATTCATGGTAATGTCTTAACATGCCTCTCACACACCACAGTAAGGAACAACACAGTGTAGACACTATTAATCAGGTGTTTTGCAAGACTGCCCTCACCCTGGGGTTGACTAGCCTTAGATTTTTGCTATTCACTTATACATGCATATTATTTCACTGCTCTGAGAGGAGAGTGTTGATGCTAATAATACTGCAGTGCATTGAGCATGCTGTGATGCATTCACAGGGACGCAGCAAATCTCCACACAATGAGCGTCTGTATAAATGCTCAGTGCCCCTTGAATTTGTGTCATGTTTTATCTCGGGGGCTCTCCAGAGCATGCCTGTACATCTTCATTATGTCTTAACACATGGATAAACTAGCCCTCCCTCAAGAAAAGCTTTTCTATATATTGTCCAAAGTGAACACAAATGCAGTCGGGGTGGTGAGCCCAACAAGATGACCTGAGCTTTTGTGTGTGTACTCCAGGTTTAGACAGAGCCCATATCCAAGAGCCAGCATGGCAACTTGGCAACATGGCAACACAAGGGAGAAGAAGTCTTTCTAACATTTCCAATTGCAATAAGCAAACAACTATGAGGGAGAAAGACAGAAAGAAAGAAAGAGAGAGAGAGAGAGAGAGAGAGAGAGAGAGAGAGAGAGAGAGAGAGAGAGAGAGAGAGAGAGAGAGAGAGCCCATCAATGCTCAACTGAAGCCACACCAGAGTAAACATTATTAGCTTAATAACATTTTCAATTAGCTGTAACCCTCCTAACCAGATGCTAATGAAACATGAAGCCCAAAATTAATTTGAAAAAAAATTTGTAATTACAATATGGTCTTAAGGCTTTTGCAGGTCCAGGCATGAGGATATGAAGCAGATTCAGACTAATTTTCTTGTTCTCACTGCAGACTATCCATGCATACTCAGGGGTAAAGTGAAGTATTGCACTCCTTGCTCATGCTTGTAATGTGCTTCATAAAATATATTGAATTTGTGCTTCTTTCTCCATGTGTTGTTTACAAATTCTGTCTCCTTAGATGTCCAGAGTTTCTTATTTAGTTTTAATGCATTTTGGCCATGGAACACTAATTTAGCCTGTTTGTTAAATGTACCCTTCTGTGAGCTTTCCTACATTATATCTTGTTTTTCTAAGAAGTTTACATTATGACATGTCATACTTTTTTCACATTGTCATTATGTATAAAACCTTTTTCTTTTTTTTTAATTAATATCCGCTGTCCTTCACATTCTGCAGAAAAATTCTTATAGGACCCATATGAGAAAATATATTTTCTTAAATTTTATGAAAAAGATGATTTATACAGTGCTTAAACACTGTTAAAATTGAAAAATGTATCATTTACTCCCCAGTGTTGATGGTGATGCTGGTGGTGGTGGTAGGGTTATTCTGTCTGTTTTATTTCTAAACAGCTGTTGCTGTTTATTTTACTTTATTGAACATGGCAGAGGAACAGGGAAAAAATGGGTTGCATGACCCTTTGTCAAACTATTTTTACCAGCACCATGGGGTAACTTTCAAAGATAAGTCCTCTACTTTTATAATTTTTCCAGTCTTTGAGCCTTGACTGAGTGCATCATTCTAAGTGATGCAAATTTATTACATCTTTATCATTACATGTTTGCAATCCTGTTACTTGCAACCCTGTTGCCTGGTTTATCTGCGCAAATTAAAAGCATATGAAATGTGAAAAAGCATTTCATAAAAGTATGTCTTTGGAGCCTGAGCCAGACAATTAAAAATCATTTGATAGCTTAATAACTGATTTACATGAATACATAACAGATATTAAGAGAACAAAAGTGAAATTTTTTCAGTTTTGCTCTAATTTGGGAATGATTCCACAGTAGTTCTCTTAGTGCAGTTTTTCAGCATGAATAGTAATATGTGTCTTTGTGTTTGATCATAGATCTTAGATGATCATATTCTACTACTGAATATTTTAACTGATGATTATAGATGCTAATGTTTCATAATGCATGCAGTTGAATCATCACTCTACCGTACTTCATCTTCTGAATACCACACATACAATGCATCACGTAATTGCTAATGCAATGCAACTTACACTCTGTCTCTGTGACCCAGACTCATTATGGTCCATTATACTTATCCCTATTTTGTTCATGGGGCCTGAAAGCACTACTCCTTGACGCAGTGCACTTTTGTTCTTTAATTCTATTTCAGAGTCTTATTCTCCACCCTGTACATTCAGACTGTGTTTGATGGGCTCTCTACACCTGTACCATGCTATCACTGTGACTAATGGCTCCAGTCATGGTGTGTGGCATTGTGGGAATGTAGCAGATTATCCCAATGCTGCACACAAGTGAGTGTGGTGAGGATCTCTGGGGCCTCTAGCCGCCCATCCTGCCTCTTAGAGGAAGGGAAGAGAGACAAGCTAGTTACCGCTGGCTGCCCAGCCCAGAAGGGTCACTAAAGGCCCACACGCCCCATCCAGCACCATGAGCATACACACTGATGCTGATGGTAACTGTCAGAAAGAAGAATAGACATTTTAGGACATATTTGGAAGTTGATTTGAAGAAAGCAGAGGGGTACTCAAATCTGTGCATGCAAAAAGAATCTACTTTAGACCTAGGTATTTCATCTATCTGATGATTCATAGTTTGACTATTGGAACACATATTTATTTTAGACTATCATGAATATGTTCTTATAAAATTGGCTTTTTTTCTCTGAAGCAATGAGGGTAAAGTATGTGACAAGCTTGTAAAAAAGGGAAGGTCAGTTCAAATAGATTAAATAAACTCTTAAGGCCATCCTTTTTTACAAAACATAATTTTAATCTGACTTTTTCTTAGTAACTAAAATAAAATTACTTGATAACCAAGAATTCAGCGGCTAGTATCCATGTGTAAAGTTATGTGCTGTGTACATGAAGGCCCTTGCTCTAAGGGAGTTAAATTACATTTGCAGTATTATAGCAAACACTCTTATCCAGAGCAACTTCCATGTCCTAATTACAGGGACAGTCCTGGCAAATTCAGGTTAAGGGTCTGCTCAGGACCCGGTGATGCAGTGCTAGAGGAGGATTCAAACCCGGGCACCTCTCTCTGCCCAATAGGTCTCAGGCAAGTACTCCTACCACTAGACTACCACCATCTTATTCTGCAAATTAAAACAAATGCAGAATGAACATATATCAAAGCAAAAGTTTAATAGTATTGGTTAACATGGATGTGCTACTTGGCAAATAGCAAGGCATATTTACTTAATGACCACATTACTTACCATAAATAAGCATATTTAAAGCAATAGCCAGTTCCAAGCAGCACCAAATTCCAAGTCGCAGGCCTTTTAACAGGCTTTTATCAACTTATTAGCAAATTTACCCTCACATGCAATGAAGTGAAATTGGAAAAATGTTTGGTGCCTAGCACATAATGTAGGGATGAAGATGCTGTTCAATTACACTGACACAGTGTAATGGTGGCGGGGAGTGTGAAGGACGCCAACGCAGAGCCAGTAGTCCAAAACAAAAGCAGACTGTGACAGTAGCCCCCCCAAAAAAAACGCAACTCCTGAGGTGTCAAAACACAACCTTGCCCCGGAAACCCAGGGGGGAGGCCAAATAAAAACCCAGTTCAACTTAAACAGTCCTCTTATATACTCCAGCCCACAAAAACCCAACACAACAAAGGGGCCTCTTGGCCAGCAATGTTCAGGGTCCTGGCGGTGCAGGGCATCCCAGAAATCTAGCCAATTTCTTTGTGTGTGGCTCACCCTGAGTCCCTGGTGAAACATCCCACCTCACTGGAATGCTCGCCTGACAGAACCTGGAAAGAGAGCTGACACAGAGATTCCCTTTATAGGGTTCAAAGGGAGAAGGGTCTTTACATAGACCAGCTCCTGCATTAAACCTGCAATCCTTGTTCCTCCATGTCATTGAATTGTGAGGACCTCTGGAATTCTTTTTACCGTTTCTCCATTAGATTGTTCCTCAGCTGTTCGCTCTGGCATTAACTCCAGGTCCCAGCATACACTGGTGTCTGTGGAGTGAGTCGAAATTCGAAAAACGCCAGTTTTGCTTCCATACCTCTGACCTGCTTCTCCAGCTTGGAGAGCCATTGGCCCTCCTTTGGGCTTTCTCAGTTCAGCTCTCAGAGCTTATCGCCAGGTCTTGCACCCGCTTTCAGCACCTGCTCCTGGTCTGATTCATAGCTGTTCCTCCATAGTGCGCTGCTACTTTAGCTTCTAACTTCTCCTGACTGGTCCCACTCTCTCCTCGTTGCTCTGGCATGCAGTTTGGTCCTCTGTCTATCCGTTCCCTCTCCAGCCTCTCTCTCTTTGACACTCACTGCAGCTGGCAGCTTTCTTGTTCTGGAGACTTCTCTCTTTTCTGAATTTACTGCTCTTGCCATTGAACTCACCTTTGTCTTGAGCCAGCGCTTTTCTTTCGGTTTCCATCTCCCTTCTACAAATGGACAAGAGTCCTTTGGTCCTCTCTGTTGAGGAGGCAAATTTGGTGATCCTTTCTTCCTTGTAAGCCACTTACATTTGCGATGATGCATTCACCTGTAGCATAGAGGTTTCTCTCTCCATCAGCTGCTGGTGGAACTCAGCAACTCCTCCTGTTGAGTGATCTGAACGTTCATGGTAGCTAAGTTACTCATCTCCGAGGTGAGATTGATCATCCTTGCAGCCTGGACTACGCACAGATCCTTGCCAGATCCTCTGAATGACTTCCTGCAAAGGCATTGCAGCATGTTTGAACAGCTGGATTTCAAGCTTTTTAAAGATGTCCAAGCTTCCACCTTCTAAACCCTCTGAAGATTTCCGCTGCCCAGCACTGCTTCTTGAAAACAGAGACTCCTTGCTGGTGCATTCTTACTGCAGCCTGAATAATGGTAGCAGCTTTGCATTGCGGCAGCAACATTCTTTTGAATAACCCCTAAAAGCTGCCTGGATGCGCATCGCAGACCTTTTCAACACCTGGAACCTCTCACGGTCACATTTACCCTTAATATAGGACCTATAATGTCTTTGAATGATGATGGCTGACACCCTACCGGCCTGTACTTTACTACCCCTTGTGTCTCTGAACGAGCGCCTCAACCAGGGAAGACGTCTGGCGCGTATGATAGTCTCCTTCTCTGACCTCTGACCTCTGAGGCAGGCTTTCTGCAGGAACACTGCAGCAGAGTGCAATTTCAAGAATTCCTCTCTGCTTTCTGGCACCAAGTGTGAACGACACTCAGCTGGATGGCTATTGTTGGCATATCGGATGCATACATATCAGCTGCCTGAAAGCACAGTGAGCCCTGTAAGCACATTGTATCACCGTGGCAGCCCAAGTTTTTATTTTCAGAGTCTGTCTGGTCTTCATCCCTCGGAATGCGGTTTGCAGAACAATGGCAGCCTCTTTCTCTCCTTCAAAGACCTCATCTCTTGCTTCATCATCTTATTAGCTCGGTAATATCGCTGAACAGTCCTGGCTGCCCACAGTAGCTTCAGGTAGTATTTTCTGCTCATGTGCTTCCTTACCTGTGCCTGAATGGTTACTGCAGCCTCATGTTCAATCCACATCTGCACCCGAACTGCCATTCTAAACTTCCCACTAACCTGGAGCTGCTCCTTCTCTACTTTTGGCCCGGCAGACGGGTTAGTGGTGCTGGGTTTGGGGGTCGACCTGATGCCATTTCTCCTCGGTCGCACTCTCCCGAAGCGTACGACGGCAGAAGCCCACCATCCTCCCGCTTCGTGTCAGAATGGCTCTCGCCACTGCCCTCGCTTTGCTGCGGCATGCTACCAGACTACATCAGCGGCAAGATGCCGCTTCCGCTGGCGGATCGCGGTGATTGGCGCGTGGCGCTGTTGGCGCTGAATTTCCGCGTTGAACAGCGCAGGGCGGCATCACTATCAACGTTCTGCTTTGAATGACGTAAGGCTCGTTGATTGCCATCCTTCTACAAGGCGCGGACGCCAAGCGTCAACGAGGCGCGCCACCTTCCATGTCGCTGCGCGGAAAAAACACGCGTAGGTAATACACAGTTCTTGCAGCCATGGAGACCAGCATCCAGAGACAAAGCGCAGCTCGGGATCCGGGGTGAGATCGAGTGGGAGCAGCGACGCCACATTCTTCAGACGCGCTTTTTGGAGCCCTTTACAGGGGCTGTCGGGAGTTCGTCGACCACCTCACCCTCCAGATGTTCGCGAGGTCCAGAGAAGTCGCCTGTCTCCAGTGGTCTTGTATCATCTGCAGCGCCTGCTTGACAACATTCACTGCCAGCCCACAATATGCGCTCCTGCTCGCCCTCATGGCTCGCGACGTCCAGGTACTGACGGGTCATTCTGTAACGGTGGCGGGGAGTGTATGACACCCAACGCAGAGCCAGTAGTCTGTCAACAAAACAGCCCAGGCGTGTCTAGTCAGAACAGAGAGCGCCACCCGTCGCCCAGCCGAACCCACAGGCACTCCATACAGACTGACACACAGTGGTGTTGCTAAATGTTTAATCATATGCAGCATTATTTTTGTGGTGATGACTGCCTGCAAATTTCCAAGTAGTTCGTGAATTTACTGTTAAGGAATGTACTCATTTTCAGGCAATGTCATGTAAATCTCAAAACAAGTAGTTTTTTTTTGCTGCTGTTGTTGGAGTTTAATCTCTTAGGTAGTTGATTTTGCTCTATTTGGCACACAGTATGGAAGTAAATGTATGTTGCCAAAGTTTGGATGTAAATTGATGCAATACACACATAAGAACCACAAGGATAATGAGGTTGTCACATCTGTCTTCTGCAAGATAGAATGGAGAAACTAAAAGAGTCATTAGAAAATGCAGCTAATAGCAAAATTAGCTTAACTGGCATAAGGAAGTAGACTAGTTTACCTATTACCCTCGGCTTTACTCATGCTGCTTCTCAGACTCCCTGGAGGCTGGTACTGTTGAATTCAAGGGTTGTAATTTACTCATCATAGACCATGCCCCTGACATGTTTGATCCATGGAACAAAAAGCCTTCTGAAAATCCAACTGTAACATTTATGATGGCAACCAAATTGAAATAGAAGATAACATTAAGAATCAGCACAGCACATGTAATATTAGCAATAGTAGCATTGATAGATGTTGTAGAAGCTATTAACAATGTTAATGAGAATGACTAGAATTATTTATGGCACTGTAATATTAATAGTTGTAATAACATACCATTAGTAGTGCCAGTAGTAGCATTTGTAGTAAATATTAGTACACAACAGTAGCAGTAGTGGTAGTTAATAGGTAGCTGGTAGTAGCATTGGAAACCAGACAATAGCAGATGTAGGAGACTTTGTGAAATTCACATTAGTAAACTCCTTCTAAAAATGTTTTTATATCCTTATGCTATATGCTAGCTCATGTTTGTTGCACCATACTGATCAAAGATTCATGACATTTTAAAATGCTCAACTATTAATAAGAGAATATGAAAATGTAATTTTTTTTCTCAGAAATGAAGCACTAAGGCATTATGACTTGTGCTGCATTTTATAGCTTTAATATGGGACATTAAACACACATAATTATCTCCTTACTTCAGACATTCCTAATGCTTCTCCCACAATAACTTATTTTTATTTCATCTCTTTGCTCATTGTAAAATGTTAAGCCATGGCCAGCAAATTGTTGTCATTACAGAATCCACCCTTTGCAGAATGGACAGAGTCGCTGTGTTGCGAGCTTTGCTAGGCTTAGTGAGAAATGGGGAGCCTGGGTGAGCTTTGGTTCTGTGCCTTTTGGGAGATTCTCAGCGATTTTCACTGATAATCATTAATATTTTATAGAGGCTTAGGCCCAAGCTGGACCAGGCATGTAGGGCGATTACACTAGCTGTTCTCATTAAACTCTACTCATTAGCTCTCAGCCAGAGGGGGCCCAACTCAGTGGAATGCTTGGTACGGTGTTGTACTAATTAAAGTCTTACAATCTTTGGGGAGCTTCCACAGGCAGCAATACTCTGCCTTCCACTTGCCTCTGTTACCTGTCTGTAATTTTTCTTGTTTCTTTAGAATGTTTTTTTTTTCTTAATCACACAGTATGTGAATGAAAATGGCTCCCTCAGGGCTAAAAACAGCCCCCATCAGAGGGCCAACCAGTGATTATGGAGGGATTTTAATACACATGCATATCAACAGATGGGGAGGGGCTGAGGGATGTGTTCAAATCACTTGAGTAAACATGCAGGGGAAATGATATTGCCACGCATGATCCACCCGGGCAAGCTCTTTGACTCTGAATGGTGTAAGTTTAGGTATACATGGGTTTCAGCTAAACCCCCTGCTTTCTTTCACTCTTGTCTCTCAGCTTTGACAATCAAGCTCGAATAATGTTCTCAGCATGTTACATTCCCATCCACTTGATTCTCAGGGAATGACTTATGAGACTGTAGCCTCTTTATGTATGCTGGGGCTGTTGATTACAGCACTAGATGACTAGGCATGAAATTAGAAATGCATTGGCAACTGCTCTCTCTCTCTCTCTCTCTCTCTCTCTTTCTCTCTCTCTCTCTCTCTCTCTCTCGCCAGTGACCACTGGAATGGCAATGCCCACTATGAGATTTACACTACTGAATAACATTGGATGACCTTAGCCAATTTGAAACTTATCAACTCTGCTGAAGTTAAAATTTTCATAAATGATGTATTAGCCAGTTACTTTAATGTTGCTTTTATTGCATCTTTACAGGTACTTATTTAATTGTACTATTTTAAACATTGACATTGTAATAATATGATGCATCATATATATTAAAAGAAATTAATAAAATAAGACAATACTTTGTAAAACAGTTTTGAAAGCACAATTTAAAATTATGTTATAATTTGCTTTATGATAACAATTGCATTATTGGAACAGTTGTACAGTCATTTAAAATCTACATAAAAATGTCAGATCTCCCAGCATTAGCCTGTATTCTATGACATCACAGAGCTCCGTTCAGTTCCTTTAGGGTGGAGTAGAAGTGACATTTGTTATTCAGAACTAATCATTCAACATTAGAATTGTAACGGTCCTGTACCAGTAGGGGGCGCCCTGCTCTGATTGTGCACACCTGAGCTTAGGTGCCAGGTGTGTCTCATTGGGGCTGGGGTTATAAGCCCCAGTGAATCAGAGCAGGGTGCTGGTCATACTGTGTGCGCACTGTGATTACTCAGGTTATGGTTTACATTTGTTATGTTGGTTATGTTTAGTTTGAGTTCTGTGCACTTTATCTGTCATTAAAGTCCAGTACGAAGCTCTCGGCTCTGCATTGGCGTCCAGCCCTCAACATCGCCCCGTGACAAGAATTCAAACTCAAACATGTTTTTGGGCTAAATGCAATCATATTCTCACTGCAATGTTTCAACAGTTATTGGAAAGCCTTCCCAGAAAAGCATAAGATATTAATGTAGCAAATGGGGCACAGATTCATTATTAATACCCTTTTGAATAAATTTTGCAAGGTGTTTTTTTTAAATTTACTGCTTGATTTAATAGTGATTGTTCCCAGAAAATTACTTTTAACTATGGGTTTGCCACTTATACATAAAATAAGTGAAAATATTGTTAATTTGGTTTGAAAGAGGAAGATCCAGAAGATAGGAAGAAATGGAAACCGATGATCTGCTGTGGGGACCCCTAAATGGAAGCAGCCAAAATAAGAAGGAAAACCTCTCTTTTGTTTTTCACCTCTCTTTTGTTTTTCTTTTTTTGTTGTTGCTTTAATCTGATATACAGTGCCTTGCAAAAGTATTCACCCCCCTTGGCTTTTTTCATGTTTTGTTGCCTTACACCCTAGAATTAAAATGGATTGTTTGAGAGTTTGCACCATTTCATTTACAGAACATGCTGACAATTTTGAAAAGATTGTATTACAAAATCTTACAAAAGATGTATTTTATTTATTGTGCAGCAAACAACAAATAGGACAATATAACAGAAAATGTCAGCGTGCATAACTATTGCATAACTTAAAGTCAGTACTTTGTTGAGACACCTTTTGTGGCAATTTTTAAAAAAAGTGAAAGTGACTATTCTTGTCATTGCAAGGTCACAGCACAGCACACAGTGAAATTGGACCAACGTGCAGCAGTGGGCAGCAGTGATGAGGACAGTACCTTGCTCAAGGGTACCTCTAGACAACCAGCTGGTAAGGGGTTTGAACCCCCAATCTTCTGGCCAACTCCCTAACCACTAGGCCACTGCTGCCCCTAACAAAAATGAAAACGAATTACTGCAGTCTCTATGTGCTTGCCACATCTTGCCACTGGGATTTTTGCCCATTCTTTAAGGCAAAATTGCTCCAGCTCCTTCATATTGGATGGTTTTTGCTTGTGAGCAGCAATCTTCAACCACAGATTTTCAATTGGATTGAGGTCTGGACTTTGACTAGGCCATTCCAACACATTTAAATGTTTCCCCTTAAACCACTCAAGCAGTATGCTTCGGGTCATTGTCCTGCTGGAAGGTGAACCTCCGTCCCAGTCTCAAATCACAGGCAGACTGACACAGGTTTTGCTCAAGAATATCCCTGTATTTAGCACCATCCATCTTCCCTCGACTTGGGCCAGTTTCCCAGGCCCTGCTACTGAAAAACATCTCCACAGCATGATGCTGCCACCGCCATGTTTCACTTTGGCGATGGTGTTCTTGGGGTGATGGGATGTGTCTGGTTTGCACCAGACATAGCATTTTCCTTGGTGGCTGAAAAGTTCAAACTAACCAGAGCACCTTCCTCCATACATTTGCGGAGTCGCCCACATGCCTTTTGGCAAACTCTAAATGTGCCTTCTTATTTTTAACATTAAGTAATGTCCACTCTTCCATAAATCCCAGCTCTATGGAGTGTATGGCTTATTGTGGTCCCTATGGACAGATACTCCAGTCTCTACTGTAGAACTCTACAACTCCTTCAGGGTTACCTTTGGTCTCTGTGCTTCCTCTCTGATTAATGCCCTCCTTGCCCGGTCTGTGAGTCTTGGTGGGTGGCCCTCTCTTGGCAGGTTTGTTGTGGTACCATTTTCTTTCCGTTTGAAGATGACGGATTTGATGGTGCTCCGGGGATCATCAAAGATTTGGATATTTTTTATAACCCAACCCTGACTTGTGCTTCTCAACAACTTTGTCCCTGACATGTTTGGAGAGCTCCTTGGTCTTCATGGTGTGATGCCTCTTGCTTAGTGATGTTGCAGCCTCTGGGGCCTTTCAGAAAAGGTGTGTTTATACTGACAGATCATGTGACACTAAGATTGCACACAGGTGGACTTCATTTCATTAATTATGTGACTTTTGAAGTTAATTGGTTGCACCGGGACTTTTTAGGGGCTTCATGGCAAAGCGGGTGAAAATGCACATGCCAATTTTCAGTTAAAAATTTTTTTTTTATATATATATTTTTCTCATTTCACTTCACCAGTTTAGGCTATTTTGTGCAGATCCATCACATAAAATAAGATTAAGAAACATTTAAATTACAGGTTGGAATGTAACAAAATAGGTAAAATACCAAGGGGGTGAATACTTTTGCAAGGCACTTT
The DNA here is from genome assembly GCA_017165825.1 of Hepsetus odoe. Taxonomy (NCBI): domain Eukaryota; kingdom Metazoa; phylum Chordata; class Actinopteri; order Characiformes; family Hepsetidae; genus Hepsetus; species Hepsetus odoe. The sequence goes on along the minus strand of CM029385.1, from coordinate 8,162,308 downwards.
AATTCCACAGCTCTTTGCAGATACTATTGGTATTCAAAACTAAAATCTCTTTTTAGTTTAGTTAAAACATCTGCAAATAACCCTGATATTAATACATATCTCATTTCACACAGCAGTACTGTTTAGGGACTAGGCCCCAGGATCAGAAAGCTGTGGGTTTGAATCCCTGATGTTCCCCTGTCTCCATCACTGCTCACCGATCACTGTATTCAGCTGCACACATGGGTGTGATGTGCATTAGCTAAATGCTGAGTGCTTGAAAGTGTGTTTCACAATTACAAACAGTTACTTTCACATTCATCACAGTTGGCCATGACATTTTTGTGACACTGATGAAGCTGATGAAGCTGAAATTTGATGAAATGATGTGGACTGATGGATAGAGATTTAATGTTAGTAAGAGGAAGTCGTGATGGAGGTTGACTGCAGGTTGTATAGTTGAGAGTGATGTTGCTCTTCCCTTTGGTCAGTCCTACAGAACAAATAGTGCTCACATCAGCACACTACCCAGGGTCCATATTCATGCTATTGACCACTGGGCCATGAAGCCAGTTGTCCTCTGAAGGACCTGAGGGGATCCTCATGACAACAACAACAGCTCCAGCTCACATAGCCTGCACTTCCTTTTTTGTGCACTCACACACACACACACACACACACACACACACACACACACACACACACTCTGACTGCAATGTCCTAAAGATGGACTGGTGGTCAGTCCAGAGCGTCCCTAGACCTTTCAACCTATAAGAGCTGGGATAGGTTCCAGCTCCCACCAAATTCCCCATGCATGGCAAAAATGTCAAATAATTTCTTGGACCTTAAGGAGTATACCTGTAAAAACCTTGTGAAAGATAAGTGAAGATCTGCAAAACAAAATACCTCTGCTTTTAACTCATACACATCATGCAGCAGGGGGGATAGCAGCATATCAAATCTCTGTAGAACAGCATACCCATGGCCTTCCAAACCTGGGGCCTAGTCTCCAACCACTTGACCACCGCTTCCCATTACATAATGGATATTGTAGTAAACACTGTGATCATAAACAGCATGTGGATAATAGCTTTTATTAGGGGAATGTTTCAATTTCCTGTCACAATCACGAAAAGTTTTTCGAGAATGATTCTTTTAACATAAAAAGTAAAGAATGGCCAAATTCAACTAAATCTTGTTTAAATACATTTATTTTTTATGTTAAAAAATTATAAAAAATAAAAAAATGCTATTAAAAAAAACTATAAATCAATATATATGTGTATATATATATATATATATAAAATCAAATCAACCAATCAAAATCAACCAATTTTACCAAACAGGTGCTAATTACATTTACATTTATGGCATTTAGCAGACGCTCTTATCCAGAGCAACTTCCGTGTCCTAATTACAGGGACCCCCTGGAGCAACTCAGGGTTAAGGGTCTTGCTCAGGGACCCAGTGGTGGTAGTGCCAGAGGTGGGATTCAAACCTGGGACCTCTTGAGCCATAGGCAAGTATCCTACCATTGGACCACCACCACCCTATGATCATCAATGTCACACGTAGGTTGGAACACGGTCATTTTTTTGGAACAACTTACCAGCCGAGTTCCTTCAGAAACTGTATGCAAGTGTACCTAGAAGAATTGATGCTGTTTTGAAGGCAAAGGTTGGTCACACCAAATATTGATTTGATTTAGATTTCTCTTTTGCTCATTCACTGCATTTTGTTGATTGATGAAAATAAATGATTAACACTTCCATTTTTGAAAGCATTCTTTGTTTATAGCATTTTTTTCCACACCTGCCTAAAACTTTTGCACAGTACTGTATATATATATATATATATATATATACAAAAAACAAGCTACTCATATGTCTCTTCATATGGCACAATTTTGACTCCTAGGGTACATTGCATGACAGCACACTGCCAGTTCCGCTTCTAATCACCAAGGGGAATAGTCAGACTGCTCACCTGCTGATTACTACTGCTCAGATATAGTAACAGCCTGACCTTTTCAGCAACACATCCTTTCTGTTGTCTCGCAAGTCACTCAATGGATTTTGTCTTTCTGTCCCTGCCTCATTTTTGCAGCTGAGCATACATTTAAGGTCCCTTTTCTATGCTGAGTCTTATGCTTCTCAGATAACCAAACAGGGTCAGGTTTTTGTGTCCAGATTACAAGCCAGGAAACAGGGAACACAGTTATGGATGTATGATGTCCACTACTCTTTGCCTATAACTTCATGGTGTGGATGTTTGTTTGTGAACTGTGTTTTGACAGGACTGTCGAATGTTCCAGCAAAAGCCTTCATAAACTCCAGTTATTCCAGGAAGCAGCAATTTTACTGCTAACCTACAAAGCCCTAAATGGCCTCACTCCTGAGTATCTCACTGAGCTTATTTCTAGTTATGAATCTTCACGCTCACTTAGATCACAAGGTGCTGGTTTCCAGAATTTTGAAAACAACAACAGGGAGAAGAGCCTTTTCATTCACAGCCCCTCGTCTTCTAGCTACTGTTCGGAACTCAGACACACTATTTAAGTCCAGGATAAAGATTTACCTGTTTAGTCATTAATTAACAGTAATTAATTTTCCTATTAGTTAAAAAGGTTCAAACCCTAGCCTCTCCTTATGACCCTTTAAGAAAGGAAAATAGTGGAGGGAGTCGGATAGATGAGCAAACACAGGCCCAACCAGGTCGAGGAATGATATGCGAATTCCTGTACATCATTCTTTTTTTGCTCTACTATCCGACGAGGATAGACTTAATGATCCACATAGGCCATTGACTTGTGGTAACACTTAACAAGCATCGGCCCGTGCTACTGCCTTGATCTTCCTACACCAACCTCGCAGTCTATTGGGACTGTGATGGGGGAAGTCACTGCATCATCCAAACATCTAAGATTAGCACAAGTCGTTGTAATAGGAGTCACATATTGCATTCTTTAAACTTTTGTTTTGAACTCACTGCACAGACCGTATCTAATTCCTTTCTATTTGTTTGAGGTGGGTGTGGTGGATGGCTTGGGTGTTTCCTGAGGGCAAGTCCATCGATCTCCATGAGGGGCTCCTGAGTTCCATGCCATTGCTATACCGGGTTGGCAAAACTACCTTCAGATCAGCTCTCTCAGACTGTCTCTTCTGCAGGGGCTGCTGCTACGAAGATTAAAGCTTCCCCCACTCAAACAGAGCTCCTACCTTAGATCATCAACCTCCAATTGCAGTCAACAGTGGACTATTTTACTCTTACTGTAACTTATGTTTACTGGAAACTACCATTATACAGGGTTCTACTCTATCTTTCTTTTCCTTTATTTCCGGTGTCGACCAGAGGAGGATGGGTTCCCCTTTTAGGTCTTGGTCTCTCCCAAGGTTTCTTCCCCGTGCTTGGGGAGTTTTTCCTTGCCTCTGTCACCCTTGGCTTACCCAACTGGGGCTCGGACCGGGATTCTGTAAAGCTGCTTTGTGACAACAACAGTTGTAAAAAGCACTATATAAATAAAATTGACTTGACTTGACTTTATCCCTTTATAGTTAATTCAAGTTTGTGCATTTTATAGCCTCTTCTTCTGTATATACTCCTGAACTTCTGGATTCCCCCACCAGGTTTCCATCCTCTTAGCAAAATCTACAATCATCTGACATTCTGCATTCCTCCCCTTGATACCATACCTACCCATCACCACCTCTGTTCCCTTCACCAACATGCTCATTAAAGTCTAACCTAATCATTCGCCACGCCATTCCTGATGTGACCCTCCCTATTGGCTGGGTTCACTTTACATTTCATCATTTTTTTTATCATTCATGATTATTATAGATAATATAATAAAATGGTCTTACATTAACTCCCATGATAAGTTAAGAATTTTTCTATTTATTCTATTTATTTATTTACTATATACATATTTTGTCTAGATACTGATGATATAGGGAGCAACTCCTCACCGTCTCCTCACATGTGTCATGAAGTCTTGATTGTCCATGAACCTGGCGCCGGTTCACCATTTGTCCTTGGGTCACTTCTGTTGGATAATAACAATTCTCAACAGACCAAAACACTCCACAAGAGCTGATGTTTTTACTATGACTCAGTCTTCTTGACATCAAAATTTAGCCCTTGTCAATGTTGCTCAGGTCCTGACAACTTTCCATTTTTTCTGCTTATAACACATTTCAACAACTTCAAAAACTGTTCACTTTTTGCTGCCTAGAACCAATATTCATCCAAGAGCACATATTACAGAAAGTCATACAAGCCAAAGCCTTATCACTAAAACTAAAAAGTATTGTACGATCATCACTTTCTCATTTCAAATGAATACATTATATTTATTATTTATATTTATATATTAGCTATTTTATAAACCATGCAAAATGTACTTTCATTTCTTGCCATATTTTTGATCACACTCCATAACTAAGCAGACTGCTGGTATGTACAGTACTATGCAAAAGTTTTAGGCAGGTGTGGAAAAAATGCTGTAAACAAAGAATGCTTTCAAAAATATAAATAATGATTGTTTATTTTTATCTATTTACAAAATGCAAAGTGAGCAAAAAAAAGAAAAATCTAAATCAAATCAATATTTAGTGTTCCTACCTTTTGCATCAAACCAGCATCAATTCTTATGGTCCCCAAAGAGCCCCGATCTCAACATCATCGAGTGTGTCTGGGATTACATGAAGAGACGGAAGGATGTGAGGAAGCCAACATCCACAGAAGATCTGTGGTTAGTTCTTCAAGATGTTTGGAACAACAATACCAGCCGAGTTCCTTCAAAAACTGTGTGCAAATGTACTTGATACTTGATGCTGTTTTGAAGGCAAAGGGTGGTCACACCAAATATTGATTTGATTTAGATTTCTCTTTTGTTCATTTTGTTGATTGACGAAAATAAATGATTAACAGTTCCATTTTTGAAAGCATTCTTTGTTTACAGCGTTTTTTCCACAGCTGCCTAAAACTTTTGCACAGTACTGTAATTAAACACCATTATTTTTTACTTATTTTATCCAACATTATGTAAGCACTGTTGTCTGGAACACATTTACTTGAATAGTATATATTTACATTTAATTTACAAAGTGTACGCATACAAATGCAGGCTTGTCAGTCTCTCATAATGGCTTTCCTATAGAGGAATGTGCAGTAGTTGCAGTTTATTGACATTCACTTTTTTTACAGCAATCAGTCAATACAGATGAATGCTGCTTGTGTACCCATCTATTCAGACCATGGTGAAGAGTAGAGCTATTCCATGATATTTTACAGTCCAGGCCTCATATGCTCATGTGCTTCCTGTGTTGAAGAAATGCATGACTTTTCGCTACAGAAATAAACCTATTTTGAATGCATTTTAATCAAACTTCATGAACCATTTGGAGGATGGGCAGTTGCCAGCACTGTCCAGGAGACAGCTGGTAGGTCATTAGGTTATTCTTCTTGGAAGACTGACATAAATAAATCCTCTGTCTCTGAGAATCACACTCTCCTCCTTCATGGCCAGACCAGCCTCTCTTGGCACTCTAGGTGGCGGACCCACTTTCTCTCAAGGGAGAAAGAAACACATCCTTTTGTAATTGTGTTCATCCACTTGATGATTTACTATACAATATTCCAGCCATTTTTGCATCCTCAAAGTTAATTTAGCAGGTGCACTTGTCAGGAGCTGCTCACTCCTCAAATTCTTTGAGAAAAGTTGGTCCGTCTCCACCAACTGTCACCTGAAATGAGCAGTCCTAGTCTTACTATTGTCTCCCAACCCCCTCTGCTGACACCCCATATGCTTCTTCCTACTACAACACTCAGAAGAGCTTTACACCTGTCAATATGTCTCTCAGCCTGCAAGCTGTGGAGGGGAACATTTCAACCAGATGATGAGTTTTAGCACTGGCTCTGGCTCAAAATGCACCCTGCAAGACATGTGGAGAGCATTTCATTACTGTGGAAGGAGATATATAAATACACATGCAGCTGTTTCGCTGGTCACTGTTTGGCACAGCGATGCGAGCAGAGCTGGCCAAAGATGGGGCTGACACATGGCGACTGACAGACAGACAGATGGGCTGTGAGGTGCCCTCTCGCTCCATTTCTGATGGTGCTCCCAGCAATAGAAGTGGCCGTTTCATGCTTACTCTACACCATCCACTTTATATCATCATCATCCCAACATCAAAACTACCATTGTTTGAACTTATAGAGGGTGGTAGCTAATTGTATGCAGATGCTTTCTTACCACTTTTTACAAATTAGCTAGTTGTAAGAATAGAATGTTTCTAGCATTGGCATCTGAACACATTTTCTTTTTTTTTTGCGGGTTAATGGTGCTATGTTATCTAATTTGGAATGAAGAGTTTTCATTATACTAGATTATCTAGCTCTTCTGAACCAGATTGTCATACATGATCGCAAGGGGGTGTACATATTTTGTAACTAGGATGGATTTAATATGTGATGAAGTAGTGATCTGAGAATACTGTTGTCTGGGGAATAGTAGGTATGTTGTCCACCTGAACACCTAGTTTCAGGATTAGGTATAGAGTGTGGTTTTGATCAAGAGGGGGCCCCATTACATTTTGGGTAAACTGATGTAGTTTACTTAGTCTTACTAAGAATTTTCTGAACTCCTTTAGGTACTGTTTGTAAAGCCTTGATGGCCTGTAGATAGTAATAAGTGAAAATGCTGTGTCAGCTGGCACTTCACTGAGCTGAGTGAACCTGTTTGACACAACCAGAGGGCTTGACAACTGCGACAGTGATGTAGCAATGAATTTGTGCCTGACCTGCAATATCCTGGGTCTTCTATAGACTTATTAGATCAATTTTGCTCTCATAGATAAACGCATTTCATGCACTAAGAATTTACCATTTTGTCGCCCTTTTGGGTTTAAACTGGGCAGTCCCTGCTGATCACAAAACTCTATGCACATCAAATGAAAGATATCCCAACCAGCAAAAACAAAAGCTGGCAAACTAACTTATTTGTTCTTCTCTCTGCATGCCTATTGGCTGTTCGTCCATCCATCAGTCCTACCAGCCATGCCAGGTTTCTGTGTATGTGATTACACTCCCTACAAGTGAATAAAAACCTTACCATCTTTATCACATTAAAGCTAATCCACATTTGTTTTTAATGTTTTTAATGAGCCACAGTCACAGTTAGGTCTTACAACACCCCCTGCAAGTGCAGAATTAATTTCACTCCCTGTTAGATCAGTGGCATAGCAGGATGTGAGGGTTGGACAGAAGGATATCAATTAAGATCTCCCTGTTTTATCATATTTTTACCATCCATCCATCCATTATCTGCCGCTTGTCCCAAACGGGGTCGTGGGGGAGTGCTGGTGTCCAATCCAGCGCACACAGGGCGAGGACGGGGGACGCACCCTGGACAGGTCGCCAGCCCATCGCAGCATATTTTTACCTTCTTTATTTATTCTTTATTTATATTAGTGCCATATTAAACTTCAAAACACATGAAAATGTATAGAGCTACGCACTGAAAGGTTCTTCAAGGAATCAATAGTGGTTCTTTCATGATCAGAAAAAATACCCCTTCTGGCATATTTTTCTTCAGAGGTGGAGTTTTATTACTAAACAAACCTCTTGAGTTCTTGGATGAAACAGAAAAAAAACAAACCATTTAGATGCTGAAGACTCCAGCTATCATTGCTTAAAACATCTTGTCAAAAAACATATTTTTATATTTTTAAGTGAAAAACAGTACAAATCATCTATAAGGAACATAGATCTTAATCTAAATTTCAAGTACTATTTATAAACTGAATTTTAGGAGAAAATTGCACTAAAAATAACAATTTTTGCAGCGGAAGCATATTATTTTGTGTAAGGATATTCATTTTACATATGATGAGACCTCATATGTTTGGCCACAGGCAACAGCTGGAGGTGCGGTGCCAGAGCTGTCCTGCACTAATGTTTGTAAAGTTGGAAGGATAAAGAGGTAGAAGTAAGGGAATGTCTGTCTGGCTGCAGAGCTTTGTTTTCTGTTCCACAGCACTGTGCATTAACCAAATGTATTGGGATCAGAGGCATGTGCCCTGCAAGCTGTCTCATCGGCTGGGAACTAATGTGCATGGGTACCTTTAGTGTTGACCAGGCAATGGCACAGAACCAGAACACCTGTTTAATCTCTATTCCAGGGCTTATAGACATGAGTGGACCCCAACCCCTAATGTCTCTTGTGGTTGGACTTAGTACCAGAGTAAAATGAATTCATTAATGCCCCTTATCCCTTTAATGAAATGACTTTGGCTTTGTTTAAATTCTGATTGATGGTAGCAATGAAATAGCAGGGAGATAAAAAAAATTACATTCTCTCCCCTTCCCATACATATCTAAAAACTATGCTGAAAAAGCAGCCCATTAAAAAACTAGAAATACATACAGCCATATGAAATATTGGTAGAGTGCAATATTGCGATAACAATTCACAGATGATTTATTGTATAGTCCTAGCAGAACTGTATTTATTTTTCTCTGCAATCATGCATACTTTAAATAGTACAGTCTATCTACTGAGCTCAGTTGCTAGAGCATCAGACATTTAACCTAAGGGTCCAGAGTTCATGTCCCTGTTCAGGTGCTGAAATGAGTTTGGGTAGTGGTGGCCTAGTGGTAAGGAAAGGTCGTAGATTTGAATCCTGCACCAGTAGCTTGCCTTAAAAGTAGGTTTGAACAAGGAACGTGATAATTTCCCCTTGAGCACTGAATATGGCTATCCTTGGCTTCACTGTGTCTGTGCTGTGTGCTCCCAGTGAAAAATAGACACTTTGACAATTTGTCAAAAAAAAGAAAAAAAAAAAAGACAATGTTACATCTAGTAATCAAATAATCATCAAGTAATCATAAAATGTAAATGAAGAGTTTATTATCTCTTTGTTTGCTTTTGTTACATTATGTTCTTTTAGTGTGAAAAGTTAACAGCATTGGTAAATCATGTTATTAAAGACAAAAGGAGATAAAAATATTTAAAATTTGATACTGTCAAATATTGTCAAATGAAAAAATTATATTAAATCATATTATAATACACCATTATAATTAATCCACTTTAAGGCCATGTTTATCTAAACTACATACGTTCTTTAAAGTTGCGATTTAGTGTACTCTCAAATTTGTCAGTCACCTTGCAATAAAATTGTCAAATAGAATCTTGGCATTGCTGGATCACTACAAGAGTCAAAGCTTGCTTTGTATTGCATTTGCCCTAAAGCACCTAGGCATGCTGGTGTGAAACTGTGATAAGACCCCAGAGCATTTCCAGTTTAATACACCTATCTGTTTAATCTTCAGAGCATGATGCCAGAAACAGCGGTATGAGGCGGCTTTTCATTGGGCTGAACTGGTAAACCAACTGTGACTTTGAAGTCTGCATTGTAATTTTGGGTAGGCCTACTGAACTTAATTGCTTTGGATGGTTGTGTGATTTTTTTTTTTGTATTTAGGATGAACTCCTTTCAGTTTGTATTATACATCAAGGACAAGGCTAGTGTTAATAATTTTGAAGTTTGCATTCTATTTGGCTGTTTCTTCAAGTGTAAGTTACATTTCCTCTGTGTATAAAGAACCACCAGTACATGCATTTGAGATCTGAAGCTTTAATAATACGATTTGAAAGCTTTTTTTTTTAATACTCCCTGATGAATCTCTGTTGACAGATTCATGGCAGTAGAGGCTATGGAGGATCCTAGAGAGTAATCATGAGTTTGGCCTTTCGATTATGCACTTTTAAGTGATTTTCACCTAGTTTAGTCAACTCTGATTGCTTTAATTCCTCTCTGATCTGTGGCTAATATTGTGGAGCACCTCTTAAGGCATTCTGTTGCATTTTCATATTAACATATTCTCACCTTAATCAGTTTATGGGCTTTAAACACAGAAAGTCAGAAAAAGGAAAATTAGGCAGGGATTCCCTGCGGTACCTCAGAGATTGACTCATCTTACATTTGAATTTATTGCTCGTTAGCTCTTCAAAGCAGCACTTCCTTCCTCTACAGGTGCGATGTAAAGAATTACATTCTCTACAAAAAAGAAAAAGAAAGATTTTCCTGAGGAATGACAAAGTGCCTGTGTACACTCTCTTGAGACAGAGCTATCTTCATCATTTTTTTCCTGCCATGATGAAAATGCCATCATACGCCATTCTTTTATTGCTGGGTATTAATTCACACATGCATGCCTTCATTTCTGAACCCCTTAGACAGAGCAAGCAGCGTCTTCACTGTGACTCACAGGAGCCTTAAATCCTTTTCTTGTCTGGTATTAGGAATTAATTGCACCCTCTAAAGGTCAAGGGATGTTTTTCAAATGCTCCTCATGTATTTGTTCTGGTTCGGGCCCTTAGTATGCTATCACTATTGGCATTCAGAGAAGAAGAGACCTTTAGGAGACTTTACAGTGGAAGAATGAATTCAAGAAGTTGACCAGGGGATAAATGTGCTTCTTGGATTTTTGGTAGACAACGGATCTTTAAGAAAGCATGTTTTTTAGCTTGCCATAGGTAGGTATGGTGTCAAGGAGAGGAATGCTGAAGGTCAGATGGTTGTAGATTTTGCAAAAAGTATGGAAATGGCTATAGATAATACTTATTTTAAGAAGAGGGAGGAGCACAGGATGACGTATAAGAGTGGAGGAAGATGTAGATTCAATTCTTTGCAGGATGGTCAGTCTGAAGGAAATTAAAAACTGCAAAGTAGTGACAGGGGAGTGTGTAGCTTAACAGCATAGGATGGTGGTCTATAGGATGACCTTGGAGGTCAAGAAGAAGTGGCAAGTGAGGGCAGAGTCAATGATCAAGTGGTGGAAGCTGAAGAAGGAGGACTGCAAGGTGGAATTCAGGCAGGAGTTAACATGAGTACTGAGAGGTGTTGAAGAGCTACTGGATTGCTGGGAAACTGCGGCAGAAGTGGTAAGGCAGGCAGCTAGAAAGGTATTTGGTGTGACATCTGGAAGGAAGGAGGATAAGGAAACCTGGTGGTGGAACTGAGAAGTCCAGGAGTGCATACAGAAGAAGAGAGAGATGTTGCTTGATCTGGGACAGTCAGAGAGATAAAGAAAGTAGACAGGAGATGAACCGCAGGAGAAAGCAGTGGCAAATCTAAAGATAAGGTGTTTGGGGAATTGTATGAGGGGTTGGATAGTAAGGAGGGAGAAAAGGACCTATACCAATTGGCTAGACAGAGAGACAGAGCTGGGAAAGATGTGCAGTAGATCAGGGCGATAAAGGAAAGAAAAGGAAATGTACTCACAGAGCGTGTTGAGCAGATGGAAGGAGTACTTTGAGGGGCTGATGAATGATGAAAATGATAGAGACTGGATGATGTGAGGATCGTAAACCAGGAAGGATTAAGAATGGAGAATCTGTTGGTCTGGATGATAGACCAGAGGTTGGTCCAGATGTTAACGGGAGATGGCAGTTGAGAGGATGACTGAGGAGTGGAGACAAAGTGTACTGGTACTGATTTTCAAGAATAAGGTTGATGCACAGAGCTGTAGTAACTATAGAGGGATAAAGTTGATCAGCCACAGTATGAAGTTATGGGAAAGAGTAGTGGAAGCTAGGTTAAGAAAAGAGGTGAGGATTAGTGAACAGCAGTATTGTTTTATGCTCAGAAAGAGCACTACAGATACAATGTTTGCTCTGAGGGAGTTGATGGAGAAGTACAGAGAAGGTCAGAAGGAGTTGCATTGTGCCTTTGTGGACTTGGAGAAAGCATTTGTCAGAGTGCCTAGAGAGGTCTCGTATGAGGAAGTCAGGAGTGGAAGAAAAATATGTGAGAATGGTTCAGGATATGTATTAGGGCAGTGTGACTATGGTGAGATCGGCAATAGGAGTGACTGATGCATTTAAGGTAGAGGTTGGATTACATCACGAATCAGCCCTGAGCCCATTCTAGTACTTTACTATTGCAATAGTAATGGACAGGTTGACGGACAAGGATAGACAGGAGTCTCTGTGGACGATGATGTTTGCTGATGATATTGTGATCTGCAGTAAGAGTAGGGAGCATTGAGGAGAACCTGGAGAGATGGAGATATGCTCAAGCAAGGAGAGGAATGAAAGTGAGTAGATCAAAGACAGAATACATGAGTGTGAATGAAAGGGAGGAAAGTGGAGTGGTAAGGATGCAGGGAGTAGAGATGACAAAGAAAGAGGAGTTTAAATACTTGAGATCAACAGTTCAGAGAAACGGTGAGTGTGGAAGGGAGGTGAAGAAAAGAGTGCAGGCTGGTTGGAATGGGTGGAGAAGACTGGCTGGAGTGATTTGTGACAGACATGTAGGTTTAAAGGACAGTAGTAAGACTAAGCTATGTTGAATGGGTTGGAGACGGTGGCAATGATGAAAAGACAGGAGTTAATGATGCTGAAATTTTTGTTGGGTGTGACAAGGATGGACAGGATTAGAGATACATATATTGGAGGGACAGCTCAGGTTAAACTTTTTTGGAGATTAAGTTAGAGAAGCAAGGTTGCGTTGGTTTGGACATGTACAGATGAAAGGTGAGGATTATATTGGAAGGAGGATGTTGAAGATGGTGGTGAGGAGAGGACATGCAGGTGGTTGGTTTGAAGGTGGAAGATGCAGAAAACTGGAAGAAATGGAGACGGTTGATCCCCTAAACAGGAGCAGCCGAAAGAGAATGAAGATTATCCAGCCCTAGGAATAACTGTATTCATACTGACATTAGTGCAGTGCAGTGACTGATTGGACTGGATTGGATATTAAATGTTTGTTCCCAATGTATTAACACAGAAATAAAGACCAGTCCAGTGTAAAAGATAACATGAGTAAACACAACGATAAGCACACAGAATGACCAGCTCTGATTCATTTGGGCTTATAATGCCAACCCCTGATGAGGCACACCTGGCACCCAATGCCCAGATGTGCACAATCAGAGCAGGACACCCTCTACCGTCACAGAACCGTCACAGGTAAGTAATACATTGATTTACCATCATCAATTGTATGTTTAGCTCTGACGGAAAAAGAAAATTAATAGAACAATTGCAGTAAAGATAATTTGTAAACAGAAATGTTTTTTTTAAGTGTTTCTGTAACATTTTCCCTTCACACCGTAAGTTTACATGGCAAGCATGCAGCACAGCACAACACAACGAAATTCAACCTCTGCGATTCACCTATACACACACCCATACACAAAGTGCCCAGGGAGCAGTGATGGGACAGTACGTTCCTCAAGGGTACCTCAGAGCAACCTACTGGTGAGGGAATCGAACCCACAATCTTCCGATCCAGTGCCTTAAGCTTACACTAATCACCATCTTACAACCTCACATGAACTAGGCAAGTTCTGTGAATGATAGTAAGGAAATTTGACAATAGTTAACAATTTGATTAGACAGTGTTATATAACTTTGTTGCCCCTGATTTTGTGCATTTATGTAAAATTATTTGTTATGACTAGTTAATGACCTCGTATTGCATAGCACTCTTTACATAGGAAAATTATATCTATACACTTACTTCAGTTATATCTACACATACAGTACTGTGCAAAAGTTTTAGGCAGGTGTGGAAAAAATGCTGTAAACAAGGAATGCTTCCAGAAATATAAAATAATGATTGTTTATTTTTATCAATTTACAAAATGCAAAGTGAGCAAACAAAAGAAAAATCTAAATCAAATCAATATTTGGTGTTACTCAAACCAGCATAAATTCTTCTGGACTCCACAGAGCCCTGATCTCAACATCATCGAGTGTGTCTGGGATTACATATATATATATATATTTACGGCATTTAGCAGACGCTCTTATCCAAAGCAACTTACATGTCCTAATTAACATGAAGAGACAGAAGGTCTATGAGAGATTTAGTGGACATAAGATTAATTTCTCCTCAACCATTACCTCTAATTTTGTGGCATGAGCAGCAGCTTCACAGGTCTTTTGCTTCTGCTTCATTATTCATATGTGCGTTCTGGTCCCGCAGAAGATAAAATCTAAATTGCTTTTACCTACGTTAACCACACACGTTTGGCCGCAGATAATATCACACTACAAATTAATTAAATTGCTGCATTTGGAATGCATAATCTTCATTTTTATTCTGATAATAGGAGTCAACTATTATAATAGGTAAGTAAGCAAGTCTGTTTTCAAAACTTCAAAATAATCTGTCAGTATGATTTGTAGAAAAGGTTAACTTTCTTGAACACTTCACTTAAATAAAGGGATACTATTTTGTGACAATAGATAAGAAGTTGCAATTATACACATTTAATACAATTTAAGTGCAATATCTCATTTAAGTTTTATGCGCTGAGAATTTTCATTCACAGTCACTCATTGTGTGTGTGTGTGTGTGTGTGTGTGTGTGTGTGTGTGCTCATATGCTATGTGTTTTCTCTGGTCTGAAACCTCTGGACTTTCGGTAATCCATAGATGATGGAATGCTAAGAAGTTTTGATATAGTTTTATAGGGAATATAGTACTTCTATGTTGTGTGGATTTTTTTTTATTATTCCATTTGAAGTGGCTTTTCGTACATTTACTTCTGCTCTGGCCATAATTGTTTTGGGGTAAAAATAAGGTCTGTCAGAAAATAAGTTTTTAAAATCCCAGAGAGAATGCATTATTGTTAATACAACAGCTGATTAGTATATTTCCCAGTGAGACAGCTACTTTGTTTAGGCAACAAACAGTATTGCATTACTTATCATTGCGTGGGAGGAGATGAATTCCATGTGGTTTTTGCATTTGATATCATATGTAGCTTCCAGAAAGCCCAATGCTCACATTAATTCATTTTAGGTTATTCTCTGTAAGGAAAGATTAATAATGGCCTATATGTAATTACCTGAAAAGCCTATTGGGACATAAATTAGCTTGAAGCAAAATAGGCTACATGATGGATCATGATATTCTGATATAGTGTATGTTACATTTGTCCATAATGCTACTATAGACATAACTGAAGTGTCAGCTCATGAGAAAATGGCTTAATTCAACTAGCACGTTTGTGAATATGTCAAAACCTACATACTGCCAGTGAATCAGTACTTGAGACACTGTTGCAGTAAATTCAACCTGGTGGGAAACTCTTATTTATTGTAATGATAATCTAAGGCTGTAGTAATATGATTGTAGGTGTACTTATTAATTAACAATATTTTTAATTCAGTTTATCTCATTTTTATCCATCAAATTTTCATCCACTATATGTAAGCTTTTGTAATCTTTCCAAACTTGGAATGGCATAGTGGGCAAGACAACAGCACTTCACATTTATGTCTATGCTCATAAGATTTTATGGTCTAACATGCAATATTACTTTGAGCCAGAAAAGGGCAATATATTTATCCATCTGATATAATATATAACAAAGCACTCATACCAGGATATTACAAATACATACAGATAATGCAGCATAAAAACAATGCAAACTGCTATCGTTATGATATTTTAAGTGAAAATATAAATATAGCAGTCAAAGCCATGTTGCTTGTTACACTTTTAAATAGTCCTGCTCACCAGTAAAATTTATATTTATTTTTGAAGAACAGCCATTAGACCATTATGCTTTTGTTGCCCATTTTACTGTCTGCTGGAATGTCACTCACAATCAGCAGCATTAGGCATTAGGTATGGCCTTGAGGCCTGGGTGAAGACCATTTTGTACTGATAATGTAAAAGAGTATATTTACCAACTTTTAGTATTTGCATTTAAGAAAAACTACTTAAAAAGCTGTCTTTAAAACAACATTTAAAAAAGTCCAAAAAGCCCCTTTTTGCTTGCCTTTTGCAAAAATGTCACAAGCTGTCCATAAATCATAATTTTTTTTCCTACTTTGCACAACATAAATGTCTTAACTTAAATGTTAAATTGTTAAATAGGATTCTTATTCAAATGAAATGATATCTCTGATTAGTTAGAAACTGTATGCTGTATAGAAGAATTTATATATATATATATATATATATATACAGTACTGTGCAAAAGTTTTAGGAAGGTGTGAAAAAATGCTGTAAACAAAGAATGCTTTCAAAAATGGAAGTGTTAATCATTTATTTTCATCAATCAACGAAATGCAGTGAATGAACAAAAGAAACATCTAAATCAAATCAATATTTAGTGTTACTACCTTTGTCTGCAAAACAGCATCAGTTCTTCTAGGTACACTTGCACACAGTTTTTGAAGGAGCTGGTAGGTTGTTCCAAACATGACTGTGTTTCAACCTACGTATGACATTGATGATCATCAGCACGTGTTTGGTAAAATTGGTTGATCATACACCTGACTATAATCCTACAAAATCCCTGACTTTGTGCAAGTGTACCTATAAGAATTGATGCTGGTTTGAAGGCAAAAGGTAGTAACACCAAATATTGATTTGATTTAGATTTTTCTTTTGTTTGCTCACTTTGCATTTTGTAAATTGATAAAAATAAACAATCGTTATTTTATTTCTGAAAGCATTCTTTGTTTACAGCATTTTTTCACACCTGCCTAAAACTTTTAAACACTATGTATATATACAAATTCATCAATTCTTATGGCCCCCACAGAGCCCTGATCTCAACATCATCGAGTGTGTCTGGGATTACATGAAGAGACGGAAGGATGTGAGGAAGCCTACATCCACAGAAGATCTGTGGTTAGTTCTCCAAGATGTTTGGAACAACCTACCAGTGTTAATAAATGATTAACACTTCCATTTTTGAAAGCATTCTTTGCTTACAGCATTTTTTCCACACCTGCCTAAAACTTTTGCACAGTACTGTATATATATACATAAATAAATAAATAAATACAGGCAAGAAATTTGAACCCGCCCTCAAATAAAAATTTTATTATAATATATATTTTAGATCAGATTAGTCCCATAGACACTCAATGTATAGAATCCCATGATGTAATTTTTCTGACGTCTACTACACTCATCATCAAGCATCTTTATGGAAACAACTTAATAAAACTGATCACCTATTCTTTCTCTCTCTGTTCTTAAAAGCATCCAAGTTTCCGACTTTCAGACTTCAGACACTTTAAGTGCAGTAAAGATGACTGCGTGATATAGCTTAATTAGTTTATTTAGAATGTAAGTTAAACTGACTTAAAGACAAGGCAAATAAGAATACTCAACATTCTTTAGTGTACTGCTTTTCAAACTCAGCTGGCATAGGACAGACCAGAAAGATTTGTTAGGTCACAGTAACAGACAGGATTTTTTTTTCCCCTTTGCACTTTGCTTGCTTTGTCAGCACAAAGTTTTAAAGTTCTCATTTATTTTTTATGTTTGTCTTTGGTCAGGCATAATTTTTGTGCTTTTATGCATATTAGTATCCTGCTTGTCCCTGTACCTCCACATTTACACTCACTCCAGAGCCCAGGAAACAGCAAAATACCAGCCCTCAGATCTCTCTCCCCACCTCCCCTCCATCTCTCTTGTATGTGTCTGCAAACTCACAGTCATGGAGAGTCTGTAATTGGCTTGTTTTGCACCTCCTTAAGAGCGAATCGAAGCCCTGGCCAGACAGACAGCTGCATGCAGAGACTGCCATCTTGATTTTGAAATGCATGGTATGAGTTCTATTGCCTGTTTTGGAGGGGCTCTGGGTGAAGGGATTGTGTGGCTGTTTGTTTGAACAGCTTTCAGTATCATTTCCACAAAAACCAATGCTGAGCTAGATTAACACGAGCAACATGGCTTTACTGGGAACTCCCCAGATGCCAATGAGCAAATACTCTACTTTAGCCCTGGTGCTATTTCCATAAGTCAGTGTGTCTGTGCCTTTTCCATTTAAAATAAAAATAAAAAAAAAGGCTAAACATACTGTCTGAACAGATTTAAAAACTTGTTCAAAGGTCATGCAAAATATACTTTTTGTTTTTTTTTTACTTTTCTTGGTATGTCCTTTCAAATAAGAATTTTTCAGTCAAAGTATAACACCTTTTAAGAATAAAGAAATGTTAAAATGTTAGTCAGCTTGAGTTCAGTGTAACTTACTATAGTGTAAATCCCTTTAACATTTAAAACAAATTGACTTTTTTATTAATAATAAGAATAGATACAATTTCTATAGATCATACATGCTTGGATCAGGATCAGGAGAATCTGTCTAGAATCTACGCTTCACGGTTCATCACTGAATACTGGTATACTAAATTTATCTGTTTTTGAGAGTTTTCAGTTTTAGCCAGAGTAACATATTAACCAAGACAAAAGCATTGATGTTAGCTAAGGCTATTAGCAAACTACTGATTTGGTCAAATTAATAAAAAAATAATGAACAAGAACAGTGAAGAAAAGAGAAGGAAAATGAGAGCCATTGCTTGCTTTTGCTAAAAAAGAAAACAAATGTCATAGAGAACTCCACTACAGTTTTTTTGCTGAAACTAATACTTGTAATTTATTCTAAATGTTTCATATGGGCTACATTTATTGAAAATAGAGGGAGAAAAATGTTAAATCCCAAGCCATTGTGCTTGCTGTGGAACCACACCACACTACAGAAAGCATTACTGTATGTGCTGTGCACCAGTAACATGCCTTTTTTATTTCCATTCACAGCATAGAAACCATCAAAAAAGAACAGCTATATTTTAATATTTTTAGGTATAGGAGAGTTACAGAGGACAAACAGGTTAACTAGTGTTTAACATAACTTTTTAAAACAGTAAAGATATTCCAAATTTTTTACATAATTTTCAATTGGTACCACAGGTTGTAATAACCACATGTACACATTTTAGAAATTACCAGTGCATCCTGGAAGATTGTCAGTTCTTGTACGTCACATTTTTTTTCGAAATTAAATCCTGAGAAGCAGGTCAGGCCTTTCCTTGTAACTCTGGTGTGGTACAGGTAAGACGTCAACATGGAGCCAGGAATCAAGAACATGATTTTATTATCCATGGTATGTGAACAAGACTCAAGAAACTAAAAAAACACCATTACATTAAGGCTTAGCCTGTGTGAATGAGCCATGCTCAGTTCTGACTCACTGGAGCTTAAATAGCCAGCGCCAATGAAGCACACCTGCGCCCTGATGAGCCCAGGTGTGCTCAGTCAGAACAGAGCGCCCTCTACCCTAATGTAAACGAAACCAAACCGTGACGCCCCCCAGCCCCCCCCAAAGGCACCACTGAGGGGTAAAGTCCCCGTCCACTTCTTGGCCCCATGGTCACAGGAACAGAATGTCGAACCTTGCCTTGCCTTGATTTCTCCGATTCATGACAGACAGTGGTTACTTAACATGTTCGCATCTTGGCACTTTGCATTGCAGCTCTCATGCACATAGAGCAATACAGACCATTCATCCATGACTTGATTTTTAAAAACTGTCCTATTCCGGGGTGTTTCCAAACATTTGGATCGGTGAGGACACCATTCAAAAAACCTTACATACACCCTGATCGAGATTCAAGATCGCCCCTTGGTGCACGGTGTTTGTGTGCATGGGTTAAATGCAGAGGTCCAATTTCGTTGTGGTTCACTGTGTGCTGTGCTGTGACCTCGCAATGACAAGAATAGCCACTTTAACTTCACTTCATTTTCACCTGCTTCTGGTGAATACACCTCTCACCTTGGGCATACTGAAAATGTTCTTCTTTGCACTGGCTTTCACAATCAGCATCCTCTGCACCATGCTTGCAGTCCTTCTCTTCATCACACACATGACTGTAGAGAATGCACAAACTTCAAGGGTGAAGTTCCTTCACCAATGTGTTCATGGTTGTCTGAGCAGTTCTTGTCTGAGCTAATTGCCAGGCCCTTGTTGCCATCTTCACAGTGACTGCAGTTTCTGGCATGTGTCATGCATTCTCCTTCCTCAGAATGCTCCTGACTGAAAAAGTGCAACTTTTCTCAAGCAGTTACTCTGTTCTGAGTCCGCTGAAATGTGGGGAATAACAGAAGATAGGGTGCATGTGATCTCCTTGTGGAAAGAGTTTGGCTTGTGTTCTTTTGGACTTGGAGCACCTTTCTCAAAGTTCTCAAATGGCTGTTCAGCCTCTAGAATCTTTACCTGCTTCTCCATCTTAGTCAGACTTTTCCTCAGCTGCTCCACTTTGGAGTTGTCCACCAGGATTCCAGCTAGCACTGGGGTCTGCTGAGTGAGTTGAGATTTCAAGATCTTCACTTCTGAGCACCAGGTCTTCAATTTCGGCTTCTGTACCTCTGACATGCTCTTACAGCTCTGTGAGCTTACTGGCCTCTCTTCGGGCCTTTTCCAGTTCAGCTTGCAGAACGGTGCTGTTGTCCTGCACAAGCTTCAGCTCTGCCCTGGTCTGATTCAGCCGTTCTTCCATAGTGGCCACTTTAGTCTCCAGCTTCTCCTGCAAGGTTTGAATGTCAACTCCATTCATTACAGTGCATGCAGATTTGTTTTCCTGTTCATCTGCTTTCTTTAGCCATTCCCTTCAGACAACAATCACAGCTTGCAGCTTCTTCCTCAGGACCTCTTTCTCGTTCATGAGTTTCCTGATCTCTCCTTGAAGCTCACCATTATCTTGAGTCAGAGCTTTCCTTTCTGTTTCCATCTCTTACAC
Source organism: Hepsetus odoe (assembly GCA_017165825.1). Classification (NCBI taxonomy): domain Eukaryota; kingdom Metazoa; phylum Chordata; class Actinopteri; order Characiformes; family Hepsetidae; genus Hepsetus; species Hepsetus odoe. The sequence continues at coordinate 8,141,764 of CM029385.1, read as the reverse complement.
TTCACTTCCATTTCATGCAAAGTGTGCCTCAACTCCTAAAGCTTCTATGAGACTTAACAATTGGCCAGTGTAGCATCCTAACTTTACATTCAAGACATCAAGATCCTGGTTCCATGGATTCATTTCATAATCCTTAGCGGTAAATTCATCCTCCACTTCCTGGAGCTGCTCAACGAGTGCTTTCTTGTCTTTCCTCATCCAGAACAGACAGCCACTCATTTTAAGATTCTTGAAGAGTTTGCCCTTTGAACTTCTGATCTCAGTCCACTGATTCTTCCATCTTTCCCACTAACCTGGAGCTGCTCCATCTCTTTCTTCTTCCTGGAATTTTTACAGATTTGCATGCCTTCTTCAGTTTTTCCTCAATATGACATCATCTACCCAATGGGCAAAAATCAATGAAGATGTGTTTTTTTGTATTAAATAAATTATATTTTTGTATATTTTAAATATTTTAATAAGTTGAGAAATCTATCCCACGTTCCCTGGATTCCTGCATTTAATTTAGCCATTTTGACCAATTTCTTGCTGATCTGTACATCATGAAATGTTTGCACATGTAAAGGGGCAGCTGGAAAGGAATTTAAAGGATTTTGGATATGACAGTAATTGTATGTATGCCAATATAAATCAACTAAACAGGATTTTTTATATCAGTGCAACATCTGACTGATAAGTTGGTGTGTAGGCTGGCAAATCAGCTGAATAGAACAAGGGCACTTTGTGAAATTTATCACAATATGGAGACATTTCTTGAGATTACACAGTGGACCTTCAACAACAAGGCAAGTTATATGATGGACTGGATTTATTTCCAACCGGTCCTGTGGACAGATGTGTGTAATTGTGGTGTCTACTATGAAGTGGGCAGAGAATGCATGGGAAAGGGGTGGTCCAATTTCACTGCTGCTGCCTCTATGTGTCTGTGCCTTTCTCCATGATTAATGAAATCCATAAAGCACCCTGCCCTTTCCTATAGATTTATGGATTTCTTGGCACAATAACTTAGTGTTTCAATGTACACCCGTTTTCCTTGCATAGATATTTGTCATTGGAGGCTGCCCCAATGCCCTTTCCTTGCCCTGCATCCCCTGAGAGGCCAATTCTGATAGCCAATCTGTCCATCAGACTCACCACTGACTCAGCCCTGCTAACTGGAGTATTACGAGGGCTGGTTTAAGCACTATCAAAGCTGGATTAGTTTAGCCTGAGGTGGTTCTCTAATGTCATTTGCAAGGGATTTAACTGGTTGATTTATATGTGATGAAGTACCTGTAATTTCTCCAAGTTTGGAAAACAATTCTATAATGGTTTTAATGATCAGTCACAGTAACAAACTGATGTACAGATGTCTATATTAGCAGGTTTGGGCCCACTTTATATCTTTTTTCTCTAAAAATCATGTAGTAACACTTTTTTGTTTTTCACATTTACAGATGGACAGTTACAGTAGTGCAGATTATATAATAACACATGCTTTCAACTTTTATTGTAAAATACACCTATGCTATTCCAAAGGCAAAAACATCTGTAATTATTTAACTCTAAATGCAACACCAGCAGTTATATTTGATGCCAGGGGCATTAAACACATTTGTTATTGCTATAATGTAAAATCTGTTTAAATGGGGCTGCTTTTACTGAATGAGGTTTGATTTCAGTCAGCTATAGAAGGGACTTTGTTCTGGAATAATTATGTAAAAGAATACAACAGACATGTACTGGATTAAAATCATATATCAGATTAGCATGGCATCATGCATGAACAAATGCAACGGAATGTCATTCATTAAATAATTAAATTAAATTCAATTAAATTTATTCTTGTATAGCGCCTTTCACAACAGAGTTGCCCCAAAGCACTTTACACAGATGGTAGACATAGGTTATAGTCATGGTCTAAAAACTGAAGGCTAGAAGTTAAAGCCAGATGACTACAGAGGAGAGGAACCAAAAACTCCACTTTGCGGAGAAAAAAAACCTCTGAGGGTCCAAGGTCGACTGGCTACCCAACCCCCTTGGGTATACTAGCAGTACAAAGTTAGTTCGGGTTTAACCCCAGGATCAGTACAGAGTCCTAAGCTGCTTCCCAGGCTCAGCAAGTCGAGCGCGGCCCCAGGTACCGGTGCCAGGATCCCTTGGCGCATCAGATGCACAGCACAGATCAGTTGAGAGTTCAGTATTGGACTCAGTATTGGAATTGGTATTGGAAATTTTCAACTATGATTCAAGTAAAATTATAATAATTATAAGTTTGCTGTTTACATTTGCTGTTGGTTCTCAAAAAGATTTCAGGATTGTGGTAATAAAATGTTACAGTTAAAAACCATCTACCAAAAAACACCTATTAACTTTCTACCACACTGTCTCCTATAAAAATATACCAAATTATTTAATAAATAGTTTAGAAAAACTAATAAAAAATTATTTAATCAAGAAGAGATTTAATCAAGAGTTCAAGAGTTTCAAAGCACAAGCATTGGTGGTTCAGTGGTAGAATTTTCACCTGCTATGAAGGAGACCTGGGTCCAAATCCCAGCCAATGCAATGACTGAAGCATTGTACAAGCATTGGAGGTTCAGTGGTAGAATTCTTGTCTGCCATGCAGAACACCTGGGACCAACTCCTGGCCAGTGACTGAAGCAATTTGGGCAGTATTGGCCAAGTGTTTAGGGACTAGAACCAGGATCTGAAGATCTGAAGACCAGGATCTGAAGACCAGGATCTGAAGACCCAGACCAGTAGAACCCTGAGCAAGATACTGTCCCCATCACTGCTCACCAGACACTTTAAATTGTTGATCGGTGCTGCATGTGTTTATGGGTTAAACAACATGATGCAACTGACTCCTTTACCCAGAAAGTGCATAGTATGCCTAAGAAATAGCTTAGTTTGGGTCTCATCCAAATTTACACTTTAATGTTGAGCATAAAGTTATATGGAAGCCAGAATATAAACATCATAGTATACATAGTGAGCATTTGAGATTATGATATTAATGTTCTTTAAGCCATACATATTCACTTTTTTTTCTAAGCATGAGTTCCTTGTTTGGAATATTTATCACAGCTGTAATGAAGACTTTACAGTGTTATGGCTGGCATCCTGCTATTTGTCTGCATCAGTTTTGTTTGTATTGATTCTTACTTATACATTTATATGCTTGTTGTAATTAGTAGAGAAATAATTGTACAGATCTGGGCTATAACTTAAGATTGTTATTTTCTATGAACACATGTTATCTATTTACTTGGGTGTTTTTCAATTTTCTTTGCCAATAAATGTACTTGAGCAACTCCTTTGTGGAGTTCTTTTTAAATGTTTTTCCTTGTAGTCTTTTTCTTTTGTGATACATCATGGACCAGATGCACAAACAAGTGCAAGCACAGCACAAAATGTTTCTTTATGCAAAGGCAAATTAACATTCGATTTACTGAACAGAGGGACGCAAACTGCATACAAGGCCAATTACTAACTGCGAGGTGCAAGGTTTAAAAGGCACTGTGAAATAATGAAGCTGCCAACAAGCACAAGACAAAAATAGAAAACATATTTTTGCTACTGAGATCTTTTTGCACTCTTTTTGCATTCTATTTGCACTTAGTTTTAAGAAATTAGTTGCCTGAACTTTAGTTATTCAAGTGGAATATGTAACAGCCCTTTGCTGACACAGGCGATCAATTGTGGGTTATAAAGCCCTCCAGCTGAGAAGCAGTGGAGCTCATTTTATAACCTTTTATGGGAGAGTGGCATTTGCGATACTAACATAATAATCTAAGATCATTACATGACCTAACTACTGCTTTGTGACTTAATGCAACCATATCCTCACAGCAATGTTCCAACATCTTTTTGTAATGACTTTCTACAAGAGATGAGGATCTGAGGGCAGCAAAAACATCTTGTTATTAATGTTAATTATAACACATAATGTTATTAGGGGTCTAGGCATCTTATTAAAATTCTTATTTTTTCAGTTTTTCTTCTCATTATTATTTCTATTAGTAGTGCGCAAAACACTAAATTTGTAAAAGAAAAAAAAAAAAGATCCAGCATACCTATCAATACTCCCTCAATATACCAATGCTCTGTTCTATGTAATGTTAGATGTTGTTTTATGTGTAGCATCATGGTCCTGGAGGAACGTTTTGTTTCACTGTGTACTGTGTATATGGTTGAAATGACAATAAAACCTACTTGACTTAATATTTGCACCTCAGATATTTAAGCATTTTATCACTTTTATAAATAGATTAATGGTCAATATAAGCATAAATATAATTATAAAATAATATAATATCATTTCAAAACAGGTTCAGGCAGTTGGGGCAGATTGTCTCACATTTAGTGAAATGGAAATCATCTGAGTGTGGTGAAAGTGTCTCTCCTGATTGTTTAAAATGGGTCTCATAAATATTACTATTCCTCCCCTTTTTCTGTTTCTGTATAGTTACCAATGGCACCCTGTGAACCAACAGTATGAGTAGAATACCCAGGATCTGAACCGATCTGATATGGAAAACCTGATTTAAAAGCAGCATATTTAAATTATTTTAATTATATCGCATGCATTTTTTGATGCAACCCTTCCAACTTATCTGGGCTTAGGACTGACACCATAAAACACACTGAATGTAGTCTCAATTCTGTACCCTTTGTGGCTGGGTTGACATACAAAACAATAAAAACTAAGCATCACAGTATTATCCCCGTCCTTCACCCTGTGTGCACTGGGTTGGACTCCAGCACTCCCCCGCGACCCCGTTTGGGACAAGCGGCAGAAAATGGATGGATGGATCACAGTATTATAATACTATTAAGTCAAGTCAGTCATTTATATAGGGTTTTAGCAACTGTTGTCACAAAGCAGCTTTATAGAATCCAGATCTGAGTCTCTAGAGAGCAAGAGGAAGGCGACAGAGACTCAGAAGGGAATCCATCATATTCTGGTTGACTCCTGATATTCAAGAAGGAAAATAGACTTAAGCAGTGACCGCCAGTACAGTCTGGGTTAGTAGAAAAAAAGGTCCATTAGAGTCTATAGTTAGGAGTTCTTTAAATGGTTTAGAGTTAATAAGCAGTTCTATTTGTGTCAGTGTAACTTTGGTTAGCCTTCGTTTGTGGCAGCAGCCCATGCAATTAATCCAAGGTAATGTAGCCATTCTGGAGTTCAGGTGAGATTGTGAAGGTTTGTGAAGGATTCTACAGGTGCATTATAACAGCAGGGCATTAGAATAATCTAGTCTTGAGGTGATAAAGGCATGTATTCATTTCTCTGCACTATGAAGTGATAGTCACTTCTCAGTTTATCAGTGTTTTGCAGAAAAGAAACACTGAAAAGCTATTTTAGTAATATTGTATGGGTCTAGAGATCCAAGCATGCTGCTGTTCCCAGGCGTTTTTACAGTACTGGATTAACTGTAAAAAACTGATGTTCCTTTAGATGGTTCTACAATAAAAGAGGAGCTCACCTGCACATAATCTGGTAAATTGCATCTACAAAGGGTCTCACTGATTATGATGTATGCCAAATTAAAATAAGCAAAAACAGCCATAAAGTCAAGGGAGTGTGTCAAAGAAGATCTGGGAAAGGATACAGTACATGAACATTTCTGCAGCATTAAAAGTACACAAGAGCGACATAGCCTGCATCCTTTTAAAATGGAGGAGATTTAGAACCAATAACACTCTTAATACATTTGGCCACCCACAAAAACAGTAAATTAGTGATAAGTGAAGTGGTCAAACAGGTAACCACAAAAAATCAATGGTCAATGTGAACAAGATCCATATTTTTTCTTTGTGGAGATAGGAGAGCTTTACAGCAGGAAGTCTTTGCTTCCCATTTAACCAGACTTAGCTTACACAATTTTCCCTTTCATTTTTTAAGAAAAATGGGATCCATTCCCATTTTGGAGAGGTGTGCCAACCTTGTATTAGCTTTTCTATAAGCTTAAAAAGATGCTTTAAGCAAGTACTAAGTGAAGTTTTTAATACTTACATAATGGGACATTTAATTTTTTAAATAAACTTAGAAAAAGTTTTTCTAATGTTTTTCTAAAGTTTTTCTAAAGTTTTCCTAGTGGTTAGAGAGATGCCCCCACATCGGAAGATTGTTGGTTTGATTCCCTCACAAGTAGGTTGCCCTGAGGTACCCTTGAGCAAGGTACCGTCCCCATCACTGCTCCCCTGAAAAAGTCTGAAAAGTCTTAAGTACCAAAACATAATAAAATATTTATTTTGTTATTAATATTTTCCAAAATACAGAAAATATCAAAGGGTAAAAAGAAAACTTTCCATTTGAACTGTTATGATTGTGGTGATACCATTAAGCTATTTGAAGTTATGTCCAAAAGTAAACCACAAGGCTTAGAATAAAAAAAGAAAAATCTTCATTTTGCTAACTAATGAAAAATAAACCAAAAACTGTAGAGCTTGTACCATGTTTCTGACATGCAGTGGTCAATACCTACTAAAAGTGATGAAGGACAACTAGCTAGCTGGTGACAAGGTCACCTTGTGACCCAAGCCTCAGTGATCTGAAGAATGAATTACATTATAAAGCAAAGGATTTTAATGAGTTTGGTTGTGTTTAAGGAGGTGAATGCTTGTATGTGGAATACAAGGTTCTGTATCTAAACTTAACTGTAGTTTTAAATGTTGGCATACTGGGCTGTGTTTGACTCCTATGATTGGATAATATTTGTTGTTTTTGTTGTTTTCAGCTCTTATTGTTTATTGTCTGCAGTGCACTTTACGTATGTTTCAGTAATCTGGCTGCTACTGAGTTTTGAACCTTCAGAACATATAAGTAAGTTACAAAAAATCAAGTTGTTACATTCTGTCAACATGTTTATTTGACATTTTGACATTCGACATCAGACATTTAAGGCAGAAATTTTAACACTGTAACACTTGTATTTTCTTTTCAGTTGCCTTAAAGAAAGAATACATATCTCTGTGCTGGAAATTATTGCTTCAAACAAGTGAAACACACAGCATTGCTGCTGCTGTCGCCCTCTCACCCCTGAGCTCTGTGCTTCTATAGGCTGATTTAGGAGCCATAAGAGTCCTCGCCTGCTCTGGGCACTTTTCAGCTCTTGTTAATGTCACACTCATGTAAGGAACAGGGGTGTTGCTGTGGGCGACAGAAGGGCAGCATTTCACTTCCTCTCCAGTGCCTTTGTTTTCCAAAGCTGGAATGAGATGGAGGGGAAAAAAAAACACACGTTTGGGCCTGCTGGTGTAAGAAAAGTGCAACATGTAGGTAAGGTCAGATATTCCAAATCACCCCATTGACCTTACTGAGTTCCCTATCATGCTCATTTGGGCCTGTTTTGTGCAGGTAATAAATGTTCAAAAACATTAACTTAGATTTCTTTGCTTGGTAAATTCTACATAGCATGAATGTAAATTCGTGAATTTTTTTCTTGGTTTATTTAATACATTTATAGATGCTCACACCTACTTCCTGCCACCAATACCGCCATTAAAAGGTATATGCAAAAGTTTCTCTGAAACATACCCAGTTTTAAATTTAATTATCTACTGTATAATTGAGAGAAAAGTATTCCAAATTGTTCAATTTTATTAACGGGAGTTATCAGGATAGTTGGCCTCATGTAATACGCACTCTAATATACTATACCACATTATCTGGCAAACCAGCTGGGCAGAGGATGAAATCTGTGATAAAATATATTACAGAGTAACATATACTAGTTTTGCCAAAGTTAAAATGTTTCAAAGAAGCCACTGCCTCTTGAGCCACTGTCTCGTGAGAATGCAATTGTTCTGATACTGTCAGTCCTCCAAACAATATCACTGGTGGCATGGCCTTTATAGAACAGAAAGTAATCATTTTTAATGTTTTTTTTTCTCTCACAATAAAAGATATTTGGCTTGAAGTCAAAGGGCAATTTCTGATGTTTTCCACCCTGGGATATTAAAGAGCATTTATAAAACTGAACAAAAATAAATAAATAAATAAATAAATAACCTTAAATAGAAATTTATGGGGGTTTAGACACAAAACATTCACAGAACATCCTGTTGAGACAGAAAGGAACACAATGTCCAAAGCAGCACCAAGCTGTTCAGAATTAGTTTTTATAGAGAAGTAGAGCAGCTAAGGCCACTCACTAGCAGTTCACAAACACTTTTTCATGTAAAACAGAGCTTAATAAATTTGTAATACTTCTAATTGTACATCTTATATGCTTATTAAGCATATACTTATGTAGATAATACTTCCCCCTGTATAAATACAGACTCCTGTAAAATATTTTACATGTGAGTCATATGAGCTGATTGAAATTAGACTTTTGTGGCCAAAAATAATTATAAAGTGATATAATAATATGAACTGAAACATTTACATTATAATTTCTTCAGATCTTCTGAGTTCTTAGTGCTTTTATTTTCTGTTAATTGCTAGTAATATTTACAGTTCATTTTTATTATTTTATTATTTTAAAAAACATTTTTTTGTTTTGCAGTCCACAAAGACGTTTTGTGTATGCACATTATCAGTAACATATTCCCACATTGTTTTGCTATCTGATGTATTTGTGTGTCTCTAATGAGAGGTGGAAACACTGAGAGGCAAGTTAATCCTAAGTGTCAAGTCAAATTCTGTGCAACTTCTATGCAAGTCCCAAACATCTTAAACCCTACATTTTAGGCACCTACATTTTTACTAAAAAAGTTATGTGTCCTTCAGAAACTGAATACCATATCAACAATGAACACCAAAATGTTTTCTGTAAATTTGCCCTTTTAAATGAGCACAAGAAATATGGTAAAGTAACATCAAAGTTACTAAACTCATAGTACATGTATGCCCATGAAATAAACAATGGTATAAAGAAAGAGATTAATTAGTAGAAACCTTCATAAATGAATAAACAATTTTTGTAGCGTTTTAATGATTAAACCCCATTAGTAAAGCCAGTTGTGATAAATGTATGAAATGTATGGAAATGTATGGTCCCTAACCACTAGGCCACCGCTGCCCCACTTGGGTTTCCCCTGGAGTGTGAAGAGAAAAAAATCTGAAATTGCAGAAATATATGATTTAATTTATTGATTAAGTGAAATTAATTTATGCCATTTATTCAATTAATGTTCTAAATGTTTATTAGTAATACATAATACAAATCTCAGTGGAACAAATGAAAGAGTATTAGCAAGTATCACAAGCATATCTTAAATTTATAACAGGGTTTAACCTTATGGTTATGAAGGTCCCCCTGGTAAATTTACAATGTAAAATTTCTCCACAAATGTTCCATAGAATTTAAGCCCAGAAATTTGCAAATCACCTTCAGCCTGGGAAAACTTAATTCCAGATTAAAGGTTCTTGGCCATTTATTCATTTATACAGAAGTGTTCAATTTCTTGAGCAGGTGGTGCTGGAGTTTGTCCAAATCTACATAGCGTAAAAAGCAGACAAAAATATTTCTGTAGACTTCTGACTTTATTCTGCTGCCATCATGAGTTAAATTACCAATATATAAAAATGCTATGATATTCCTTCCACAACATGAGCTTGTTTTTTCAAAATAATGAGCACACCTTTACACTTTGGCTTTTCCATCCCTTTGGTAGATATTAATCTTGGCCTCATCAGTCAATTAGTTTTCCCATTCTTATCGCTGCTGCTTGTTGCATCTGATGATTTGTCATCACCTGTTATTTTCCTTTATATATTGATATATAGTCTTTTTTATGTGAGGTTTTTAATACTCAGTCCATCCCTGACTTGTGTTGATGTGTGATTTTCCCATCCACTCTAAGCATCACTGACCAGAACGGCCTTAACTGATACATAGGGTGCACTTCAGTCTGCGTCCGACAAGAGAAATCTGCTCCAACAACGAGTGAAGCAATTCCATCCTGAACTGCTCAGTGAGATGAAAACCTTTCAGTTTTGCTGACAATGAAGCCAGACTCGGGCAAGAGCGGGCTGCTCTCCATCAGGGTGAATGAGTGAGGCTGGCTCTCAGGCAGACACCGTGAAATGGGCCCAGCCGTGGTTCACAGCACCAGGCCCAGCCCATTTGCCAAGGGCCATTAGTGTGATCATGCCTTACCCCGTCCTGCTGCAGCCTGCCATTCAGTCCAGCATCTCATACTTTTCCCTCCACACTGCCAAGGGCACCTGGACTTGCACTGCCATAATGAAGAAAAGCTCAGGGAAGGGCTGACATGGAGGATTGATGATGTTTATTAAGCCTGAATTTTAAAGGTTAGGGAGTGACATTCATTTATTTTTTATTTATTTTTTATTTTTTGCAATTAACCACAAAAATTAAGACAGTACATGTACCAATTCATTTTTTAACATTTTAGACACTGTTACCTGTTGTTCATTTTAGTTTGGCTGAATAGGAAAAATGTAACAATGGAGACTTGCTATTGTGTGACAGGCAAAAGAAATTTACATATATACACTATATATTTTTTCATTTTAATAAAATAGAAAAACTATTCTTGCATTGTACAGTTTGTAATGTTATATAATGTGTATGACATTCACGGCATTTAGCAGATGCTCTTATCCAGAGCAACTTCCATGTCCTAATTACAGCCCCCCCCTGGAGCAATTCAGGGACCCAGTGGTGGTAGTGCTAGAGGTGGGATTTGAACCTGGGACCTCTTTAGCCATAGGTCCATATCCTACCCCTAGACCACCGCCACCTGCCACTTGCCACTGTATATATATATATAAATTAACATAATGTTTACTACATGAGACAAAATATACATATTATATAAATATAATGGTTGCTTTTGATCTAAATCTATATCATATATAAGCATTTCCCAAACATTATGTACACCTATCAGGCAAATGTTAACTGTGTCCTAATACTGTGTTTGTCCCCCTAATGTCTTCATGGACCAGATAGGTTTGTTTTGAACATTCCTCTGATACTCAGTCAGATGTAGAAATGGAGAAATAGTAGTACTTTTGGTAGGTACTAACCACTGTATATCAGCAACTCCCCACATAAGACTTACTGTTATGGAAATATTCTGACCCAGTTGTCTAGCCATCACAATTTAGCCCTTAGCAAAGTCACTCACATCTCAATATAAGGAATAAAACTCTGAATATATGGAAGGAAACTTAATATTAGGAATGAAAGGAGAACATGGTACACTATATAATCCAAAGTGTTTGCACATTTAACATGAAAATCTTCGGATGGAGTTGCAGTATAGCAAAGAGGTACAGTTTATGGTAGTATGCAAGTTTAGGCTACTAAGCCATGTCATTTCACTGATTTATTATGGATATAGAAGTACTCCAGCCAAACCACATGTATCTCCCGGGCCCAGCTTTCACTCTGTATGGCCCAATCACATCCATAATCATTATCCATAATATTGCCCTGTTCCAACTCATTGCACACAGCTGACAGCAATGGATTTGTTGGACATGAAATGCCTGAATTGTTGCATTGGAGGTCAACATTTGGACTTGCAGGGTTAATACAGAAATAGATTAATCCCAAAAGGGAGTATTTTATAGCTTGAAAGTGGCAAGGCAGCCACCATATACCAACTATCAACCAAGACTGGTATGCATCTTGGGACAATAAAGACAGATTTCTAATCAATGGCCATGAAGGATTGTAGTTTTATTCTTATGCACTGGGCAGTTTGCTAATGGTGTATAGTTCAATTGAACTGCCTTGTTTGATGAAGTTTAACTTCTCTTAACTTTCAGGCTTTTGTGTCAGAAAATAGTCACTGGAGATGAGCTAATCAGATGTGCAGTAGGCATAACGGTTTTGTGAAGAGGAGGTCACATAGAATGGCAATGTTTTTCTGTACCCCTCAGTGATGAGAGAGGATCATGTCAGCATCAGTCATTTCTCAAAAATAGACTGCTCCAGTTCAGCTTTTCTGGATGGGGCAGTTCAAAGTGAAATTGCATGTTTTGTCTGGGAAATAAACTGCATTAATCTCCACATTTGGTGAACAAACACCTTGAGCAAAGTCCGGAAAAGTATGAAGAGGAAGCAAATGGCCTGGAGTTTCTTAACCCCTCAGTAATTTACTGAGGCATTGTGTCCCAGTGCTTTTCTTGTTCAGAATAATGAAGAAGGGAGGAGATTAGCATTTAGTGTGTGGGCAGTTTCAGCCTGTAGTCATTTCTACTCAATCAGCATGTGGATGTTAATGCCTGATAATCCGCCTAGTGAGGTTTAAGCCGAATTGAACCTGCCAGAAAGTTCTGGTCTGATTGATTGACCCAGTATGGAAACCCAGGTGCAGCCACCCTTCCATTCCCCAAGGTGCATCCATCAGCTTTGATTCATTGCACTTGCTATTTCAAATTTAGATGGATCAGAAAGCTTATTTATAATATATCAAAAATATATAAAATCAATATATACATTTATTCTGGGTATTAATGTAGGTTGGGTTTTACCACCACTGTAGTAATTATTTTCTCCATCTAGTCATTTGCCGCTTTCAGAGAGTTACTTAAATGCATAAATGCTTAGAGTAAATCTAGAGTAAGAAACTCTAGTAGGTTAGTAGGTCAGTTTATGGGGCAAAAGAAATCACTAAGAGCTGAGAATGTGCAGTTATTTGCTGGTCAATTCTGCAATGTAGGCAACATTCTGGTTGGATGTATGCAAAAGTAATGCAAATTTAAAGGCTACTTGTGATGACAAAAGCTCGAAACAGCTAGAAACAGGCTTAGAAGAGTTACAACAAACACATACATGTGAATACACTAAGGAGAGTTTTTTTTAGTGAACCATAATAAGAACCATAGCAAAAAAACACACACATGGAAATAGTAATTGTGTATCAAGGATACAAAAATGTACTCAAGTAGAAGACATTTTACTTTGCAAAAAAAGCTTAATTTAAAGTTGTATCAAAATATTAATTATTTTAATAAAATAATTAATAATTAATATACAAATAGTGCATGGAAACTTGTTAAAGCATGTGTGCATTTTGCTTTATTAATTTCACTCATGTTTTACATTTGCAACATTTAGCAGATACTCTTACAAAGAGCAACTTACATTTCCTATTTACAGGGACTGTCTCCCTGGGGCAACTTGGGGTTAAGGATTTGGCTTAGAAACCCAATAGTGCTGGTACTAAAGCTGAGATTCGAACCTGCAATCTCTTGGTTTGGATGTGAATATTCTACCACCAGACCACCATCACCCCTCATTTTATGAATTTGCATTAAATTTTAATGCAACTGTGATAAGTAAAGGCTTTTGAATGCAGTGTGACTGCTGCTTAACAATCAAGACATTGATTTTGTCAGTCTTGCAGCTTACTTTTCAGTGATCACTTTTGTCTTTTGTCTGTTTTAGGTGCTGCGTTTGCTGTACCAACTGCAAGAGTTGCTGATGCAAGCTCTGGTTGAAAGGTCTGGGAAAAGAAAGCACATTGAAATCAATTCCTCATCAGCACAGTGTTCCGGAAGCACTGATCTAAAGCATATGTCCTCTAATTACTCTAACGAGAGCTTGCTAATGGGCACAGAGCTGGCCCTCTGTGCACCGCGGAGGCTTGTTAATGTCACTGTCACAACATGGATCCCCAGGCCCTGAGATCAAGGCCAGGGAGCAGAAATGGTCCCTCACCACCCTGACACCCCCCAATGCCATGCATTACACTCTTTCACACCCATTCTAATTGGTCTCTAAATTATTAACCTCAATAAAAGGAGGACAATGTCTCGTTTGACCCCGGTTATATGACTGAAGGCCTGGGACTAAGTTCTTCACAGGGAGAATATATGGATGCATACATTTTTAACCATCTGTGGAGGATCTGCCATTTGTGAAGGTTATTACAAATTGTGACCTCCTTCTGTTTGCTCTGTTCTTTAAAGTTTTTTCTACTCTGATTTGACAGAACGAGAGACTTTATAATACAAATGTGCACTCTCTCTTTAAAAAAATGTAATTAGTTTGCATATTACAGTGAATTTGCAGCAGCTATGCTGTTGCGGACACATTGCCCTCCCCACAGGTAAAAAGATTGGCTGTTTTCAGTATTGCTGAAGAGTAATTATTTGATTTTTAATCCCATGTTTTGGAGTAATTGCCATTCTCAGCACGTCCATGCACCTGTGTGAACAAATGTGATTTATTTATAGATTCTGTGGTAAATGTTTGCCCACTACAAAACCATGCACAACTGCATCATGGTATTTCTTATTCTAAATAATAGAATAGGTTGTTTATTAATAATAAATATATATCACTGTCTCTGTATTGTAAATGTTAAATGTCATGCACCCCATGTTTTGCAGTTGCTTGTGCTACCAGCATGTGTTCTGTTTCCATGATGTGCAGAGTCTAGGAAATGGGGGGAAAAGGGAGGAGGGAACAAGCTGTGATTCATTGAACTATATGAAAAGTAGGTTTTTTTTGTTTATTTTTTTTTAACTTTGTTAAACCTGTTTTTATGACCTCTAGGCCTTCTCAAAAGGTTTAACTCAAGTTCAGACCTGCCCTAGCAGCCAAATAAGAATACTTGCAGACCTCTGGAATATCTGGCATTTAGTGGGCCATGCTGAAGTAGGGCCAGTTAGGACAGTCATTTTACAAATGTGCTGCTTCTATGATAAATGTACCATTGCAGTTAGATTGACTGCCTGAAACCAAGGCACATAGGGACAGAACTATTCATAGACTCACTCCTGGTCTTACTGAGGTAAAGAAACTACAGCGACTGCACTATTTCATGCCCATTTCTTTCCTGCTTACTACTGGAACCTGGTCTAGTCACTGCACTGCAACACTAATTAGAGCCATTCAGCCCAATGTCTTTGACAAAGAGAGAAATGTAAACTTAACCAGGCCATTGAATAATTGATGAGAAGTGGGCTGTTTCAGAATTGAGCTGACAGTCAGTGGTGGGTGTTTGTTTTAGTTGGCATTCCTTCCTAATTCAGTGAGGGTGATGAAGCCTTACGATGCCTCTTCATTTTCTCACTGGTAATTACAATAGAGAAAGCACTCCACCAGGGCTGATTATACCATGCTCGGACAAGGACACTTCAATAATACCCCTGCTCTCTGCCGTGCTTGTTTATGAATTAACTGATCAATCTTGCCTGAGTGACCATTAGTTTTTGAGTGTTTGGAAAGATTGGATCTGTGCTTTATTCCTTCTGTCTAATGATTTCTCTTCCTCACTTGAGCACAGCTAAATAATTCACAGTTGGAGTGGTCTGTTCATTAGGAAATGTAAATTGGGAGATGAAGTTAGCTCTTTATTTTAGCCGAGTGAAGCCTTTTTATTTACTTGCAGCCTTTCCTGACAGAACAAATAACATTTGATATGCAAAGTATTGTGAATTGCTGTATGAATGAGAAGCTTAGCAAATGCTTTATAGTGAATATGAATGCACTTCAAAAAGCAAACAAACAAAAAAAAGCAAAGGATCTTGAAAAGCACTTTTGTGTTATGTAGCATTTCAGTTAATTCAGGTCAGAAGTAGACAGACAGACAGAAACAGTTAGTTTACTTTCTGTTACTTTAGTTTATTGGTGTATTGTGGTGTGGTGTACATTGCTTGGCATTGCAGACAATACCCAGAAAACTTAAGCAACATAAATAACATGCAAACTCCATACAAAATGGAGTGAATTACAGAATAGCTGTGAATTAAACCCAGAACCTTCTTGGTGTGAGGTGAAAGCATTATTCACTGCAGCACGTTTCCAATTAATGAGCAGTTTGTTTAACAGAAAGACGCTGAGGTTCTTTTCTGGCTATGATAACAATAAACATCAGTTTAACTGTTTAACAACAGGTTTAGCTTTAATAAACAAATGTTTAAAACAAATAAATAATTAAAGAAAAAAATATTTTATTTAAGATTACAAGCTACTTACATGAGATTTTTTATTCTGCAGGGTTACTTTGCAATAAATTATCATTAATAAGCTGGATGCTACTGATATATACACTGCTCAAAAAATGTTAAGGAACACTTTGAAAACACATCAGTTCTCAATTGGAAAAAAAATCATGCTGGATATCCATACTGAAATGGAATGGGTAATGTGTTAGAAACAAAAAGATGCCACATCATTTGATTAAAATGAAAATTATCAACCTACAGATACTTGTCCTGCTTATGGGTTAAAGGACCTCCGACGGCACTGTCGAGCTCTCCTAGAGTAATTACCTGTTTCCTGGAATCTTCTTCATGCTCTTGAGACTGTATTGGGAGACACAGCAAACCTTCTGGCAATGGCACATATTGATGTGCCATCCTGGTGCAGTTGGACTGCCTGTGTAAGCTCTGTAGGGTCCAAGTATCGCATCATGCTAAGTAGTGATACTGACCCATGTCAAATGCAA
The DNA here is from genome assembly GCA_017165825.1 of Hepsetus odoe. Lineage (NCBI taxonomy): Eukaryota > Metazoa > Chordata > Actinopteri > Characiformes > Hepsetidae > Hepsetus > Hepsetus odoe. The sequence goes on along the minus strand of CM029385.1, from coordinate 8,125,393 downwards.
AACTGTAAAGCAAAAAGATGAGCGGGGGGGATTGTCTGTGGCCTCCAACAGCAAAACCATTCCTGTTTTTGGGGTCATCTCATTGTTGACCCTTTAATGGCACTGATTAACACCCCCCTCTGCTAATTAACTGACCAGATCATTATCCCAGAAGTTTAACTGACTTGATACTATAAAAAGTTGTGACGATCTGTCGTGCCTGTGGTACCGGCCAGGCACGACAGATGGCGCTCTGTTCTGACTGAGCACACCTGGGCTTGTTCAGACACAGGTGTGCTTCATTGGGGCTGCTATTTAAGTTGTTTCTTCAATTTTCGCCCACCCATCATTTTGTTCATATAGGGAGGTTTTATTTAAGAGCATTTTCTGATACCTGAAAAGGCCATGTGGCAATAATAAGTGGAGGTGGTGTACACATTTCTTGTTTCTTTTCATAACATGCCTTGTTAAAGTAAATATTCTTGTTTTTGTTCCTCAAAAGTCATATGTGTAGTGTTTTTCATTAAGGAATTGAATTTAACACAGAGATTTCTGAGAAGTTGTTAAAACTTGTTTTTCACCAGTGATTTTAAGTGTTAGATGAGGCCTGTGACCTCAAAATGTTCATGAAGTTTTCTGAAACCTAATTATTGTCAGTGTATGACATGTGAAAATTACAAATTTAAGAGTTCCTACAATAACTTTGAGGTTCCTTAATTTCATGAAAGACAGAATAACATTTTCTGGCATTCTTATTTTGAATACTGAAAGGTGACTCCATCATTAAAAGAGCACTTATGGTAAAATACATTCTAATCTTTTTTGAGTCATGATCTCTAGGCATTGATGCAATAGCTTCAGTATTTAATGGTTCATCACTTGTTTTGACTTTGATTGCATGTGATATTGTCATCTCACTAATTGTTCATTAGACCGTTATGATTTTGAAGCAGTCCTGGAGGCTCTTTTTGAATATCAAATTCGTGCATGTGATTACTCATTATAACCACTACCATCACAAATGGCTGGAAGCCAAGTTGTACCTCTATCATTTGAGTGCTCAAGATACTCCTTCCTCACCTCACTCATCCCATCACACAGGCCACCTGCATCTTCTCTGACAGAGATGGTGAGTCATTAAGTGAAGTGGCAACACTTTATCATATCTCTCAGCATAATCAGAAATGAGCCACAATGAGATACTCTTTGATGATGTTATTACTACTTTGATTTGTCCTCTAATCATCCTGTAATCCACTGTCTCTGAAATTTCCCTGTAAGTTAAAATAGAGCCTAACAATTGTTTCACCTTCTGGCTTTTGTCTTATATAACAAATAGATCACCTGTCACCTGTCACCTGTTCTGAGGCATATACGAGGGGACAATTCAGTAGGTTAATGAGGGGCCATCATATGTCTTTGTATTTGTGCATTTTGTCATCTCAAAAAAGACATTTTCCAGTCAGAATACTTCGAAATAGTTGTGGTTCTAAGGCAGAATAGAGGTGGGTGGTTTAGTGTTCATTTTCCGCTAACCCCCACCAACCAGCTCTTTTCCTGCTGTCTTTTGAGGTGATGATGAGAGGGCCAGGGGCACTTTTATTTCCTTTCAGATTGATATGACATGGTCTGGATAATGGGCTGTTGGAAGGGAGACTGGACAGACACTGATTACAGCTGCTCTGACACTAGGTTAATGGAGATTTCTAATGGCCCACACACATCAGCCAGTACCTGCTGGAGAACCTGGCCTTGCACATATCTGTAGCACCACCACACACATACAAACACATGAGCAGTCACTAACTCAGCTTAGGAACATCTTTGTGAAAAGCAGAACCAGAAAATTTAGCTCCCTTATATACACTGTCATTAACATCAGAAGTAGCTCAAAATGCTACTTTAGACATGGATGCTGGTTGAGGCTATTAGATCAGTAAATACAATTTGCCATGCATAGACCCCTTTAGACCCCTTCAGCTTCAAACCATCAATCTATTTTATAAGAATAGCAAAAGATATATAGACTGAACCCTTCAAAATAAAAGTGATAAGGAATTTGACCATTTGTCATTGCATATACAGTGCATTCACATTTACAGCATTAAGCAGATCCCAGAGCGACTTCCATGTCCTAATTACCAGGACAGTCCCCCTGGAGCAACTCAGGATTAAGGGTCTTACTCAATGGTGGTAGTGCTAGAGGTTCAAACCTGCAACCTCTTGATCCATAGGTCAAATACCCTTCCACTCGACCACTGCCATCCCATTTACTGGACTTATGTCGAATTTGCAGATTTGAAATTTCACAATTTGAAGGATGCATGCATTTACATTTACTTACAGAACAGCACACAGTGAGCCAAAACAAAATGAAAAGGGGCCTTCTCAAACCTTCTGAAAGGGGCCTAGTCCCTAGCCACTAGACCAAAAGGGTTTTAGTTTGGTTTGATTGTTGAAATAACTTTTTAATGAGGTGGCACTGTGATTCACAGAGGTGCTGTTGCCTCACAGTGAGAAGGTCCTGGGTTTGACTCCCAGTCCCATTCTGTGTGGAACTGTTTGGAAGACATCAGCGGGATTAAAGATGCTAAATTGCTAGGAGTGAGTGTGTTCTCCTGTGTGTCTGCTGATGGACTGGTGACCTGTTCAGGGTGTTTCTCCCCCTCATAATTAATGATGATCATCCCACATGACACTGGTTAGGATAAGATAATGAAGGGATGGATTTTAGTTGTCCTGAGATTGACTCCCGTTTACTCTAATTAGGACAAGCGGCCATGAAAATGAGAGAGAGTGAGTGTTCTTTAAATAATTGTTGATAATATGAGGAAGAAGATCTTTTTACTAATGTATCTAATTTCCATATAATACAAAGATTCTGTATTAAGTAGAAATTGTTCAAGAAAGGTCTCCCCTAGTCGAAAACTAATTGCATACATTTACCTTGAAGAGTGTAAGAAATTATGATTTGTCCCCTTTTATTATCACATTAGTGTCCAGTTAATCCAGTGAGATCATGTGTTTTTATGAACTTAGACATTATTTAACTATTACCATATCCATATAATCATATAAATTTGTCAATGCATTTGCTTGCTCTGGCATCCTCTCCACTGCATCAACCATCAGTGGCCTTTTATCATATATTCTATTTATGCCTGAGACATTATCTTTCATGAGCAAGGCCCTGTAAAAAGCAGCTTTCAGCTGTCTCCTGCATAGTTCAGTGCCTAACCTCATAAACCTGACAGAGGACAAAGTCTCATTTTCTTCAACCCTCACTGACTAATGCATTCACAGTTGTGTGTCAGAGCTGATGTCTTGTCTGCATGTTTTGCACTGAATAGTGCTTGCAGTTCAAATGCTTCTTTATTAGCAGAGCAATTGCTGCACCATACACCGTCTTCCTGTAATATCAGTTTGGCTTTTGCTAGCAGTTTTGATGAAGCCCCAATTGCTAGCTGCTGCCTGCATCTTTTATTCCTTTCCTTTTTTTCATATTGTGATGGATTAAAAGTGCAGAGCCAAAGACATTTTATCGGCCTCAAAAAGCAAGGGAGGTCACAGCATGCAATTGTTCACATTTAACCTACACTTTCATTGCTCTCACTCTCCCAGCACTTTATTTATTTATTTCTGAGTAGACCTGGCTGATTGTGTTCACAGTTGCACTTTTTAAAAACATATTTTCTTGTGCTTGAACAACCTTATTTGTATGTATTCATACTGAAATTGCAATATTTTAAGATGGCAGTTTGACCAAAAAGCCAATCACTGCTAATTGGCTATTGGTTATAAGCTTCCAGGTCAAATGATCTACATTAACCTTTTGTCCAGTGAGACCATTAAATCTAAAGATGGACAAGGAAAAGACAAAATAAATGCTCAAACCATCAAAAGTGCTGGCCTGCATGCACTTGCATGCGAACTACAAAATAGGAAAAATATGGACATTTTTTTATACTTTTAAAATTCTATAAGTTACAATATGCCATTAGCAAACAAGTTACCAGCTAATATGAGTCATAATTTTAAAGTAGCAAAACAGTCGACTTTATGGATATGGTTATAGATGTAACCAACAACTTTTTTTTTTCACATTGATTGCAAGTAAATCTTTAAAACTGAGATGTTTTACTTATTGATGGTGAATTAATGTAATACACTGAAATGAGATTACTGTCCTGTTCCAAGTAAAACTTCTAAGTAAAGGAGTTGTTTTCTTGATTTGTCCCAAGATGAAGATTCAAGGCTAGATACAGTCAAACAAAATCTCATACACACAGTGTTTTTTTAAATCTCTAGCATTAACATTTAAATTTGCTGTTTGGAGAAAGTAATACAACCTAGGTGCTAAATGTGTTAGTGATATGCTTGTAGTATTTATTTTCTTGGATGCATAAATTTTTTCCCCCAGAAATGAAGTGTTTTGAGTTTAAAAGTTCATTGTCAATGTAAGCAATTAGACAAGAATGTCAAGTTCAACATGGATGTTTTGAAGGTTGGGTAGAAAGCAGCTGTGTACTGTATTTTGTGTTTGTGCTTCCCACATGTGTGCTGCTGCACTTTGTGTTTGAGTGGAATTTGAGGGATTAAGGATAGTGAAGGTGATGGTCAGTGACAGGTGTAGAGCCCCTCTGGGGAGCTGCTAAAGAGGGCTGAAGGTATTTGCACGAAGCTTCTCCTGCCCTGTGTGTGTGTGTGTGTGTACCTGCATAATGAGTGTCTAGCCTGGGACTCCCTGGAGACACACACACAGGCCCTTCAGTCTTTGTTATTCTGCCAGTGGAATTACCCGTCCTAATCAAATGCTTTCTACACAGCACAAATGCCACCCCATAGCAGCTAATTGTGCAAAAAGGACAAGAACAAAGCCTTTATAGACAGTTTACTGCCTGTAAAAATGTTTTAATACACAAAAGGCAATTTTTTTCTTTTAAATCCAGAAGTTTATTTTTTGTGAAAGTATTTGTAACAGAATATTTCATATGCATTTAACCCACTAATTTTGTGCACTCACAAACAATTTATGACATTTTAAACCATCTTCAGACCAAGCAAGTCTTTTTAGAAGCCTTTAACAAAAGTGCTGTCAAATCTACTTTTCAGTGAAAGGAAGACAGTTTATGTACTTTATGTTTATGTTTTTGCAAATAGCTTTTCATAGATTATAAAATCTTTTTCTTAAATCATTTGCAGGTTCACTTGTCAATTGTCATATGTCAGTTTCCTGGACAAAGGCTAAATGTATTAGGACTAAATTTAATGACTTTTTTGCATCCTGTACTCTTCAGTCAAGCTTTACACTAGATGTTGGCACATTCTTGTGAAGATTTTATTGCAGTCGACCTTGAGACCATGCATGGCATTGGTGGCTTAGTGGTTATGGAATTGGCCCCAGGATCAGAAGGTTGTGGATTTGAATCCCTTACCAGTAGGTTGCCCTGAGGTACCCTTGAGCAAGGTACCGTCCCCATCACTGCGCCCCGGGTGCTTTCAATTGCTGCCCTCTGCTGCATATGTGAGTGTATGGGTTAAATGCAGAGGTGTAATCTTGTTGTGTTTCACTGTGTGCTGTGCCGTGTTTCACAAGAATACAAGAATAGTCACTTTCACTTTAATTTGTGCTAGTACTGGATGAATAGCTTGGGAGCTCTGAACTCCTCTTCAACTGATCCCAGAAATAATGAATGGGGATCCACCACTCTAGAGAATACAGTTACACTTCTCCACCACCCAGAACTGGGGAGCATCATACCACTCTAGAGCATGGCAATAGACATATTGACCTTTGGCTCCAGAGCATCTGGTTCTTTTGGCAATGCATTTCAATAGATAGATGGAAAATGTTTACGAGTAGCTGATGAGTAACTGTTAATTTATAGGTCCACGTTGAAGATATACACATTTAGATATTTTTTAAATTAGAGTTTCTCTTTGTACGCCTGAAGATGTGGTACAAAGAAAAAAAATATTTCTGTATGAACAACAGCACAGTATTCCGTGTCTGTGTCTGTAATTTCCATATCATGCCAAGTGACAGAAGAATGTTGTACATAACTGCTTCCACGTCTGCTGGTGATACACTGAATGATTGCAGTTGGCCCCTTTTCTAATTACTTTTGAGGGTTTGGTTGTACTTATTAAGACATGTCAGTAGAATAAATGACTAAAACAGCAAGAAGGGAAAAAAAGAGGAAAATAAGACAGAAAAGCTGGGCTGGAAAAGTAATTAGCATTGAAATTGAGGATAAGTCTAGATGGCAGTTAGGCATATTTATGCAGTGATAGGCCTTGCTTTCTTTCATTAGCATTCCACCCCACTCAAAGATGAGAATGGACTTGAGTGGTTAATCAAATAAATCGAATGATGCACAGCTATCACATGCCCGCTTCTCCCAGCACACTCACAATCTACTTCCACTTTTGAGCTAAGCAAATGTCCATTAACAAAACGTTAGACAAAACATTCTACTTAAATTCAGCGGCATAAGCTGAATACCAAAATTAATGCTTTTCATTGCAGAAGATCTGGGCTGTAGCATTTGTTAACAAAACAGTGTTTATGAATAATAATAACAATAATAAAGAACAATTAAATAAGCCCAGGAATGTCCAGCAAATGTTCTGAAAAAAAAAACAAAAATAATGAAAAAGAAGAATTTAACAGACTTGTAAACATCCATCCATTCATTATCTGAAGCAGTTTTTTTGGACTAGGATTCAATTAATCCAATTAATGGCCCCCACATATTGTGTAAAAGTGTATATTACTCTAAAAAATTTGTATTTCATTTTGGTGAGGGAGGGGGGTTGGGCTGGAGGAATTTTATATCCATGATTAGAAAGTGTCCAAGGACCAGCAACTATTCCTAAAATTACTTCAAATAATACTCCACACCCAGTGCTTTTTTGTCTCCTTTAAAGTTGCTTTTTTGGAGAGTTCTGACTGTCAGTAAAATATTTAATGCATCTCTGTGCAAATTCAAGTTTCAAGGATTTGTCTCTAATTCATGAACATAAATTGCATTCACTCTCCATTCTTTTGAAATGGTAGGTCTGTTATTTCTCTTTTTAGCAAAGGTTTATATAACCTCAAACAATTTCTCTCTTTAGAAAAATTTGTAGCTTATGCCAATTGATTTGAACTCTCCTGTTATTTCAGCTGAATGCTCTTTTGAAGAACATTGATTTTACATTCTGAGTCCTTTACAGAGCACAATAGTAGATACATGATTAAAAGATTTTATGCAAAACTCCACTTTTGGTGTAAAAAGCTATAATGAATCCCACATCCTACTCTTTTCAATGCAATAAGTAGAAGGGCATTAATCAGCAGGCCATTATATAATAGAGATTAAAACTTGTTGGAGCCATCTAGTCAATCAGTACTTCACAAAATGAATGATAATAGCCATTGTTCCTTGGAAGGAAAGACATAGTCTTTGGATTCACAAATCCTTTCAGTGTAGCACTATTATTGTATTATGATATTGGAACATTTTATATGGAGCAAGACCATTATCTTTTCATTTGCTTTTTTCCCCCCTGTCTGCCTGACCTCAGCCTCCCTCAAACACTAAATGGCAACTGCTTGTGTCTAAGGGCACTTTTGGAATAGCAAGATGCCACCTGGCATTAAAGCTGCATGTGCGTTTGTGGGCATCAGAGAGTAAGTCTGTGCCTGAAGCGAGTCCCATGAGTTGGGGACTTAACTTGAAACTTTTCCACCCTGTAGAGCGGAAGCAGAGTGGAGAGAGAGCACTCTATAAACAAGCTAGCCTTAAGCATGCCATTTACTCTCTGCACTAGCCGTTGGTGGAGTAAACTGAAAATAGAAAGAATATTTCTCCTTTCATAACCAGGTTATCTTGATTTAAAGTGAACGCATAGAGATACTGCAAAAAAGCAAACATTTCTAGATTTCAGTGGGTTAAAATAGGCTGGTGTTGCATTGCATTTGATAGGAATGGCCACCTAGTCTGTGTACCAATATGTTTTTTTTGACATTGGCTGTTTTGATGTGTCTTATATATTTACTTGGAAAAATCATTCTGGACTAACATGGGGAGGGCCTCATCATTGCAAGATTACCAATCCCACCCAAATTACTAAATGGTAATTTATAATTTCACTCTTATTGTATTTAACAATAAAATGATAGCCATTGACAACAGACTGATATCTTTGATGTGCTGCCAGCACATATGATTACTGGATGCATAACATGTCCTTCTACAGCAACATGGCAACTAGGAGCTGTTCTCCTTCCAGCTATGCAGGACAACACATGACATTAATTTATTGTGAAACACTGAATTCAAGCCCTCAAACCTCACGATTTCCTACCCTGACATTATTAAACTTGAAACAGAAAATGTGAGAAATGTGAAAAAAATTATCCAATCATGTTATTGCACATGTAGCATGAGGGGTGTACAGCTTTTACAATTAGCACCAGAGTTCTCTTTAAGAATGGATCAGTTCTCTACAGTACTCTCAGACTTAAATCACTTTTACACTGAATGGTAGTATGTGATGGAAGCTGAGGTCTCAGCGCAAGTATGACATCTGTCATGAAATTTGGAGTCCCTCGTGGGATAACTGCATCTATTTGTATTAAAATCCCATTAAAATAAACTTGGTTTGACCTTTTTCTCCTTAATGATGGAGGGCTTATTTCAATTCATTTTATATGCCAAATTTTGCATGCAAAAGCAAACTGATACATGAATGGGATTAGGTTTAGGTTACATTATTGGCTGGAAGTTAAGGTTGGGGTTTAGGGTCAGATTAAATAGAATCTATCACATTGAATTTTATGTTCAGTGGAATTTATTAGGTTATCAGCACTGTGTTGATAGTTAGCAGTGATAGCTAAAGGTGGGCATCTATAAAACAAGGATCACTCAGAATAAAGTGTTACCCAGAATTCTATGTGGAGAGTTTGATGTCCAGACTTTTAAATCTTGATGTTGCAACATAAACTACAGAAACTGAAATTGTGAAATAACTTCTTCAGATGTGTCTGTGAACTGACCACTAGGGGAATTATTAAAGCGCTCCCCCAGGTGAAAGTGGACATGAAGAGGCTGACAGGGAAATCGGTTCTCTGCTCCTTATCTTTAACATCCTGGTGGTCAGTGAATGCCTAGGAGCAATTGATCTGTGACCCCCAAGCTCCCAGATAGGCTAACTTTCTTTGTTTAGCAGGGTGCCGGTCCTCCTGTCAGGATGTTAAAGGTTATCCCTCTCACACTAACTCAGTTCAGGCAAACAAAGAAGAGGTTACATAAGGAGGTGGGGTGGGGGGTGTGGGTGGCGAAAAACTCTATTACTTGGATTCACCTTAGACCTAAATGGGTAATGTGGGTCCTTGGTACTGTGATTTTTACCATTTACTGTTAAAGTGGGAGTGTTACAATGTTGTGAGATCTACTTTATGTTTTACATCTTATGCAGATGTAAAACATGCAGTCTCCATCAACTTGGCAGATGGTATTACAGGTGTAAGAGGAATAATCCTATGCAGTTCTTTTGTTTTCTTTAGTTATATTTTTCAGCCTCTTAAATGCCCATCAAAAACTATTTCAAATTAAGTGGATAGTGATTGTATATGGTATGCTACTGTCATGTTTTGCAGTGCTCCATCCTGACTGGGCACACTTGGTGCCTTGTTATGTCGCCAGGTGTGCCATATTAGCCTAAAGTACATAGATCTCAGTGAATCAGAGCAGAGCCATCGGTCCTTGTCCATCTTGTGTATCATTGTGACCTTTATTTCATAAATTGTGTGAGTACTGTCTTTGGTTTATTCTTGGGTGTTATACATTTACGTTAAATATAACCCCTTTCTGTAATCCCGACCCCGCATTTACATCCTCTCCAATCCACCGCAGCGCGACAGCTGCAAAGAAGCATTGATGGACAGGAGCACAGGCCATCTTTTAGTAAAAAATAATGGCAAGAGTGAAGACAATATGGCATTCAGCAAAAAAGAGGCATCTGCTAATTAGCATAGTACATCATCTCGCTCTTTCCAGCACTTCTCCCAGCTCTACTGTGTCAAATCAATGTCAAATTTAAATGTTAATAGAATCTTAAATTATTCACCGTGTAGTTTAGCCCTACTGACCTATCCCTCAGCATGAACAGTCTCCTCCCTCCTCTGGCAAATATCAGAAGAGGAAAATGGCCTTCCATTTTTCTCCATGTGTGGGGCTTCCTCATTTCACCTGTTACTGAGTAGTGACAGAGGAGCAAGGCTTAATTATGTATCAATGTATAGACAATTGCTTATGCACTTACTAGCAGCACTTAGACAAAAATATTAACTGACCCTTTGAAACTGCAGTTATTGACTACCTCAGAACAGTGGGCAATGCTAGCTAAATGGTAGAGGACATGTCAAGATATGCATATCAAGAATAGTGGTGCAGTGTTTTTCACAATAGCTGTCTATGAGTCAAATAAAGTATGTTTTGTATGTTAAAATAAGCACACATTTTCTACAGGTAACCCACTTTTTCATACTACTTTTCTTTTTTCTTTTTTAAGATACATAAAGTGTTGGATTGAAAACACATAGGAAAAGAATAGTCATTGGTCATGGTAATGTCAGACATGGTTAGTAACAAAAAAAAGCTTGCAAAAGCAATTACTGATTTCTCTGAAAATATTACAGTAAAAACTGAGCTGACCTAACAGTCATATCTCAGCAGTTTTAAACAAATATCAAAATGAATAGTTTCAGGCCGTATGAACTGGGTACTGGTCATCTGAGCAAGTTTCAAAAAGTTACTCATATTTTAACACGGAAATGAGTATATAAAACTGTTAATTCTTTGGCTTATCCAATGGCACTGACTTCATTAGGAGTAAAGGATCTTTTCTTTTCTGTTTTATGTGTCTTAATTATTAGGATTATATTTGATAGAGATTATTCAGACAAAAAATGCAGGGGAAAATGTACCAAATATGCTCAAATTTACATTTACATCATTTGGCAGACACTTTTACCCAGCGTGAAATACATAAGTGCTTTTTGGTTTCCAAAGGAAACATGTCTCTCCTACTAGAACACCTAGAGCTGATAGCCATTACCAGATTACACAGAGAAAATAAATCTTTTTTTATATTATTATACTATTGTAAATGTTCCCTTCTTTTATGCTAAAGGAGAAGTAATAACCCCTGTACAGCTTCCACTAAAAAACTGTAATCTATCACCTCTCCTGATTCTTCCTTGAATTTAATTCATTTGTCTTTGCTGGCTTTTGCTGATTAGTTTTAAAAAATAAACTTTACTAGACTTTGTCTGTTTGTGGTCTTGTTACATTATTGTGCCTTTTAATGCAAGGGGCTCATGAATGTGATGAGTATTATACACAGCCAATTATACATAACAACTTCTTGTAAGCATTGATTGCCAGTGAAAGAAAATGAACAGTGCCACGTTTCCTTTTGAATAGAACAGAAATCACTAGGAGAAATACAAGCGAGTGGTTGTTGTTTATGAGGTGATTTGCATATTATTTACCACAAAGAAATTCCACATTCAATCTGACTAGGCAAAAATGCATCTGGGTAGAGTAAATGCATGTGGTTAAAATCTTAAAACATGATGAGCCACATACAACTGCTGTGAAAATGGATGTCAGTTGACTTTTTTAAGGATACAATGCTGAACTTGAACAGTTATTCTATAAATTAGGTTATAGGTTATCTTTTCAACAAATATTTTGGAATTTATACTGCAACACTATTTATAACAACCATTTCTCATAGTGGAAACCAAAAGCTCCACAATCTTTTTCTTAAAAAGAGGAGGATACAAAGAAATTCTGTAGAAATCAAAGGAGGACAGGAGTCCACAAAAAGAGCTCTATATTATAGCAATAGGAGAATGAAGGTACGAACTTTTCACAGAATCAAATTAGCCATTGTGGATGTGTTTTTGTCAGAGACTTAAGTGAACATGGAGAGCAGCCTCAATACCAATATCATCTTGACCTTTAGAAGAAATATGGCAAGATTGTGAGAAGGCTGTCTCCTCCTACAGAAACACAGCCTCCCTCACACACAACTGCATACACTCTGAGACACACACACTACTGCCACATCCATGCCAGCTGTGGCCTTTCCAGCCTGCAGTTCAGCACTTGTTAAAGGTAATAGCCCTACTAATGCCTGGGCCTCCATCTGGCCCAGGTCAGGCCCCTGACACTAATGGATTCCAGTGCTCATTAAATTTATTCAAATGGTTCTCTACTCAGGTGGGGGGTTAGAAGATCACCTGTGAAGAGGCCTACAGACTGCTGGGCTGTCAAACTGCCCAACAGGGTGGACCAGGTGCTTGGGAACAGGGTGGGCAGTTTTGGGAGAAGATGTGAAGATCTGTCAAAGCATTTCTATACAAAGACCACCTTGAACTTCATAGCTCCTAGAGTACCTAGGCACTAAGAAGTCACCACAAAAAAGTCTACCAGAAAATTAATAACATTGGAATAATTTGACAATATTTTTAAAGAAAGTGTATTAGATTATCTGCCTTTTCATTTTGTGTAAGGGGAATATGAAAAGGATTTAGATTTATGGAAAAAATGTAAAATGAACAGTGAAAAATGAACAAATACAGAAAAATGGCTGAGCTAAATTCATCTTCAAAAATGATCTTCTGATCTAAAGTCACAAGTCAAAAAATCTCACTAGAAACATCAGTGAGTAAGTGAGTAAGGAGTGCATGTGGTGGCCCCTGTTACAGACTGGAAGCACAACAGATTGCAGCAGGTAGTGAAATGCATTAATGATGACAAGGGGGATGTAAGTGTTCCAGGCACTTTATTACAAGTGTAAATGACATTCATGAGACTGTAATGGTGGCATTACATACTCCACCCCTTAAATGTATCTATACTTCTTTTTTATGTTCTAAACAGGGTATATAAAGTGATGGCAACTTATTTGTTACTATGAAGTGAAGATAAAACATATGTTTCCTTCTTCTTTTTTTTCCTTTTTGCTTCTTTAATTTTGGTCTAAATGGTTTATGTAATTACAAGGAAGCTTACTCTATCAGATTTATGCAAACTAAATGCTTCAGTTTACACTTTGCCTCAAACCATGTTATTTCAAATAGACTTGTGAATGTGGCTCTTACACTATGACATACTGTTATTTATGAAACATTAAACATAGTGTGGACAGCATTCAGCCTTTGAAATGGTTTTTACTACTGTTTTAGTAATGTGACATAGTTTTTCACATAGCAAAAAGTCATATAGCATCAAAAGCTGCATAAACAAGTCTGTTTTACACTTGTATGGTGTTTAATTCTGATTAAAGTTACAGCTATACTGATTTAAAATCAGTAAGATAGTGGTGGTCTAGTGGAAGGATACTTGCCTATAGATCAAGAGAACGTTGGTTTGAACCCCACCTCCAGCACTACCACCACTGGGTTCCTGAGCAAAAAACCTTAAACCCAAGTTGCTCCAGGGGGACTGTCCCTGTAATCAGGAACTGTAAGTTGTTCTGCATAAGAGTGTCTACTAAATGCTGTGAATGTAAAAATCCCAACAATGTGAATAATGTACATCAGACCCATCAACATGGCCTAGGTAAAAAGGAATAAGCACAGCACAGGCTTTAAGATAACTTAATAAAGATTGAGACATGCCTGTTATATACTTTAGAGATATGGATTGCACAACTGCTTTGACCTCATGAGATCTAATAAAAACTGCAAAAAGTGACTTTACATTTTTGATAAGAGGGATATGGTGTGTCCAGTAAAATTAAATAAAAATAAAAATGTAAAAGTGATTGAGATATGAGAAGTTTTCATACCCTTTGATGTTTCACACATTAATGTTTCTGACCCGCTTTAATATGAATTCTGTCCTTTTTTTACACTACTCTCTCAATCAATGAATCAATAAATATATATATATACAGTACTGTGCAAAAGTTTTAGGCAGGTGTGAAAAAAAAAAGAAGCTGCAAACAAAGGAGGCTTTCAGAAATATAAGTAATGATTGTTTATTTTTTTCAGTTTACAAAATGCAAAGTGAGCAAACAGAAGAAAAATCCAAATCAAATCAATATTTGGTGTTACTACCTTTTGCCTTCAAACCAGCATCAATTCTTATAGGTACACTTGCACAAAGTCAGGGATTATAGTCAGGTGTATGATCAACCAATTTTACCAAACAGGAGCTGATGGTCATCAGTGTATATATATATATATATATATATATATATATATAGGTGTGGAAAAAAAGCTGTTTTTGAAGGAAGTCGACTGGTAGGTTGTTCCAAACATCTTGGAGAACTAACTAAGATCTTCTGTGGATGTAGGCTTCCTCACATCCCTCTGTCTCTTCATGTAATCCCAGACACACTCGAAGATGTTGAGATCAGGGCTCTGTGGGGGCCATAAGAATTGATGCTGGTTTGAAGGCAAAAGGTAGTAACACCAAATATTGATTTGATTTTGATTTTTCTTTTGTTCACTCACTTTGCATTTTGTAAATGTATAAAAATAAACAATCATTATTTATATTTCTGAAAGCATTCTTTGTTTACAGCATTTTTTCACACCTGCATATATATATATATATATATCTGCATTTTCTTTGAGATATGCTTCTGGTCATTGTTGTTTTAAAATTAGAACCACAGAACCTCAGAATTAGAACAAAATGTGGAAAACTGGAATGGGTCTTGAAACATTATGTATACACTGTGAACAATGCAATAAAGTGTTGTCTTTTGTGATTCAACCTTGACTTTGATGCACATTTGTTTACTGAGTGTCTTGTCTCTTTAATGCAGCTCAGTGTCTTGATCAGAATGCCATGACCCTTGCTGAGCTGTTTTAGTCATCAGAACAAATACACAAAGATGTGTCAAACAAATAACTATGTTGGCTCTGTGATAATGGAGCGCTTGCATGGTTTCACGACCCCCTTTGGCTTAGACATTTAATAACAGAGGTCCCAGCAGAATGCTTTCATATTTCATCACTCCCCCAAAAACAAAGCAAGTCTTATTACTCTCTGTCCACATTTGCTATTGCAAGCAAGATCTATGGGTTTTTTTTCATGAGATTCAAAAAGTAGTGGATTGGACATAAATAAAATATGAAGAATGTTAATATTCCATGCAATCACAACTTTTATTTGTGCTTTTTTGTTGATGGATCAGAGGCATTGCCAGGGATGTTCAATTGCCAGTCATGAAGGAACTCATGCCAGACACATCTGGTTTGAGCTGGAGGGGATTGGGCTGAGGGAGTTTCCCAGTGGTGTTATAGGTCAGGCTTTGACATTGGCATGAGCAGTCATCTCACTTAAAACCTCAGCGGGCTAGGGTGTTTGCATCTTCAAAGAGACAGAGCACTGTATAGAGACCCAAAGTGTCCACATAGGAATTGCTGCCTCTCTTTGATCTGTCTGGATGTCTTTTACATGCGAACTGCTGACAGTGATGTATTCATTAACAGGTGCATAGGGTTGTGATCTTTGGTGTTTTAGCACTGCTGCACTCCTCCACTGGGAGACTAAAATTAAATTCCTCCCATCTTTTTCATTCTTTTGAAATATGCATCTAAAGTTTACATGTCCCCAACTAATAACAAATATAAGCAAGCTAGGCCCTTTCCAGAAGCAGAATGGGATGTTTGTTTCAATACAGATTTTCTGTGAGTAAAGAAAATGACCAAAATAATTCAATTGACTGGATTACCTTCAGTTTCGTAAAGTTTTTCTAATCTAGAAATATTTGTTTTTAGCTGGAAATGGCTAAAAATGAATACTGGGCATTTTAAAGCTCCTACCATTTGGACATTTTGTCATTTAAAAATTTATCTTCCACCACCTCTTCTCAGCCTGTAAGTTTTGATCTTAATTGGATGTTAAGTTATATTTTTTATTTTTACTTTATTTCAGATTTATTTAGGTGTTTTTTATATCTTAAATTAAATGGTTGATTATGCTAATTTATTTGTATTATTTTACCTTGCCTTTGTAGTAAAGTATTGTAAGTACTGTAAAATGGACAAAACAGCAAATTGTGCTACATTATCCTACATTTCACAACTGCACTTTATCATATTGTTTATCATAGGACAGAATTATACTTCACCATTACCCTTTTCTTTAACATAACAATAAAATCAGCTAATTCTGCAAATAGTAAATGGGTCTTAAAATATGTAGAGGCCAGTTCTATCTGACAAGCTTTGTATGTTTTGTATATATTACCCTTCCCCACCGTGGCCGCGCCTTCCCTGCCCCGCTCCCGGGGAGGGGTCGGCCGACCCGCATGGCAAGGTTCTCGTTCCATGGTGCCGTTTGATCTCTTAAACCGCCAATATCTACCCAGTCCTCCTTTTCCATCTTGTATTTATTTATTTATCTCATGTTGCACTCTGCACTTTACCAATAACACTGGTCCACCACGGGGGCAGCGGTGGCCTGGTGGTTAGGGTGTTGGCCACATGGTCGGCGGATCGGGGGTTCGGACCCCTTCCCGATGGGTTGCCCTGAGGTGCCCTTGAGCAAGGTGCTGTCCCCGTCCCGCTCCTCCCTGCGATGGGCTGGCGACCTGTCCAGGGTGCATCCCCAGTCCTCGCCCTGTGTGCGCTGGGTTGGACACCAGCACTCCCCCGTGACCCCGTTTGGGACAAGCGGCAGATAATGGATGGATGGACTGCTCCACCACACTGCTACACTATAATCTACCTGAGCTGCTTTGTTCCGAACACCACGGATGAATGTACTGTCTGTTGTTGTCTGTTCTGTCCGCACTTGTTGCCCTGTTTTGTGTATTGTGTCTTATGTTGTCTTGTGTCTTGTCTTGTGTGTAGCATCAGGGTCCTGGAGGAATGTTATTTCGTTTCACTGTGTACTGTGTATATGGCTGAAATGACAATAAAATCCTACTTGACTTGACTTGATATTAATGGCATTAAAAGTTCCATATGGTAATGACAGACAGCATTATGTTGTCTGTAGCAGAGAGTCATTAAGTCCTCTGGTATGTAATATATACAGTACTGTGCAAAAGTTTTAGGCAGGTGTGGAAAAAATACTGTAAAAAAAGAATGCTTTCAAAAATGGAAGTGTTAATCATTTATTTTCATCAATCAGCAAAATGCAGTGAATGAACAAAAGAGAAATCTAAATCAAATCAATATTTGGTGTGACCACCCTTTGCCTTCAAAACAGCATCAAATCTTCTAGGTACACTTGCACACAGTATTTGAAGGAACTTCGCTGTTAGGTTGTTCCAAACATGACTGTGTTTCAACCTACGTGTGACATTGATGATCATCAGCACCTGTTTGGTAAAATTGGTTGATCATATACCTGACTATAATCCTACAAAATCCCAGACTTTTTTAAAGTAGTAAAGTACTGTACAAAAATTTTAGGCAGGTGTGAAAAAATACTGTAAACAAATAATGCTTTCAGAAATATAAATAATGATTGTTCATTTGTATCAATTTACAAAATGCAAAGTGAGTGAACAAAAGAAAAATCAAAATCAAATCAATATTTGGTGTTACTACCTTTTGCCTTCAAACCAGCATCAATTCTTTCATTCACTTTCATTCATTATAGTTCATTCACTGCATTTCGTTGACTGATGAAAATAAATGATTAACACTTCCATTTTTGAAAGCATATATTTATATGCAGAGCTCTTCCATATCCATTTTAATGCAGCTTCTTTGATTAAAACAGTGGGTTGTGGCTGAGGGTGGCTGAAAATAATATTTCTATAAAATGGGTAATTAAGATAAGCCCACAAAAGCTGTGTTCTATTATGCAAAAGCAAAATAATGACAGAAAATAAGTCTTATTGTAAAATGCTCTGCAATTATGCTCAGGGATCAGTGGGGTTTGATTCCCAGTGTAAAATCTAGTGGAGAGAAATAGTCTTCGGTCCTTGTGCTAGTCAATAGAGAACAATTAATTGTCCAAGTGAAAGCATCTGTTTAATAATTCAATTTGTCATTTGTATGAATTAAACAGAAGGCTATCTTGGCTGCGTCTGCAGTGCCATTGTTCACCAGAGAGTGAGGGATGGCATCTCTCTTTAACACACACTGGTTGAGCGCCAGAGACTGTCGGGAGGTTTGAAAAAGCTCTTTGTGATTGAGCCTCCAGTGGACTGAAAGCACGGGTGTTTATTTTTACCTCCTGATGTTGTTTACACTGAGATCTTTTCAGGCTTATTGTGATGAAAATTCCCACATCGACCTATTCAACAGCAAGGTATTTTCATATTTTGAGAAGAAAGTGCAGATTTATTTTCTTTGTCTTTTAAAGCTGGAAGAGTGATGGTTTTGGGGCATATGGAATAAAGTAATAGCTTTATCCAAGCTTAAGCATGTTTTCCATCATTTTCAACCTAATACCAAAAAAAAACCCTTTATTCATTTATGTTTTGAGCAGTAAAATACATTTTGAGCTTTGATGCACAAAACATGTTTACATTAATCTGAATTTTAGTGCTAAATGGTAAATTATGTATTGTCTATACAATTTTGAAATGTTTCCATTGTTTGTAACCTGTGTACCTTTGACGTTTACATTGCTGCTGAAAGAATGTTCATTTTATTATTCTTATTTCAATTTAATGTAGTGATGGCTTATAGTTAAGGAACTAATGACAATAGGTACAGCAAAAGGCAAGATTTCCTTTTTTCAAACATTCGTGTTTCCTCCTCATTTCAGCTGTGCTAATTCATCATGCTGTTTGTTTTTCTTGTAAGTGACAAAATTATCATAATTTAAAAATGTAATAACTTGTGGCAGCAGGACATAGAGGTTGGAAATGCTGGAGTATCCCTTTGTTGTTGAACTAAAAAGGTTCTTTGGTCTGGGGCTCATGATCCTGCTGACCTTCTACAGAGTAGAACTGAAACCACACAGCTGAAAACATCCAGACTGGAGTCTTCAGTATGATAACTGCAAGCCCTCAACGGTGTGTGTGAGCTTACTTCCATCCAGGATATATGTGTCAACAAGGCTTATTGGATTGTCAAGGACTCCAGCCACCAAAACCAGCCACCAAAGATCTTCTACAGCTACTGCCATCTGGCAGGTATATCACAGAATGGTATGCTTATTTTTCTGCTGTTTTATTGCTATTTAGTCAGGGCACTAGTGGCCTAGTGTTTAGGGAGTTGGCCCCAGGATCAGAACGTCATGGGTTCGATTCCCAGATCAGCAGATTGCCCTGAAGCACCCTTGAGCAAGGTACCATCTCTGTCACTATTCCCCCTACTGCATTTACATTACATTTACATTTACGGCATTTAGCAGACGCTCTTATCCAGAGCGCCTTCCATGTCCTGATTACAGGGACATTCCCCCTGGAGCACCTCAGGGTTAAGGGTCTTGCTCAGGGACCCAGTGGTGATAGTGCTAGAGGTGGGATTCGAACCTGGGACCTCTTGAGCCACAGGTCCATAGGCCCTACCCTACCACCAGACCACCGCCACCCCCGCCACTGCAGCACAGTGTGTGTATGAGTTAAATGCAAAAACAGCACTGGGTTCACTGAGTGTTGTACTGTGTACTCACAATGACAAGTTGTTACTTTTATTTAATTTTTTTACTCCAATGTCAAAAAGTAAAAAAAAAAAATCTCCAAATTCCCCCAAAATCTGAAGAATTTTACTCTCTTGTACTCCCTAATGTGGGATTTACCAATAATTCTCAAATCTTCTATTAAATAACATACTTTTGACCAACTTAAAACCAAAACCACTGAAAAAACTGGCAAACCTTTAGGAATGTTTTCTTTCTGTCAGAACTTACCTACCAGTAAGGTCAAAGAGCCTTATTGTGTAATTGCTGCAAGCAATATCTGCACTTAGCTGTAAAGGCCTCACATATACAATCTACATATGTCCTTTTTGCAGGTAATCTTCTCTGCTTTAGCTTCTTCCACGACACTAGCTTTAGGTGGGTTTGTTTGACAGGTTTACAGAGTGACAGATAAGAAGGAATAATTAATTTATCAGAGGGAACCAGGCTTTAATCCCTGGTGTCCTAGTGATAAGGGTCTTTTTCCTTTCCTAATGCCCCCTCCCCAGATCTCTGATGATAGGGCGCGCTCTCCCTCGGCAGGCTACTGTTAATAAGCCTGTCAGAGGGGGCCGCAGAGGGCCCATCTGAAGCGGGTTATCTCACCGCCACACACACCCCCCTGTCTCCCCCTGACAGCCGCTGGCTGCCCACTCACCGGCCCTTTGAATCCACAGGAGCGCCAGGCTGCTCAGCAAGACTGCAAGGCAGAGCTGTCATTTAAAGCCCATAATTCAAACATCAGGCCAGCAGAGAGGTAGGGGGATCAGGCAACTCACAGATTCACCGGCACACAGCAAGAGAGAAAAGCAAGGGGCTTCGTGGAAACTCGCCAGGAGCTGAACTTTAAACATTCTCTTTTAAGGGAAATCTAAATGCAGAGGGATTTATTTTTTCTCTTTTTTCTGTTTCTGCAACCTAGCAATTTCTAGATTAGTATTAGGTGCACTGGTGGCATGTGTTTTTTTTTTATGTGTTTCTCCATAGGTAAACCCTCTCAAAATCTGAAGAATATGTGTCTGCTTTTTTTCTGTTTTGTGCAGGTGTGTCTGTGAATATGTTTGGATTTTGTTTCTCCTGCACAGCATGGAGGCTATGCTTTGCTCTCTCTATATATGTGTGTGTGTGTGTGTGTGTGTGTGTGTGTGTGTGTGTGTGTGTGTGTGTGTGTGTGTGTTAGAGAGAGAGAGAGAGAGTGCAAGGACTAGACATGTAATCAAACATACACTAATTGTCTGGACACTGTACAAAAACAAATCTGTGTGTGTGTGAGTGTGTGTGTTGTTTACATGTCTGGTCCTCACAGTTGGAACTTTTTTTGTGTTGCAAGATTTGTCGGCCATCCTAAGAATGGCATATTTGTGTCAGGATAAAAGTGATCAGGTCAATAATGAAACCTTCTATCATGCGGTGATAGCAGAGGAAAGCTTCTTTAATAATGAATAGGCTGTGTGATTGAAGCCATGCCAATGAACATCCACAGGTGGATCCTGTAGACCCTTAGAAAATATATTCAAGCCTCTTATAAAATAGTACTTCCAAGCCTAAACATAAGATCAACAGCAAGTGTCACAATGTAATCACTGATTTGATTGTTTTCTAGGGTTTTGGGCTTCTGAGTAACAAGATGCTTATGATTCCTATCAATATTTAAATGAAGCTTATGAAAAATCTGTAAATAAGGAAGCAGCTGTTTAAGGTAGCACCTGACACTGCTTCTCAGAATTTTGTTCTTTATAGGCTTGCTAAGCAGTGATCTCCAAAACGTGGAAGGATATTGCTCACCTTTACATGATTAAATTATTTTCCCCAAATAACTTGATATGTGGTTACAGAAGAACATTGAATTGACTCTTTAAAAAAGGAAAAAAAAAAAACTACTGATGGTAAGGCACTTTAAGCAACCAAAAATGTTTATTAATTCTTTCACTCTTGCTTTATTTTTTAGAATCTATGAGGCCACTTAACTGTCTCTAGGTAAAGCTATAACACACTTCACTCCAAAGTGTTATATCTTAACACCCTCTGAACCTGCTTGATTACTTTTGGACCAATTTACTATGCTTCAGCTGGAAACCCTCACTTATGAGCTCCCACAAGTTTGATGCAGTCTTATTTGAGTCTGTCTTGATCTTCTGCCATGATTTGAGCTTCATGATTTCCAACCCTTGCATGACCTCAACATTTCAGGTAATCCTTTCCTTACACTATTATTAAACTTCTTACTAATCATGTTTTCATGGCTTGTTCATGTCTGACACCATAGGTTGTCAGCCATATCTCTCACAGAGTGCTGGCTCTGTGCTCAGTATGATCCAGAAACATACTTGAAATGCTCAGAGCCTTTATTCATCTCACTGTTTCTTTCTCAAATTCTTTAAAAAAGATAATAAATCCTGCCACTGTCACTCTCTATTTGCTCTTTAGGGTTGTGGACCTGCATTCCTGTAAAGTTGCTTTATAGCTCCTTTGTCTGCTGCCTTGTTACCCATTCTGTCAGCATCTTAGAAAGTAGTTCTCCCCACCCTCCCACAACCAAATAACGCATATAAGAAGGTAAGAGTACTGCACTATATCTGAAAAAAGAAGATGTTTGCATTAGTGTTAGAACTGAAATGATAGAATGAAATGAAATCATTACAACAAATGTTAAAACAGTCACAAATATATTTTACATTTACATTACATTTACATTTGCGGCATTTAGCAGACACTCTTATCCAGAGCGACTTCCACGTCCTAATTACAGAGACAGTCCGCCTGGAGCAACTCAGGGTGAAGGGTCTTGCTCAGGGACCCAGTGGTGGTAGTGCTAGATGACTTTAGATTTTAGATTTAGATGACTTTTAAAAATATTAATTGCATCATTTGAACATAATAAATTAAAGTAAAATAAACATAGTAAATTAAATTATACTATAATTTCTCATTAAATATTTTTGTAAATTGTTTGTATAGCTTGTCCAAACTTCCAAAGATAGCTATGAAAGAACATGTGTGCGCAGAGCATTTATGTGTAATTTAAGATGATCCTCCTCCAAACTCATCTATCTAGAGGTAATATTACATTGCAGGGGATTAACTGCTATTTAAATGTCTGTGTTTCCTAGAAGCAACATTACATGATAGAGGATTAACAACTGCTTTGACTTCTGTGTAAACAAAAAGCAACATTATAACATAAGAAGGGGTTAACCGCCAGCCTACCTTCATTACCATAGCTTAGTCAGTTCATGCTCAGAGATCAGCTCCTGAGGGTGCTTTATAGTCAAATGCAGAGAGGGAGCAGCATTGAAAGTCAAACAAATAGAAGTGACTGCGAAATTTCAGAATGGATTATACACCTAAACAAGGTTAGTCTAAGGTCTTGGGCTGGAATTAGGTATTGCACTCTGAGTGGAAGCCTATAACTGTCTTGCGAGGGGAAAGGAGACTGTGTGTAGATTGCAGGATGGAGTCTGTTATCATATCATGCTCAATCACCTTCACTGATCCTTTTATTGCTCTCCTATTGATTTGTTTTGTCTGCCTCCAGCTCCCTCTTTCCAAACAAGAGACAAAAGCGCCCAATGGCCAAAGATCAATTCAAGGTCAGAAAGTGACTCAGTCTATCCTTTACTGTTCCACACTCTTTTGGCAAACGCCAGCTCTTCTGCCGCATTCAATCCTGCAACCCCCCCCCCCCCACCAAAAAAAAGGGGGGGGGGTGTGATGGTGGTGGCTGATTCCCCACCTTATCTTATTGACTCTTTTAATCTCACCAGGATAGAGGAAGGAGAGGCCTGTCATTGTCCGGTGAGGTGAACTTATGACCTTTTCAATTTTGTCCCATGCTTCAAAGCCGCATCCACCCAGGCAGCTGCACAGCCCGGCACAAAGGTGCCATTTGCTTTTCATTTCTAACCCGATAAGAGAAGGGGAGAAAACGTTGTACATTGTAATGCTCTCTCACCTCTTTGACATCAGTAAAATTGAAGCCCGGGAGAAAGATCGATACAAATTAAAAGCAAATACAAAACCACCATTGAGAGAAAGAACACTACAGGGTTAAGAAATCTGTGTTGGCTGACCCATACCCCCCCACCTCAGCCCCCACACAGAACATTGTTTGTACAAGAGTAGACCAAACAGAAACAGGAAAAGTAAAGAAGGGAAAAGTTCTGTTAAGCAACCTACAGACATACTATACACATATTAAGTATTGTGCATCATATTCAGCTACATTCCGTGTTGCCTAGGCATCAAGATATCATGTTAATGCTACATAATCCCACTCAGTCTTGATAAGTGTGATATGACCATTAAAAAAGTGTAGGGGAGATGGTTATTAATCTAGATGATGTGGAAAGTTAACTTCTGATTTTGTTGGCTGTGTCTCTGAACACAATTAATATGTATAACCTGATATTAATTAGATGTAACCTTATCCTATTGTTAATTATTACTGAATAATTTATGGCAGCCTAATGAGTGGTACTTGGGTTTGAATGCAAATTAAGTATGTCTAATTCACATATATAGATAAGCTAAGCAGTGAGCCTTAGTTAAGCAATTTAGCTTAATTGTCCAGAATACTGAATTGATTCTCATAGTGCCTGTTGTGCCTATGTCTTGTTACCGTTAATCCACTGAGAATGCATGTGGAAGAATGCATTGCATGTACTATCTGCTCATTCACTTTTTCTAAAGAAAAGTCAACGAGGCCTGAAAGAAAAACGTTATCCCATGTATACCCTTCCTAAAAGATTTCTATAACACAAGCTAGCCTGCTAACATACTAATTTCCTACCCTGGAACATTGCAGAGAGATATTTACCTTTGTCACTGCAATATCCATACGACATTAAGAACGTTACATTTGGCAATGATGTCCTTATGGGATATGAACCAAGTCAGGTGGTTTCACCAACAATCAAAAGCACCAACTAATCAGATTTTAACAAACATTACAGGCTGGATTTTTTCCCTCTTAAATTACTTTATTAATGCATTATGCTTTTAACACTGCAATTCTCCTGATACTCTTCTCTAAATTGTACACTAATTTGTAAGTAAGCATGCATTATTAGAAATTGTCGAATACATTGATAGTCAAATAATCTATACATGCTATTTTAGCAATGACCTAAGAAGTCACAGTTTATAGATTATCCTTTTTTGTGTATGTGTGTTTAAGTGAATATATGTACTGAAGAAATCTATTTCTTATACATTTATCCTAGCGAAGGTTGCTGGACCCTATCCCAGCATTGGGTGAAAGGCAGTGAAACACCCTGGACAGGTTTACAGTCCATTACAGTGCAGAAACACTGACATACACAGTCACACCTAGGGCCATGCCTATCAACCTGACAAGCATGCTTTTGTCCAATAAAATGTGAGTGTGCTAAATAACTAAAACAAATGACTATTTGTTTCCCTTCACTGTTAAAGAGGCTTTTACTGTCAGGCTCTGTATTTTTGAAGTGAATAATATATATTTGAATAAGCAATTGTGATTATCCTCTCACTCTTTAATACACTCTTGTCATCTTTCTTTCTTTCTTTCTTTCTTTCTTTCTTTCTTTCTTTCTTTCTTTCTTTCTTTCTTTCTCTCTCTTTGTGCTCACTGACATAAATGCCAGGAAGGTATATCTTGTCAGCCTACTGTCAGTTCCTCTCTTGGATAAAGTGCTAGCAGGAGCTCTTCTGATTAACGGCTGCTGTCCAGCTTCCATGACTGTGTCAAAGAGAAGGGGCTGGCAGAAGGTGAGGGATGAGAGATCTCTGAACTGCCATGATTTTTGAAGTACTTCTTCAATTTTTCTGGATCTCCAAAGCTGTCACACTTCCCTGTTTCTCTCTGCTTCTTAAGGTTACAGATAATTAAATAATTTACCACCTACTAACTTATTCATTCAGAGCTAGTTTGGACTCCAATTTAAAGATAATAAAATTAGCAAGCAAGCAACAGTTATCTACCATCTACCATTTTTTTGTATTCATTTTTTGTTTTAAAATTTCTTTGTCCATGTTTTGAATAAAATTTGGTATTGCTTCCCAAAGCACTGCTTTTAAACTCCGTTCTACTTGGCTGCTGTGTGTTATGCCTCTAGTCTGAAACCTCTGAGCTGAAAACTTCAGAAATGTTTAAAAAATTTTACAAGAAAGCAGGTGGCTAAAGTAAGCTGTAATCAATGCATATCAATAATATGTGACTTCACAAAAACATTTAATTTTTATTGAAATATTTTTGCAGCCCAGCTTCTTTATGTGTCTTACACATAAAGAACCAAAGGTTTATTATTATTAATGATTTGCCAAAAACAGTCCTGGCATATATACATGTTTATGATAGATGACATAAAACAGTATTTATTTTTTATAAATATAACTATTAATATTAGATTGCATAAAATAAATTAGCCAGTAAAATGTTGCAAAAAGATTTTATTACCATTATTACCAAGACTTTATTACCATTCATTTAGCTTTTGCAAAAACACAATTTAATAGTGTTTCTGATACTTGAATTGGTATTTTTTTAATAGTGCACATGTAGTGGATCATTGATCTATAAATACTGTTGGCACCCATAATATGCTCCAAAAACACATACATATATGTACATACATATATACTTAATATATTGGAATATATAGAAGAAATATAACAAATATGGTGAAAAATATGACAAATTGAAAATTGAAAATACTCTTTCATGTATGCATACCGTACAGGTTTAATCTGTCCCACTGGGGAGTAAGGTCCATGCTGGGGAGTTAAAAGGTGTCCTTCAAACTCCATCTTAAAAATGCACCATTACATGATTAAGAAAAAGGGAAAAAGAAAGGAAGCAAGAAACTGCTTGGTGCACATCTTTAAAAAGCTGCCATGGCAGCCAGCCCAGACAGGCATTGTCATGTTTGTAAATTAGTGCTCGAATGCAGAAATGCATTGGAGTAATCCTCTAATCGCGTTCATTTTAGAGCGCTGCAAGGCAGCCGTAGCCTGCTGCTGCGGATTACTGGAGCTCATTAAACACACAGATGAATTATTGAAATGGTCGGAGGGGTTTTTGCTTTTTTTTTTTTTTTTTTTTTTTTTTAGCTCCTGGCCAAATTGAAGACAAAGGGAAGGGGGGAAACGAATGCTTTATCAGGAACAGGCAGCAATCCCATATTCCACAACTTCTGCATACAACGTTAGCACTATCAACCTTTTGGCAGCTGCGAGATTAAATGGTTTATTGACCAGCATGTGGGGCATCAAAGTGGACAGGCTTAGGTCAGAGCTCACATTCAGATATCACCTGGGTAGGACACCATCTCACAAGGGTGCATGACTTTGATGTGAGAAGCATACGTGCATGCTTGTGTGACTTCACTGGGGGTCGTTTATAAAGAGCACTTGTATAGACAGTGTTTGAAATGCAGTCACACAGCTTGTGTTTATTGGTCCTTCTTGTTTCACTTATCTTGAATGAATCCACCTAGTTGTGGTGACAATTTCAGTTCTTTTAACAATGCAAAAAAAAACGAGTCTATTCCGGTGCTTATAAGGCAAAAGGCAGTGCAACACCCAAGAAGAGGACACCAGTCCATCATAGGGCAGGCACACAAATAAATACATTCACACCTAGGGGCAATTTAGCATCTCCAACCCACCTGAAATCACTTTGAACTATGGAGGAAAACTTATGCAGACCCAGGCAGAACATGCAAACTAAATACAGAAAGGGCCCAGGCCGTTTCAACTATGAATCAAACCCAGTACTTTTCTGCTCTGAAGCAACCGCATAAACAAAATGTACCACTTTATTTGTTTGATAAAAATAAAATTTTGGATAGTCAGCTGATGGAAACCCAAAGTTCACTTATTAAATTAACCATAATGTTTTGCTTACATTGAATTCCCCATACATATTGTCATGGGTGAGGTGTAATTTGGGCACGGTAGAGGGCGCTCTGTTCTGACTGAGCACACCTGAGCTCATGAAGACACAGGTGTGCTTCATTGGGGCTGACTATTTAAGCCCCGATGAGTCAGAACAGAGCGCGGCTCATTCGTTAGGCTAAGCCTACACGGTATGGTGGTTTTGTTAACACTTGGTAATTTGGTATCTTTGTTTAGGCTGCAGTTCCTTGGTTTTAATTAGAACTGCACCACTGTTGTTCCAAGGTGCTTCAAGACCACCAGCATCATTCCAGTGCCAAAGAAACCATCTATCTCCTGCCTCAATGACTATCGTCCCATCGCACTCACACCCATCATCATGAAATGCTTCGAGAGGCTGGTTATGAGGCACATCAAGTCCCAGATCCCTTCATCACTGGACCCCCCCAGGGTTGTGTATCGTCCCAACCGCTCAACGGACGATGCAATCTCCACCACCCTCCACCTGGCCCTTTCTCATCTGGACAGAAAGGACAGTTATGTCAGAATGCTGTTCATCGACTACAGTTCAGCATTCAACACCATCATCCCTCAGCACCTGAGTGAGAAGCGGCAGGCCTGAACACCTCCCTCTGTAACTGGATCCTGGACTTCCTGACTGGGAGATCCCAGTCAGTCAGGATCTGTAGCAGCACCTCCAACACCATCACACTGAGCACAGGAGCCCCCCAGGTCTGTGTGCTCAGCCCACTGCTGTTCACACTGATGACCCACGACTGTGCAGCCAGGCACAGCTCGAACCACATCATCAAATTCGCTGATGATACAACTGTGGTGGGTCTGATCAGCGGTGCAGACGAGGCAGCTTACAGAGAGGAGATACAAGAGCTGACGGACTGGTGCAGAACCAACAACCTGTCTCTGAATGTCGACAAGACTAAAGAGATGGTTGTTGACTTCAGGAGATCACGTTGGGACCACACTCCACTTATCATCAACACCTCACCTGTGGAGATGGTCCAGAGCACCAAGTTTCTTGGTGCTCACATCACTGACAACCTCACGTGGACCCTCAACACCAACTCCATCACAAAGAAGCGCCTCTACTTCCTGCGCAGACTGAGGAAAGCCCACCTTCCATCCTCACCATCTTTTACAGAGGAACCATTGAGAGCATCCTGAGCAGCTGCATTACTGCCTGGTACGGGAACTGCAACGTCTTAGACCGCAAGTCCCTACAACGGGTAGTGAGAACAGCTGAGAAGATCATCGGGATCTCTCTGCCCTCTGTACAGGACATTTTCACCACTCGCTGCATCCGCAAAGCAACCAGCATTGTGGATGATCCCTCCCACCCATCCCACACTCTCTTCTCCCTCCTGCCATCCGGGAAAAGGTTCCGCAGCATACGGGCCTCCACTTCCAGGATGGGAAATAGTTTCTTCCCCCTGGCCATCAGACTCTTGAACTCTTAAACTGCCAACATCTACCCAGTACACCATTATCATCTTGTATTTATTTATTTATCTCATGTTGCACTCTGCACTTTATCAATAACACTGCTGCACCACACTGCTACACTATAATCTACCTGGGCTGCTTTGTTCCACAACACTGCGGCCCTCCACGGATGAATGTACTGTCTGTCGTGCCGTCTGTTGTTGTCTGTCTTGTCTGCACTTGTTGCCCCGTTTTGTGTATTATGTTGTGTCTTATGTTGTCTTGTGTCTTGTGTCTTGTCTTGTGTGTAGCACCAGGGTCCTTGAGGAACGTTATTTCGTTTCACTGTGTACTGTGTATAAGGCTGAAATGACAATAAAATCCTACTTGACTTGACTTGACTTGACTAGAACTGCAGTCCTTGGATCTTGTTTTGTAACTATAGATAAAAAAGTTATGTTCCGAACTCCTGGCTCTGCGTTGGTGTCCTTCCCGCACCCCGCCACTGTTACACATATAAAGCATTTGCTATAACATCTGGTTATATTTCTTCACTCTAGCTTTACCAAAAAAACACTCTGTATCACCTATGTTATTTAAAATATTAGACTCTCTGGTTAGTAAATTTTAATTTGTCTTTCCAGACAAATAACGGACATATTTGCTCTCTTTTTCAATCTGACTTTATATGCTTTATGTTATCCCTTACTGGAATGGGTTTATAAACAAGATGCTGACCATAGAAGTGTATGATTTTTCCACTAAATTCTTTTCAAAAAGTGAAGAAAGTATCTGTTTAATTGTCAATAAATTCTGCTTTCTGTTAACACGAAAAAGTTAGCCTTCTCTTCTGTTACTGCCAGTATACCAAAAGACAATGGAAAGAGATAGCTGAATTTATTGTTGATCCATTATATGTTGATACATTTGTGCTGTTAGTAAATATAGTTTGACAATTGCAACAGAGCCAGAGCACAGAATTATTACTGAATAAACCCAATTTTATTCTTAGCTATAAATATAACAAAAGAAAAATCTAAATCAAATCACTATTTGGTGTTACTGCCTTTTGCCTTCAAACCAGCCTCAATTCTAATAGGTACACTTGCCAGCCTAGTCAGGGATTTTGTAGGATTATAGTCAGGTGTATTATCAACCAATTTTACCAGACAGGTGCTAATGATCATCAATGTCACACGTAGGTTGAAACACAGTCATGTTTGGAACAACCTACCAGCCGAGTTCCTTCAAAAACTGTGTGCAAGTGTACCTAGAAGAATTGATGCTGTTT